>OX465278.1:102284893-102960493 GCA_949987645.1 Tachina grossa
GTTAAAGTAACGAAAGCATCTAATTGGTTTATAGAAAATAAAGTGTGCTTAAAGTGTACATTAGAACTGGTTTTTGTATGCAAATTTTGTACACTTCAAGCACACGTTATTTTGTTTGCATATGGGGGAAAGTTTTTTGGCTTTAAAATTTCTTTAAGTTTATTAATAGAAATTCAGTCCGACAGCCTTCTGCCACGTTCCCCATCTAGTTACTATAGGATGTATCCGTATCGTATCATTTGATATTTTTTATTAAAGGCTAAAACACGCAAAGGGGCCTACAAAAGCACTTTATATCCACATGAAATGAATGTGAAACCAGTAGAGAGCGCTGAAAAAATTACACAAACATTTTTGGGTTTAAAAGGGCTATTATTCCATGCTATTTTTTTTAATTTTCAATGGTATTGGTATTCTTGACTTAAAACAATGTATATCGAATAATATCACAAAAAATACGATCGTAAATTTTTCTCGTTTTCCTCTTTTTTTCTTCTTACACAGTCGTAAAAACTGCAGCTTTTAAATACTTTACAACTAATAAAAAAAAACAGTTTATAGCATGAAAAAACTAAAAAATGTATTAAAAATACACATTTATAATGAAATATGCAAAAATATGTATTTATTATAAAATATGCAAAAATATGCACTAACAAATCGATGCCATTTTGACACAAATTTGTTAATTCGCAAAGATATTTTATTGACGTTGATCTATGACCAACGACAGAAAACATGTATTTACATGAAAATCCTTTCCCTAGTAATGAATAAATAATTTAATTTATTTTTTGTGTTTGTTTATGTAAATGTATATTTAACGTTTTTTTTAGCAATAAGTAACTATAGCAAAGTGAAAGAAGTCGAAAAAAGTTTAACTTTATTTTTGGCTTCAAATTTAACTTTTAGCTTATTTTATCTCTTTTTCAAACGTGATTGGCCACAATACTTAAAGGAAGATAGTTAAATAAATTGAATTAGCTTGGTTAAAGTAATTTTGTTTATAATTTTTAGGGTTCCGCACACCAAAGGTGAAAAGGAACCATATTGTCTGTCCGTCACACGTCTTACGGACACGTCAGGTCCGTAAGAGCTACGGACCTGAAATTTGGACAAAGTATGTAGGACCTTGGCCGCTACAACAACAAATACATGAGAGTTAAAATAGGGTGTTCCAAAACGAGCAACGAAATATGTAAAAATCCAATGTAATATACATGCAATTGTATGTACATATGTAATTATATTGACACTTGAAATTTGTAAAATTTGTGTATTTTTATATAGACTACAACAATTAATAGTAAAATTTCAAAAAAAAAAAAAAATTAATTAAAGGCTGGTCCATCAGTTAATGCAATTTTGACTATGCAATTTTGACAACTTGTTATTTCGTGGAAACCGTAAGAGGCAAACTTTTGAAATCTTCAAAAACGGTAAAACTAAAGAATTCGAAAATTATAAAATCGCCAAACACAAAAATTGCCGAAAACCAAAGAAAAATCGCTAAAACGAAAAAAACACCAAATTAAAAAAAATTCTTACACCAAAATAAATCGGCCAAACCGAAAAAATCGACAAAATGAAAAAATCGCCAAAATGAAAAACACGCCAAAAACCGAAAAAATCGCCAAAACACGAAAAAGGCACCAAAATGAAAAAAATTGCCAAAAAGGAAAAAAAAACGCCAAATTGAAAAAAAGCTAAAAACTGAAAAAAATCTCCAAAACGCGGAAAAGGCGCCAAAACTAAAAAACTCACCTAAATGCAAAAAATAGCCAAAATGAAAAAAAAATCGCCAAAAAGAGAAACGCCAAAAACCGAAAAATCGACATAACGGGGAAAAAGTGCCAAAAACTGAAAAAACGCCAAAATTAAAGAACGCTCAAAGCCGAAAAAACCCATAAATGAAAAAAAAGGCAAAACTATTTATTATATGGGCTAAAGGTCGTATTGAATTACATATCTAGTTCCCGTCCGGAACCCTTCGCGCGCGGGTCAAAGTCGCACTTCACTGAATTTATTTAATTTCATCTATTATTTAATTATGGTTGCATATGTATGCAAGTATGTGTGTGGCTGTGTTTTAATGAATTTTTTATGACGTTAAGATAAATTTTATTTGAATCTTAACACTCTCACTGCCACGAAAGTTTTAAGCTTTTTTTGAATGGTCCTTTGTCAGTGAAAAATACTTGTCAAAAATAAACTACAAAATTGTTTTGTCAGACACTTCGGCCTGACAAAGAGCCATTCAAAAATTTGCTTTGTCAGACACTCTTTGTTAGTAATAGCAACCATGAAAATGAATCAGAGTTGGCATAATTTAATGGAAAGTGAATCTTTATTTACCCTACGTCTCCACTAGCCATCGACTTGGACATGACATGGACATGACGCCGGCAGAGCAACTCTGAAAAATTCATCAACTTCCTTGTTGTGGTGAACACGTGCGATGTACATGTTCAGGCATATCAAAGTATTTTGCGGTAGTGCCAATTTTACCAATTTTGTTCAAATCTCATGGCGATCATTTTTGCTCAGACATATGCTCGGGCATTGATGTCAGAGCATGGACGAAAGTTCGACATGAGCGGTCTCCATTAGCCATTTGCGATGTCCGACATGATGCCCATACCAAGTTCATGGCTAGTGGAGACCGCTAGTTACTTAAGAAAACTGCAACTATGTACGCGCCATTTTATATACATATATAAAAATTGTAAATACTTAAGTATGTACTTTATTAGAAGCCATTTTCAAAGTCAGTATTGTCACGTCTTTGTAAAAGTTAACTTGTCCTTGTTTTCTGCCTTATAAAGTTGGACCGAGTAAGATAATTTAATTAAAACACATAATCGATTGTAACACTTATTAATTACAGAGAATAAACAGCGCCTTTTATTAACTATGAAATAGTTATTGTTCATTCTTGTTGAATCTTTTTAAACGAGTGGCAACTTTATTCTTCGTCAACTGTCTGTAAGATTTGTCTTACTGCCATACACTAGAGCTGCAAAACTATCGATGGTACTATCGATAGTATCGATAGTTTTATATTAAGTAGACAAGAACACGCTACTAAAAGAGGAAAAATCAAAGTCAATAAAAACGGAATGATGGCGACTGTGTAATAAAAAATGCAACATTCAAATTTCGCCGCCTGTAAACCTTTATAATAATGGTTATCATTACATATAGGTATAAATGTGAAAACAAATTAATTAGTTTTGATTTGTTTCAACATAAGATGTCAGCCAAATTACATGTGATAATTATTAATGAACAAATAACAACAAAGTCTGTTGTAAATATTCTGACTAACAACACATAGTTGAACGGAACAGCCAGCCGCTTTCGAAGGCCATTAAACCTTCATCATCAGCGTTCTTTTGTGTTTGGTCCACTGTGTGTGGTGTCAGTAGATGTAGATTTCTGCTTTATATACTTAGCATTATTGCATATTGATGTCAGTTTTTATCTACTAGATGCAAATTGCATAAAAATACAATTATTATATACCAACGACTTTGATACATGAAGAAATTTAACGGCTACTGGACTGTCTCCGCTCTTTACTTTTAAATAACAGGTGACGCTAAACAGTTTGCTTCTCCTTCTGTTAAACCAATACTTTTTAGCTAACTTCAATAGTTTAAGTAATGATGAAAGATTTTTTTATTTTATTCCTTTTTAATTTATTTTTTATTGATCCATCTATCTATCTGTTTGCTTTTTCGTTTATTTTTTATAGAACTGTGTATAAGTGTTTGTTGAATATTACTTGATTTATATTAAGCATTTTTTTTTCATGAAATTAGTTGCATGAAAATTTTTTATTTGTCAATAGGAGGCTTGGAGGAGCAACTTATATCAAAAAAGTGTTCAAAAATACATCAGAGATTCATTCTACGCTATTTTTTATATAATATTCTCTTTTATAGCGCTGCAATAAGCAAATAGAAAAAGTTGCGTGCAACAAAATTCATGAAATTTCATGAAAAAATGCTTAATGTAAATCAGGTATATGTGTATTAAAAACATTGGAACTAAAAGTTTTAAAAAAATCAAGTTACTTTTTACTTTATGGAATGATTAAAAAATTCAAGATTTAATATTAGAAAAATACACAATTGATAAGTTTCTAAGAATCAAAAACTATCGATGGCATCAATGAATACTATCGAAACCATCGAATGGAGCCACTATCGATAGTTTTGCAGCTCTACCATAAACATATTTGCCGTCTTTTCCATGTGTATACTTGACGAATTGCCACACGTATTTGCCACATTATTGCGTGTAGATTTGTCCTATTGCCATACACGTATTTGCCGCCTTTTCCACGTGTATATTTGACGAATTGCCACATGCATTTGCCGTATTTGAATGTGTATGTTTGTACAGTTGCCATATACATATTTGCCGCCACTTCGCGTCTGTATTTGTATTATTGCCATATACTTATTTGCCTTATTGTTACGTATATGTATGTCTGAAACCGTACCCATTAGAAGAAGTAATAGAGAAAACAAGGGAGTACCGCCTAATCGATTTATAATGGAAGTTAGTAATTCTTCGCAAACGCCAAAGAATGCGACTACGTCTAAGACGCAAGCTGTAACACCAAACAACCCACCTGATGCGTCAAAACAAATTGCTGAAATGCAGAGAGAGTTTTAACGCCAAATGACGGCGCTTCAAAACCATATCATCGCCAACAATGACCAGACAAAGGGCACAGTGGGAGAATTAAGACAAGAAATTCAGACCATCGCCATGGGTATACCTTCAGCAGCACGCTCAACAACAGAGTCAGAAAACCGGCCCAATCACAATAGCCAAGTTCCAGATGAGTCCTCTTCCAATTTTTCTTTCCATAGCCAAAACAGCCACCCTACCAAAGCAAAGAAAATATATCCTCTTCCCAAATTCGAAGGCCAGCCTGAAAACTGGCAAATGTTTTATGAAGACTTCGTGTCCACTACAAACGAGTTTGATTATACGATTTGCACAACATCATCAGAATTCGAGAAGCTCTCGTGGGAGAAACCGTAGAATCACTATTATCGAGCTCAAAGAACGTAAACTGTATAATCGAAATATTGAAAGAAACCTACGGTCGTCCCAACAAAGTAAACAACATGGCCACTTATTTAAAATTAGTAGACGGAGAACATCATCTGTCTAACCCAACACTGTTAAGTGAACTGGTTTCAAAATTGCCATCCAGTAGGCAAATGCAATGGGCAGAAAAGTGTTTAAGCCTTGACAGAAACCCCAATATATCAGATTTTAGCACTTGGCTCAACTGCATGAGAAAACTTGCAAACATGGTGTCTGACTCATTGCCGGCTTCTTCGGAAAATATCGCCCGTAAACCTATTAATGCACCGCATACATCACAGATACAAAACAGATATGCAATGCTTAGTTTTGCTGAAGAACAATGCATAGTTTTTGATGGCAGGTGTCGTAATATTAAAAAGTGTGAAAAATTCATTAATATGCAAGTAAATGAGCGTTGGAAAAAGGTTAAAGAGCTGCGATTGTGTTTTTGCTGTCTAAAACCAAATCACCAAGTAAGAACTTGCTTCGTAAAAAATCCATGTGGTGTAGATAATTGCACCAAAAGGCACCATAACCTGTTACACAATATAAACTCTGACCATCCGACGAGTTCACCGTCTATGAACACAAATAGTGAACGCATTAGTTGTCATGTAGATGATCAAGTGAATGACATGTCATTCCAAATAATCCCAATTAAGCTTTACAACAAGGGCAAGCTGGTTTGTACCTATGCATTTATTGATGATGGGGCCAATGCCACCATGCTTGATTTGGACATTGCTCGTAAACTGGATCTAAACGGTAGAACAGACACACTAAAATTGCAATGATTTCAATGGGTTTTCCTTATTGGAATCAACAGAAATTGTTAATGTTTATGTGAGTGTGATTAATGATGAACAAAATAAATATGAAATGAAAAAAGTTTACTTGTCAAAGAATTTAGAGTTGCCAGCTCAATCAATTATTAGGAAACAGCTGGTCGAGAGTTATCCATACCTGGCAAATATCCCAATAAACGAATATGAGTCAAAAAGACCAAAAATGATAATAAGCATCGCCCACGCGTTTTTGACGGTACCAACTGAAGTAATCGAAAATCCATCGTATGGACCAATTGTGACGAGGTGTAAGTTGGGCTTGATTGTCTATGGCCCTGTAGAAAATAGTGAATCAAATAATAAACAAATATGTTGCACATCAGTCAAATGTCGAGACACAAATGAAGAAATGAAACAAATGATGCACAAATACTTTGAAATTGAATTGTGTGCTGTGAAAGGTAACATTACAGCTGTGGTGTCAAATGAGCACAAGAGAGCAATGAACATAATGCAAGGCACAACAAAGTACAAAAATTGTGTTTATGAATGTGGACTACTGTGGACGTCTGACAACATCTCCCTTCCATCAAGCTTCAAAATGGCCTGAAAAAGAATAGAATCAATAGAAAAAAGGTTCAAAGGCGATCCTTTATTTGCAAAAAATTATTGTAATAAGATGGAAGACTTGTTTAACAAGGGATACGACCGGCGATTGAGTATAGAAGAACAAACAAGCTCATATAAAACATTTTATTTGCCACATTTTGCAGTAAAAAAATCCTAATAAGGATGGTATTCGTGTAGTATTTGATGCGGCCGCCAAAGTAAACGGCATGTCTCTAAATGATGCGGTACTCTCGGGCCCTGATTTAAACAATTCACTAATATCAGTGTTGTGTAAGTTCAGAGAGGCACCGATAGCAATATGTGTGACATTCGCGAAATGTTTTTGCAAATAGCTACAAAGAGCGAAGATATAAATGCTCAACGATTTTTATGGAGAGGTGTTAATTTTAACGAGCCTGTGCAACACTGCGTTATGACAAGAATGATTTTTGGAGCAGCCTGCTCTCCTACCATCGCTCAATACGTGAAAAATATAAATGCTCAGAAATTCGCCGATAAATATCCTCGCGCTGTCAACGCTATTACTTGCCGCCATTACGTCGATGATTATGTGGATTGTTTTCAGTCGGAGTCAGAAGCCATACAAGTTCTAATAGAAGTAAGAAAAATTCATCAAGAAGCCGGCTTTGAATTGTGTAAAATTATTTCCAACTCCCAACGCATTATGGACGTTTTTCATGGCCCTCAAGTGCCTTCAGTAGATGTATCGATAGACAACGTGGAGAGGATATTGGGATTACATTGGAATCCAGCCACAGATAAATTTGTTTTTATAACAAAATTTCATCGAATATCGAAAGATATAATTGAGCTTCGTCGTAAGGCAACGAAATGAGAAATGCTAATTGTAGTAATGTCAGTTTTTGATCCCTTCGGTTATATAGCCAACGTTACAATAGCTGGAAAAATTTTGATGCAGGCACTATGGAAGTATGATCTGGAATGGGATGATGAGGTGCCAGAGAATTTGTTCGATAGGCAGGCTGCATGGTTTTGTGAATTAAAGAAGGTGACTTTGAAATTACTCGTTGCCATTACTATAAATTCAGCACTAGTTATAAAGAACTACACATATTTAGCGATGCCAGCGAAGAGGCTATGGCTGTCGTTAGTTATTGGAGAATTGAAACACCATCAGGGTATACAACTTCGTTTATTTGCGGTAAAACTAACTATGCGCCTACAAGATACCACTCTATACCCAAATTAGAGCTTCAAGCTGCTGCTATAGCAGTTCGACTTCAAGTCCAAATAATGCAAAATTATTCTATAAAGCCCAATCGCGTATACCATTGGTCAGACTCTCATACAGTGATAAGGTGGATTAAATCCGACGCACGTAAATATAAGCAGTATGTAGCGAACCGAGTTGGTGAAATTTTTTAAAGCTCTACAGAGGATGACTGGCGATGGCTACCTGGAAATGAAAATCCCGCTGATGAGCCACATTTTCAAAATCTAAGTTTCAAAATGAAAGTCGTTGGAAAAACGGTCCGAATTTCTTACACCAGCCAGAACACTCATGGCCATCTATGAAAGATAATTATCATCATGATGAGTCAGACGCTGAACCACTGTTGCCAGAACTTTTAGGGGTGAAATCGTCAAAAACTACAGATTTCTGTGCAAAAAATCGTCAAAATCGTCAAGTCATTTTAGAAAATCGTCAAAAAAAACGTCAAATCAAAAATATTCAATTTTTTTTTGTATTTTAATTGTTTTATTACAAAAACTATTACAATGGTTCAAACTTATTAACTATGCTTTCAACTAATATACACATACACATTAAATATATGTATATTACCTAAACACGAAAACCATTAAAGTTAAAAGTTAAAAAAACTTAAAATGAAATCAGAATTCACATACGTACATACATATATATTTATTTTTAAAATAGATAATTTATAAAAAAAATAATTAGCATTTTTGTTATAGAAACATTTTATGTATAAATATCAGAATTTAACATTTTGAACACAAAAAAATCATAACATAACAAAGAACCAACTCTAAAAATGCAATACTAAAAAAAGTTGCCACATATGTTAAATTTAGAAAAATCGTCATTTCTGGACCTAAAATCGTCACTAGTGTATTTTGAGAGGTGAAAATCGTCAAAATGCAGAGAAATCGTCAATTCTGGCAACAGTGCGCTGAACTCCGAACTAAATATGTATTGACAACAATGGCACAACACTTACCTATATTTGAGTTTAGTCGTTTTTCGAATTACCGCAGATTAAAGAGAGCCATGGCTTGGATATTGAGATTCATTGAGAACGCAAAGAATAGAGATAAATTGAGTAGAATTACAACTGAGCTTTCAGCTGAGGAAAAAAAGCGCGCAGAAGATATATAGTGTGTCATATGGTACAACAGTCAGCATTTCCCTCTGAATGTTCGAGCATTTATAAAAATAAATCAATAGATGCACGAAGTAATCTGAAAACGCTGCGTCCTTATATAGATGACTTTGGTTTGTTGCGTGTTCGTGGTCGTTTAGACAACGCACCCTTTATTGCTATGAATGCTAAAAGACCTTGTATACTACCAAAAAAGCACTTGTTTACTGAACTGATAGTTAAAGCTGTTTTAAATAAAGTACGAGCAAAATGCTCTATGTGTAAAATACGTCGAACAAAGCCTAGCCAGCCGATAATGGGCTCCCTGCCTATAGATAGGGTTACACCGTATTTAAGACCCTTTTCGTACACAGGACTGAATTATTTCGGACCGGTGGAGGTTACTATAAGGCGCCAAAGAGAAAAACGATGGATCGCATTATTTACGTGTTTAACGATCAGGGCGGTTCATCTTGAAATAGCGACAAACCTTTCAAGTGATGCCTGTTTGTTATGTATTAGAAATTTTATAAATAGTCGAGGTGTACCGATTCAGATAAGAAGCGATAATGGCGCCAACTTTGTTGGATTACAAAAGGAATTGTGTGGAGAAAGTAGTTTTTTGGATCATCATGCTATTACAGCCAGTCTTGCCCCTCTTGGTATAAAATTCAAAACGCCATCGGACCCATCAGCTGGTAGAGTATGAGAGAGACTAGTTCAATCTTTTAAAAAATATATGTACCTAATGCTAAAAGAGCACGCTCCCCGTCAAGAAACATTATACAGCTTGTTGGTCGAAACCGAAAACATAGTGAATTCGAGTCCACTTACGTATCTTCCAGTAACTCTAGATGAGCCCGAGCAGCTTACACCCAACCATTTCATACTCGGATTTACCAGCTCTACTCAAACCCCTGCCGAATATGAACATAGAGTCTGTGCCTCAAGAAAACAATGGCGTATACTGCAGAATTTAAAAAATGCCGTTTGGAGAAGATGGATGAAAGAATACCTCCCAGAACTAACCCGACGTACAAAGTGGTTCCGCCCGTCTAACACATTGTGTGTTGGAAGCCTAGTATTAATATGTGAAATTAACGAACCCCGTTCTAAATGGAAGAGAGGCAGAGTGACAAAGATAATAGCTGGAAAAGATGAAATAGCCAGATCAGCAGAAATACGAACATCCACACGTATTTTAAATAGGCCAATTAACAAATTAGCGGTCCTGGATGAATCGGATAGATGTGGTGATTCCCAGCAAATGGAGTCGATTCACGGGGGTGGGGGTGTTAGTAATGGCAACCATTAAAATGAATCAGAGTTGGCATAATTTAATGGAAAGTGAATCTTTATTTACTTAAGAAAACTGCAACTATGTACGCGCCATTTTATATACATATATTTAAATTGTAAATACTTAAGTATGTACTTTATTAGAAGCCATTTTCAAAGTCAGTATTGTCACGTCTTTGTAAAAGTTAACTTGTCCGCGTTTTTCGCCTTATAAAGTTCGACCGGGTAAGATAATTTAATTAAAACACATAATCAATTGTAACACTTATTAATTACAGAGAATAAACAGCGCCTTTTATTAACTATGAAATAGTTATTGTTCGTTCTTGTTGAATCTTTTTAAACGAGTGACACTCTTAGAACATATTTAAATATATTTAAGAGTCTGACAGTCATTATAGACAAATCAAGAACAATTTGGAAGCCGGAACTGAATATTTATGATTTTCTAAATTATCTAGAATTTCAGGATGAATGCAAGTACAAAAAATCATTGAGGTGGCAGAGAGCATTTTAATCATTTCCATTGTCGCTGTTGTGGCCTGTTACGTGTCAGGCCCTTTTGACTGATGTGTCAGTGAGAGTGTTAATAAAATTTTTACATTTAGATTCTAGAATACGGACGATTGTGTCGACCGTTTTGGATAACTAGTTTAGATTAATAATCCAGAAAGTATTTTAATGTTTGGAGGACTATTCATGAAATATTAAGCGTTACTTAGCACAAATGAAATGCATCATGCATACAAACATATATGTGTAAATATGTAAATTTTATTATATTTTTTACAATTAAGCCATGAAAAAGAAATTAATTTGCTTATGAAAAATTTAGCGATTTTAGCACTTAGTGTTACTCAGTTTGCGAGTATTCAGGACTATTTGTTGGGAAAAAGCTATAACGTTTGGCACCAGTGCTAGTTTGATAAATTTTCACTCAATCGTTGTAATTTTATGTCCTTACCAAAACATGAATGAGAAAAAGTCCAAGTTCCTTTACAAAATTCCGGCTATCAAAAGTAGTGAGAAACTTTTTTTTTTGCCAAGTTCTTTTTTTGCATTCTATAAATTTGTCATCGTTAGGGTGTCATATCATTGCTAGTCTACCTGCTTACTTGACTTTTAATTTTTCGTCCCTATTCGTGCACTTTTTTCGGAAAAAAATAGAGGAAATAATACTTTGTTTTCACTTTTTTCACCATAACTTACAAGGACAAATAACACTGATCTACAAAATTAGAAGAAAATTTACTGCAGAAACGAAGTATGTATGTGTTTAACTAATCTGGGTGCGCTGCATTCGAATCTGCCATAAAAATTGGGCTATGACTACGGTGACCATTCGTTCTGTATTATACAGTTATACATACGGTGACCATAATTTTTAAATCAAAATACAGAACAAGGATGTATTTAATAAAATGCAACTAAAGTACAATCAACCTTACATCCCAGGGAAAGCCAATCGATACAAAATATTGTGGATACTCCCGCACACATCGAACATTTTTTATGCTAGTGCGTGTTGATATCTATTCTTTCTCATACTTGCGTATACCTCTGCGCACTTTATTTCATACTTGTATGTATCGATTGGAGATTGTGGGATGCCTCATCAGAGTTTTTGTGAAGACTCATATAGGCTGTATCATCGGCAAATGTAGAAATGTGAATATTATTGCTCACAGGCATATCACAAGTACATATTAAATACAAGACTGGCTCCAGAATACTACCTTGTGACACACCGGACGATATAGATTCGGGCACACTTGTGAACTCTGCTTCCACGAGAGTGAACTTCCTATCAATGATATAACTTTCTAAAAGCTTTTGTATGTTTATTAGGAGATATGTCTTTAATTTTTCAACTAGGCCTTCACGCACTAGTTTATCAAACGCCTGAGAAACATCAAGAAACAGAGCAGAACAATACTTTTTTACTTCAAATGTTATTCTTACAATTTGGACCAATCTATGCGTTTGTTCAATGGTGCTATGCTGACTTCTAAAAACAAATTGATGGTCCGGGATGCACCCATTATTAGCTAAAATTTTGGAAAATTTAGTCATGACCACCTTCTCGAAAAGCTTTGAGATTGGTAAGTAAGCTTATAAGCCTATATGAGTGAGCCTGGCTTTGGAATCATCTTCATCTTGACAAGTTTCCAGTTATGTGGAAAACACAGCATTCTTAAAATGACATTAAAAATAAGTACCAGGATTCTTATTGCAATATGAGACAAATTCACCAACATCTAATGCCATCTCTTCGGGTTGAGTTCAGAATTTTTTTTTGTACTTCACGCATCTTTAACCTTGAGGCACGAGAGGGTAGAGAAACTACACTCGGTAAATAAGCAGCACCCATATATGAATTGGGAGTGAATACAGATTTTAAATGCTTAGCAAATAAGTAACCTTCCTCACTATCGCTTTTTGCCCAGCCTCCGATCGAAGTGTAATATGTTGCTGACGTGACATCGAGACCTAAATATTTTTCCAGGAGTGCAGTTTTTTCCGACGATAGTAGCTCTTGGAGTCGTTTAGTACACTCTTAACTCTGATTTTATTTAGGGGTGATCTGTGTTGTTGCCATTCACTTCTAGGTCTTCTTTTTTCACATACAAGACGTTCAATTCCCGTAGAATAAATTCTATTAAAGCCAGTCTGCTGATAAGAGGTTGTGGCATGTTTAATATTTTCGTTAAGATCTGCAATGTTAAATTCAATATCATCATATCGCTCATTTGCTTTAACAGTGGCACAACTCAAAAAACAGTTTTGCAGAAAACGCGTTTTAAGTTTTCAATTTGCATACAACTCAATGGAGAAATGAAAAAAAAATTCTTCTCTTAGGAGGTGATGGTACAAGCTATTTATATGAAATTTTTACACAAGATAAAATACGAAATGCTGCATATTTCTGCATTATTAGCTCAAAAACTCATTTTTTGAACTATTGAAGTAAATGCGCGATATGATCTTAGCTGAATGTTTTCCGTGCAATAACTACTAAGATATTTTTTGAATCCCAGCCAATTAACACGATTGATCATCTTCATATGTGGGTAAGGTAAGTCACTTCTTAATGGGTTACAGATTGTAAAGATAGTGGGGGAGTGATCGCATGAGAGATCTAGAGAAGCTTCAACATGAATTAAATCCCTAGAAATATTTTTCATGACGCCAAAATATATAACATCCGGAATTTTTCGTATGTCAGTAGGCCAGTAAGTGGGCACCCCACTCGAAATAACATCCAATCCCATTTTTGAAAGTGTATTAAACAAAGCTCGACCTCTAGGTGTTACAAGGCGCGAACCCCAGTACGTATGTTTTGCATTGTAGTCTCCAGCTGCCACGAAACAAGATCCAAGCGATTTGTAGAACTTTTCATACTGATCTTTGGTAACTGAAAATCTTGGAGGTGAATAAATTGATGATATCACGAAATTCGAACAAAAATTTTCTACCAAAATATTCGTAGCTTGCATATATTCTTCACTAACGTTGTCAAGGATATAGTGCTTGAGTCCTTGACATAATTAGAATTTCAGATCCACCGCATGCTCTCCCTCTAGGGTCCTTTGTGTCATATATAGTGTAGCCATTAATTTTGAAAAAGCTTCTCGAAGTCAAATGAGTCTCAGAGACCAACATTATGCCAATATTTTTTTCCGTAAGGAAGTGCTCAAGTTCATTTTTATGTTGGCGAATGCCGTTTGCGTTCCAGAAACATATTGTTAACGTGTTCATGGCTTATTAATTAATGCTTGAAGCAGAGTATTCTGCATTCGCAGTATTTCTTGCATCATGCTAGTCATATTTGTTGTAAAGTTGTTGATAGTTTGCACAAGATTTTCAATAGTGGCTTCAAGGCGATTAAAATTAAAGTTTGAGTTTGTATTTGTTGAATTATTTTGTGGTGAAACATTTTGTGTCGAAATAGAAAAAGCCCTAGCAGTATCGGCATACGATACACGTGAAGTAACTGGTTGACTCATTTGAGCAATATTGGCAGAGTAAGCGTTTACTAATTGAGCTGGAGCTAATTTTGGTTTTAGTCCCATAGTCTGTTCAACGAAAGAATATACAGGACATCCTCTGCAGTTAGCAGTGTAATTACCTCCACAGTTACTACATTTTTTTTTCAGCTTGGTCTTTTGTCTTAGTACAACTAGCAGTACCGTGCAATTCACCGCAGATAACAGATACTGTATGTCACTTGCAGTAAGTTTTTTATGGCCATATTCTTGGCAATTATGGCACTGCACGGGACCTGAACGCTTATGTGGCTTTTCAACTGTGATTTTTCGGTATAAGAGGTATTTTAGGCTATAAATTGGATGTGACTCGTTTTTTTCAACTGTATATCATTCGGCTCCAGCTCGACGAAATAGAGGCTGGGGGATCTTCTCTCTATTGGTTATATTAGTAAAATTGTTTGCCTTAAATCCTTGTATGATGAATACATCTTTTACTTCTTCAGGATTTACATAAGAATTAATGCCCTTCAATACGATTTGCATACCTTTAGTACTCTTAAGATGGTACGTAAAAAACTTGTTTTATTTTTTTTTTCAAATTTTGTCACTATTTTGCGGAAATCTTTTTCTTCGTATATTTGAATTTTAGTTTCGTCTATGTTACCGCGTTTTAATGAAATAACATGAAATGCGTTTTCACCAATAGGCGAGACTAATTTTTTAATAAGGGCATTAGAATTTTTTTCTCTCAGGTGGTGCTTTGGAGATTTTTTTCGATGATACAGGGTGTTGATCATTGTTAGCTTGTAATATTGAAAAACGATTTTGACGGTTAACTAATAACCTATATAAGTAAAAAGATTTCTGACGCAGCCTTGAAAATGAATGTATAAAACAACCATAAAAGCTGCTCTCCTGTTAGATTTTTAAAATGTTAGTTTGACCAGTTAGTTAAAACAGCGACGATATATGCCCTTAATTATGAAAGTGGTCTAAGTCGTATGCAGTTTTGCTTCGAAATATTAAATAAATCTCAAAAAAAAGCTTTGATTTATATTTAAAATATATTAAATCAATTTATATTAATCGAGGCTAGCACAACCCTAAATTAAAATGTTGCATAATATAATAATATATAATATATGTTCAAATGAGTCTACTAAATATCTCGGGCAAAGAAATGTATGGCTTAGACCACTTTCATAATTAAGGGCAGTTATGTATGTATTTATATGTATGTATGTATATCAGGCGGTCAACTCTGTAATTCGAAACGGAAGCAAATGCTTTCGAATTTACACGTTATAAGCATACAAATTCCAAATTATTTTCTTTCGTTTCGAATTACACAGTACAAAAAATTAATAGCTACATACATATGTACATAGTTTCTGGAGATTATTAGTACATAAGTTGTAAAAACTATAAAATTAAAATTAATATTTAATCGTTACGTATCAAGAGTATTAAAAAAGTTTTAGATTAGAATGTTAAAATACAAAACAGCTAATTTTGGTACATTTCTGTGCAATAAATTTGTTTTACCAAGTATCGATTTCCTTTTAAATATTCTTTAAACTCATAAATCATAATTTAGTTTAGTAATTAAAAACGCTTTGATGGTATCAGTGATGCCAGTGCACATTTTTGAAATTTCCTACGCGTTGGAAAAAATCCTTTTTTTTCCTCTAAACAAAAATATTTTCCTTACATATTTCCCTACGCTGAAAATTTATTATTTTTAACAATACAAAACAAATACATGTATCTTTTGTGCATATTGTACATATTTTACCCATTTTTATTTTATATAATGTTCAAAACAGTCTTACTTGGGTATCAAGTAAATAGAACAAAAATTAAAGCATTAATTTACAAAAACAAACTAAAAACGTACATTCTATATATGTACATCCCTACATCCATATGGAAGTTGTACTAAAAATTATGGTATAAAAATTAGAGATGTGCAAATATCGTGATTTTATCGTGTCACGTGTGAGTCACGTGATTCATGATCAAATACTATAACTAATCACGCGTGAGTGCGTGAGCGTGATTGAAAAAAATTTACTCGTGCGCGAGGTTTTTTTTAATAATCACGCACGAATTCTCACGCTCTCACGAGATAACATACCTGCATAGGTACATACGTAACTGTATTCAATCATTTGAAATAAATTATTTTATAATAATAAATGCATATATCGCACACTAAATCATAAACAGTCACAACTCAAAATGATCAAAGTGTTTTTGCTTTTTTTTAAATCATTCACCTGAACAAAACTCTAACGACCGCAATAATTTCCTTCGCAATAAAGTATTCTCGAAAAATATATAATACCTTTATTCTTGTTTTTATATTACATACTTGCGTCATTTGTACAGTATCAACAGTTGTTTGCAACTACTCAGCATTTTAAATTTTTTGAGTTGTGACTGTTTATGATTTAGTGTGCGATATGTATAGTAATATGTATGGTGGTATGAGCTTAAAAACACAATTAATACCCCCAAACAAAATGTTTCGCCTTTTTCTGAAGTCAGACTTGTCGTACCGAATTCGTTAAGACATTTCTGAACAATTTTTTTTAAACATTAACCCCCAATTCATAAAATTTGAAACGAATTTGAAATATATTTTATTTCAAATTTTCAATACAAAATTTTCCTAAAATGAATTTCAAATTCATTTTATTTTTTTATGAATATGAGGGTAAAACTTTGATTTTTGAATACATAAGTACAAGTCTGTGAAAATTTTTTTAAATAAATATGTATGTATATGTTGATAAAAAAAAAGGATTGTAACAAATATTAAAAAAACGTGAGTATGTGCAAATTATTTCGACAACAGCAGCAACATAACGTTGAAGCGGTACTCTGCTATAAAAGCAAAAAGAAATCGTACATACATGTCGTTGCGAGTTCGTACCGACTTATCGTAACGAATTCGTACCGACTTATCGTAACGAATTCGTACCGACATATCGTTACGAAGTCGTGTCAACCATTTCATAAAAAAAATTGTTACGATTTCGGTAATATTTCGGTGCCGAAATCGGAAGATTTTGTCCACCAATCATTAGGAATGCGGAGCATTTTGTTTTGTATACATACACCTTTGTAAGTATGTATGTATGTTTCTTAGATACCCTGTAGGAAGTATCAATTGAGAAACATTACTGATTCAACAGTGCCTTTGTCAACAATATGACGAAAATGTTTTTTGCCTAAGGGCCGTCCATATATTACGTAACGCTGTAGGGTGGAGGGGTGGGGTTCGAGCTTTGTTATGGTGGGGGTGGAGGGAGTCTTTGAAAATGTTACGTAACAGAAAAATTTTAGTAATTTGTATGTTTTCTCATTTAATATGCTTTTCTCGTTTATTTGATTATCATTTATTTAATTCATCATACGTCTTACTTTCATATTTATATTATGTATGTATACATAGATACATGTGCGTAATGTCAATTTTTGATATACGTGAATTGGAATTCGAATATTTAAAATGATATCCGCGAATACGAATATTTAAAACGATATTAAATTAACTTTGCTTTATTTTAATTTACATTGTAAATTTTACAAAAACACGAGTATACATACATACATAGATATGTATATCGTCACCTAAAATCCAAAAGGCCGTAAGTACACTTTTTACTATTTTACAAGAAAAGCAAAAAAATTCATAAATTTATTCTATTTACATGTATGTTAGATGCCAAATTGAATAATGAATAAAATCGGTATTTTTTAACATATGTGAGTAAAAGTTTAGGAAAATATGTATTTTGGTTAATCACATCATAATCAATCAAAATGTCTATTTTGAATTTTTTGGTTTTTACGGCCTTTTGGATTTTAGGTTGACGATATGTAAGAACCTATTTTCAACCCAAAAAACATGAAAATTATATTATACATATACTTTTTCGTGAGCGTGCGTGATCGTGATAAGTTGTCAACCACTCGTGCGTGATTAAAAATATTTTATTCGTGAGCGTGCGTGATCGTGAAAATTTTCAAAATCATTCATGCGTGAAAGTGCGTGAGTAAAATATTTTTCTGCGTGAGCGTGCCTGTCGTGAGTCAGAAAACACTCACGTGCACATCTCTAATAAAAATATTAATTATACAACTTATTATAATGTATTTTGTTAAAATGGGTAGTTGTACATTAAAAACAACAGTTTAATGAGTGAGATCTTTCAGTAAACGTACTGAGTTATGAAAAATTTGTTTTAAGTCAAGACAGTAGAATACACAGTATATATCAATTTTGTATTAAATTGATTGTCAGATTGAAGTGCATTTTGTTACTTGTATGGCTCTCTTTTCAACCACCGACCAAAAAATGAGTCTGTAGTGTGTGTCTTTGCATATGTGCGTCTGTACAAGTACTCGTATAGACCAAACGGTTGGATCGATTTCGATTTAGTTTCTTCTGATTGAGAGGTGACTTAATCGAGAGTGTCCTTAGCTATGTTTGGAAAATATCGTTTCAGCCGCTTAGAAGATATCGCATCTTTTCTGGATTTTAAAATTTTTAAGTTTTGTTATTTATGAAACTATTCCTGCTATTATCTTAAACATAACTATTTTTTGTTCATTTCTTATTTATTAAGTATTTTCGTAGAATGTTCAAGTATAAAACAGATCAGTTTGTGGAGCATTCGCAACACAATTTTGTACGTTTCATATGCAAGTTAGTTTACACAATGCAAGTCCATTTCTTTTTCTTTGTGACTGTCTGTCAAACCTACATTGTCCGTTTTCATTTCACATTTGATATAACAGCTTTAAAAATCACTCTGTATTTCGAAACGAAAGAAAAAGCTTTCGAATTTGTATGTCATTAACATTACAATTCGAAGGCATTTGCTTTCGTTTCGAATTACAGAGTAAACCCCAAGGTTCTTATGTACGTGTGTACTGTATATACCCGTGATGCACGAATATTCGTATTCGAATTGCCGAGTATTTGGCCATTTTTAAATGTTCGTATTCGTAGTCGTCAAATTCAGGCTAATGCGAATATTTTTCCAAAAAAAAATTAAATAAATGAATGCATAAATCATAAACGAAATTCAAATAAATGGATAAAAATATTAGTTTGTACGAATCCATTAAATTTTTATAGAAATTTGTGCTTTATATAATTTTCAAATATTATTTACTGACGATCATTAAAATTTTGGGTAGTTTTTATTAACTTTAAAGTACGCCAACAGGAGTATGAAGTTATTCTTCATAACAATTTTTTAATATTTCATATTGCAGGCGTAAATACAACCAAAATTTCACGTCTATAAATTTCACATTACATTCGTATTCGCGAATATCAAAAATTGACATTCGTTACATCACTAGTTTATACATACATATATTTTATTTTTGCGATATGTATATAACTATTACGTGTAGATACTGTAAGTGATTCATAATATAGGGTTTCCGCAAATAAATTTAAAGATATGTTTAAATTTTCAGCTCTTAAATAAAAATCTTCGAAATATTTTTGCATTTAATGTCGTAACAAATTGAAAAAGGGGTAGTTTTTAAAAATTCCCTATATTATGCACAAAATAAAATATCTGTCCTTTTTCCCTACGCTCAAAATTTTACAGAAAAATCCCTACAAAAAGGGAAAATTCCCTAGTTTTGGCATCACTGGATGGTATCCACCTTCATTTAAGTTTTTTCACTGGTCCATATATTCTTTAAAACAGAAAATACTCTTTCTGTTAGGGCATTGAAATCAGATAAACATAAACTGAATTCGACAACTTTCAACCTGTTTTGGAAACTTATGTCTCTTTATTTAAAATGTTTAAACATTTTTACCCACCGCTCGCTCTTCTGCAGATTTTTGATTCTCATTCTATTAACTTAATTTTTCTAAAGAGGTATATCTTTTAATTCATCAAATAATTCGGTGTCATTTATGTTTAACTCATTTCCTTTAACCATAATGAAAAAAAATTGGATTTAAAAACTTTCCACGTGGGAGTTTCAACTTCTTCGTAGGCAGTGTGATTTAAGTATTCAATACAATCTGTATAAAATCGGTTTGCATTAGCTTTAAACTAATCCATATCAATAACATTTTTCTCGCTTTTTTAACATCAATTGGCAAAAATTTTTTTAACATATATTGGCAAAAATATTTCATCTCTACGTTGTGGGATTTTAAACTTTAGTTCATTAGTAATGAGAGAGACCTCAGTCATACATATTTTTTGGGAGTCATCTGCGTTATATAATCATGAAATAAAATAGCTTGACAATGAACGAAGAAAAGCCAGGCACCTGAAGAGGGATCGTCAAAAATAAGATTTAAAAATGGGTGACCAATATAAATTTAAGGTTGAGTAAGTGAGCGAGAAAGATAAACACACAGGCAGAAACAATTAATAAAAGTAATTCTTATATGATTTTTTTATGAAAGAATTTTTTTCTAGAAAACCGTTTCAACAAAAAGTAATAAATAAATATTACTATTCACTTAAGTTCTGACTAAAAACCAATTTGTAAGAGAAAATAATTTTTAATTTTCATGTAAGCAAAAGCATTTTTTAACATAAACAGCATACATAATAAATTTCTCGCAGTGCGTTTGAGAAAAATGAGTAAAAAGATAAGCAAAAATTTATCTCAGATAAGACTAAATGAAAGAGAATAATGCATTAAACACATTCACCACAGCAACCTACCGACTACCAAATGTCAAGGATAGAATACATGTGTTAATATAAGAATAATTCTTTTGAAGACAGCAAGGCAACATGGCGACAGGTTGTTGTCTATACTGATTTTGACGTTGTAGTCCAATTAAACTAATTTCTATTTCTTTGGCTACAATGAGAAAATTCAGTGTTGCCAGTATAATACAAAATGTTGAATGAATGATTTTGTACAATTATTTCATATTATATAACAGAAATAATATCCAAAAATTTATGTTAAGAATAAATTGATTCATTTTTGTACTTTTACGTGAAATAAGTACATTTTAAAAGAGTAATTAATTTCTATAAATGCAAAACATATAAAAGTGGCAATACTGAACTATGTATTTGTACTTGAATATCAGCTGCAGATGGTGCTGCTGCCATCTCCAAAATAATTAAGGCGCCGTCTACGAGGCGACAAATGCTGCTTGCGGCATTTGAAGTCGTGTGTTCAGGTAGCCTGGTGTGGTGAATGTGTTTAATGCATAAGAATACGTGTGAATTCGATTTGCAAAAATTTGCTACATGATGTTCACCCATGATTTAAAACATAAGATGTCACTAACACAGACAAATTTCATATTCACGCTCTCAAGGAAAAAAATTAAGGAAACAAAACTCATGTGGTTTCTGTATTTTTATAGAACTGCTACATTTGGAGTTGATACTCGTATATTAAGCCCCCAGCAAAAAATTACACATTACCATTAGAACTACTTGCAATATAATGACTTACTTTTCTAATTGCCAAATTTTATTACTCGCCTACAAATCAAATTACCTTAAATTTAAAAAAAATTATGTACAAGTTGCTAAATGAAGAGAATTATTTTTTCAGATGAAATAGATTACCTCAACAAGTTGCCAAATAAAAAAGTAAGTACTTCTCAAGAATCGATTATTTTAGTCTCACGCCTTGTTAAAATCATTAAGTTGGTAATCCAGTAGGGAAGAACTTCCACCAAAAATGGTTGATTCCAAACTCGATTACCTTTTTTGAAATTTTTTGCTGGGACTTTTTACAATGTTGATTAAAACAGTATTGTTGCAGAAACTGCGGTAATTTTTTAAATGCAGTTTGAGTCATGAAAATACAGAACAAATACTGAACAGTAAATAAAATACAGAACATTTCAACGTTATTTCCTAATGAATAATTTATACAGAACAGGACTCTCTAATACTGTTCTGTATAATACAGAACGGATGGTCACCGTAGTTATACAGAACAGTACTGTATTTGAGAGTCCTGTGTTCTGTATAAATTATTCATTAGGAAAAAACGTTGACATGTTCTGTATTTTATTTACTGTTCAGTATTTATTCTGTATTTTCATGACTCAAACTGCATTAAAAAAGTTAACGTAGTTTCTTAAACAATTGATTTTCGTTTGTACTTAATTCTTACTACAATCAGGGATACCACTTTCATCAGTCTATACATATGGGCCGGTTGTGTGGTCGCATTTTATTAGAAAACAATGTATTCTTTTTAAAAATTAGTTTAATTTCAAGGTTTTATATTTTTAGAGCTTAAAATATCATACCTGAAATTAGGCATTTATATACTATTTAAAATACATCAAATGTGCATTAATCTCTTTTTGGAGACGAGAAATTTATTCGAATTAGAGTTTTACAAATATATTAAAAATATATCTTGGCAGCCCTGGTATAAGAAGAGAAAAATATGTTACGCTCAAAATTTAACCACCATCACTAGGGTGACCGGTGACATTTTTCAAAAAGTCGCGCCAAAAGGGGATTTATCAAAAAAGGACAAAATTAAAAAAAAAAACTTGAAAACTACACTAAACTTTATATTTTTAATGTATTTTTATATAATTCACTCTAAAAAAAGGAAGACAAAAAGGGGCAAGGCAGTTGCAAAAGTGGCAAGGCAAGAGATACGTTAGAGACAACCGTTCTAGTGTATATCTGGTGATATTGTCAATGAACGCGTCAATAGTTTGTTTTTTCTTTTTTTATTATGTTGTGCAATAATATTAAATAGATATATGTAGACAAGGGTCACTAAAATCTACGAGTGAATCTTCAGTTCAAATATCTCCACATATCTCTCAATAGTGCTAAAGTCTACTGATAGATTTATAATGACATCCCTATGTTATTTATCAATAGGCATTTGCATTGGCTGGGGTACACCTAGTCAGTACTATTGACAATGTCACTAGAAAATCACTATAAGTTTACTATTGACAATGAGAGAGGATATATCGATATTGTAGACTAGAGCCCCTAAAATTTACTAATGAATATTTGGTGCCAATGTCTCCATGTGGTCCCGAAAGAACTACTAAGTCAGTAGTGCTATAGTCTAGTGGTGGATTTTCAATGACAAGCTAATGTTAAATGTCAATAGATGATACCATTGGCTGTCAAAAACTATATGAGAATTCATAAAATAATAATACTTTTGAAAATCAGAAAAGAAAAAATAAGCTTAGTAGGCTTTGAAATGTTTATTGAATTATGCATAGAAGTACATTTTTGTTTTGTGGTAAAAATTTAACACTAAAAGAGAATTTTACAGTTCAGGGTTAAAAAATAAAATCTAAAAAAACTTAGCAAATTTGTTTATATTCATTTGTATTAAACAGATAATAATTTTTTTTTAATTTCATAAATTCTGTACAAAACTTTTTAAAGAGCTCTAGAATTAATAGAAAGGATTCAAAACTAATAAAAATTCTTTATTTATCATTTTATTCAAATATTTTTAAATGTTTTTTATCAGAAGTCTAATATATCCATATTAAAAATATAACAATTAAAATAAACAGCCTTTTACAATATATGTACATAATTAAAAAACAACAAAAAAAAAACTAAACAAATTCGTACATACATAGTGTACATATGAAAGTGGTCTAGGTCATACCATTTTTGATTCGATATAGTATATTTTGATCAGACTAGAACAACTCTAAATTGAACTGTTGCATAACAAAAAAATTATTTTTGGATTTGTTCCAATGTAATTAAGGGCACATACATATCTTTGCATTCATTTATCCAAGATGATACATTTTTGTATATTAATTTTATAAATTCGGTTTAAAACTTTTTAAAAAGAAACCAAAAATTAATTATTCCAAATAAATAAATCTAGTATTTTCATCATTATTGTTATCATTGGGCCATAAAACAGATTTCATTTCAAATTGTGATATTTTGTAAACATAATTAGTATTAATATGGTAATTAACACTATCAGGAAGTTGGTAAGTTTCACAACAATAATTGTCCGGTTTTAACCCATTGCTGTGTTAAATTTGCGTTGGTGCCACCAAAAATTAAAAAACGCAGCGAAATTTTAAAAAAAGCGCACCACGCACCAACTAAGGAATTTTTCGCACAAAACATTTCAAAAAGCACCCAAAATGGTGCGAAACGCACCAAGTTGACAACGCTGATAGTAACAATTGTTACAAATTCTTAACAGGGGCCTAATTCCCGCATTCGATTGCGAGCGAGTTATTGCTCGAATGTGCGAGTTTTTTAACTTATGGGATTTTTGCATTCGGTTTCGAATAACGCATATCGAAATTTCTAATGACAGCATTCGATAACGTGCATACATTCGAATGCAACCGTTCGTGTTTTTACTCGCAAGCAAAAGGGCATTCGAAATCATGTTTAACATAGAAAAAGCGGAGAAAAAGAAAATGTATGTTCAATATTTGACTTATTTTTTTTATAAATGAATGAATGCACAAATGTACGTATAAAAAATACAAATTAAAGAATTTCTAGTTGACTTTAAATATAACAAAACATACTGACTTGGCAAATAATATTTTGCTTAAGAGTTGTCGGGGAAAATAAAAAATCAACCAACTCTGGGAGCATCTAAATAACAAATTAACTGCTTCTGGTCAACCAGTAAAAGAATAGAAAATGTGGCTCGTGCTCTATTCTCTAACCTTACACTAATTTATTATTATTAAAGTATTAATTAAATTAAAATGAAAATAACATTTATGTATGTATATTCGTTTCTTTTTTCTGCATATATGTACGTGTGTATGTACGTATATAAATATATTTTTGCATAAATACATATATACAAACATATGCTTTTGCTTACAATTTATTCAGTGTTGTGAAATAAATTTATATAAAAATATATTTGCCTTTTTCCAACACTGAAACAAAAATTCGATTCGCTTGGTAACGAGTGACATCATCAGAAAATTTCTTGCCATCGATATTAATTTCTATTCGAATGCAATTCCGATCACGAGTGCAGGAATTAGGCCCCAGTTTTTAGTAAATGAGCAAACCTTTTATAATTTTTTGTTTTGCATTTCGTATAAGCTTGTAAAAATTTAATTTTTTTAAATTCTAAAAGCACATACTTAGACGGATTTTTCAAAATGTGTTTATGTATTTTGCTGTCACTTACAATTACTTAACAAGATTTTGTTTTTCACAGATTGAACCCAAAACAGAACAAAATAAAATAGAAATACCAGTGGCTTAGACATATGTATAACATTTCTATAAAACAAAAAGGATTCACCTTATTTGTAATAAAACAGAAAGTAAAAACTAGTTGTTCCTAAAAACTAGCAGAACGGAACAACTAGCTGTTTTCGAAGGCCGCCACACCTTCATCATCAGCGTCTTATGTTTGGTCCAGTGTGCGTGTTGTTAGTTGATGCAAATTTCAGCTTTATTTATTAATTTTGTCAGTGCAAATGGCATATGTGAATTGTTGGCATTCATCGTACGAGTATTATAGTTTGCTGAAATCTTTTTTGTAATGAAAGCTCAATTTTACCATTTCTAATTTAATAATTTTAAGTTGATTGATTATTAATAATTACTCTCTCACTGTCTTCATTTTAAAAGAACACATACTACGAAAATATTTGGTTTGTTTACACAAACATCAGGATTTTCTGACAGGAGCCGAACCCTCGACCCTCTTACTTTTTGGTTCTTATTTGTTTTCTTAGAACTAATTGTCAATAGTAATGGCAATATTATTAAATAATCAAAAGTATGTAGATCATAGCATGCAAAATTTACTCACATAAGTCATAGTGGGCAGTGCACACAAATAAATTCCCGCTAATAGCAATAAAACAAATAATTCTCTTCGTCGTCCGATACTGCGAGGATATTCATCACACAATGCTGTTATCATAGCTTCCAGTCCACCGAATGTACTATCCAGACCCAATGTAATCAGCATTAAAAAGAATATAATGGACCAGAAAACTGAGCCGGTCATTGTTGCTATGGCTTCTGGATACACAATGAATACAAGGCCGGGACCTTCAAGCCCCACACGATCTATAGTGGTTTTTTGAACATGAGCCATATAACTATAAAATGTGAAGTTAACAGAAACGGAAAAGATCAATAGTTAAATATCAACAAGTACTTTTAAAATCTATTAAAATTAAATTAATGAAAAACTTACCCTAATACTGAAAATATAACAAAGCCAGCCAAAAAGCTGGTTAAACAATTAATACTGCTGGTTATTAAAGCATCGCGATAACAATTATTATGAAATTTATTATAACTAGACAAAGCCAAAAGTGTGCCAAAACCAGGACCCAGCGAAAAGAATATTTGTGAGGCAGCATCTATCCACACCTACAAAAAATATATACATATGTATATACACACATACTTATAAATTATAAAGATTATTAAAGAGCATTAAGATTTCTAAACACAAACCTTGGAATTTTTCAATTTGTGCCATTCGGGTGTTAAATAATATTTAATACCCTCATCGGCGCCAGGCAACGATACACCACGTATGAGTAAAATAATAAGCACAACATAAGGTGCTAAAGCGGTTACCCACACTACTTTGCCTGCCGAGCGCACACCCTTCCACAATGAGAAATAAACCAAAACAAATACACCGAAAACACATAAAGCTAATGTTGGCTTAACAGGACCCATTAAATCCAGACCTTTTGATTTATATTGCTCCAATACTTCGCGTCTGGTTTGGTTTTTTATTTATAAAGAAAACACAAGAGAAAAATAAAAGTAAAAAGGACAGAAAAACAAATAAATCTTTTATTAGAACATTGTTAAGATTTTAGGAAAACTAAACAGAAAAAACCATTAGACAAAAATTTATTCAAGTGTTTGTTAATTTCTACTTGTGGAGTGAACGATTTGGCCAACCACTTTACCATCACTCCATTCTGACCATAAAACACAAATACATTGAATGTTAACTTACTCGAAAAATTCTCTAGCAGGTGTTGTTTGATTAGTGGTGAAATTGACATTAGTTACTGGCATGCAGGCAAATGTATTCCAAGGATTATCACATGATGTCCATGGCAATTTGGAAGTAAACGAAGCAAATAGATAATAAACGGCCCAACCTATAATTGTGTTATAATACATGCCCATGTAAACGTCTATTAGACATATTGCATAACCAACACCTGTTGAGTAAAGCGAAAGAAAAACATAAAAAATTTAACAATAGACAAACTTCTTCAATTAATCGAGATCACTATAAATTTTATTATATTAGTAGTGTTTTTTTATGGGAATTGTTACAATTTAAGTTTAAAATTTTTTAAACGCACTAATAATCGCAAATTAATATTTTACTTATTAAGCAAAACATTATTTTATTAAAAATAATTGAAATTGATTGTTGAGGGGCTGAGCTGGATCCTATGAGCATTTCACTGTTGCTAATGCAGATCATCAGGGAACCTTTACCCAAAGTTTCGTAAGCTGGGATCACACGATTGGCACAATGTACCAATTTTCGTCGGCTCACTGTTTTTTATTTTCTTACTTTTTTCAGCTTATTTACACTGCACCGATATCTAGTAGTTGTTAGATTTTGAGCAAAATCTAGTGGATTTTTGCTAGATTAGCCATACAAAACAAAATCTAATTTATTACTAGATTTTGATCAAATCTACTCATAATCTGTTAGTACTTAGAAATACATCTATGATTTTTTTTCCAAATTATACCAAAAAAGTACAAACAAAATTGACATTTGATTTAAAAATGTTAAAACGGAAAAGTGCTCGAATCATTAAAATTTATAAAATAAAATAACAATTTTAGCACAATGGAGCAAATAAATAAAACTGAAAAAGTAAATGAAGTACACATGGGAAATAAAAGGTAATGTAATGGTTCTTAATGCCTATTTGTTAATATGTATGTGTTCTTCATACATTACTCTTGTTTTACAGAAAACGAACTTATAAGGAGAAAATAAATGGAAATCGGAGGAGGAGTCTCTCCTAATTACGCTTCGGGGAGACTACATAAATGACTTTCGAGGAAGCCGAAAGAATAGCCACGTATACCAGGACATATCCGTTGGTATGAAGAGTAACGGTTTTGATTTTGATTCAGAGGAAGTGAGGGTGAAAATATATAATCTCACAAATAAATACAGGTAATCTACCGATTTATAAGTATTTATGTACGTGAATAGATATGCATATATATATATATATATATATATATATGGGCATTTCTCCAATATCGAACTGCGACATTCGTACGCATTCAAAGTGAAAAAAAAACATATATCAAGACATGATTTTATTTTGATAAGAGGCGAAACCTGCAGTTCTATGTTAGCACTATAGTTGGTGCTAAAATTAATTTTCGCCAGTTTTTCGTTTTCAAGATAATTACAAAAAACCAAGATATTTGCATGCGACAAAAACAGAAGTAGCTTTCAATGCAAACAAATCAAACACTGAATTCAGCGAAACTTGAAGGAATATTTTAATGGGATTTATTATAAATATAATGCAGTGATGTACCTTGATAATGTTTTTAATTTTATTCAAAAATATTAAGAAGTTTATTTTTTTTTAATGTCTTATCACTTTCGCACGCGACATGTCGCATGCTACATTTTTTCCATCATACTTTTTATGTTTATTATTTTACTTTTCATGAATTAAGTGGTGCAAACAAAATATGGCTATAAAAGATTTTTAATATATTCAGTATATTTTATTTTTACAGCAGAAATTATAAACTTAACAAAACATCCACAAAAAAAACAAAAATACTTATATTCATCTAATGTACATATGTACCAATAAAAACAGAAACTAGCTTAATTGAGGATAGTATTACCAGTAATAAATAGAGGTTTTTTAATTGAATATACAGTCCCAGCTGCTTCTACCTGTTGGTCATCGCAACAAAACTAATGCAACTGGGTATACCTGGAATACTTTCTAATTCCTTCCATTTTTGTTCCAACTTATATTGTAGAGACAAATTTTCAATTTTAGCAGATGGTATAAATTACATTTTAATTCCATTTATGTTGATTTTTGCACATTCATAAAACGATAGTGCATCGGGTGAAATTTTTTTGTAGATTTGGTTGCTTGCCACACTTTTCTTTTAATGACGGCCCCAAAACCATCAACGGCTTCCTATTCGTGAGAACTAGTAAAAAAATTCCATTCCATATACATATATACATCCAACTGAGCACAGCTTCCATCAGAAAAGATGAAAATCTTTGAGAAATGACCATAAATTTTTTAATTTGGATTAAAAGGTGTAAAAGAAAAATAAATATGTACGTCGTGTTTATTATGCGTAGGCTTATCACTTATAACCGCAAACGACTGGGAAGCACCAGCCAACCAAGTTACACAGGTAAAAATTGTTACCTGGCGGTAGCTGAAATGAGCACTTTGTATTTCGTTTTGGTGTGTCAACCTATAATTTTCGGCAAAATCAATTTGAAGAATGATCTCGGAAGGCTTTAAGTTAATTTTAATTTCCTGGAAATATTTTTGCTAAGCTCTTTTTACAAAAACATGGGTTTTAAATGATGGTAACTTAGTTTCCATATCAGTGACTAACTCAAATAAAGTTGAAATTGTATATGACAGAGCTATATGGTTATCTATTTTACGCCATTGTTGCCAGTTTACTTCATCTTCCATGTTAGCCAAATATGCAAGACGAATAAATTGATATTTTATATGTGTTACTTGTTACAGTTACTTGTCATACAGCATTCGTTCTGAATATCGCAGCAAACCGCTTTAAGAAATGTTTCAAAATCTTTGGGAAAAGATGGAATACTTTTTGTGCAACTTGCCAAAAGAAATCCGAAATTTACATGATACATGCAAACACACATATTATGGCGTCATTTTATTTACTAACTGGACATGGTGAGATCGCATTTTAAAAAAAAAGTTGACTTGCCTACATCTACGCTTGGAAAATCTTTTTTAAACAACTCATATGATTCATACACCATAATTAACATAAAGCGGTTAGGTACTAATTTTCCTTCAATTATATTGGTGTCTTTCTTTCCCGAAGCTTGCACACTTACATTATCATTCTGATAAAAATTAATTATGGCATTTACTAAGCTTTCTTGTACTTTTCTGCTGGACTGGTCTGTGCCTTCATTTTCTTCAAACTGCTTATATTTGTAGACCAGGACGTCAAGAGCTTTTAACCTTTCAGTCATGTCTTTTGGCATCGCTTTCCCCACTTTTTTAACCGCTTTCGCCAAGGTTTGTCTACATTCATAAGGTGCGTTTTGGCTTTGAAGTGTGTATGACATTTTATTTTCTAAGATTTTTTGACGCCTTTCTCGTTGTCGTATGCGATTATATTTTCGTTTTTCTTGAACTATATCTTCTTTGCCTTCAGCCATCGCTCTCCACGATCATCTTGCGTTCCGCATTCTTTGCCTGTTTTTCAATTTATAGTTTTGTAATTTTGTTTCATTAGCCTTTAACCTTTCTGTCCACCGTTTGCAATTGGCTTTATTTTTCTCGTCGTCATTTTCACTCATCTACATTCGAAATTTTTTTATTTACATTGTATAAAAATAAATAAATTTTAGAGTTTTTTTTAATTTATATATTTTACACTTACGATGTCGCACGCTACAAACTTTAAATAGGTGAAGAGAACAAAGCGCTGATTGTTTTTGAGAAATTTTTTATTTCTTTAACTTGCAATACAAATATCTATTTGTTACTTTCGTTTTGATGAGTATTGTTCAAATACCTTCGACTCACGGATAAAAAATGTTCTTTTTCAATCGAAATATACGGTAAAGAAAAGAAAAAATTTACCGTAATTGGCAATCACGTCATTCCTTTTACATATTTCTCATATTCTTTGTATATAAACTGAGATTTACAAAAGCAAATGTCAATGCATAATTTCTCCCATTAGGATCATTAATTAAAACAAAACACGCAATAGAAATGTTTAAAACGAAACTTCTGCAATTATTAGACTATATATTCGAATATTTCAAAATGTGTTATGAATAAATGTAAAATTTGTTTACATTAATTAAGTTTGATGGATTCTCTAAAGAAATTTTTTAAAACAACATACTTTTATAGATTACTAGCTTTGTACATACATGTTTTAAAATACATACATTCATTCAGTAATTAAATAAAAGTAATATTTTAGGTTAATACATTTTTGTACACTACGTTTTTTGTTCTACCGTTTCTTGCAAAAACATGAAGATTTGGTGGACTTTACACCCGGGAACATGCCACATACAGTTGTCCGTGGGAAAAAATATTAAACGATGCATCTGATGCTAATTGTGGGAATTTACCAGTTTAAGATATACATATGTAGTTTGTTTTGAAAAGTGCAGCGCCGTTAAAACTCTATTCAGAAACTGTAAATTTTCATAATACTGAAACACAATTAAAAATGCGAATTTTGTAGTTGTAAATAGTGGGGGAATTTACCAGCTTCCTGATGATGAATTAGAAAACAACTTTTCCGACAAAAACTACTGTAATATTTATTTATTTAAGTATGGATGTAGTTTATATGTATGTTTGGTTGAAAATTTAAAACAACTTTAACATGTCAAACTTGGAATGTGGTCTAGCATAACGGTAAATAAAAATTAGGGAAATAAAATTGAAGTCCTAAAAATTTGTCAAATTAATTTTTCTGGGTTGAAACAAATTCAATAAATACGTTTTAAATTCAGCAGAAGATATCGCTTTCTATTAAAAATTGGGGCTGGCAATAATTTTCAAATGAAAACCTAAAAAATTTTAAACATTTTTGACAGGTTTATTTGCTTTTATTTACATTTCTTTGCCTTTGAGGCAAAATTTAACAAATTTTAATACAAAAATACATGAGAAATGCTTCTACAAAGCCTTAGATATTTACACAAAAGGTAAATTATGCAAAATCGCAAAAAGTCGCAAAATAAATTTGCAAAATTGTAAAGGAGACAGCATATTTTATGAAAACGCGTGTTCCTTGCAATTGTTCACCTTTTACACAAATTATTTCAAAGATTTCTGAATTTTAGAAATTTAATTTATTAATTACACTAATTTAATTACACTAATTAGTGTAATTAAATTAATTTAATTACACTAATTAAAAAGAATTGTAAAAATTCTAACTTTTAGCTATGAAAATAATTGCCAGTGTAGTAATGGTCAATCAGCGGATTTTTTAATTCAATCTATAAAGAAGTGCATGTATGTGCAACTAACTATATTTAAGTAAAACTAGCTCCATATTTAAAACCCAGCAGTTTTTACTCTTAAAAACTTATCTTTCCGTACAAAATTGCAACCTCGTTTCCTACCTTCATATAAAAATTAGTATGCCCTATAAAAATACCCCCTTTTCCCCCTTTGTAGGGCAAATTCTAAAATAAAAACTCTCCTATGTTCGTTCTCGGATCTCAAGGTATCTAGATACCAAATTTCATCGCATTCAGCGGTTTAGGCGTGAAAGGGTAACAGACAGACAGACAGACTTACTTTCACATTTAATATTAAGTATGGATAAACTTTTTAGCTGTGGTTGACATTTCTGTGGAAATGCCCATATGTGTATGTATGTATGCTAGTGTATTTATATTTAATGTGACATATATAATAAATCGCTCATTTACTTCAATAGTGTCATAACTCAAAAAATTAGTTTTTTGAGTTAATAATGCAGAATTATGCGTATTTTATCTTGTGTAAAAATTTCTTGTTGTACCGTCACCTCCTGAGAGAAGAATATTTTTTCATGTCATTGAGCTATATGCAAATTTAAAACTTAAAACGCGTATTCTGCAAAACTGATTTTTTGAGTTGTGACGAAGTAAATGAGCCATATTTATGCATTTATGAGTACAAAGATGTATCATTAAATATACAAGTATATATATGTACTATTTTACTTTACCATGCTTAATACAGAACGAATGGTCACCGTACTTATAAATCATAACTTTTTACCGTAGCATTCAACCCTATCACTTTAACTAGCTATGTAGAAATGAAAATGGAGTACCTGAATGATTCATTTCAAATTCATTAGATGAATCCCTCGATGACCCTCCTCCAAAGAGAAGAACAAATTTTCAAACTATGATGCTACAAAACATGCAGGAGTTCAATGACATCATAAAGATAGAAATAGAAAAAAGTGCTGAGGTGGACGCAAACATTTTGGAACTACAAGAAGACTTAGTTACAATAGCAAGAGAAAGAAATGAAATATTGAAGAGACTTTTAAATAAGTAAATTAAACAAAGACTTAAACCTTTAATTTGCAACGTTTAAAAAGAAAAAATTTTTTGAATTGTTTTGATGTTTTAAAAAATATTTTATTAGTTTCTTTTTAATAAAATTAATTATTGACTAAAAAATTTTCGATTGCATTTCTTATTTGTTCGCATCTAGGGTTGTAATCGTTAGTAAAATCTTCACAGTTCGGTTGAACCCCGTTTGTTTCGCTATTGATTTGCCAAGTCTCATTAAAGATTTCATTATTCCTATTTAAAAAGTTATGAAGGACGCAGCAGCATTTGATTACATTATTTACATTGCAAATTTTATTGTCTATCCCCTTTCCAAGACGCCGTTGGAAATATGGGATTTTGCGATTTTTTTCTAAGGATAGATCGCTTAAATGTGGTGGAATCATTGTATCTACCTAGACATCCGAAATTAATATACAAGAAGCTATACCTATGTCAACAATAGCGAGCAAAACAAGTGAGTACCTCCCCTTGTAATTGAAATTGTCAAAAGTTTCCGAAGAAGGGGGATAAACCTAAAAATGACATCCATATATTTCGAAAATTTAAAATAAATAAAATAAAGCATAAATAAATCCTCGCTTTTAATTCTTAGAGTACATACATATGTATATAAATAATATTCACACCTATAGCTCCAAAACAGTGGGGAAATTAAATTTTATTAAATCCATTCACACATTCCTCAATTTTTGTTTCATTTATAAAATTTGATGGCAAAAAGATTTTCCCAGACCTCTTTACAAAATTCTTGTAATATGAGGCATACACTTGCCGTAGATACTCCAAACATGTGGGCTTTATTGGAGTGGGATCCATTTTATAAATATAGTATTATTTTTCTCATCGATGCACAGTTTTTGTTTTTTATTTTTTTTTAATACATGTATTTATTTATTGTATCTTCAAATATGAACTAACAATAAGTATTCCAATCTTAAATCTATAAAAAAAATTATTAGGACCGACCAGTGTCGGACATAAACTTAGTGATAGTTATAAAGAATGCATAAATAGTCCCAGCAAAAAATTACACATTACCATCAGAACTACCTGCCATATAATGACTTACTTTTCTGATTGCCAATTTTCATTACTCGCTTACAAATCACATTATCTAAAATTTAAAAAAATTATGTACAAGTTGCTAAATGAAGAGAATGATTCTTTTAGATGAAATAGATTGCGTGAAATGTAGACAAATAAAAAAAGTAAGTACTTCTCAAGAATCTATTATTTTAGTATCACGCCTTGTTAAAATCATTAAGTTGGTAATCCAGTAGGGAAGTGCTTCCACCAAAAATGCTTAATTCCAAACTCGATTACCTTTTTTGAAATTTTTTGCTGGGGTGATAATCAAAATAGGGGAAAAAAAGTATTTTCAAGTAGTCCCATCTGGAGTTTTAAGTATAAGAGACCGTGTGTCCCTCTTTTTTAGACGGATGTGTCCAATAAAGTTAAAAATATTACGAGCAAGCGGAATAGGACGTGATTTGAGTTTTGTTAAATATTTGCCTGCGTATTTTGCAATTTTTTCTAGTGGCATATTTAAATCATGATGTATATTAGAATTTTTGATGTACCATGGAGCCGATGTTATTATTAGTAAAATTTTGTTTTGCCTTCGTTGGATTCTCTCGACATTGGAAGCTGAAGCAGTGCTCCATAATGGAATTCCGTAGCGCCATATTTGTTTCAAAAGCGACTTGTATAGTAAAAGTTTGGAGTCTAGGCTGAGTGTTGAATTTCTGCCAATTAACCAATATCAAAGAATATAAATTGTATAGAATGCGCATCTGAGCTAAAAAATTTAACATTTTTTTCTTACGCTTCAGATGCGGGGGGGAAAGTATAAAGCGCAAGCAAACACACACTGAGAGAATTATATTCTTTGCTCTTATCACCAGCGTTGCCGTTGTGCGACTTAAGTCGCATTTTGCTACTTTGTCAACAGCAAAACATGCGGCCAATTGCAAAAAAAAAAAAACTATGTAAAAATATCCGAGTTTTAAAACAAAAAATACCTATTTTCGGAGGAAAGTTGCTGTTGCTGAAATAAAGCTTGCTTTAAGGATGACAAGTTTCCAAATTCTGCAGTTGTAAAGTCAGTGAATTACACCTTATTTGTTCATCTTTATAAAATATAATTAAAAAAAAAACATTAAGTATAAACATAAATTAGCGTTACTAAACAATTATCCAATAGACTTAAAGTAGACACTTGTCAAAGATTAGATTCCAAGTGAAGAACTTATTAAGAAATTCAGGATGTTCAGTTAAAAAAAAAATATGTATTTAAGAACTATGCATAATGCCTTGAAAGAATAGTATAAGTGCTAATTCGCACGGTGAAATTTATGACGTCTATTTTTCTTAATTCTCTTTTAAAGTTGCTACCAAATATTCCTTGGAATCACACGATGTTTTTTTTACGACGTCTAATTTTACTTCTCTCCACTCATATAGCCAATTAGCTAGAAGAGTAACAATAAAAAATAACAATAAGATAGAAGAGTAACATTGAAACGTAACAACAATAACAACAAGAGCAGTGTAAAGAGAAATATGAAAAAAACCATGGAAAATATTTAGAAATCGAGTCATTTTTTATACCCCTCTTTCTTCTCTACCCCGTTCGCGGGTTTTTAAGTAAATAAGTGAGATGAACGATGTCAAATATATGTATTTATGTTTTTACAGTCTCTAATTTTTTTTATAAATCTTAAGTAATTGGATAAATTACGGCACTCGATATCGAACGATATATGCATTTAATTTCGATTGGAATTTCATTCGATATGAAATGCCGCAATCTTTTTTTAGATTTCATGATTTTTTTATATTTAGTAGCTATCTATATATAATATATAATAATACACAGTGGGGACTTTTGCAAAATAAATGGTAATAAATCTGGAACTTCTAAACTACTGATTGGATTTATATGAAACTTCGAACATCCGTAGAGGAGGACTCAGGCTTTATAACAAATGTCTTGGCAGCCGCCTGGCCTAAGCTGGACAGGAGTTTTAGTGGGCCTAAGTTGACAACATGGGACTCAAAAAAAATTCTGAGGCCTGTAACTTTTAGAAAACTTATCCGATTTTTATGAGATAAACCGTTTTGATCTAAGCTTAACATTTTTAATATATAATGTCCTAAGATGTGTTTTCGTATCTCTCATAATTTAGAAGATATTTGACTTTTAACAAAAAAAAATTTTTTTTTGCCTTGACTTTTTTTAGTATTTCACCTACAACTTTTTAGTTAATTGTTGGATTTTAAATTAAAAGACAGTATTAAATTTCTGATCAAATTTTAAATAAAAATAAGTAAAAAACTTATTAATATCTGCAGTCGTAAAAACGGGAAAAGGCAAAGAATTCAAAGTTTTAAAATTTTTCTGGAAAAGGCACGTTTTTTTAAGAAAAAGTATCTTCATTATTTTCAATTTTGTGAAAAACTTTGTTTAACACATACACTTTTAAACCACATAGCGCTAAAAACAATCTATTCAGAATATGCTAAGAGCCAATTATTTTGTATTTTGGGCATGCACCCTACACTCAGCAGTGTCCGAAAATGCCAATTTCAAAATTTTTTTTGTGCTTATGCGCTTATAAAAAGTTGTGACGGTATATTTTGAAAGCTTTAGCTATATCATTTAATTATTAGGATAGGTGGCAACATGTTAAACTTAAATTTTTAACAGCCTTTTCATAAATGCGAGGATGCGCGCAAATTTTCTGAAAAAAGTCAAAATTTTGGAAAAATTTTGTTTTGTACCATAAAAAATATATATAAAAATAATTTTCTTTTTTATGTTGGTATTTTTAGCTTTCATGTGAGTCCTTTTACTTTGCCTGAAAAAATTATTCCAATTTAATTAACTGATCTCGAGATATTCCGATTGTAGGGTGCAATTCAAAAAATATGTAGAATGCGCTTAACTTTTTTCCCTTTATTCACACATCAGCTGTTTAAAACTTTTATGAATTCTGAAATTCAACCTAAATAGAAAAACAAAAATAGATTTGGAATGTTATCCAATAAGTCTATGTATATTTTTCGCAATAAAAAATATTTATGGTAATTATACCACATGTTTTTCCATGTAAGTGTAGTTAATGTTAATAACAGGTAAGCATTTAACGAATAACAACACACATGTTTAATGGATTAAAAAAAGGTTTTTGCGGATTTTATTACAGCAACATCGGGAGGTGCTACCTGATTGTGTTACTACTACTTAATAACACTTCACAGTACTAGGTAATTAGACAAAATTAGCAAAGGTGCTTATAAATTATACTGTATTGCATAAAAAATGTGAAAAGTTTTATTTGTGTGTATTGTTTTTTTATTATTATTTACCAATAGATAATCTATTTAATATTAGGCTATAGCTAAGAAAAACTATTTAACACTAAATAATTTATTTATTTTTAAATTACATGTTTGGGCTATGTTAATTACCATAATTTTACAATTTATTTATTTCAATTATTTTTAAGAAAACAATCCGAAATATCGAAGCTTAAGAGGTTTTTTATTTGAATTGCTTCACTGTCGTCTTTCTCTATTTCTTTAGTTATCTTTGGTAACCATTTCAACCGTATTGCTTGTAAAACTGGATCTGAGGATAACAATAAGTGAAGCATTAAATCATAATTTTCTGCTAATTTTGAACACTCGACTATTAAATAATCTGTACTGCTTTACATCTTTGTTCCTTGCTTCTTGAGCTTCTTCTGTATTTTGAAGTTCCTTATTAGATTTTTATCCAAGCCGGTTATCAAGGATGTAGTCTCAGGATCCTCAAAAAAGCGTCTAGCAGTATTTCCATTATTCGAGCTACCATAACCGTTAATTGGCTTATCAATTATAAGTCCATGCTTTCTAAATTCATCTTGTATCCTTTTCTTCTCAGTTCTTCGTGTATCTGCTAAGTCTTTGTTGTTTCGTGAGGAGACAGTTTCATTACCTTTGATATTTCTATATTTTATATCATATGATAGATGCAAGCAATACTCCATATATCTAATGCGAGCATGAAGTGGGGAAATTCCAAATTTAAGGGCTTCCTCTTTTATAGTTTCATCAGATTTATCTTCAAACTCAGAGCTTTTTTTCCCACATATATTGCATTTCCAGTATGACTTGGTATCCGTTAGGGCATTGGCAACTTTTCCATCTATCATAGTCAATTGTAAATCAAATGTGACATTTATAATGCAATCAGAAATTTTTATTGCAATGCTTGGTAAGTTCCTTATTTCTTCTGATATAGTAACTACAATATTTTGAGTTTCATCTCTATTTTCTTTCATATATTCAAATTTTATTGGTCGACATAATAACTTTGATGCAGGCGTCCTATTTATCCATACGTCTTCAAATGCAGGTACAGTGGATGATGATGATGAATTATTATATAAACGCATTCTAAGAGGTACCAATGTAGACATAAATATCGATGAAAACGATATATTATCTTCGCTTTGTTGTCTATATTCAGAAAATCCAGTAGTCCCATCACAACCCCATTTACAAATTAATACTAGCTCGGACTTGTGGCATTTACTTATGTCTTCTTTGCTAAAGGTTGAAATTATCCTAGAAGCAGTATTTTCGAGGAGACTGCATAACTCAATAGTGGCGCCCGTGCTACTAACGTTCGAAACCGATGGCAAAATTACATCCTTTGTTGCCTTCAATGACTTTGTAGATGGCAAATTTCCCCATTTCTTTTCAGTCATAGCTTTTCTTAATATTTCATATTTATTCCTTGTTAGACCCAAGTTTAGAATAAGGGCTAATGCATCTTTATTAGTAAAATCTGTTTTAGATTTAGGCGTTGGTATGCTTTCCACCATACGTTGTATTCTCTTTGGAGATGCTTTTGGAAGAGCATCTACAATTTTGCCAACTTCCTTCGGTTTGTTTTTGGTTAAGGCACTTCTAAAGAAATCCTTTATAACGCCAAAAGAGTGGTTTTCAATGAGGTCTTCTTGCTTTCTTTTCTGGCTTCTTGGTTGAAGTTCCTCGTATAATTTATTAGGCCTTCCCAATTGTTTCATACCAATCTGTGTAACTATCTCGGTTTTTAGCCATTGTTCATTTTGATTTTGGAACTTAGTTTTGTTATAATTTAATTCTTTCATTTTTCTTTCGTACGCTACCAAAAAGTTCTCTATTTTTTTAGTAGCATCTTCATTTAGTTTTAATCCAAATGAGTTGTCAATTATATCTATGATCTTAGAAAATTTTTCTTGGCGCAATAAACTAACAGGTACGTATTCCCATAGAAGTTTACATACCGCGTTATATTTAATACTAATCTCCATAGCAGTTCAATATAGAGTGATTGTTCTTATAAAAGAACCCTGCGTTTTTATGCAATACAGCATAATTTATAAGAACCTTTGCTAATTTTGTCTAATTACCTAGTACAGTGAAGTGTTATTAAGTAGTAGTAGCACAATCAGCTAGCACCTCCCGATGTTGCTGTAATAAAATCCGCAAAAACCTTTTTTTAATCCATTAAACATGTGTGTTGTTATTCGTTAAATGCTTACCTGTTATTAACATTAACTACACTTACATGGAAAAACATGTGGTATAATTACCATAAATATTTTATTGCGAAAAATATACATAGACTTATTGGATAACATTCCAAATTAATTTTTGTTTTTCTATTTAGGTTGAATTTCAGAATTCATAAAAGTTTTAAACAGCTGATGAGTGAATAAAGGGAAAAAAGTTAAGCGCATTCTACATATTTTTTGAATTGCACCCTACAATCGGAATATCTCGAGATCAGTTAATTATATTGGAATAATTTTTTCAGGCAAAGTAAAAGGACTCACATGAAAGCTAAAAATGCCAACATAAAAAAAGAAAATTATATATTATATTATATAATTTTTATATATTTTTTATGGTATAAAACAAAATTTTTCCAAAATTTTGACTTTTTTCAGAAAATTTGCGCGCATCCTCGCATTTATGAAAAGGCTGTTAAAAATTTAAGTTTAACATGTTGCCAACTATCCTAGTAATTAAATGATATAGCTAAAGCTTTCAAAATATACCGTCACAACTTTTTATAAGCGCATAAACCCAAAAAAAAATTTTGAAATTGGCAATTTTCGGACACTGCTGAGTGTAGGGTGCATGCCCAAAATACAAAATAATTGGCTCTTAGCATATTCTGAATAGATTGTTTTTAGCGCTCTGTGGTTTAAAAGTGTATGTGTTAAACAAAGTTTTTCACAAAATTGAAAATAATGAAGATACTTTTTCTTAAAAAAACGTGCCTTTTCCAGAAAAATTTTAAAACTTTGAATTCTTTGCCTTTTCCCGTTTTTACGACTGCAGATATTAATAAGTTTTTTACTTCTTTTTATTTAAAATTTGATCAGAAATTTAATGCTGTCTTTTAATTTAAAATCCAACAATTAACTAAAAAGTTGTAGGTGAAATACTAAAAAAAGTCAAGGCAAAAAAAAAAATTTTTTTTTGTTAAAAGTCAAATATCTTCTAAGTTCTGAGAGATACGAAAACACATCTTAGGACATTATTTATTAAAAATGTTAAGCTTAGATCAAAACGCTTTATCTCATAAAAATCGGATAAGTTTTCTAAAAGTTACAAGCCTCAGAATTTTTTTTGAGTCCCATGTTGTCAACTTAGGCCCACTGTAACTCCTGTCCAGCTTAGGCCAGACGGCTGCCAAGACATTTGTTATAAAGCCTGAGTCCTCCTCTACGGATGTTCGAAGTTTCATATAAATCCAATCAGTAGTTTAGAAGTTCCAGATTTATTACCATTTATTTTGCAAAAGTCCCCACTGTGCACTGCACCGATTTTAAAAAGATTTACATGGTTTTAAAGGATTTTCTGTACAGATGTGCAGAATCTATATTTTATTGAAATCGGTTTAGTATTTTGGGAGCTATAAGCGTTTAAAGTTGCTACTACTATATGCACAATATTACACACGCATTTATTAGCTTACAAGAAAAAAAGAAACAAAACCTGAGTGTGTGTGTGTGTGTGTGTGTGTTTGTGTGTTTGTAGTATTTCTCTTCAGTGTTGGTATTTCTACGAAGAGCAAAAGCACATTAAGCTGTTGCAAAAATGGTAAAAAGCGCAAAAAAAATAGGAAAAAGCGGGTAAAAAAGCACGAAATATTTTTTTTTTAGTTTTAATACATTAACCCAGTAGTCCGCAAGACATTACAAATTGAAAGCCATTCGATTGTAATCTTTTATGTCAATACAAAAAACAAAAAAGAATTAGTTAAGCGCAGACAACTAGCATCCGATTCAGATATATCTTTCTGCTATCCTATTGTAGAATTATATTTTAATTAGAAGCAAAGAACAAAACAGACACTAATAAAATTTACCCATTGCACCAGCATCCGATTTGGATGGGTTAGTAATCTATGATATTGCTTATTAGTTTCAATTACGCTCTCCTAATCACCATAACAGTTGGAGTCATCCAACCTTCGCTTAAAATGTATACAGTGTTGAACACATCTCATGGCCTAGCCCAACGTTGTGTAAATGTAAGTAGAAATTATATACAGGCTTTGGATGGGTCGCGTTTACATTGTTAATGGGCAATTTAAAGAGGAGAGTTTAGAGTGTAAAAGTTGAAAGTATAATTTTAAATGGAACAAATCAAGTTTAGGGGCACCTCCCAGAAATTTAAAAACAGTATCGTATCCTACAGAAAATTAAAAAATAAGACGAAAAAATTAAATAAAAAAACTGTCGGCGAAGATTAGTTTCCGACTTATGGGCCTCTGAAATGGTAATTAAAATTATAATTTAATATATAATTATGGTGTTTCCCTAGACGGCGCAGCCTAAAAGTTTTCTTGTCTAATAACGTTTTCCTGCATTGCCGGCCTTCAGCCGGACTTAAGGATTTTCTCCACCATGGTGTTTCCCGAGACGGCGCAGCCTAGTAAAGATTTTCTACCTTGCAAAGTTTTCCTGCATGGCCAACAAAGATTCTATTTTTACCATTTCATGAAAGGTATTCTCAAAAGCTTTAAGATGATACGAATATTGGTCATATTCGTAAGAAAACACCGTATAATCACAATATTGTATTAGAATTTCAGAGGCCAATAACTCGGAAACTAAGCCTCACCGCCAACTTTTATTTAATTTTTTCTTCTTATTTTTTAATTTTCTATAGGATAAGATACTGTTTTTAAATTTCTGGGAGGTGCCCCTAAACATGATTTAAGCCCAAAATCATGATTATATTAATAAAAAATAAGTATGTTAATAAAAAAAACTAGGAGTCAAGTAATATAGATTCTTACACACATATCTACATACATACATACAATAGTATTTGAAGCTGAGGCTTAGATTAAGATATGTATGTTACTGAAAAATCATTTACACATAAAAAATGCGTTAAAAGCATCACTTTTTTCTTAAGTACTTGTAACTTAAAAGTTTTTGTTTTTGCGATATTCACCCTTATTCCAGTTGTCAACATTAACAGCACGTCAATAGGATAGCAAAAAATTTTCTAAAACAACTGACTGCTATTGATAACAATTGTTCTAGTATGATTAAATATTTGTGTAAGCTTTAACAAATGCTTATTGCATACTACTTTCAATCAATTATTATGCAGAGAATTATTTGGTACTCTCCAGTTACTTCCGTTTTCTATTTTGCAAAAAAAAAATTAAATTTTTTAATCCCAATTATGAAAATATTTCTACATTGTTTTTAACATAGTTTCCGTTATTGTCATTAAAACAATTTAAGAAGGCTTAGTCAAAAAAATGCTGCTATAAGCGCTTAAACGTAATTTAGTTTTATAAATTAAAATAATTTTTATTTAACAAAAAAGCACCAAAAGCACTGTAAGAAATTTTAAAAAGCACTGTAAATACCCACTTTTTAAAAAAGGATATTAGCCAAAATTTCGCGTTTAAGAACAGGTAGAAAGCACCAAAAAATACCCGAAACGGACCAAAATACCATCACTGTTTCTCTTGATCTAACAATTTTTTTTTCTCTTATTTGTTGTTGTATGAAAGCCATAATACTTAAAGGAAGAGAATTGAATAAAGTGAATTAGCTTGGTTGAAGGGATTTTGTTTATGTTTTTTTAATTTCATGTATTATTTAATTATGCTTGCATATGTATGTAAGTTTGTGTGTGGCTGTGTTTTAATGAATTTTTTATTACGTTTAGATACATATGTAGGTACATTTTCTTTGAATCTTAAATTATTTACATTTTGATTCTAGAATACGGACGAGTGTGTCGTCCGTTTGGTATATATGAATAGTTTATATAAAATAATCAATGCATGCAATAAAATTCGAAGCACTCATATCTTTTGGTTATGCCATGCGTTGTTTTTTTTTCAAATGTTGTGGATTAACAACAATATGCAGGTTTTTTGTGATTGCATTCAAAACAATAAAATAAGGCATTCAATCTGTTCTCTGCCACAAAAAGTGGATTTAAAAAAAGTGTCAGCAAAAAGGGGATCTTAAGAAAAAAAGGCAACTTTATTTTACTAATTATTAATTTATTTTGTTCAGCTTGAGGTCTGGTTATAAAATTTAAAACAGGTTAGATTTTCATTTTAATTATAATTATATTTTTGTTTTTTATTTTTCCCAATATTTCGATCTACATCGTTGATCATCTTCAGATGATCTAAAATATATATTTACATGAAAACATAAATAGAAATATTATAATAACAACATTAACTAATAGTATTGCACAAATTAAGATATAATTACATATATAAAAACAAATGGTGTATTTATTACCTCCCTGGTTGAAATTTCCGTTTTTTCAGATTTTTCTGGTTCATTGCTCACCTAGATCTACTCGTTTGCCAAATTTTAGCTCTCTAGCAATAGCGGAAGTGCTTCATCAATTTGATGAGTGTGTCAGTGGTCAGTGAGTATGTCTTAAAATATGCACTTTTTGCACCTCCATATCTCCAAAACCTTTCATTCTAAAACTTTGCATATGTGGTTACATGAATTTATTCTAATTATGATTTAAGTTTCATAATTTACGGTCGCGGGGAACAGAGTTATGAGGGGGATAAAAACAGCTCGAATGGCTTCCTGTAAATATACACACTGCGTGCATTGGCCGGAACTTGGCCTGGCGCACTACCGTGCGCCTAGATGTATGTTAATTTTAAAGATTCAGGAACCAACGCAGAGGTTTGCGTTAGAAGTCTGAAATTTGAGTGTAGCGGGACTTGGCAGGCATGCAGCAATTTCAGAATTAATTAAGTAAACCAAACTTCCACTTTAGCCGAAGTTTTTAAAAGATGGCCCAAGTATAAGAAACCGAGTAGATTTCGATATGTGAGTATATAAATCATTAATGTTTTATACTTTAGTTTTTATTGGAAAATAAATATTTATGACTATATTTCAGATTGACAAAGACTTTGGCTTTGCTTTTGGGAAACGTGAAGTAGTTTTCTTTAACTGGCGGAACGATTCGCGAAGAGAACAACATCAAAGATAAAGCTTTGATAAAAATATTGAATAATTTGGATGAGTCGGAGAGCATCCAAGAATTAAAGTTTGTTTTATTTTAAACTAACAACTGCATTTTTGACCTTAAAAATGAATTATAAATTAATAATCTAATTTACAAAAATTATTAAGGCTTTATAAAGGGTTTATAAAACAGATTTCCATATTAAGCCTTTATAAAGCTTTAATAATAATTTACTGGACCATGATATTATCATAACCAAATTTTTTTATGTACATACATACTTACATATATATACATACATATGTAAATTATTTCTTATAATATGAATTTTTAAATAAAATACTCAATTTAATCTGAACTTGACTATTATTATATTTATAAAAATTAAATTTTGATTGTATACGTGCATTGGGTCATGAATAAATACATAAAAATCAATGAATGCGACCATTGGGTCAAGGAATAGGTTCTTTAAATTCAAGCAACTATTTCATTAAATTCAAAGTATGTATACGTTGATTCAAGGAATATATTCATAAAAATCTATGATTGCGTTCATTGGGTCAAGGAATAGGTTCCTTAAAGCCAAGTAACTATTGCATTAAATTGCATTTATTATATAGGTTTAATGAATTTACGTAAGGTTTCAACGTATGGATTCTTAACTTCAACAAGCCAATGATTGGCATACGTTGAATTCAATGAACATGTTCCTTAGGTGAAAAATAAGGAATGAATTCGTTGAATCTACGATTTTTTTTTTTTTTTTTTGTTCAATTTATGTAACTTTTTGATTCAGTGTAGAAGCTTTTGTAAGAATACTGATTTATGGTGGAGTTCTCGAGAGCTACAAATATACATTTATTTCGGCAATAGTGTCCTTCAAGAGAATTAAAGATCTCTTACGGCTTATACGATTTGATGACAACCGTACTAGGTCATTTCGACCTCAGTCTGATAACGCAGCACCAATAAGAGATATTTGGAACTTAGCATAAACCTTACAAATTCATACATATTTTATTTATATACATACATATATACATATTATAATACGTACGAATATATAACAGTCGATGAGCAACTTTTTCCATTCAGTGGGAGAACAAAGTTCACCCAGTACATTCCTTCGAATCCTGCTAAATACGGCATCAAAATATGGTGAGCATGTAACGCAAAGACTCATTTCTCATTAGAAGGCAACATACTGTGAGCGTCAAAAGAAAGTAAATACATAGCTATTTCATATGTATAAAAGCTTTTGTTACAGTACAGTAAATAATAAAAATTAAGAAGTTTAATTGTATTTTAAAAGGCTTATATAATAACAGATTAATTCTGTATAAACGGTAAACGAAAAGAAAATAATAACAAAAATAGTTCACTTTATCTTAAAATACTGATGATTTTTACGCGTAAATAAAAAGTAAATAGTTGCAGCATTCCTGGAGCCTCCTTTAAATATTTCAGGATAGAACCTTAAATTCTTTGCAAAGCGGTTACTAATGTAGCAGGTCGATATAGTGAAAATATTTTTGGCAGTTTAATATCAAATTTTCTAAGAAAAAGCGCAAGCATAGATATTAAACTTTAAGAAATTGGTAAGCATACCACCAACGAGACGCGAGAAATCATTTTAGATTTATATACATCTATGGACACATAAATGGCACATTTTATGATTGGTTTTTCCTCAAAGTAAATTTTTTGAGTTATGCCTTTTTTTAAGTAAATAAGTGAGATGAACCATGTGTCCCTACTTACACTATGCAAGTCTTATTGCTAAGCTGATTAGTTTATTAGGAGAGAGAGACGGGGGGAAAAGAAACATTGCTGTTCACCTCGTCTCTCTCTCCATGAAACTAATCAGCTTACAATAAGACTTGCACAGTGTGATTTGGGACTGTATAATATATGTATTTATGTTTTTACAGTCTCTAATTTTTTTATAAATCTTAAGTAATTAGGTAAATTACGGCACTCGATATCGAACGAAATATGCATTTAATTTCGATTGGAATTTCATTCGATATGAAATGCCGCAACTTGACCACTCTTTTTTTAGATTTCATGATTTTTTTATATTTAGTAGCTATCTATAATAGGTTTATACTCGTCTTATTTGCAATTAAAAACTGTACTTGTAAATACTCTACTAGCCGGTATTATAGAAATATATTCGTAGTTAATTAATTAATTATTTGAATTATTTTTACTTTTTTCATTTATAAATGAAAAATTATAATAATAACAAAAATTAAAAATTTTAAAAACACCCGAATATTTCTAGAAAAGACGTGATATCTTCTAAGCGGCTGGGCCGATTTTATTAAAACATAGCTAAGAACCTTCTCGATCAAGTCACCTTTCAAACAGAAAAAACTAAATCAAAATCGATCCAGCCGTTTGGTCTGTACGAGTACTTGTACAGACACACAGATACGCAGACACACACTACAAACTTATAACACCCCTTTTTTTAATCGGGGGTTAAAACGAAAATGTTTTTCCATCTATATATTAATTTACTTTTCTTGATGCTGATCATTTATATACATACATGTGTACTTTAAGGACCCAATTTCGGCTTCCAAATTTACTTCATTTGAACCTATTTTAACTTATAAACATTTTATAAAAACTTACTTACTAACTTATAAACAGTTTTATTAAGATTAAAGATGAAAGTAAGTTAAAATACATATACATTTAGAATCAAGGATTTGGGTGTCAGGTTTTTTGCAATATTTTCACTATTTATTGGCTTTTCTATCGACCAAAACAATAAAATGATCGACATCATCGAGCCGAATATCCCTAACTGGATGAACATCTCTTTTTCTAATACCTGATAAACTGTGTATATGTATACGGCATACATTCTGTTAAAATGTTACAAAGGGATAAATTGAAAAAAGGGCCATAAAAAGTTTCATTGTCACGGAAAGGAGTCAAAAGTGATACTTTAATGTCACAACGGCAACGCTGCTCTCAGCAATGCGAGCGTAGCATTGCAGAGAAATGAAAGTGTGTACGCTGGGCGGGTAGTACTGGAAATACCCGTCATAGAAAATTTTAGCTTGTATGAGATGCGTATTCTATATGATTTATATTCTTTGCCAATATATTTGAGTTAATTTAAGGTTCATTTGAGTTAACTTAGAGTCGATATGATGTTTCCACGTAAGCCTTCGATCAATGTGTATACCAAGGTATTTCAGTTGGGAATGTGGAGGAACATTTTGATTGTGGACTTGAATGGGGGAGCAAGTATGTCTTCTTAGGGTAAACGTTATATGGACACACTTTTGCTCATTGACTTTAATTCTCCATAAGTTCAACCATATTTCCAGTGTGGTAATATGTTCCTGAAGATTGCGGGATGTCTCATAAGGGTTTTCGTGCACACTCATACAGGCTGTATCATCGGCAAATGTACAGGTGTGGATATTATTGCTCACAGGCATATCACAGGTATATATTAAATACAACACAGGACCCAGAATACTACCCTGTGGCACACCAGAAGATATAGATTCGGGCACACTCGTGAACTCTCCTTCTACACCAGTGAACTTCTTATCAATAATATAACTTTGTATGTTTATTGGAATGTATGCCTTCAATTTTAAAACTAGGCCTTCGTGCCATACTTTATCAAACGCCTGAGAAACATCAATAAAGAGAGCAGAACAATACTTCTTTTCTTGAAATGTGCTTCTTACAACTTGGACCAGTCTATGCGCTTGTTCAATCGTGCTGTGCTAACTTCTAAAGACAAATTGATGGTCCGGGATGCACCCATTATCTGTTAAAATTTTGGACAATTTAGTCTTGAGCAGCTTTTCGAAATGCTTTGAGATTGTAGATAGTAAGCTTATAGGCCTACATGACTCAGTCTTGGTAAGATCTTTGCCCGCCTTTGGCATCATTTTGATCTTGGCAAGTTTCCAGTTATGTGGAAAATACTGCATTCTTAAATTGCATTTAAAATAAATAGCAGGATTCTTATTGCAATATGAGGCAAGTTCATGAGCATTTTGTTACTAATGCCATCAATACCTGGAGCTTTCTTCGGGTCGAGTTCATCAAATGTTTTTTGTAGTTCAAGCAACTTAAACCTTAAAAGACGAGGGGGTAGATAAACTACCTTCGGTAAATTGGCAGCACCAGTACATGAATTGGGAGTGAATACAGATTTTCAATGCTCAGAAAATAAGTTACCTCTCTCACAATCGCTTCTTGCCCAGCCTCCGGTCGCAGTACGCAGTAGTGATTTAAGATCAACAGGTCTTTTAAGATCTCTAGTAGCGCGCCATAAACAGTAATTAGATGCAGACGTTACATCAAGACCTTCTAAATACTTTTCCAGTAATGCAGTTTTTCCGACGACAGCAGCTTTTTGAGTCGTTTAGTACATTCCTTAAGTCTGATTTTATTTAGGGGTGATCTGTGTTGTGTCCATTCTCTCAGCTCTTCTTTTTTCACATACAAGACGTTCAATTTCCGTAGAATAAATTCTATTAAAACAAGTCTGCTGACAAGACGTTATGGCATGTTCAGCAGCCTGTTTAATATTTTCGTTAAGATTGGCAATGTTAAATTCAATATCATCGCATGATCTAAGCTGAATGTTTTCTACGCAGTGACTACTAAGATATTTTTTGAATGCCAGCCAGTTGATTCCATTAATCATCTTCGCATATGAGTTAGTTAAATCACTCCTTAGTGGGTTGAAAATTGTAATTATTGTCGGAGAGTGATCAGAGGACAGATCTAGAGAGGTATCTACGTGAATTAAGTCCCTATGAATATTTTTCGTGACGGCAAAATCTATAACATCTGGAATTTTTGTTACGTCAGTAGGCCAGTAAGTAGGCTCCCCACTCGAAATGACACCTAAGCCCATTTTTGAAATTGTATTGAACAAGGCTCGACCTCTAGGTGTAACAAGACGCGAGCCCCAGTGCGTATGTTTTGCATTGTAGTCACCAGCTGCCACGAAACAAGATCCAAGCGATTTGTAGAACTTCTCATACTGATCTTCGGTAACTGAAAATCTAGGAGGTGAGTAAATTGATGATATCACGAAATTCGCACAAAAATTTTCTTCGAAAATATTCGTTGCTTGCATATATTATTCACTAACGTTGTCTACGACATAGTGCTTGAGTCTTAACTTAATTAGAATTGCTGATCCACCGCATGCTCTCCCTCTCGGGTCCGTTTCATCATATAAAGTGTAACCATTCATTATAAAGAGGCTTCTAGAAGTCAAATGAGTCTCTGAGTCCAACATTATATGTATCAACATTTTTTTCATGAGGAAGTGCTCAAGTTCATTTTTATGTTGGCGAATGCCGTTTGCGTTACAGAAACATATTTTTAACGTGTTCATGGTTTGTTAACTAATACTTGAAGCAGTGTATTCTGCATTCGCATCATTTCTTGCATCATACTTGTCATATCGATGCACAGTGGCGTGAAATAAAAAAAAATTGGTAAAACGTCCGCAAGTTTTGAAGCAGTGAACTGATTTCAATGAAACTAACTGTTATGGAAAGAAAAAGTGTTAAACTTTTAAAAAAGTGTATTTTGAAGACAGGATAGCCCCAGATAGCCTCAAAGTAGAAAACTGCGGGTATCGAAAATCTTTCGGAGCTTGTAACTCTTGTAAATGTCGACTGATCTTAATATTTTTTTTCAGTACAATCAACGGTGCTTATGTATGAAATACCCCATGTTAATTTTCAGTCAAAGCTTGCTTTTTTGACATTTTCATGTTTTACTTAATTCTTATTTTTCTTGGCGCCTAAAGCTGTTTTTTGTGATTGGTGCTAAGTTTTTCTATATATACTTAATCGGTATTCTTATATAAACCCCCGAATCGAACGTAAGTTCCCCAAATAAATTGTAGCGTTTTAAATAACCCGAATTTAATCCTATTTTGTTTTCATTTATATATTTTTTTTTGAGAAAAATATTTCACATAATAATTTTTTGGTCCATTCGAATCGGATATTCAAACCCCAGTGAAATACTTTTCAAGAGAAAAATATTTTTAATTGCAGAACCATTCCGAAGGCATATAAATACATAAGTACGTATATACCACGTACATACATACAAACGTACATATACAGATTGCCGGTGTTCTACAAACCTACATACATAAATAAATATTCAAACATCACTCACTTAACCCCTGGTTTTAAATAAAAAAGGCATGTCATTTGTAAAGTTAACAAGTGATTTATTTATAAAAAGTAAAAAAGTGTTGCGGTATAAAGCAAAATATATAGTGTTTTTTACATAAAGGCAAAAAATATATTCAAGTGCATTTTGTAACAACAACATATGTATAAAGTGTACCCAGTGCTTTCCAAACTGCAGTTTTTTTTTATTATTTCTATTGGAATACAAAACGAAACAAATACGCATATATACACACTAAATATATAATAAAGTGAACAAAACGGCCGTGTTATAAAATTAAATAAATATATTTACATTAATTTAATTCCTGCAGGTGCCATATTAAATTTAAAAGAAATTAATTAAAAATAACAAAAAGCATTGCTCTCTCTCATGATAAAAATTGTTGTTGTTGTATGAATATATTTTTGCTTTTTATTTTGCATTTATATTGTAACACACTTTACATTAGTGTTGAACGGTTTTCGAGTGAACGATTAATACGAATAACCGGTTGTACTTTGAATAATATTTTTTAAACTTACCCATAAGAAGCATTTACAAGCTTAAAATACCGGATATAACTCGTATTAAAATAATAAAGTAAAATCGTGTACCGGAGCATATTACCTTTTGAATAATCACATTATTCGTTGAACCCTAACTGAGTAATCTTGAATTTTTGTGCAATAATTTTGTAAGTCTGGTTTTAACCCTTTTCATTCCGCAATTTAAACTATTTAGTGATTTTACACTGTGAAAATTTGTCACTCGTTGATTTTTTTAACCCGCTTTTAGTTTAAATAGAGTAACAGTGTAGAAATACTTCGAAAACTGTTTTTAATATACTTATGAACCCGTGCTACCCCTAAGTAGGATATTTTACCCCTTTTTATAAACAAGTAGCCTTAACGTGAGTAACCCGACTTTAATTCAAAGTTTTTACCGATTAACACCACAAAAACTTATTTCGCAAATAAAAAATGTCGACCGTAAATGATTTGATAAGAAACGGTGACCGTTTAGCAGAGTTCGAAGATTATCTTAGAAATATATCTGCAACAGATCATAACATTCGCTCGTTAGAAATTCACGAAAAGGAATTACATCGTTTATGGGAGGTAATTAGAGAGACGTACGACTCTTTACTAATTTTAGCTTGTGAAGTGAAGCTTAAGTATAGAGATTCGTACGATACTTATGTTCGAGGTGTTTCCTTCATTTCTGAACACTTAGATCGCCTAAGAGATGCCCTGTAGAATAAAAAAGAGAAAGAGCGTGGACCTATCCCTTTTGATCATCTGCCTCCCTGTAAAATAGATCCATTTTACGGAGATTATTTAAAGTGGCCTTCATTTCGTGAATCATTCAAAAGTATGGTTGGGGAAAATTCGCGAATTGACTCAGCGTCAAAAATGTACTACCTTTTGCAGTACACTAAAGGCGAGCCCCATAAAATGATACGAACCTGCCCACTGACCAGTGATGGTTTTCCTGTAGCATGGAAAAACCTAATAGACAGATACGAGAATAAACGCGTTCTCATTAACGCTCAGCTTAAAATTCTTTTTAATATCAATCCTATCACCCGCGAAACTGGTCCTAATATTAAAGAGTTACAGAGAACTATAAACGACTGCATTACTAACCTTGTACTGCTCAACGTGACAACTGATAGCTGGGATGTAATTTTTGTTTACATTGCTTCCACAAAACTCCCTGATACTACTCTCAATCTCTGGGAACAGTCAGCAAAAGTCGATGCAGATATGCTATTGTGGAATGAAATGGACAAATTTCTGACTTTGCGTTTTAAAACTCTGGAATCAGTGTATGACATTAAAGGATCGAATCCAAACCCCCCACAAAATCCCGTCAAAAATCAAACCTTTAACAACACGAAAAAATCCTCTGATTCCAAAAAAGTTAAAGCATTTATTACTAAGTCCAGCCCGAGTCAGAACATAACTCAATGTGTTTTATGCCCAGAAAAACACCCCATTAGGCTATGTCCGATATTTCTAGGAAAAAGTGTTGATGACCGTCTGTTAACTGTGGAAAGGATGAAGTTTTGCACTAACTGTTTAGCATCATCCCACGATTACAAAACGTGCAAAAGTGTTCATGTCTGTTTCATTTGCAAACAAAAACACCACTCGCTTTTGCACAGAAACCCTAGCCGAAACTCAAATAACTCCTTATCGAAAGGTTCAGTTTACCCTAACCCCTCTCGCTTGAACCCTTCCAGCTATCATTCTAATGAAAATAACTCCCGAAGTTCTGGCGCCCATGTTTTAAATTACAGTCCACCCTAACACAACCCTGATGATATACTATCTACCTCAAGTGCCGCTAGATCCTTCCAGACGTATACCTCACATGTAGATTCCAATCCTCAATCTACGGTATTGCTAGGGACAACAACTTGTGAAGTCGTGGTTGGCGATATTAAATATGTGGCACGAGCGCTGATTGACCCTGCGTCTCAAGCCACGTTTATCTCACAAACGTTACAACGTAAACTTTGTTTACCAGCACTGTCTAAAATGGCGAAAATTACAGGCCTTAATGATAGTTTATCGGCGACAGCTTCTAAAATATGCTGTATCACGATTGGATCTAAAACAAACCCCGATTTTAGAATTCAGTGTGACGCCTATGTCGTGGAGAAATTGACTGGCAGGTTACCTACATGCTCGATTTCTAACATCAGGTCTTCCGATTTCACTAATATTAGTATGAATGATGTTAAGTTTACGCGTATGGATCTCCTGCTGGGGAGAAATCTATATCCCCAGATATTATTGCCTGAGGTCGAAAATCACCCGAATGGCAACCTTGTTGTTCAGAATACCATGGTCGGATGGATTGTGACTGGCAAGATGTATCACAACTACTCCTTAAAATCGATTGAACCGTATTTCAATCAAATTGATTTAAATAATCAGATTTCCCGCTTTTGGGAACTTGAAGAAGTTCCAAAAGTAACCCAATCGACTGATTCTGATAAGTTCTGTAAACAACAGTATCAGTCGACAACATATAGAAACCCCGATGGCCGTTATGTAGTTTCATTGCCCTTTAAGCATGAATTTCCGTCGACCCTAGCTTTAGGAAATTCTAAATAGAAATTGTGCGTTGTCTCAATTCAAGAGAAATGAAACTCGTCTTTTACGCAATCCCGAACTAAAGTTTCAATATGATAAGGTAATTAGCGAATATATTGAATTGGGGCATATGAGAGAAGTTCAACCCTGTACTGCAGAAAGTACTTCTTATTATTTGCCTCACCATGCTGTCTTTAAACCTGACAGCACTACTACCAAACTCCGTGTCGTATTTAATGCTTCCAGCAAATCGTCAAACAACGTTAGTTTAAACGACATATTATACCCTGGTCCTGTGCTACAGGCTGACCTTACTGTCTTGATGCTCCGTTGGCGACTTTATCGCTTTGTGTTCAATGCCGATATTGAGAAAATGTATCGGCAAATACTAGTTCATCCTAGTCATACCCCATTTTAGCGGATTCTGTTCCGTGAAAATCCTTATAACGAAGTCAAAGATTTCGAGCTTAATACGGTCACGTTCGGAGTAAACTGTGCGCCGTATCTTGCTATCCGTACCCTTATTCAGTTAGCCAGTGAAAGTGAAGCTCAAAATCCTGCTGTATCCGAAATATTGCGAACTCAAATGTACGTCGATGATGTTCTCGCTGGCTCCCATGAACTAGATGAGGCCATTATGCGTCGTAATGATCTAACAAATGTTCTTGCTTCAGCCGGTCTTGTTCTCCAAAAATGAACTGCGAACCATAAGCGTTTGTTAGAGGATTTACCCGTAGAGAATCTGCTAGCAGCGGATTTCTTGAAATTTTTGGATACAAGCACGACTAAAACACTCGGCTTGCGCTGCAATGCTAGTTCCGATCGTTTCTATTTTAGGCTTGTTACGCCACCGAACAAGGATTTGATAACAAAGCGTGCTGTCTTGTCAGAAATAGCAAAGCTATTTGACCCCGCTGGATGGCTTTCTCCTAAAATTATTGTCGCTAAGATGATTATGCAACAGATTTGGAAAGACAAGACAGATTGTGATGAATGCCTCAACCCCTTAACTCTACATAAATGGCACGCATTTTTAGAGGACTACCCGCGAATTGAAGAAATTAACATTCCAAAATGGGTTAATTTCCACCCCGATTATGACATTGAGATCCATGGCTTTTGCGATGCCTCCAAGAAGGCATACGCTGCAACTTTATATTTACGAGATGTTGCGCCCAGTAATGAAATCACCTGTTACTTACTGGCGGCAAAAACAAAAGTGGCGCCGGTCAAATCAGAGACATTACCCCGTTTAGAGCTCTGCGGAGCTGCATTATTGGCAAATGTGGTAGACTCATTATGCAGTCAAATGGATTTAGCCAGGAAAAGTATTAATTTTTGGACTGATTCTACCATAGTTTTATCCTGGCTTCAAAAACCCCCTTGCCATTGGCCTACTTTTGTGGCGAATAGAGTTGCGTTAATTTTTAAAACGGTTGGAATTGAGAATTGGTCTCATGTCGACTCTAAAAATAACCTCGCTGATTTGGCAAGTCGCGGATCTCTAGCTCAAGATTTAATAGACAATCACTTGTGGTGGCATGGCCCTAAATGGCTATGTCAGCCTCAGGATACATGGCCCCGTACCCAAATTGTATTTCATACAAATCTCGAAACGAAAAATATAATGACTCATTTTACCCAGACTGATGATTCAAATGATATACTCAAACGTTTTTCTGTTTTACCCCGAGCTATGCGAGTCATTGCCTATATTTTTCGATTCTATAATCAGTTAAGGAAACGTAATTGTATCTATAACTCCCACGAGTTAACCAGATCCGAAATAGTATTGGTAAAGACCCGTTTAACTCTTTTATCTCAGCAGCTTTACTTACCCGAATATCACCACCTTTTGAAAGGCGATAGTTTACCTAAAGGAAGTAAACTACTCTCCTTGAACCCGTTTCTAGATTCGAGTGGAATCATGAGAGTAAATGGCCGCCTTGCTCAAGCTGCAGGTCTGACGTATGATGAACGTTCTCCAAAGATTCTGCCTTATTGTGCTCCCCTTACTCGTCTGTACCTGAGCTATGTCCACAAATATTCACTTCACGGTGGGAATTCCTTGCTAATACGCATCGTCAGACGTGAATTTTGTGTCTCTAGACTTAGGAATTTGGTCCGTACTATCGTTTTTGCTTATTTGCAAATTCTTGTTTTCATATCGCTTAAACATGCACAGTCTTGTTTTCCCTGAGAGGTTCTGTACGAAACAAATTGAATTTCACAATATTATGAAATTCCATTAAATTTCATATTTTCATAAAGAGAAAGAATTTAGATAATCGGATAAGTCTTTATATTTTTCACTACATACAAGTTTCTGTAATTTTCTATTCGAATAAATGATTCCTAAATTTCCTTTAAAAATAACACAAAACAAGGAATAATTTAATTTTATTTTATTTATATTAATAATACATTTTAATTTTATTTTATTTATTTTAATTATAATGATGGAAACATTTCATAGTATCTAATTATTAAATTTTCTAATATACTTTTGTGCAAAAAATATATTGTACATCTGCAAGTATCAGGTCCTTCCTCACACTCAGGATCATACCAAGGACAGCTTTTGAAGTGTCCTTCTGTGTTGTCTTCATCTTCCATGATACCATATTCTTCGTTCTCATCTAGCATATTTTCGAAAAATTTGATCATCTCCCAATGATCAAAAAGCTTGAAGCTTTCGAAATCTCTTAAAAATTGGTTTAGAGTACGTCTAATTTGGCTCATTATATTTGCCGATAAAATAATGAATGATGATTGTTTGAAGGTTTCTTTAAGACTAATTTGCTCTTTAAATTTTTAAAGTACTATCTTTTGATATTTAAAATATCTATACCGTCATCTATATTCCATACTTCTTTTTTAGCACTCTATCTCTCTCTATCCCTTTTCTCTCTATAACCATCTCTTTCTGTCTATCACTATCCCCCACTTATTCACTATTTCACCATAAATATTTTCGATTAGCCTTCTAGAAGTCATCATCGCTACTTTTAAGATCATTTTCAGTTAAACATTTAAAGTGAGCAGAAGTAAATAAAAAATGGAGTCTACAACAAATCTAACATCAAAATTTAATTCACTAAAAAATAAAACCTTAATCCACATACAGGAGCTTGAGACATCAATTAAATACACCATTCGAAAAGTGACAAGAGTAACAACAAAATATGGGCCAACACTAAAAGTTGAAATGGAAAACCACATAATGTTCCTGCCAAAGCAATATAATACTTTAACCGATGATGAAATTAAAGAACTCTCGAGCGGATCATATTGCTTAAGTAGAGAAGGTGAACAAAGCTTAATTGTTGAAAGCGAGCTGAGTGAATTTCTAATTCAAAATTCCCAATTTCCAATTTGGCAATAATATATAATAATTTTGTATTTTAAATTATAAATAAAAATACATGAAAGAGTTTTGTAAAATATAAATGTTTGTGCTTTTTTATTTAATATTTTCAGTTATTTCATAAAGAAATTTAAGACATAAATGACCACAGGTAAATGTATTGAAATTCTGATGTTGATTATAGTTGTATTTTATATTTGTACCAAGATATTTGACTACTTCCGAAGGAGGTTGTAAGTTTCGAAAGCTGTCGAAATATTCTTTTTCATTGTTGTTTTTATAATATGCTACCCAATGTGTACCAGGTCCTGTTAATACGTCTAAATTGATTATTCCACATTCTATTTTCTTTGTTCGTTTTGGTAGAGTATTCAACATGAAAACTCCTCTAAAATGTGGAATATTTATAGAGAAACGGTTTATGTCCACATCAGATAGTGGTCTGTTCGTAGCATCTCTAAGAGTTTTTTGATTCCTCTTTGTAAACTAAACCATAACCTTTTCTATATGGTTTTAAGTAAAGTCCCTTTCCAACTGCTATAGATTCCATCGCTCTATTATGTCTAGTTGCTTCATCAAGTTGATTTTTTGCATTCTTTATTGCATTTACAGCTTTTGCTATAGCAGCACCTCCAGTTGTTAGACTACCAATTGCACCCAGAGAAGTTAAAATCGGTATTAGAGGCAAAAAACCATAAATTTTTGAGACACGTATTACACGTGGTACTATAATTTGAGATTTTCTTCCTTTTAATGATATGTTGATAGTTTTTCGGGCAATTTTAATTGCTGAGTTAATATCTAATGGTTTTTCCTTCTTTAGTATTTTTGTTGCAGCTCTAATTGATGTTCTAAACAGTTTTTTATCATTTAGCTTGTTCTTTTTAACATTTTTCTTTTTCTCCACACCCATACCAAATTTTGTTTTGGCTTTCATTGCGTTAGTAACCATATAGGCAAATGATTTTTCACCAATACTACTATCTTTTGATAAAACTCGATCCCAAGCTGAATTTTCAAGTACTTTATCAGCTTTATGTCTAGTGCTTAAATCCTTATTTTTTGAATAAGCTATATCGTGATCTTTACCAGCAGAGTCCAATAGATTAATTCCTTTATCACATCGATTTAAACGTTTTTGTGGTTTTGTTCCAGGTCCACAGTACTGATATCCAGGAAGATGAAGTTCAACAGGTAGAGAGTTTATTATTTTATCTACTATACCTCCTCCAACGAAGGTGTTTTTATGACTAAACGTTTTCTGATATCGTATAACCATATTATCTGATTTTTTCTATAATAAGAGGTAACATTTATGAAATGTATTTATTTACAAAAATGGAGTTAGTGAAACAACATAAAAATATTTTAGTTCGTAATATTGATGAATCATCGAACATCCCTTCAAAAATAAAGCATAGCCCCCTCTTACCAAATTCTATTCGTGCTCTAATAGTAGGGCCATCAAATTGTGGAAAGACTAATGTTATGATCGGCTTACTAGAAAGTCCTAATGGACTCAAGTTTGAAAACATCTATTTATACTCAAAATCTCTTTATCAACCCAAATATGAGTACTTGAAGAAACTAATTTCATCAATTAAAGGAATGAGATATTATACATTCACCGATAATGAATCAGTTATTCCACCTGACGAATCTAAAACTAATTCAATTATGATATTTGTTGATGTTGCATGTGAGAAGCAGAATAATATACGTTTATATTTTTATATGGGACGGCATAGGGATGTTGATTCATTCTACTTGTGTCGAACTTATACTAGAATTCCCAAACATTTAATAAGACACAATGCAAATGTTATTATAATGTTTAAGCAAGATGAGACAAATATGAAGCATGTTTATAGGGATCATGTTGGCAGCGATATGAGTTATAAAAAGTTCCAAGAAATTTGTCGAGAGCGTTGGAGGGATAAATATTGCTTTTTAGTGATAAGCAAAGATACTGAATTAAATGATGGTCGCTACAGAAAGCAATTTGACTATTTCAGAACTATATAAACTACTTCTCATAAAAGATTGACTTTAGTTATTAATCTAACTTTAAACTTGATACATCTATTTGCTATAACCTCATCTGATACCTGACAAGCTGATTTCCAAACTATACCAGCTACCTGAAAGCCAGACCAGCTCCTGATAAGCTGATCTAAAAACCAGACCAGGTCCTGATAAGCTGATCAAAAAACCAGACCAGGTCCTGAAAATCTGATCTGAAAACCAGACCAGGTCCTGAAAAGCTGATCTGAAAACCAGACCAGGTCCTGATAAGCTGATCTGAAAACCAGAGCAGGTCCTGAAAAGCTGATCTGCAAACCAGACCAGGTCCTGATAAGCTGATCTGATTGCTGATACCTGTTATTTGCCCTCAGAAAACATGGATGAGAAAATTTTAAAACAGTTGGTATTGACAAGAAATGTGTTGAAGAAGAAGCTTCGTAGTATAAAAACTGGTGAAATAGATACACGTAAGAATTAAGAGATACATTTAAACCTATAACAGAACCTCTTAAAAAATTCATAAATAGTTCTAAAAATATTAAAAGAATTCGCATGAAAGAAGAAAGTAACATCAAGACAGAAGTTGAAAATAATACAAGTTTAAAGCCTGAAAACCCATCAGTCAAGATAGAGAAGAGTACACCAAAAAAACTAGTAGAAGGGACAATTTTTGATAATACTATCTTATTTAATGATGTTAATACTGAAAATGATGATGATGATTATGAAGATGATTTTTACTCACAGACTTCCAATACAGAATATACTTATACTGATTTATCAGTTTTGGAAGGAAGAAATGAATTAGATACAAATTATGGTCCACATAAAGATTACAAGAATGAATGGAAATTTGGTGATAGTAGCCTAAAACTGAATGAAGATAAAATACAAGTTGGTGGTCAAATATGGGCTCTAACACCAGGACTATTTTCTCTAATGTTTCATAAAATACCAAAAAATTACGATAAATTTGAACTTGAAATCTATAAAAAGATTTTAATTATTACTAATGCATATAGAAGAGACTTTAAACCTGATGGTCAAATTAAGGGTACTAGAGGATATAAATATAAACATATTATTAAGAAATTTATTGATGAGAAAAACCAGAAGAATTTACCTGAATCAACAGGATCTAAGCCCAAAGGTAGCTATTTAGGTGAGGGAATGATGCAAGTTAACATCAATAAGCCCAACTATATATACTGGGACGATTCAAATGAGTTAGTAGATCGACTTCGACTACTGCTCGCATCACAATGTGCAGGTCATACTAATCACAATAACGAAATTGTATCAATTATTAAAGAACTACGTGAAGCGAATATAATACACTAACTTTAATAAACTATATAGAGTATGTCTGTTGATAAATTTGGACACTATTTAAACGATACTAGCAGCACAATTTCTTTGAAAAATGCACCTAAACTGCTGGGGTTCTTTGTGGATACGAACAACAACATTGATGTCCAAAACAAAAGGATCAAAAATGTTGCAAAAGCTCTGGAGGAAAACAATGTTATCAATAAATTGTTTTTGCAAACTCAAATCGAAAAATTACAAGAGAAATTATTAACATACTTTAAGGGGGATAATACTATAATACGAGAAGATATTCAAATGCAAATTGAGGAACTAAAACACGAAATAAAATTAGATATAGAAGAAAATTATAAAATTGAAAAAGATATTCCACAAATTAAAACATCCTTTGAAGAACAAATTGAAGAGCTTAATGAAAAAATTTATAGATTAGAAAATTACATGTTTGTATCAATAGCTGAAAGTGCGTCAAGCAGATCACAACACTCTGCAAAAAATCTTTAAAAACAACTTAATGTCTTCAAAAAGAAATTTAGTAAATGAACTCCATAAGCAAGCACGAAAATAATTTGTGCGTCGCAGAGTTGTAATAAAAGGAATAGATGATCTTTTTCAAGCTGGTTTAGTTTAAATGGGGAACTATTCTAAAGAAAATAGAAATTATCGATTTTTGTTGACTGTAATTGACACATTCTCAAAATTTGCATGGGCAGTACCGCTAAAAACAAAAACAGCACTCGAAACAACCAAGGCAATGGAAGATATTTTTGAATTGGGACGAGTACGAAAAAACTTACAAACAGATGATGGCAAAGAATTTTTCAACAAACACTTTGGAAAATTAATGCATAAATACAACATTAATCACTACTCAACATTAATCACTACTATAGCATTATGAAAGCATCAATAGTAGAACGATTTAATAGAACATTGAAAGGAATGATGTGGAAAGAATTTAGTTATAATGGTTCATATAAGTGGATTGATATATACAAAGATTTACTCAATGCATACAATAGAAAAGTTCATCGTACCATTAAAATGGCTCCTATTAAAGTCAACTCAACAAATGAGGAAAAGCTGCTAAATACAGTATACAGTCATTTGAAAATGTATAAAATGTCGAAATTTAATGTGGGAGATCATGTTCGCATAAGCAAATATAAGCACACATTTGAAAAAGGTTATACTCCAAATTGGACTACAGAAATTTTCACAATTACAAGAGTTCAAAATACAAATCCTGCAACATACATATTAGAAGACTATCTTGGCAATCCTATTAAAGGTGGCTTCTATACTGAGCAACTTTCAAAACTAGATTTCCAAATACATATCTAGTTGAAAAGGTTCTTAAAATTAAAGGGGAGGAGGTATATGTTAAATGGCTGGGATTTTCTAATCAACACAATTCTTGGATAAGTAAAGATGAAATATTATAGTTGGAAGAAAAACTAAATTAGCACCAACAATAGCATTAATATTAAGAAACTAATGTTAATTTTAAAATGAGAAAAAATTTGAAATAAAATATGTAAATCATACTTATATATAGAGATGTGCTCGTGAGTGTTTTCTGACTCACGACACGCACGCTCACGCAGAAAAATATTTTACTCACGCACTTTCACGCACGAATGATTTTGAACATTTTCACGATCACGCACGCTCACGAATAAAATATTTTTAATCACGCACGAGTGGTTTACAACTTATCACGATCACGCACGCTCACGAAAAAGTATATGTATAATATAATTTTCATGTTTTTTGGGTTGAAAGATAGGTACATATCTATGTATACATATATGTATGCTCGTGATTTTGTATAATTTAAAATGTAAATTAAAATAAAGCAAAGTTAATTTAATATCGTTTTAAATATTCGTATTCGCGGATATCATTTTAAATATTCGAATTCGAATTCTCGTATATCAAAAATTGACATTCCGCGCATCAATGTATGTATACATACATAATATAAATGTGAAGGTAAGACGTATGATCAATTAAATAAATGATAATCAAATAAATGAGAAAAGCATATTAAATGAGAAAACATACAAATTACTAAAATGTTTCTGTTACGTAACATTTTCAAAGACTCCCCCCCCTCACCATAACAAATCATAACAAAACTCGAACCCCACCCCTCCCCCCTTACAGCGTTACGTAATATATGGACGGCCCCTAAAGCAAAAAACATTTTCTGCGGTACAATTCGTCAGTAGTATTGTTGACAAAGGCACTGTTGAATCAGTAGTGTTTCTCAATTGATACTTCCTACAGGGTATCTAAGAAACATACATACATACTTACAAAGGTGTATGTATACAAAACAAAATGCTCCGAATTCGTAACGATTGGTGGACAAAATCTTCCGATTTCGGCACCGAAATATTACCGAAATCGTACCAATTTTTTTATGAAATGGTTGACACGCCTTCGTAACGATATGTCGGTACGAATTTGTTACGATAAGTCGGTACGAATTCCTAACGACATGTAGGTACGATTTCTTTTTGCTTTTATAGCATAGTACCGCTGCACCGTTATGTTGCTGGTATTGTCGAAATAATTTGCACATACTCACGTTTTTTAATATCCCAGTTGGCCACGTCTTTAAGACATCTTTGACGACGGGTACAAGACAATGGTAAGTCGTAGAAGACATATTAAAGACAACTCCATACAAATCGTTGACGAAATTTTCATACAAATGGCGGCGAGGTCACACAAGACCAGATGAGCGACATTGTCGCTCAGATTGTCCTCAACAAGGCTTTATTGAAGACAAAACGTGTGACACTGTCGCTCAGACTGTCATCAACAAGGCTTTATTGAAGACATAACGAGGGGCATTGTCGCTCATATTGTCGTCAACAATGCTTTATTGAAGACACAACGAGGGACATTGTCGCTCAGATTGTCCTCGACAAGGCTTTATTTAAGACAAAAAGTATGACACTGTCGCTCAGATGGTCCCCAACAAAGTTTTATTGAAGAGAAAACGTGTGACATTGTCGTTCAGATAGTCATGAACGCCGATTTCTTTTAAATTGTCGATTAGAAAACTTAATATACAGACGACATGTCGTATATGAATCGTCGAAGACAATGTCGTCTAGGACGATTTGGACAACTGGGATTTGTTACAATCCTTTTTTTTATCAACATATACATATTTATTTAAAAAAAATTTTCACAAACTTTTACTTATGTACTCAAAAATCAAAGTTTTAATGTTTAAAAAAAATTGTTCAGAGAAACTACCGAAATGTCTTAACGAATTCGGTACAAGTCTGACTTCAGAAAAAGTCGAAACATTTTGTTTGGGGATATTCATTATGTTTGTAAGCTCATACTACCATACATAATACTATACATACATATATGCATTTATTATTATGAAATAATTTATTTCAAATGATTGAATACAATTACAAATGTACCTATGCAGGAATGTTATCTCGTGAGAGCGGGAGAATTCGTGCGTGATTATTAAAAGAAGCTCACGCACGAGTAAATTTTTTTCAATCACGCTCACGCACTCACGCGTGATTAGTTATAATATTTGATTACGAATCACGCGTGACTCACGCGTGACACGATAAAATCACGACACTTGCACATCTCTACTTATAAACCATACTGTGTACTAAAAATTATTTAATTGTAATCAGACTGTTATAATGTCAATAACACTTACTCTGAGCTCTAACTCATCAGAACTATCTGCTAGTTACTTTCCTCCTATTGAATTACATGGTGCATATGAGTGTGCTCTAACTGATTTTCATTCATACAACAGTATTCCAAATGTAGACAAATGTAGAATCTCTTGCGAATTGAAAGTAGTATCGCTATAAACACATATATAAATAACTCGAAATCGCATACACTTCATGAATTTCCGATTAATGTGCCTCCAGGCTATAAAATAGATGAGGTTCCATAGAGATAAGTTCACTAGCGCTGCGCGTACTGGATCAACACGGTGATTTAATTAATTTCCGAGGAGAGGAAATTACAATACGAATACATTTAAGGCCAACTAAATAATGCTAATATACAACACAAATACATTGAAAAATATAGCAGCAAGAACAACAACAACAACATTAAAGCGACCAGCTCAACAAAAAGCTCTAACAACATCAAATAAAAATTTTCTAAAGTCCTTGAATTTTAAATTGAAGACAAAATGAGTTCAATAATAGATGTCTTAGATAAACCCTTGTCTGATGAGAATATAATCAAAAAAGACTATCATACATATGTACCATAATTACAATCTTACAACAATAATGATGAAATTAGAATTTCAATACAAAATCAAGATTTGTATGTGCTACCCAGTGAGAGCTACATTTTTGTAGAGGGGTTTGTTGCCGATGATAATAAGGCCAAATCTTATTCTTCTTCTTCGGAGAACTTTTTATTAAAAAACAACTTTGTGGCATATCTATTTGATGAAATTCGCTATGAGCTCAATGGAATTGAAATTGACCATACAAGATATTTAGGAGCCACAAGCACTATAAAAAATTTGGTTTCTCTGTCACCAACAGAAAGCAATGTGATGCAAAATGCTGGATGGAACAAAATTGACGATGTCACTCTTGAAAATGGATTTTTCAATTTTTATGTACCTCTAAAAATGCTTCTAGGATTCGCCGAAGACTACAACAAAGTTATACTAAATGGAAAACATGAATTGATACTCTTGCGCAGTAAGAATGATGAAGATCTTGTACTCTCGAGTGTTTCTATTGAAAAAGCTAAACTTACAATTTCACTCATCTCATGGAGAATCCCACATGTACAATTATCCGACTTCAGCAAATTGAATATGATAAAAACTATTAACAATGGTGCTTCAATACCTATGGCATTTCGCAGTTGGGATTGTCATGTTAATCCACAATTAAACACAGGTACTAACCATATTTGGAATGTTAAACTGGCTGCAAATAGAGAACGCCCCCGTTTTGTATTGATTGGTTTTCAAGAAGAAAATAAGTTTGTTAATTGTGATTTGACTAATTTAAAAGTACATTTAAATTCAGTCTCATATCCATATGAAGATCTTAACATAAAGTTCAAAAATGAACGATATGCAATTCTATATAATATGTATCTAAGATTCCAACAAAGCTACTATATGAAAGAATCTCAACCGCTTCTATCTGTATCAGAGTTTAAGACAAAAACTCCTTTTATTGTAGTAGATGTCAGTCGTCAGAATGAATCACTCAATAATGGACCGATTGATATAAAATTAGCATTTGAAACCGCAACTAATATTGCAGCAAGGACATCAGCTTACTGCATTCTTATTCATGATCGCATAATAGAATATATACCCATCAAAGGACAAGTTCGAAAAGTCTTATAAATTGAGTAATATGGAAAATAACACAATTTTTATAGACGTACAAGGTTTCAAAAGTAATTCAAATGATTTCATCGCAAAAGAAGTAGCGATTGTTTTCAACAATTATGAATATAACAATTTCATTATAAAACCACCATTTGATTTTAAATGCTTATCAATAAAAAAGCAAAGAGAAGCAAAGTGGCTAACGAAAAACTATCATCACCTCAGCTGGACTGCTGGATCAGTTTCATTTCAAAGCGTTTACAATTTTTTAAAGGCCAACGCAAGATGTTCTAAAATTTATGTAAAAGGTGAAGAGAAAAGACGATGGTTGGAAAAAATTTTATGCCGAAAAATTTTTAACGTTGAGGATATAGGCTGTATCAACTTTAAAGAAATGGAGATTAAGTATCCAGAATATTTTTATTGTAATTATCATAAATTTGGTGTTTGCGCATTAAAAAATGCTATTTTACTAACAAAAGAAATATCTTGCTTTAAATGAACTTTTTCACTCTTTAAAATATTAATGTATGTATTATTATAAAATTTAAAAAAATTTTAAACAATAAATGTATAGAAAAATAAAAAATCTACAAGTGTTTTCTTATTTCAAATACAAACTACATAAAGGAATGAGAATGAAGTGGGAAGGAGGAGGAGAAGTTAGCATTTTTGCTAACCTGCAAATTTTTACTTTTTGTTTCTCTGTTTATGACTGCAGTTAGTTGAAACTTTGCTGCTTTAAAATAATCGCAGACAAAGAAAATGATTACGTTGCAAAATATAAATGTATTCTACACAGCCACAAAATATTCCACGCACAAGTTCCTTAGATCGCACATACATACATACATACATCATACACACATACATACATACAAATATATTTCTTAAACAAATAAACAGAATATAAGCTTACCAGCGACAAACAAGCTGGACCCCCCACACACAAGCATTAGGGGGTTCACATACATGAAAACGTTTTATAAATAAATAAAATAATTTATTTAATTATTTTGTTTTATAACAATTTATTTATTGTTTATTTATAAACAATTTATTAGCGTGAGGAAATCACACAAGCACATTTCCATAATTCATATGAGACCATATGACCTAGCAGTCATCAAATCTACTTTCTCTAATATTACTGATGTAGTATTACGATAACAAATTTCTACAGTCTGACAACACTGGGAGCATTAGAAAATAATAATCATGTTTTGCCGTCGGCATTTGAAAAAAATAATAATCATGTTTTGCGTAGGCATTAGGAAAAATTATAATGCATGCCGTAGGCATTAGGAAAAATAATAATCATGTTTTGCCGACGGCATTTGAAAAAAAAAATAATAATCATGTTTTGCCGTCGGCATTGGAAAAAAATAATAATCATGTTTTGCCGTAGGCATTAGGAAAAATCATTTTCATGTTTTGCCGTCGGCATTTGAAAAAAAAAATAATAATCAGTTTTGCCGTCGGTATTTGAAAAAAATAATAATCATGTTTTGCCGTCGGCATTTGAAAAAAATAATAATCCATGTTTTGCCGTAGGCATTAGGAAAAATCATTTTCATGATTTTCACGTCGGCATATATACTCATAAAAAACCTCAAGAAAAATCACCCGTTATCACAATTAATGTAACCTAAAAAAAAAACAACAAAAAAACCTAAACAAAAAACTCATTATGTAAACAAAAAATAAGATGGACTTATTGAACCACCCTCGTAGGTATCAAATTTCACAAATTTCCAAGAATTTAACAATTTTCAAATTTTAATTACCCAAATTTAAAAATTTCAGCAACAATTTAACAATTTTAATTGTCCCCGGAACCCCAGTTCGCTACTACTGAGCTGTTTGTAAGACGAAACTATTGGCGGTTGCCAACTGTTGAGCTCAACAGCTACGTCTTATGAATGCGCCCAATTTTATTTTTTCTGCCAAATATATTTTGTATTTGCGCTTACGGATTTTGCTAATTCCAAGCCTTTAGGGATTCGAAGAAAGCTTTGAAAATCTTTGCAAGATTCCTCTTCTTATTAATATTTTCGCTATAATAAGATCGAAAGACATTCGATTTCTTTCTTTTTTTTTTTTGTATAAATAGCTTAAGATACTAAAAACTCTTTCACAAAATGAGTTACTAACTGGTATTGAAAGGACAAAACATACAACTTTTCGTAAATTTTCTAATACATTGCTTTCAATTTTCATTACAAATTAGGACCATATTTTGTCTTTTTACAAATCTTTTGGTAATTGGTTATAAACTGTGCGAAGACAGCAATAGTCGATGTATAGTTTATCGTTAGAGATTCAAGGCAATAAATATTAAGGACATTTTGTGGAAAATTGTTTTAGCTGGACAAATTTTATTTTAGCTTGAAACTGGACAGGTACTTTAAAAAGCAGGACAATCCAGCCAAAACAAGCCCGACTGGCGACCCTAATATACATACATATATATTAGTGTCCTGCACAAGAGTATTTATAAGACTTTACAAGACATGAGAGATTTTTTCCAATTCTTTACTACAGCGAAATATTCTAAAAGAATCGCTAAACAACACTGTTGGCAAGACAAACCACCGAAAAAATTACTTGCCAACAGTGTTGCTTAGCGATTCTTTTAGAATATTTCGCTGTAGTAAAGCATTTGAAAAAATCTCTCTGGTCTTGAAAGGTCTTATAAATAGTCTTGTGCAGGACACTAATATGTATACAATACATAGCATATAATACATAGGTATTCGTTGTATCTACATTACGTAGGAAGCACATAACTGTAAAAATATTTACATTTCTGAACAGATTTACTCTGTACACTGAAAAAATTTAACAAATTAAAAATTTAAAAAAAAAATTTAACAAATTAAATTTTTTAAGTTTAAAATTTTTTAAACGCACTAATAGTCCCAAATTAATATTTCACTTATTAAGTAAAACATTTTTCTTATTACAAATACATTGAAATTGATTATTAATTGGTTTAGCTGGATCCTATGCGTATTTCACTGTTGCTAATGCAGATCATCAGGGAATCTTTACCCAAAGCTTCTTAGAACAACTAGAGTTTCTTATGTTATAAACTTTTATTTAAACAAATGAGAAGCTCAACAACAAATAACAAAGTTGATACAAAAACTCAATAATCAACATGTTTTTTTATTTTCTTACTTTACCATTGCTACATTGGCTGACTTTTTTCAGCTTCAAATTGTAGTCGCAAGAGAATGTAAAAAGAAAATAAATGTAAATAACAACAACACATATTCAAGAATAGAGTGTTGCCACACAAGTATTTTTCTTGACCGGGTGTAGTCAATTTAAGAATTAGTGTGTTTTATGGGAATTCTTATAATTTAAGTTTAAAATTTTTTTAAACGCAGTAATAATCCCAAATTAATATTTTCCTTATTAAGTGAAACATTTTTTTAATAAAAATATACTGAAATTGATTATTGAGGGTGTATGTAGTTAAATTTAATATATAATTTAGAAATTAAGTATTCATTGTTTTTTAGATAACATTTTGTTTTTTTTCCATTTTTTATTATTAATTGTTAAAACTTGTATTCATACACATTGAAATAATATTTTATAATAAAATTAAAATAAATTAGATATAATAAAATTATATTCAAAATAATTATAGATTGCGGTCACTACAATTGGCGATCCTGTGAAAAATAATTTGTCTTCGTTTTTCAATTGAAATAATCGGTATCCTAAAGCTAATTAGAAAAAAAAATTTTGAAGTCTGAGTAATTTTAAATTTCAAGCGCCTAGATGGAAACTATTATACAGAAGTTTAAATACGATAACAACATATATTTGCTGAATCTGAAATGCATTAAAGGAACAAATGTTGAAGTTTGCAAAATTTTAAATTTCAAGATTCTAGAAGGAAGCTATCTTATGGGATTTTAAAAAAGATAGAAATATTTATTTACTGTAAGTGCTATTTTATATTTATTCGTATTGAAGAATTTCAAAAAGACGCAATAATAATTTGTGGTAAGTTTTATTCTAATAAACGATCACATTCAAGAATTAAATAGTTGAAAATTTCCAATACATACTTTTTAAGCTGTTCATACGCATATTTATATTAGTTTTTACACATCTACATAAATTATTACTTTTTTTATTAATTTGAATTACATATAAATTCATAATTTATTTCTTTTTAATACTGTAAACTTCTTTTCTGGAAAATGATAAGTTCACCTCCTCGAGCTAATAATTCGAAAATAGTATAGATAATACAACTTCTCAAACAGATAGTCAATCTTTGAATTGTTCTAATCTTGCTTTACGTTCTAATTTACAACCAGATAATATTGAAATTTCTGCTGCTACGGTTAAATTATCTCAGTTTTGGGCAAAGTGTCCAGAAGCATGGTTCATACACGCTGAAATGTAGTTTGGAACCAGAGGTATGACCCAAAGTCGCACAAAGTATGAACACATTGTAACAACTTTGCCTCGAGATGTTATTGTAACTGTCCTTGACGTAACAAGAAATCCTCCTTCAGAGAACTCTTATAATCGTCATAAAAATATTTTAATTGAGAGACATTCTCTAAGCGTAAATAAGACGTTAGATAAAATTCTATCTGATTTTGAAATTGGAGACCGTAGGCCATCGGAGTTTTATCGGTCATTAGCTTTATTAGCAGGTTCCAATTTCAGTACAGACATATTAGGAAAGATTTGGTTAAGAAAATTACCGAGGAATTTAAATGTAGCTTTAACGGGATCCAACTTAGCCGATATGAATGAATTGATAAAGTTGGCAGGAGGGTCTTTCTTGTGCTACTACAACTATTGTCGAACATTATTAAACACTTTCCTTAGAAGTTTCAGCAATTAAGAGACAATTGGAAGAAGAACCTTACCAGCCTCGGTTCCGAGATTTCACGAGAAATATATCTATGTCACGAGTAAGATCCTTTACCCACAATTTCTTAAAACAACTAGAGTTATTATTGGTCAACCAAAAATAACTTATGTTGTTTAAAACATAAAGTTAGCTTTTATGTAATTAAACAAAAAAAATTAACAGCTTTGATTACTTCATCTTTTAATTTGCTTTAAAACATTAAATTAAAATTAATTAAAAGTCAAAGAGAAATATAAAAAAACTCCAAATAATATTTTGTCGATGTTTCATCTAATGCAGAAAGCATTGATTCAGTTATTTTTGAAGGATCTAAAACTTCCTATCTTTAATATAATCTCAATATTTCATATTGTTCCAGAGCACTTTCAATGCAAGAAGCTGTTAATGATAACATTTGCGTTATAATAGGTGATAAGAGTGTATCGTAGAAATTCTCGGAGTTTAAATTACGTTTAATTAGGATCAAAGATTTCATAGCAAATCTTCTAAACATGTTTAGTATAATTTGGGCCTTATTAAAAATTTTATTGGATCTTTATTAAGAATTACAGCAATATTGTTTTGTTTACATCTTTACAATAAACTTTGGGGATTCCCTGCAGGCATGTAGTTTCGTCTGTAGAAATTTCTAGCATATATAACTGGATTTTGTCTAAAGTCGACGTATGCTGCTATCGCTTTCAAACATATAAATGTAAATGCCGTTAAAGTTAAATAGTGAAAAATTAAATAGTACAGATTTTGCACTATTATACAGAAAGTGGCAACGCTGCTCCGGACAAGAGATTAAATTATAAGAGTGATCAAGGTGCATTTATTAGGTGGCAGCACTACACCAGATGACTAATGTCATTATAAAAATCTAAATGTCAAATTTGGATTGTGTAGGTATAAGCCAAGGCAAATTCATAACAGGTAAAGTTGAAAAAACAGCTGATATATTTTTTTGCGTAATTCAAGGCGAATTCATATAACTGTTGGCTCGTATGTCAAAAGTTGTTTTTATATACAGACCTGCCCCGGACAATTTTTTCGGCGGCGCCAGCTCTTGGAAATATTGTCGGCGGAAGCTGATAATCAAATAACATGAAATACAAAATTTAAGATAAAAAAGAATTAAAACATAAATAAATTAGATATTTACGTGCTGGTGGTTAAGCATTATCTCTATATTTCATTGGTGCTTTGCCAAATCATTAGTATACTTCAACCACATATTTTGAACAGTCACAAACCTCTTATCTTATGCACAGACTTTCAAAAATTCCTGTGTCAAAACTATTTGAGAATTCACAAATAATAATATTTTTGAAAATTACAAAAGAAAAACAAGCGAAAAAGGCTTAGAATTTTAACAAAACCCAGCAAATAATTTATATTCGATATGAATATATTTGATTTTTCTACACCTTTATACAATTAAAAATCCATTGGATAGCAATAAAAGTATTTATAAGGCAAAATGAAAAATAAAGTATAAATTTAACATTTAAGAAATTTATTATTTGACATATTGTCATAAGTTTATTTTCATTGAAATTTATTTGCTGGTGGTTAAGCATTGTCTGTATATTTGGTTGGTGCTTTTCCAAATCATTAGTAAACTTCAACCATATATTTTGTTAAAGTTTCTAAGCCTACTACGCTTATTTTTCTTTTGTGATTTCCAAATATATTATTATTTGTGAGTTCCCAAATAGTTTTTGAAAGTCTGTCCATAAGATAAGAGGTTTGTAACTGTTCAAAATATATGGTTGAAGTCTACTGATGATTTGGCAAAGTACCAATGAAATATATAGACAATGCTTAGCCACTATCAAATACATATCAATTAAAATAAAGGTATGAAAATATGTAAAATAAAAAAATTTTTCAGGCAACATAAACCAAACTTTTTCCAGCGGCGGCGTAGCTGACTAAAATTAATGACGGCTCGGCTCAGCCGGTTGTGAGCCATCATGGCCTAGATATTTGCTTGAGTAACTTCAATCAGCTGCTTTTGACATACGAGCCTCAAAATACCATATTGTTTCATTGTTTGTATTTTGTTGTAGTATTAACTTTACCTGTCATGAATTTGCCTTGGGTATAAACATAACAGCATGCTTTTATACGGGAGTAGTAGGGAATTGGGCATTCTACCGCAATTAAAATTGTTAAATTGTTGCTGAAATTGTTAAATTTCGGTAATTAAAATTTGAAAATTGTTAAATTCTTGGAAATTTGTGAAATTTGATACCTACGAGGGTGGTTCGATAAGTCCTTTATATATTTTTCGAGGATGGTTCAATAAGTCTGTCTTTTTTCAAATGCCGACGGCAATGCATGATAATTTTTCCTAATGCCTACGGCAATGCATGATAATTTTTCCTAATGCCTACGGCAAAACATGATTATTATTTTTTTGAAATGCCGACGGCAAAACATGATTATTATTTTTTTTCAAATGCCGACGGTAAAACATGATTATTATTTTTTTCAAATGCCGACGGTAAAACATGACTATTATTTTTTTCAAATGCCGACGGCAAAACATGATTATTATTTTTTTCAAATGCCGACGGCAAAACATGATTATTTTTTCTAATGCTAATGTAGGTGTTGCTAGACTGTGAGAATTTAAGGCTGACCGTGATTTGAGTGGGCGGCGTTGTTGCCGTATTATGTAACCATAGGAACTTGTGGATGTGTCTGTCTGTCTGTGAATATTTAGGTGAAGGTTTGATTGGCAGGGGGGCGGGGTGTAGTTGAGGTAGATCGATTGCGTGTATATATATGTGTGTATGTGTGTGTGTGTGTGTGTATGTTTGTAGGAATTTCAATGTATGTATTTCTGTAGAAGTTTAAGACTATCTGTAATTTCAGGTAGGTGAGAGTGTTGTGTTGTTGAGATTTATGAGGGGTGAGGTGTTCTAGTAATATGCAGGGAATCTGTCTGTTGCAACCGGGGGAATCTGTGTGTTTGTATGTCTGTAGGAGTTTAAGGCTGACCATGATTTAGGTGGCAGGGTTGTTGAGGTAATATGTAGCCATGGAGATTTGTGGATGTGTCTCTCTATAGTAGTTTAAGGCTGATCGTGATTTGAGGTGGGTGAGGATGTTGTTGAGGTAAATTGGCTATGTGTATGTATGTATGTATTTCTGTAAGAATTTAAGATGATTGTGATTTATTAGGGGCGAGGTGTTCTTGTAATATGTAGCCGTGAGAATCTGTGTGTATAGATGTCTGTAGAAGTTTAATACTATCTGTAATTTCGGGTAGGTGAGAGTGTTGTGTTGTTGAGATTAATCTCGTATATTGTATATGTATGTATGTGTGTATGTATATCTGGGGAGAATTTAAGGCTGGTCATGATTTGTAAAAGGTGGGGTGTTGTTGAAATTTTCCTGGATATTTCTTTTATTAATTCTGCTATGTGTGTATATTTGCGCTGGTATTTATATGTAGGTAAAAATAAATTGTTTTCAATATCAACATTTGGTACTATAAAATACTATCATATATCTGGACTTCCCTAATCCTAGTATGCTTTTATACTTACGATTGCTTTATATTTTCTCATGCTTAAATTTGTCTCGCGTTAAAGTCTGTCTGTGTGAAATTTGTTTATATTACAGATTTTATTTATTTAACTACATCCGTCTTCTTTGACTGAAAGAGTTTTCTACACACAGAGAAAAACCAACTTGAAATCAGTAAAAACCATGCTGAAATAATAAGAACCATTAACAAAGGTTTAGTCATATTGAAATTTCTTATTTCAATATGGACAAAATATTAATTTACAGTATTCATTTATTAAACTCATTAGTTTGTAGATATCTCAATATATATTTTCTATTATATTAAAAATTATTGAATTAATGTGACGAATTCTTATTTTTAAGCTGCAGATTTTCCTTGAGTGTATGGATTGTTTATATTTGCATTGTGCTTTAACTAAACGACGCTTCATATATTTTCATGATGTAGATCTAATAAATACTTAAGCATTGATAAGAAATTTGATATGTATACATACATATCTACAAATTGATTTTATGTATGTATGTATGTATGTACATATATATGTACATACAAATAAGTGTTCAACTCAATCTTTGAATACATTTTTTATTTTATTTTTGTCATGTGATGTCTGTTGTTGTTGAAATTAAAAACATTTTAATTTTTATCTGCGTTTACTTAAAAGTTTGTGAGGAGTTTCTGTTTTAAGTAAAACTGAATTCCTGGCGGCCATTTTGTCAGCTGTCAAGTGATTAATATTTAGTTTGGTTTGCCATTTCATCGTGAACAGGTTGACAAAAGAACAACGCTTGCAAATCGTGCAAATTTATTTCGAAAATAATGGTTCAGTTCGCGAAGTTTACCGCAAGCTCCGTCCATTTTATGGTCGACATAATCGTCCATCAGAGCAATTAATTCGGTTAACCATGGATCGTTTTCGCACTACGTTTACTCTATGTGATAATACGCATCCGCAGAGACGTCGAACAGTGCGCACCGAAGAAACAATTGCCGCTGTAGAGCAAAGTGTTGAAGAGGACCCGAATGAGTCGATTCGCCACCGTGCACAGCAATTGGAGCTTTGTCTATCAACTTTATGGAAGATTTTGCCCAAAGATCTTGGCTTGCGACCTTACAAGATCCAGCTTGTGCAAGAATTAAAGCCGCGAGACCATGCAATGCGTCGTGATTTTGGTGTATGGGCCGAAAATGAGATTGATCTCGATGCTGATTTTCATCGCAAAATTTTGTTCAGTGATGAGGCTCATTTTTGGTTGTATGGCTACGTCAACAAGCAAAATTGCCGCATTTGGAGTGCAGAGAATCCACATGAGACCCTTGAGACGCCATTACATCCACAAAAACTGACTGTTTGGTGTGCTCTATGGGCTGGTGGAGTCATTGGGCCATACTTCTTCCGAAATAATGCTGGAGAGTCAGTTACCGTTAATGGAGACCGGTATAGAGCCATGATAACCGACTATTTTGTTCCCGAATTGGATGGCATGAATGTGGATGAGTTGTGGTTCCAACAAGACGGCGCTATATGCCACACAGCGCACGTCACAATCGATTTATTGAAGGAAACATTCGATGAGCGCATAATTTCGCGGAATGGACCTGTCAATTGGCCACCAAGATCGTCTGATTTGACACCATTGGATTATTTTCTTTGGGGATATGTGAAGTCGCTCGTCTACGCCAACAAACCAGAAACGTTAGGGGACTTGGAAGCCAACATTCGTGGCGTTATTGCCAACATACGGCCCCATATGCTCGAAAAAGTGGTTGAAAATTGGACCTGTAGAATTGGCTTTATTCGAGCCAGCCGCGGCGGCCACATGCCCGAAATCATATTTAAACATTAATGGCATAAAATTATCCTTCCAATAAAGCCAAATTGATGGACATTAAAACGATTTTCTTGTGTTTTATTTCAATTCGAAGTTCTATACCTCTAAAAAAACACCCGATACTTACATACTCTATAGTAATAGTAACTATAATAGAAATATTTCTTATACTTAATTTACATTTTTTTAAAGTTGATGCAATGTTAGTTAGTCAACGTTTCACATTTTTAGGGTATAAAATTTTTTCTAGCTATAACCTTCTACATTTATTTTGGAAAGCTTGCTTTGCTTTTTAGAAATGTATAAACATTTTTAAATGAAACTGATCCGGCACTCCAGCTTAGGTACTAATAGTTTTTTGTTGTTAGTTAACTTACTTTTTTTTATTTTTTTTATTGATAAACATTTAAAATCAAACGGGAGTTTGATATTGTAATTATTATTTTCATAATTGTTTAAACAATCGCTACTTCTTTTGCGATGAAATCATTTGAATTACTTTTGAAACCTTACGCGTTTAAAAAATTATGTTATTTTCTATATTGCTGAATTTATAAGACTTTTAGAATTTGTCCTTTGGTGGTTATATATTCTATTATACGATTATGAATAAGAATGCAGTAAGCTGATGTCTTTGCTTACTGTTTCAAATTAAAATTTTATTTAATTGGCCCGCTATAGAATAAAAGGAGCTTTTATCTTAAACTCTGATGAAGTTAGAAGCGCTGGAGATTCTTTCATATAACAGCTTTCTTGGAATTTTAAATACATATAATATAGAATTGGATAACATTTATTTTTAATTTTTACGTAAAGAAGTATGTATATGAGACTGATTTACATTGTACTTTTAAATTATTTAAACCATAATGAACAAACTTATTTTCTTCTTTAATAGCGATCAACAGACAACGAACTCGTTTTCATAGAATTTAGGTAAACCCTCTTGACGGTTCCTCTAGGATACAAGATGACTTTGTATGACGAAATTTTTGTCTATCAGCGTTATGGGTAATTAAATTTTTAAAATTTTAATTCCCAAAATTGTGTTGCTTTATACTGATAATATGTTTACATTAATAAGGTACATATATGTTTATTTTATGAAGGGTGATCATCAATGGCATTCATTTGATGTTCTAAATGATTTTTTTTTCATTTTATTAAAGTTCAGCGTATTGTGTACATACATATTTCTGAAATGTTTAAGTGTGCTTTGTTTGCCTATCGGACAGAGTGTACGTATCAGTTGATCAGTCAGTCTCTATTTTTATTTATTTTTTCTTCTAATGTGTCACTCCTTTTTTTTTCAGATTTTACTGCTTGAAATAGTGAATGTTGGTCTAATTTTTTGTTGGATATATACATATAGGTAAATATGTGTATGTATACAGAAAATAATTTACATACAAAGAAATACATATTTAATAAACAACTATTGCGGAAAATCGATCTCAAATAACTCAGTTACCTCTACCAGCAATTCGCCGTCGGTGTTTTCATAAAGTGTTAGAAACATTCCCTCAAGTATTTATAGATGTGGTTTGTTGGTTTACCCCTATCGCATTCATGTGTAATGATTTCTCACTTAAAAAAAGCCTCTCATCACCTTCTAACAGGTTTATATATTTTGCTAGTATGCATGCCTTAGCATGCTTCTATCAATAGTGACTTAATAGTACGAGATGTAGTAGTGTTAAAATTAAAAATCTTTACTATTAGAATTTATCAGTTCACTCTCTTGAATTTTTTTACAAAGTATATACATATTTATTTCATTTGCAACAAGGTACTAAAATGTCTGTGCTTGCAAAATTGTATGACGTGAGGATTTTTTTTGTTGAAAATTATACATGTTTCGGCATGCTTTAATTTTTTTTCTGTAAATTTATTTAATACTCATACAGATACAGATATAAAGTAAGATCCGTTTACATTCCATTTTAAAATTTATGTATGCTTCAGCATGATTCTAGTTAAAGTCCATATTTATTCACTAAGTTTGTTTGATACTTATTCATACACATGTACATTCTTAAAGATAGGATATCAAAGTCCAATTTCCGTAGTTTATCTACATTTTCTAAAGATCTGATAGCTAAAGAAATAAATAGAGCGAAGATCTTTTATAATAATCCCATTTTCATATTGTAAAATTTCGTGTGCTAGCGCTTTCGATGGGAAAATGTACATACAACTTTATAAAAAATGATAATATGATGTGTTGCTGAATATTGCACTATGTTATACTTAATTTTAAACACTGAAGTTTTCGCAATATTTCATTCAGACCAACAAGTTTAGAGAATTCCACTACATTTAGTTAATTATCTTTCTTAAGACCCATCATTCCTAATCAATCCTGCAAAAAACAAGACAAACTAGATTTTTCGTTTTTAATTTTATTTTTATTTTTTATTAAAGTCAACATTTTGTACATCTTTAAATTACTTTATACTATATTAAGCAGCTTTTTCTCATTTATTGAGTTAACTTTAATCGTAAACATTTTAATGGTGAGATCAATTTTTCTATGTTATACACTAAGTAAATCTTTACATATATCAATCCACTTATATGAACCATTAAAGCTAATTCTTTTCACATCATTCCTTTTAATGCTCAATTAAATCATTGTACTATTGATGCTTTCATATTAAGTACTGTTTAATCTTCTTTTTTGTGTGTGAGTTTTCCAAAGTATTTATTAAAAAATTCCTTAGAATCATATGTTTGTAAGTTTTTTTGGTACCCGTACCACTTCAAAAATATTTTCCATTGCCTTGGTTTTTAGAGTGCAGCTTTTATTTTCAGCTGTACTGACTATATAAACTTTGAGAATGTGTCAATTACAGTCTTCAAAAATCAACAATTTCTATTTTGTGTAGAATAGTTCTCCATTTCACTTAACTCAGCTCCATAAAAGATCATATATTCGTATCATTACAAGCACAAACAATTTTCGAGTTTTAATATGGAGTTCGTTTACTATATTTCTTTTTAAAGACATTGAGTTGTTTTAGAGATTTTTTCGAGAGTGTGGTGATCTACATGTTGCACTTTCAGCTATTTATATTAACTAACATGTAGTTAATTTTCTAATCTATATATTTAATCGTACAACTCTTCAATTTATTTTTAATTATTTAATTTTTAGAATTGCTTTTCAATTTTATAACTCTCTTCCCTCTCGAATTTTATTTCACGTTGTAGTCCATCAATATGCATTTTAATATATTCTTGAATTATATTAATGCCATAAGCTATATTATTCTTTAGTTTGTCGATTTGAGTTTCCAGAAAAATTAACCGATATCATCGTTCTCTGACGGAGAAAGATGATGATTCTGTATGTATACATAAGTAGTAATTAAAATCTTTTTATAGATTTCGAGTTCAAATTTATCATAATTTTTTGGTATTTTATCAAACATTAGAGAAAATAGTCCTAGTGTTAGAGCCCATATTTGACCACCAACTTGTATTTTATCTTCATTCAGTTTGAACTCGTATCTAATTCATTTCTTCCTTCCAATACTGATAAGTCAGTATAAGTGTCTTCGGAATTGGAAGTCTGTGAGTAAAAATCATCGTCCTCATAGTCATTATCATTCTGCTAGTTCCTTTGGGGTACTTGTTTCTATCTTTACTGATGTTTTTTCAGGCTTTAAACTTGTATATTTTCAACTTCAGTCTTGATTTTACTTTATTCTTTCGTAAGAATTATTTTAATTTTTTCGAACTATTTACGAATTCAATAAGAGGTTCTGTTATAGGTTTAAATGTATCTCTTAGTTGATCACTTGTATCTACTTCACCAGTTCTTACATCACGAAGCTTTTTCTAAAATACATTTCTTGTCAACACAAACTGCTTTAAAACTTTCTCATCCATGTTTGCTAAGGCAAATAACAGGTATCAGCAATCAGATCAGCTTATCAGGACCTGGTCTGGTTTTCAGATCAGCTTATCAGGAGCTGGTCTGGTTTTCAGATCAGCTTATCAGGACCTGGTCTGGTTTTCAGATCAGCTTTTCAGGACCTGGTCTGGTTTTCAGATTAGCTTTTCAGGACCTGGTCTGGTTTTCAGATCAGCTTATCAGGACCTGGTCTGGTTTTCAGATCAGCTTTTCAGGACCTGGTCTGGTTTTCAGATCAGCTTTTCAGGACCTGGTCTGGTTTTCAGATCAGCTTTTCAGGACCTGGTCTGGTTTTCAGATCAGCTTTTCAGGACCTGGTCTGGTTTTCAGATCAGGTTTTCAGGACCTGGTCTGGTTTCCAGATCAGCTTTTCAGGACCTGGTCTGGTTTTCAGATCAGGTTTTCAGGACCTGGTCTGGTTTTCAGATCAGCTTTTCAGGACCTGGTCTGGTTTTCAGATCAGGTTTTCAGATCAGCTTTTCAGGACCTGGTCTGGTTTTCAGATCAGCTTTTCAGGACCTGGTCTGGTTTTCAGATCAGCTTTTCAGGACCTGGTCTGGTTTTCAGATCAGCTTTTCAGGACCTGGTCTGGTTTTCAGATCAGGTTTTCAGGACCTGGTCTGGTTTCCAGATCAGCTTTTCAGGACCTGGTCTGGTTTTCAGATCAGGTTTTCAGGACCTGGTCTGGTTTTCAGATCAGCTTAGCAGGAGCTGGTCTCGTTTTCAGCCAGCTGGTCTGGTTTTCAGATCAGGTTATCAGAATACAAGTAGCTGGCCATTTATTTAATTTATATTAATAAAGTTTCAGGTCAGATGAAATAACTAAAGTCAATCTTTTAAGAGCAGTAAATTTTTTTCTATAACGAAAATCGTTTAATTCAATATCTTTTCTTATAACCAAAATCTATATTTATCCTTCCAATACTCTACAAATTTCTTAAAAGTTTTCAAAATTCATATTACTGCCAATATAAACCTAATAAAGATGCTTCATATTTTTCTCATCTCACTTAAACATTATAATAACATTTGCATTGTCTCTTGTTAAATGCTTACAGCCGTATTCATAAAAATTTTAAACAGCATTTCAAATGTTGTTTGAGCAAAATTCGCTAAAATTGTATTCATAATAGAATATTAGCTTAAAAACGTTTTTTAACTTGCGTAAATCACCAAATCTTAAAAATTAAATGCACCCATATTTAAAATAATTTTGAGTTGACGTCGTTCTAGTTTTGCTTCTTGTTTATTTATATTTTTAACTTTGTCTGTATGTATGTATGTATGCATGTATTAAGAATTATGCTGATGTTTGGCACAAGTAGAATGAGTCATTATTCTTCTGTCGCCCCATACAAAAATATACACGTACACGTACATATGTATGTATATTATTCTGCTTTCCACATGCAACATCAGCAAATATCATAATTGAAATGTTTTAAGCTTCATTACGAGAAAAAAAAATAAATGTATAATTACCCATTCTTTTAATTATGAAATTATGTAATTTCTTTAACTATTCATATTTGTAGTAGTATATAGATAATTTTAGTATAAATATATGTTTTTAAACGTGATATAGTAGTAGGGAACTGGGGCTCCCACCGCAATTAAAATTGTTAAATTGTTGCTGAAATTGTTAAATTTGGGTAATTAAAATTTGAAAAATTTAAAATTCTTGAAATTTGATACCTACGAGGGTGGTTCAATAAGTCCTTTAAATATTTTTCGAGGGTGGTTCAATAAGTCACTCTTATTTTTATAACATAAGGAGTTTTTGTTTACATTAAGTGTATGTCTGTCTGTCTGTCTGTCTGCATGACCGTGGAAATTTGAGTCTGTCAGTGATTTGGGTGGTTTAATAATTTCTGGGTGTCCTTTGTCGGAGTTATGGGTAATGAAACTTTAAAATTTTAATCTAAGCCAGATGCCCTTCCTTTAATCTAGCAAAATAAAATGAGTAAAAAGTCGGTATTGCTTTACCAATTTAAAAAAGAAGAATGATAAATTTTTTATGCCTTGAAAGTTATTCAGTACAGCCTCTAAAACAGATAATGTATGTTTTTGGAAGATCGAGAAATCGAAATTTTATTTAATAGTAGTTGTGAACTGGGCATCCGGCCCCAATTAAAATTGTTAAATTGTTGCTGAAATTGTTAAATTTGGGTAATTAAAATTTGAAAATTGTTAAATTCTTGGAAATTTGTGTTTTCGGCGGCGCTTTGATGTTTTTTGTTTACATTAGGAGTTTTTGTTTACATTAAGTGTATGTCTCTCTGTCCGTCTGTCGGTCTGTCTGCCTGACCGTGGATGTTTGTGTGTGGAATATTTTGTGTGAATGTATTAAGGCGGTTCATAGTTTGGCGGTTTTTATGTGTGTATATACAGACGAGGAAAATCATGAAAATGATTTTTTCTAATACCAATGGTGAAATAGTGATTATTAATTTTTCCTAATGTCTACGGCAAAACATGTTTATTAATTTTTCCTAATGCCGACGGCAAAACATGAATATAATTTTTTCAAATGCCGACGGGAAAATGATTTTTCCTAATGACGACGGGAAAACATGATTATTATTTTTTTTTCCTAATGCCTACGGCAATACATACTTATTTTTCCTAATGCCTACGGCAATACATAATTATTTTCAAATGCCGACGGCAATACATGATAATTTTTCCTAATGCCTACGTCAATGCATGATAATTTTTGCTAATGCCGAAGGCAAAACATGATAATTATTTTTTTCAAATGCCGACGGCAAAACATGATTATTATTTTTTTTTCCTAATGCCTACGGCATGCATGATAATTTTTCCTAATGCCTACGGCAATGCATGATAATTTTTTCAAATGCCGACGGCAATACATGATTATTTTTTTTTTTTTCTTAATGCCGACGGCAATACATACTTATTTTTCCTAATGCCTACGGCAATACATAATTATTTTCAAATGCCGACGGCAATACATGATAATTTTTCCTAATGCCTACGTCAATGCATGATAATTTTTGCTAATGCCGAAGGCAAAACATGATAATTATTTTTTTCAAATGCCGACGGCAAAACATGATTATTATTTTTTTCCTAATGCCGACGGGAAAACGTGAAAGTTATTTTTTCTAATGCTAATGTAGGTGTTGCTAGACTGTGGGAATTTAAGGCTGACCGTGATTTGAGTGGGTGGCGTTGTTGCCGTAATATGTAACCATAGGAATTCGTGGGTGTGTCTGTCTGTCTGTGAGAATTTAGGTGAAGCTTCGATTGGAAGGGGGGCGGCGTGTTGTAGAGCTAGATCAATTGCATGTATATATATGTGTGTGTGTGTGTGTGTGTGTATATGTGTGTGTGTGTACGTTTGTAGGAATTTCTATAGGAGCTTAAGGCTGATTGCGATTTATGAGGGGTGAGGTGTACTAGTAATATGTAACCGAGGGAGTCTGTCTGTTTGTATTTCTGTAGGAGTTTAAGGCTGACCATGATTTGGGTGGGCATGGTTGTTGACGTAATATGTAGCCATGGAGATTTGTGGGTGTGTCTGTCTGTAGGAGTTTAAGGCTGATCGTGATTTGAGGTGGGTGAGGATGTTATTGAGGTAAATTGGTTATGTGTATGTATGTATGTATGGCCAGGGGAATTTGTGTATGCATATCTGGGGGAGAATTTAAGGCTAGTCGTGATTTGTGAAAGGTGGGGTGTTGTTGAAATTTTCTTGGATATTTCTTATATGAATTCTGCTATGTGTGTGTATTTGCGCTGATATTTATATGTAGGTGGAAATAAATTGTTTTCAGTATCGACATTTGGTACTATAAAATAATATCATATGTCTGGACTTCCCTAATCCTAGTATGCTTTTATACTTACTATTGCTTTATATTTTCTCATGCTTAAATTTGTCTCGCGTTGAAGTCGGTCTGTGTGAAATTTGTTTATATTACAGATTTTGTTTATTTAACTACATTCGTCTTCTTTGACTGAAAGAGTTTCCTACACACAGAGAAAACCCAACTTGAAATCAGTAAGAATCATGCTGAAGTAATAAGAACCATTAGCGAAGGTTTAGTCATATTGAAATTTCTTATTTCAATATGGACAAAATATTAATTTATAGTATCCATTTAACTCATTAACTCATTAGTTTGTATATATCTCAATAGACATTTTCTATTATACTAAAAATTATTGAATTAATGTCAAGCATGCTTATTTTTAAGCTGCAAATTTTTTCTAGTGTATAGATCATTTATATTTGCATTGTGCTTTAACTAAACGACGCTTCATATACATATGTACATATTTTCATTAGGTAGATCTGATAAATACTTCAACATTGATAAAAAATTTGATATGTATACATACATATCTACAAATTGATTTTATGTATGTATGTATGTATGTAGGTACATACAAATAAGTGTTTATTTCAATCTTTGAATACCTTTTTTTTGTCATTGATGTCTTTTGTTCTTCTTGTTGTTGGTGTTGTTGTTGTAAATATTCGTCTGTGTATAGATGCGATATATTCAGTTTTTTTTCTGCGTTTACTTAAAAGTTTGTGAGGATTTTCTGTTTTTAAGTAAAACTGAATTCCTGAAGATACATACTCTATAGTAATAGCAACTATAATAGAAATATTTCTTATACTTAATTTACAGTTTTTTAAAGTATAGGGTATAAAATTTTTTCTAGCTATAGCCTTCTACATTTATTTTGGAAAACTTGCTTTGCTTTTTAAAAATGTATAAACATTTTTAAATGAAACTGATCCGGCACTCCAGCTTAGGTACTGATAGTTTTTTTTTGTTGTTAGTTAACTTACTTATTTTTTATTTTTTATTGATAAAAATTGGAAATCAAAAGGGAGTTTTATATTGTAATTATTATTTTCATAATTGTTGAAAACAATCGCTGCTTTTTGTTTGTTTTTTGCGATGAAATCATTTGAATTACTTTTGCAACTTTACGCGTTTATAAAAATTATGTTATTTTCTATATTTCTTAATTTATAAGACTTTTAGACTTTGTCCTTTAGGGGTTATATATTCTATTATACGATTATGAATAAGAATGCAGTAAGCTGACGTATTTGCTTACTGCTTCAAATTAAAATTTTATTAAATTGAATAAAAGGAGTTTTTTTCTTAAACTCTGATGCAGTTAGAAGCGCTGGAGATTCTTTCATATAACAGCTTTTTTGGAATTTTTGATACATAGTATAATATAGAATTGGATAACATTTATTTTTAATTTTTATGTTAAGAAGTACGGATATGAGACTGAATTTAAATGTACTTTTAAATTAGTTAAATCATAATGAACAAACATATTTTCTTCTTTAATAGCGATCAACAGAAAACGAACTCGTTTTCATATAATTTAGGTATACCCTATCGACGGCTCCTCTAGGATACAAGATGACTTTGTATGACGAAATTTCTGTTGCTTTATACTGATAATATGTTTACATTAATAAGATACATATACATATGTTTATTTTATGAACGGTGAGCACCTATGGCTTTTATTTAATGTTCTATATGACTTTTTTTTTTCATTTTCTTTAATAATTTTCTCCCCATAATAGCATTCTAAATATTTCAAGGGCTCAAATGCTGTGTAGTCTTCTTCTGCAAACTTAACTAAACGTCTAACTTCTTCCAATGCTTCTTTATAAGAAGATATTTTGTTATGGTCTTCTTCTACGATACGTGCCCATCGGGCAGAGTGTACGTATTAGTTGGTCAGTCAGTCTCTATTTTTATTTATTTTTTTTTTCTTCTAATGTGCCACTCCTTTTTTTAGATTTTACTACTTGGAATAGAGAATTTTTGTCTAATTTTTTGCTGGGTATATACATTAGGTATGTAGAAATTAGTTTAGATACAAAGAAATGCATGTTTAATAAACAACTATTGTATCAAATCGATCTCAAATAACTCAGTTACCTCTACCAGCAATTCACCGTTGGTGTTTTCATAAAGTGTTAGAAACAATGAAATATCTATGTTTTGAGAGAAGTTTTCCCCTCAAGTATTTCTACATGCGGTTTGGGGGTCAACCACTGTCGCATTCATATGTAATGATTATTCACTTAAAAAAGGTCATCATCGCCATCAATCATCTCCGTATACAATACATTCATGAGTTGGGTTGATCCAGATACAATTGCTGTCTCATCACCTTCTAACAGCTTTATATATTTTGCTAGTATGCATGCCTTAGCATGCTTCTATCGATAGTGACGTAAGAGTCCGAGATGTAGAGTGTTACAATTAAAAATCTTTACTATTAGAATTTACCAGTTCGCTCTTTTGAATTTTTACAAAGTAGATACATATGTATGTATTTCATTGACCACAAAATCATAAAATTTCTTTGCTTACAAAATTGTATGACGTGAGGATTTTTTTTTTTTTTTTAATTATACATGCTTCGGCATGCTTTCATTTTTTTTTCTATAAATTTATGTAATACTCATACAGATACAGATATAAAGTAAGATCTGTTGACTGTATATTTTAAAATTTATGCATGCTTCAGCATGATTCTAGTTGAAGCGTATATTTATTCACTAAGTTTGTTTGATACTTATTCATACACATGTACATTCTTAAAGATTGGATATCAAAGTCCAATTTCCGTAGTTTATCTATATTTTCTAAAGATCTGATAGCTAAAGAAATAAATAGAGTGAAGATCTTCTATATTTCCATTTTCATATTGTAAAATTTTGAGTGCTATCGCTTTCGATTAGAAAATATACATACAACTTTATAAAAAGTGATAATATGATGTGCTGCTGAATATTACACTATGTTATAGTTCATTTTAAACACTGAAGTTTTAGCAATATTTCATTAAGACCAACAAGTTTAGAGAATTCCACTACATTTAGCTAATTATCTTTCTTAAGACCCATCATTCCTAATCAATCCTACAAAAAACAACACAAACTAGATTTTTCGTTTTAATTTTATTTTTTATTTTTATTAAATTCAACATTCATTCTTCTAATTACTTTATACTATATTAAGTAGCTTTTTCTCATTTGTGGAATGTTTAATCGTAAACATTTTAATGGTGAGATGAATTTTTCAATTTTATGTACTAAGTAAATCTTTATATATACCAATCCACTTATATGAACCATTAAAGCTAATTCTTTTCAAATCATTCCTTTCAATGATCTATTAAATAATTCTAATATTGATGCTTTCATATCAAGTAATGTTTAATCTTCTATGTATGTATGAGTTTTCCCAAGTATTTATTAAAAAATTCTTTAGAATCATCTGTTTGTAAGTTTTTTTTTGGTACCCGTACCACTTCAAAAATATTTTCCATTCCTTGGTTTTTGGAGTGCAGCTTTTATTTTCAGCTGTACTAAACTTTGAGAATGTGTCAATTACAGTCTATACATTTTCATAAAGCAAAGTAAGATTTTGAAAACAAATGTAGAAAGTGAAGAAAAAAGTCTATAGTTAGAAAAAACTATGTACCCCAAAAATTTCTAACGTTAACTTACTAACGTTGCATCAACTTTAAAAAAATGTAAATTGAGTATAAGGAATATTTCTATTATAGTTGCTATTACTATAGAGTATGTATCTTCAGGAATTCAGTTTTACTTAAAACAGAAAATCCTCACAAACTTTTAAGTAAACGCAGATAAAAATTAAAATGTTTTTAATTTCAACAACAACAGACATCACATGACAAAAATAAAATAAAAAATGTATTCAAAGATTGAGTTGAACACTTATTTGTTTGTACATATATATGTACATACATACATACATACATACATAAAATCAATTTGTAGATATGTATGTATACATATCAAATTTCTTATCAATGCTTAAGTATTTATTAGATCTACATCATGAAAATATATGAAGCGTCGTTTAGTTAAAGCACAATGCAAATAGAAACAATCCATACACTCAGGGAAAATCTGCAGCTTAAAAATAAGAATTCGTCACATTAATTCAATAATTTTTAATATAATAGAAAATGTATATTGAGATATCTACAAACTAATGAGTTTAATAAATGAATACTGTAAATTAATATTTTGTCCATATTGAAATAAGAAATTTCAATATGACTAAGCCTTTGTTAATGGTTCTTATTAATTCAGCATGGTTTTTACTGATTTCAAGTTGGTTTTTCTCTGTGTGTAGAAAACTCTTTCAGTCAAAGAAGACGGATGTAGTTAAATAAACAAAATCTGTAATATAAACAAATTTCACACAGACAGACTTTAACGCGAGACAAATTTAAGCATGAGAAAATATAAAGCAATCGTAAGTATAAAAGCATACTAGGATTAGGGAAGTCCAGATATATGATAGTATTTTATAGTACCAAATGTTGATATTGAAAACAATTTATTTTTACCTACATATAAATACCAGCGCAAATATAGACACATAGCAGAATTAATAAAAGAAATATCCAAGAAAATTTCAACAACACCCCACCTTTTACAAATCATGACCAGCCTTAAATTCTCCCCACATATACATACACACATACATACATATACAATATATAAGATTAATCTCAACAACACAAGACTCTCACCTACCCGAAATTACAGATAGTCTTAAACTTCTACAGACATCTATACACACAGATTCTCACGGCTACATATTACAAGAACACCTCGCCCCTAATAAATCACAATCATCTTAAATTCTTACAGAAATACATACATACATACACATAGCCAATTTACCTCAACAATATCCTCTCCCACCTCAAATCACGATCAGCCTTAAACTACTATAGAGAGACACATCCACAAATCTCCATGGCTACATATTACCTCAACAACCCTGCCCACCTAAATCATGGTCAGCCTTAAACTCCTACAGACATACAAACACACAGATTCCCCCGGTTGCAACAGACAGATTCCCTGCATATTACTAGAACACCTCACCCCTCATAAATCTCAACAACACAACACTCTCACCTACCTGAAATTACAGATAGTCTTAAACTTCTACAGAAATACATACATTGAAATTCCTACAAACATACACACACACACACACACACACACATACACACATATATATACACGCAATCGATCTACCTCAACTACACCCCGCCCCCCTGCCAATCAAACCTTCACCTAAATATTCACAGACAGACAGACACATCCACAAGTTCCTATGGTTACATATTACGGCAACAACGCCGCCCACTCAAATCACGGTCAGCTTTAAATTCCCACAGTCTAGCAACACCTTCATTAGCATTAGAAAAAATAATCATGTTTTGCCGTCGGCATTTGAAAAAAATAATAATCATGTTTTGCCGTCGGCATTTGAAAAAAATAATAATCATGTTTTGCCGTAGGCATTAGAAAAAATTATCATGCATTGCCGTAGGCATTAGGAAAAATTATCATGCATTGCCGTAGGCATTAGGAAAAATTATCATGCATTGCCGTCGGCATTTGAAAAAAGACAGACTTATTGAACCACCCTCGAAAAATATTTAAAGGACTTATCGAACCACCCTCGTAGGTATCAAATTTCACAAATTTCCAAGAATTTAACAATTTTCAAATTTTAATTACCCAAATTTAACAATTTCAGCAACAATCTAACAATTTTAATTGCGGTAGAATGCCCAATTCCCTACTACTTATGGGTATCCATAAACACCTATCGAATATTCAGTTCCTGTTTTGAAAAGTAAGAAGGTAATTTTACTACAAAGTACGTGTGGTTATTGCTGTTGTAATATTTGTTGTAGAAATCTGGATGCCTGGTTGATGTGTCTTGAGAGTGATGTAGAAAAATGCGCGCAAATTTACAGAAACACAACGAAAAACACAGGCCAAAACATCATTAGAGTTCTGTTTACAAAAGAGACGAGGCGTTCAAATAAAGCTTTTAAAACTTTAAAATTAATAAATACACCATTTGTTTTTATATATGTAATTATATCTTAATTTGTGCAATACTATTAGTTAATGTTGTTATTATAATATTTCTATTTATGTTTTCATGTAAATATATATTTTAGATCATCTGAAGATGATCAACGATGTAGATCGAAATATTGGGAAAAATAAAAAACAAAAATATAATTATAATTAAAATGAAAATCTAACCTGTTTTAAATTTTATAACCAGACCTCAAGCTGAACAAAATAAATTAATAATTAGTAAAATAAAGTTGCCTTTTTTTCTTAAGATCCCCTTTTTGCTGACACTTTTTTTAAATCCACTTTTTGTGGCAGAGAACAGATTGAATGCCTTATTTTATTGTTTTGAATGCAATCACAAAAAACCTGCATATTGTTGTTAATCCACAACATTTGAAAAAAAAACAACGCATGGCATAACCAAAAGATATGAGTGCTTCGAATTTTATTGCATGCATTGATTATTTTATATAAACTATTTATATATACCAAACGGACGACACACTCGTCCGTATTCTAGAATCAAAATGTAAATAATTTAAGATTCAAAGAAAATGTACCTAAAACGTAATAAAAAATTCATTAAAACACAGCCACACACAAACTTACATACATATGCAAGCATAATTAAATAATACATGAAATTAAAAAAACATAAACAAAATCCCTTCAACCAAGCTAATTCACTTTATTCAATTCTCTTCCTTTAAGTATTATGGCTTTCATACAACAACAAATAAGAGAAAAAAAAATTGTTAGATCAAGAGAAACAGTGATGGTATTTTGGTCCGTTTCGGGTATTTTTTGGTGCTTTCTACCTGTTCTTAAACGCGAAATTTTGGCTAATATCCTTTTTTAAAAAGTGGGTATTTACAGTGCTTTTTAAAATTTCTTACAGTGCTTTTGGTGCTTTTTTGTTAAATAAAAATTATTTTAATTTATAAAACTAAATTACGTTTAAGCGCTTATAGCAGCATTTTTTTGACTAAGCCTTCTTAAATTGTTTTAATGACAATAACGGAAACTATGTTAAAAACAATGTAGAAATATTTTCATAATTGGGATTAAAAAATTTAATTTTTTTTTTGCAAAATAGAAAACGGAAGTAACTGGAGAGTACCAAATAATTCTCTGCATAATAATTGATTGAAAGTAGTATGCAATAAGCATTTGTTAAAGCTTACACAAATATTTAATCATACTAGAACAATTGTTATCAATAGCAGTCAGTTGTTTTAGAAAATTTTTTGCTATCCTATTGACGTGCTGTTAATGTTGACAACTGGAATAAGGGTGAATATCGCAAAAACAAAAACTTTTAAGTTACAAGTACTTAAGAAAAAAGTGATGCTTTTAACGCATTTTTTATGTGTAAATGATTTTTCAGTAACATACATATCTTAATCTAAGCCTCAGCTTCAAATACTATTGTATGTATGTATGTAGATATGTGTGTAAGAATCTATATTACTTGACTCCTAGTTTTTTTTATTAACATACTTATTTTTTATTAATATAATCATGATTTTGGGCTTAAATCATGTTTAGGGGCACCTCCCAGAAATTTAAAAACAGTATCTTATCCTATAGAAAATTAAAAAATAAGAAGAAAAAATTAAATAAAAGTTGGCGGTGAGGCTTAGTTTCCGAGTTATTGGCCTCTGAAATTCTAATACAATATTGTGATTATACGGTGTTTTCTTACGAATATGACCAATATTCGTATCATCTTAAAGCTTTTGAGAATACCTTTCATGAAATGGTAAAAATAGAATCTTTGTTGGCCATGCAGGAAAACTTTGCAAGGTAGAAAATCTTTACTAGGCTGCGCCGTCTCGGGAAACACCATGGTGGAGAAAATCCTTAAGTCCGGCTGAAGGCCGGCAATGCAGGAAAACGTTATTAGACAAGAAAACTTTTAGGCTGCGCCGTCTAGGGAAACACCATAATTATATATTAAATTATAATTTTAATTACCATTTCAGAGGCCCATAAGTCGGAAACTAATCTTCGCCGACAGTTTTTTTATTTAATTTTTTCGTCTTATTTTTTAATTTTCTGTAGGATACGATACTGTTTTTAAATTTCTGGGAGGTGCCCCTAAACTTGATTTGTTCCATTTAAAATTATACTTTCAACTTTTACACTCTAAACTCTCCTCTTTAAATTGCCCATTAACAATGTAAACGCGACCCATCCAAAGCCTGTATATAATTTCTACTTACATTTACACAACGTTGGGCTAGGCCATGAGATGTGTTCAACACTGTATACATTTTAAGCGAAGGTTGGATGACTCCAACTGTTATGGTGATTAGGAGAGCGTAATTGAAACTAATAAGCAATATCATAGATTACTAACCCATCCAAATCGGATGCTGGTGCAATGGGTAAATTTTATTAGTGTCTGTTTTGTTCTTTGCTTCTAATTAAAATATAATTCTACAATAGGATAGCAGAAAGATATATCTGAATCGGATGCTAGTTGTCTGCGCTTAACTAATTCTTTTTTGTTTTTTGTATTGACATAAAAGATTACAATCGAATGGCTTTCAATTTGTAATGTCTTGCGGACTACTGGGTTAATGTATTAAAACTAAAAAAAAAAATATTTCGTGCTTTTTTACCCGCTTTTTCCTATTTTTTTTGCGCTTTTTACCATTTTTGCAACAGCTTAATGTGCTTTTGCTCTTCGTAGAAATACCAACACTGAAGAGAAATACTACAAACACACAAACACACACACACACACACACACACACACACACTCAGGTTTTGTTTCTTTTTTTCTTGTAAGCTAATAAATGCGTGTGTAATATTGTGCATATAGTAGTAGCAACTTTAAACGCTTATAGCTCCCAAAATACTAAACCGATTTCAATAAAATATAGATTCTGCACATCTGTACAGAAAATCCTTTAAAACCATGTAAATCTTTTTAAAATCGGTGCAGTGCACAGTGGGGACTTTTGCAAAATAAATGGTAATAAATCTGGAACTTCTAAACTACTGATTGGATTTATATGAAACTTCGAACATCCGTAGAGGAGGACTCAGGCTTTATAACAAATGTCTTGGCAGCCGTCTGGCCTAAGCTGGACAGGAGTTACAGTGGGCCTAAGTTGACAACATGGGACTCAAAAAAAATTCTGAGGCTTGTAACTTTTAGAAAACTTATCCGATTTTTATGAGATAAAGCGTTTTGATCTAAGCTTAACATTTTTAATAAATAATGTCCTAAGATGTGTTTTCGTATCTCTCAGAACTTAGAAGATATTTGACTTTTAACAAAAAAAAATTTTTTTTTTTGCCTTGACTTTTTTTAGTATTTCACCTACAACTTTTTAGTTAATTGTTGGATTTTAAATTAAAAGACAGCATTAAATTTCTGATCAAATTTTAAATAAAAAGAAGTAAAAAACTTATTAATATCTGCAGTCGTAAAAACGGGAAAAGGCAAAGAATTCAAAGTTTTAAAATTTTTCTGGAAAAGGCACGTTTTTTTAAGAAAAAGTATCTTCATTATTTTCAATTTTGTGAAAAACTTTGTTTAACACATACACTTTTAAACCACAGAGCGCTAAAAACAATCTATTCAGAATATGCTAAGAGCCAATTATTTTGTATTTTGGGCATGCACCCTACACTCAGCAGTGTCCGAAAATTGCCAATTTCAAAATTTTTTTTTGGGTTTATGCGCTTATAAAAAGTTGTGACGGTATATTTTGAAAGCTTTAGCTATATCATTTAATTACTAGGATAGTTGGCAACATGTTAAACTTAAATTTTTAACAGCCTTTTCATAAATGCGAGGATGCGCGCAAATTTTCTGAAAAAAGTCAAAATTTTGGAAAAATTTTGTTTTATACCATAAAAAATATATAAAAATTATATAATATAATATATAATTTTCTTTTTTTATGTTGGCATTTTTAGCTTTCATGTGAGTCCTTTTACTTTGCCTGAAAAAATTATTCCAATATAATTAACTGATCTCGAGATATTCCGATTGTAGGGTGCAATTCAAAAAATATGTAGAATGCGCTTAACTTTTTTCCCTTTATTCACTCATCAGCTGTTTAAAACTTTTATGAATTCTGAAATTCAACCTAAATAGAAAAACAAAAATTAATTTGGAATGTTATCCAATAAGTCTATGTATATTTTTCGCAATAAAAAATATTTATGGTAATTATACCACATGTTTTTCCATGTAAGTGTAGTTAATGTTAATAACAGGTAAGCATTTAACGAATAACAACACACATGTTTAATGGATTAAAAAAAGGTTTTTGCGGATTTTATTACAGCAACATCGGGAGGTGCTAGCTGATTGTGCTACTACTACTTAATAACACTTCACTGTACTAGGTAATTAGACAAAATTAGCAAAGGTTCTTATAAATTATGCTGTATTGCATAAAAACGCAGGGTTCTTTTATAAGAACAATCACTCTATATTGAACTGCTATGGAGATTAGTATTAAATATAACGCGGTATGTAAACTTCTATGGGAATACGTACCTGTTAGTTTATTGCGCCAAGAAAAATGTTCTAAGATCATAGATATAATTGACAACTCATTTGGATTAAAACTAAATGAAGATGCTACTAAAAAAATAGAGAACTTTTTGGTAGCGTACGAAAGAAAAATGAAAGAATTAAATTATAACAAAACTAAGTTCCAAAATCAAAATGAACAATGGCTAAAAACCGAGATAGTTACACAGATTGGTATGAAACAATTGGGAAGGCCTAATAAATTATACGAGGAACTTCAACCAAGAAGCCAGAAAAGAAAGCAAGAAGACCTCATTGAAAACCACTCTTTTGGCGTTATAAAGGATTTCTTTAGAAGTGCCTTAACCAAAAACAAACCGAAGGAAGTTGGCAAAATTGTAGATGCTCTTCCAAAAGCATCTCCAAAGAGAATACAACGTATGGTGGAAAGCATACCAACGCCTAAATCTAAAACAGATTTTACTAATAAAGATGCATTAGCCCTTATTCTAAACTTGGGTCTAACAAGGAATAAATATGAAATATTAAGAAAAGCTATGACTGAAAAGAAATGGGGAAATTTGCCATCTACAAAGTCATTGAAGGCAACAAAGGATGTAATTTTGCCATCGGTTTCGAACGTTAGTAGCACGGGCGCCACTATTGAGTTATGCAGTCTCCTCGAAAATACTGCTTCTAGGATAATTTCAACCTTTAGCAAAGAAGACATAAGTAAATGCCACAAGTCCGAGCTAGTATTAATTTGTAAATGGGGTTGTGATGGGACTACTGGATTTTCTGAATATAGACAACAAAGCGAAGATAATATATCGTTTTCATCGATATTTATGTCTACATTGGTACCTCTTAGAATGCGTTTATATAATAATTCATCATCATCATCCACTGTACCTGCATTTGAAGACGTATGGATAAATAGGACGCCTGCATCAAAGTTATTATGTCGACCAATAAAATTTGAATATATGAAAGAAAATAGAGATGAAACTCAAAATATTGTAGTTACTATATCAGAAGAAATAAGGAACTTACCAAGCATTGCAATAAAAATTTCTGATTGCATTATAAATGTCACATTTGATTTACAATTGACTATGATAGATGGAAAAGTTGCCAATGCCCTAACGGATACCAAGTCATACTGGAAATGCAATATATGTGGGAAAAAAAGCTCTGAGTTTGAAGATAAATCTGATGAAACTATAAAAGAGGAAGCCCTTAAATTTGGAATTTCCCCACTTCATGCTCGCATTAGATATATGGAGTATTGCTTGCATCTATCATATGATATAAAATATAGAAATATCAAAGGTAATGAAACTGTCTCCTCACGAAACAACAAAGACTTAGCAGATACACGAAGAACTGAGAAGAAAAGGATACAAGATGAATTTAGAAAGCATGGGTTTATAACTGATAAGCCAATTAACGGTTATGGTAGCTCGAATAATGGAAATACTGCTAGACGCTTTTTTGAGGATCCTGAGACTACATCCTTGATAACCGGCTTGGATAAAAATCTAATAAGGAACTTCAAAATAATACTGGCAACTATTAACAGTAAAAAGCAAATTAATGCAGAAAAATTTGATGCTTTTGCTAATGAAACAAAAGTATTGATAAAAAATTTATATCCATGGAGATTGATGACGCCAACTGTACATAAGGTATTATCTCATGGAAAGGAAATCATTGAAACCAACATCCTACCTCTGGGAGAACTTACAGAAGAAGCTCAAGAAGCAAGGAACAAAGATGTAAAGCAGTACAGATTATTTAATAGTCGAGTTTTCAAAATTAGCAGAAAATTATGATTTAATGCTTCACTTATTGTTATCCTCAGATCCAGTTTTACAAGCAATACGGTTGAAATGGTTACCAAAGATAACTAAAGAAATAGAGAAAGACGACAGTGAAGCAATTCAAATAAAAAACCTCTTAAGCTTCGATATTTCGGATTGTTTTCTTAAAAATAATTGAAATAAATAAATTGTAAAATTATGGTAATTAACATAGCCCAAACATGTAATTTAAAAATAAATAAATTATTTAGTGTTAAATAGTTTTTCTTAGCTATAGCCTAATATTAAATAGATTATCTATTGGTAAATAATAATAAAAAAACAATACACACAAATAAAACTTTTCACATTTTTTATGCAATACAGCATAATTTATAAGAACCTTTGCTAATTTTGTCTAATTACCTAGTACAGTGAAGTGTTATTAAGTAGTAGTAGCACAATCAGCTAGCACCTCCCGATGTTGCTGTAATAAAATCCGCAAAAACCTTTTTTTAATCCATTAAACATGTGTGTTGTTATTCGTTAAATGCTTACCTGTTATTAACATTAACTACACTTACATGGAAAAACTTGTGGTATAATTACCATAAATATTTTTTATTGCGAAAAATATACATAGACTTATTGGATAACATTCCAAATTTATTTTTGTTTTTCTATTTAGGTTGAATTTCAGAATTCATAAAAGTTTTAAACAGCTGATGTGTGAATAAAGGGAAAAAAGTTAAGCGCATTCTACATATTTTTTGAATTGCACCCTACAATCGGAATATCTCGAGATCAGTTAATTATATTGGAATAATTTTTTCAGGCAAAGTAAAAGGACTCACATGAAAGCTAAAAATGCCAATATAAAAAAAGAAAATTATTTTTATATATATTTTTTATGGTACAAAACAAAATTTTTCCAAAATTTTGACTTTTTTCAGAAAATTTGCGCACATCCTCGCATTTATGAAAAGGCTGTTAAAAATTTAAGTTTAACATGTTGCCAACTATTCTAATAATTAAATGATATAGCTAAAGCTTTCAAAATATACCGTCACAACTTTTTATAAGCGCATAAGCCCAAAAAAAAATTTGAAATTGGCAATTTTCGGACACTGCTGAGTGTAGGGTGCATGCCCAAAATACAAAATAATTGGCTCTTAGCATATTCTGAATAGATTGTTTTTAGCGCTCTGTGGTTTAAAAGTGTATGTGTTAAACAAAGTTTTTCACAAAATTGAAAATAATGAAGATACTTTTTCTTAAAAAAACGTGCCTTTTCCAGAAAAATTTTAAAACTTTGAATTCTTTGCCTTTTCCCGTTTTTACGACTGCAGATATTAATAAGTTTTTTACTTCTTTTTATTTAAAATTTGATCAGAAATTTAATGCTGTCTTTTAATTTAAAATCCAACAATTAACTAAAAAGTTGTAGGTGAAATACTAAAAAAAGTCAAGGCAAAAAAAAAATTTTTTTTTGTTAAAAGTCAAATATCTTCTAAGTTATGAGAGATACGAAAACACATCTTAGGACATTATTTATTAAAAATGTTAAGCTTAGATCAAAACGCTTTACCTCATAAAAATCGGATAAGTTTTCTAAAAGTTACAAGCCTCAGAATTTTTTTTGAGTCCCATGTTGTCAACTTAGGCCCACTGTAACTCCTGTCCAGCTTAGGCCAGACGGCTGCCAAGACATTTGTTATAAAGCCTGAGTCCTCCTCTACGGATATAAATCCGATCAGTAGTTTAGAAGTTCCAGATTTATTACCATTTATTTTGCAAAAGTCCCCATTGTGCAGTGGTACCAGCGTAAAAGGGATTACAAAAAAACATGTTCGCCTATTAATTATTTAGAAGATGTTCACTGGTCTTGTCAAAAGCAACGAATACTCAGTGAATGGTGCGAATACTTTTTACTGTGATTGAACACAACGTAGTCTTTGTATTTTGTGCTTGTATAAAACTCTAACATTAGTATACATAAAAATCGATATAGATTTGATGTGGATTTTACGTAAAATTTTATGTGAAACGGTTATTTGAAATACATTTCAGATCTATTTTATTTTTTCCAAATTTAAATTTTTATATTTTCTTTTTTTTTAAGACTGTAAATATCGGCATTTATTTTCTAAAATTTCCTACCTCACACTGCATTTTTTTTATTTTTGACCAATAAAATTTCGTAAAATAAACTTGTTATTGAAACGTAATATACAAATGATCAACGAACACTGAGTGAATGGTATGAAAGAAATCCATTCATTCATGCTGCATCATTTAATATCACTGCTTGTGTTATAACGACATTGTAATAACAGAGTGCGTATGAGCAATCAACAAATCGCAACGAATTGTATCATAGCAGTTACATTTGTTATTGTTGTCGAATAAATGCATGGCAAAAGCAACGAATTTATGAATTGTTAGCAAATGCGAATGGTTTCATTCTGTACTCTAATGTACATACAATTGTATGTATATTACATGGAATTTAACATTTTGCGTTGCTCGTTTTGGAACACCCTTTAATTTTTAAATGTCATGTATTTGTTGTTGTAGCGGTTAAGGTTCTACATACTCTGTCCAAATTTCAGGTCTGTAGCTCTTACGGTTCCTGAGAAAATAGCCTGTGACGGACAGCGTAGCGAAAGCAATAGGGTGCCTTTTCACCTTTGGTGTACGGAACCCTAATAAAAACTAACTCAGCTTATATACTTTGAAGAAAATTTTTTTAACTTTTGATAAATACAAGTATCTAAATATTGAATTCTCAAGAAACAGGCACAAAACAATTCTGTAAATTTTTTCTACATAGCATTTTTTAGTTAACGGAAAAAGGTCGTTTTGATAAATTTTTAGTACTTATTAAAAGCCTATTTCTTGAAACTGTATATCCGTACTTTTGAAAAGGTTCATCATTTGGCATCCAGTCTTCCAAATCACTTTGCTACAAACTTAAAGAAGATAACTCGGTATGACAAGTTTCAACGTTCAGCCCGGTAGAGATGCCAGAAAAAGAACCTCTCAGTGGGAGCAAACTAAACTAAACTAAACTACATATATATATAAAGCAAATATACATAACTTTGAATATAAATTTTTATCGAAGCAATTTGAAAAATTGCTTTTTCGGAACCAACATTTCAAGTTGAATTATTGTTAATTATTATTGCATCACAGCTTCAGCTTTCTTTATTCGCTGTATTATACGCGTAACTTTAACTCTCTTACAAAAACATCAAGTTCACTTATTATATTACTCAAAACGGAAACAGTTTAATAAATACCGGTTCTAATTAAATACTTAAATACAATCAGTAATTTTTCGCTTCTATTAATTTTGACAAAATTTCACTACATAATTTTAACCGAGTCAAATTCATATAAGGTATACTCACGTCAAATTTTTGAATTCGCTTTTAGCATTTTATATACTTGGGATGTCAGAAACAGATGTTGTGTTTTAGAAAAAAAAGTATTTTTTGAGCGTTTTGCTTTAAAAATTAATACATAAACAGATAAATAAAGATAAAGAAATTAAAAAAAAGTATTTTATGTGTCCCCCAAACCATAGTGTTACTGCTCCGGAATTGCATTAAGTTGGTACGGGTAGTAAAAATATGTTTAAGAAGTTTTGGGAATAAGTTAATTTGTACCGAGTATGAACAGCCGGCTGTAACGGTTATATCTTTGCTGGTTTTAAACCAATTGAAAGTTTTGATACTTTTTGTTATACCTTTTAATAAGAGTCTAAGTGGGTGCAAATCGCTAAGCAGATGCTTTGTAAATCCCTCTATGCAATGGTTGTGGTTTTATGTACACCAGGCAGAAAAATGGATAATAATTTAAGGATAAAACGCATGGAACGTTTATCTTTAAATGCCGTATATAATGGAACCATTAAAGTGTGGCACATGCAGGAGTAAGTACACAAAGGCAAAAATTATGTGATTATTTGTATGTGTACATAAATAAATGTATTATGCATTTTCAGTGTTTTAGGTTGTATAATACTTATATGACCTGTAAAATGAGAACAAACCTTGCAATTTCAGTTATGAAGAAAGTTGATGCAAAATCATTACCATATAGATGCTGAATATAGTACTTATACGTACATGCATATGTATGTATATAGTTTTATAAGTGCTTTTTTAATAAAATTCCCTTATGTGTAACACAGAAATATTTTAGTGCAACTTAAAATCCTTTTTTCGTAATTTTTGTTAGATAAATATCAAGCAAACTTTATTTTTACAAATAAAAAATACAAGTGATGAACCAAATAATAAACTGTTGTTTAAGTGCGAATGTCTAGCTTCTTCCATTACCCGAATACGATGCACAAAAGCAGAACCTTAATTTTTGTGGGAGTTCTTAACAATTCGTTTTAACACCCGTTTCCTGTTGAAATGGAAAATAAGCTTATTACACACACAAACACAATTATTATTTTTAATTAATTACGCGCATCCAGCACAGTCAAAATACACAAAAAGCACAATTAATAAATAGTTTCCTCTTTTTCACAATTTTATGGTTTCAGTTCGAATTTAAAAACAATATGTGTTGACAATATATGTATGTAAGTATGTATGTAAATAACTTTTGATATCCCAAGTATGCAAATGTACAAGAAGCAAAAAATAGTCACCTGAGCCGTCAAGATCACCTGTTATTAATTCGCCTTGATTTTAACTAAAACAATTTTTTGAAATGAATAAAACTTTTAATAGTAACTTGTTTTGATCAGGAGTAATTTCTTAATCGGACTTAAGTTCAGTATTTTCAATTATTATAAAATTAAATATTTATATTAATTAATGTGATTTTCTAAAAAAGAAAAGAAAAATGAAACTAGTATTTTTAGCTGGGGGAAATGCGCATTTTTCTGTGCAGACACGCACTGCATTAGAACCCATGTTTATCTACTTAGTCAGAGATTGTTATTAACATCAGCCATATTGGGCCGTCCATATATTACGTAACGCTGTTTTTTTCGTAACAAAACTATGAACCCCCTCCCCCACAGGAATAACGTAACAATGAGATAAAAAATAAATTAAAAGTTTAAAAAGTTTTTATTAAAAAAAATTTAATTTAATTCATTGTCTTAAACTCATTTGTTAGACAAAAATTAAATAAGCTTACGTATGAACGTACTCCAAATATTTACAAAGCTATTTTTTAAATTTCTTTCAAAGCGTCCTCAAACTCCAAAAATTATGGTTTTATGGAGAGGTTATTACTAAATTGTATGTATGTATTAGTAATGCGTATTCGAATTCCCAAATATTTGACCATTTATAGATATTCGTATTCGTTTAAAAAAATAAATCATAAAATCATAAATCCAAAACGAAATTTAAATGAATGGCACACAAATATTAGTTTGCAATAATTTACTGCTATAGTTTTTCGTATTGATGAGAGATTTTACTAGTGTCTATAAATGAAATCGTCATGTATTTCAGAGAGCTTGAAATGACTCTGTTTGGCCATCTTCAAATAAATCTAAGATGTGCGTGAAAATAAAAACAAAATTATATCTTGGATCAATAAAGGTTGCCGTGGTGAAAAACATTTCATTTTCTAAAAAAGGAAATTTTTTAAACAGTTCACTTGGCGGCAGAGCTTTAAACATACAGATTGTTGGGGTGTTTTAAGAGATCAAATGACTCAAAATGATGTCCATTACGAAAGATATTTAATTTTAATTTTCTTCATTTTTGTCTCTTCTACTACATTACATTTTCAATAAACAATATATGTAAGCCCATAAAAAAATATTCCTTATACCTTAAATTAGAGGGGCACACAATCTAGTTCATAGACGCATTTCACTGTTGCAACAGTGGGGGATTTTCAAAAACAATAATAATTCAAACCGATGCCAAGCTGATGTTTTTGATCTGATAAAAAAGATTTTTTGCAGGTGGATTTTTCTATCCAAGAGCTAAAAAAAAAATTTGCTACAGTTATTCAGTTTCATTTACAGTTTGGGAAATATTCGAGAAAAAAAATTTAAATTTTGGGTTTTCTACCAACCTTGGTCCACTGTTCTTCTAACGGAGAGATCAAATATTATTCGATTTTAAAATAGAGTTAAGAACAAAATTTTTAGCATTTAGAAAAAAATTTGATATCAAAATCACTATTAAGTCAAAAGTTATACGCAAATTAAATAAAATATTTAAAAAAAAATCGATGTTTTGCAGAAAAAAGTTGGTTAATTATTTCGCTATTATTTAAAAATTTTGCTTGAATACCAACCCCACATTTTTTATTATTAGACATATTACACTATAAGAAACATTACAAAAAAATATTTCGTTCAAAATTTTTTTTATTAACGCTGCCAGATCGTTTCGAAATTGGCCTATTTTGTTATATATATCAAATGTAAGGCGTTTTTTCTCAAATTCCAAAACTGGAACTGAAAAATTTCTAATTTTACCTTACTACATGATATGTTTTTAAATATTTCCCAAAATATTATCTGCGACAGGCGAAAGATACGACAGAAATACCAAAAAATCCAATTTTTGGGATTTTATGAAATCTTTTTGGGAATTACCGGGAACTCAGAAGAAAATTCTATATGGACTTACTTTTTGTGTATTTATTGCGCATAATTTTCCTCCTAAACCCTGGTACTCTGTTCAAAGTTGTGAAAAATTTTCAGCACCATTGATTATTTCGCGGGAAATATTTCACATGTACGAAATGTAGCCCAACTCGCGTTTTTTTTTATAAATTTCTCGCTTTTACTGCTTGAAAGTATGCAACATTGTTAAAACTCCGCGCGAAAAAAGCACTGCTCATGTTGTTTCGCAGCAAAACTTAAATCATGCCAGACTAATTTTGCATGGAAAGACATGATGTGCTTTTCACAAGAACAGAATACTACTTTTGCGAATTTATTTCGCAAATATTTCATACCAAATACTTTTATGTGTAGTTTGACAGTATTTCGCACGAAATTGTGAACAGAGTACCAGGCTTAAGTGAGAATTTTCTGCCGAAAATATTGATAAATGCGAATTTTATAGCATTCCTTTGTGTAAGACCTCTGTCTTCTAGGAAAACTCTTTGATGTTGTAAGCAGATGCAAGTAATTAGAAAAAATTAGTATAAGTTTATTTTTATAGGAAAATTAATACTTATTTATTTTTTTATTGTTGCTTGTAGCTGTTATAATTGAATATATTGGTGTAATATTCATGTATGTCGTTAAGCAGCTATGTCTAATAATAACAATAATTTTCTTAATTTTTGAGTAACTACTTTAAAAGAAAAATGTCCAAGCTTTATTTTTGTGTGGGTTTTTAATGAATTGGTTCTTTTAGGTAGCCTACATTACAATTTTTTGTAATTTTTCCATAAATTTTGTAAATAACGCTTTATAACTTTTAAAATTTTTATAAAAATTAAAAAATCTAATGATGTAAGTTAAGAGGTTAATTAGTTTTATATAATTTAAAACAAAAAATTTTTGATTTTCCTCTTACCGTTCCTGAGGGATATATAATCCCAATTCCAGACTTAAGCTCGGTAACATTCCTTAAATGCTGTCTGAAATTTCATTACAATCAGACGGCTCGTTTAGAAACTGCAGAATTATTTACACTTTTTTTTTCAAAATCCCCCACTGTGTGTTGCTTGCTAAATATTTTTTCTTAAGTTCGGTTGTATAAAAAATTAAAATTATATCCTTATGAAAATACGTCTTCGTATGCAAGTTTTCATTACCACATCTATACAATTGTGGATTTACCTTTGGTAAATACATTTGTAAGTATCACTATCAATTTTCTGTTTTCCCGATTAAGAAATTATTCCGGATTAAAATTCACTATAGTTCAATGAAAATTTTTTATAATACATATATGTATATGAATAATTAATAGGCGAACATGTTTTTTGTAATCCCTTTTACGCTGGTACCACCGCACCGACTTGAAAAAGATTTATATGGTTTTAAAGGATTTTTTATACAGATGTGCAGAATCTATATTTTATTGAAATCAGTTTAGTATTTTGTGAGCTATAAGCGTTTAAAGTTGCTACTACTACATGCACACATATTACACACGCATTTTTTAGCTTACAAGTAAAAAAAGAAACAAAGCATGAGTGTGTGGGTGTGTGTTTGTAGTATTTCTCTTCACCTTACAATTCTTTTTCTCTTATTTGTTGTTGTATCAAAGCCATAATTGAATAAATTGAATTAGGTTGGTTGTAGGGATTTTGTTTATGCTTTTATAAAAAAAAATTATATATAATTTCATGTGTTATTTAATTATGCTTGCATATGTATGTAAGTTTGTGTGTGGCTGTGTTTTAATGAATTTTTTTATGACGTTTAGATAGATTTTCTTTGAATCTTAAATTATTTACATTTTGATTCTAGAATACGGACGAGTGTGTCGTCCGTTTGGTGTATCTAGTATATATGAATTCTACATATGTATGTACCAATCAAAAAAAAGTACTAGGGACTGGTGGTTCTGCCGCAATTAAAATTGTTAAATTTGGGTAATTAAAATTTGAAAATTTCAAAATTTGTTGTGAAATTTGAGAAATTGAGTTTTCGGCAGAGCTTTTTGTTTACATTAGGAACGGGTGATTTTGTTTTGTTAACATTAGTTGTGTGATAACGAGGGATTTTTTTTTTTGTTGGGGTGGATTAAGTTGATTCATAGTTGGGGGTTTTTCTTTTTTGTTATGTGTGTGTGTATATGCCAACTGGAAAATTATGAAAATTATTTTTCCTAATGCCGAAGGGAAAACTGTGAGTATCGCCAGACTGTGTAAGTTTGTTATCGTAATACCATCAGAGAAATTATAATTGATGACTACACGCGATTCTCATATGAATCATAGGAATTTGTGTGTGTATGACTTCCTCACGCTAATAAATTGTTTATAAATAAAATAATTAAATAAATTAATAAAAAAATTTTTTAATTATATTATTTATATATAAAATGTCCTCATATGTGAACCCGCCTACTGCTTGTGCGCTTATAAGTTTATATTTTGTTTAAGAAATATATATATTTTATGTATGTATGTGTGTGTGTATATATGTATGGATGTTTATATGTATGTATGTGCGATTGTGGGAATTTGTATGTGGAATATTTTATATATTTTATATTTGTTTAGAATACAAACGTTATGTGTAGATATATTTATATTTTGCGACGTACACAGAAAAAACTAATTTTCCATTTCAAGCACAAAATTCTCTAAATCAAATATTAATTTTAATTAATTTAGGTCCTACAAAGAAGTTTGAAAATTCAAATACAAAATTTTGTAATAATTTGTTTGAAAAAACCCCGATGTTTTCAATCAACAAATTGTCTGATTCAATAAAATTTTTTTTATGAAAATAAAAAGCAAATAAGACAAATAATATATATGTATTTGTATTTAATTACTCGACCTTATTTTTAATATGAATTAATATACTATTTAATTAAATAACTATTTTGTACAGTATGCAATTTCTATATTGGAACAGAAATCTTCTCTTAACAATTTTGCCACAAATGTTACTTTATACCAGTAACCCGCAAGCCATAGCACAATTGTGCGGATGAAAATCACATACATGCTTATGCTCTTTCATTTAGTCGTCAATGAGCAAGCAATTAATTAATTAATATACCCTTCATATACCCTTCATATACACAGCAGCAATACCCTTCTCTACATTACACCCAATATCAATTACCAATGAATTATCAGCAATACGGTATGCCTAACTATTACCCTACACAAATGTCATGGAATAACCAGTTTTTTGGGATTAGGAGAGCCAATGCAGTGTCAGCAAATGAGTATCGAAGCTACCCTTATCTAGGCGCATGGCAGTGCGCCAGGCCATGTTCCGGCCAATGCACGCAGTGTGTATATTTACAGGAAGCCATTCGAGCTGTTTTTACCCCCCTCATACCTTTGTTCTCCGCGACCGTCAAATTATGAAATTTAAATCATAACTAGAATAAATTCATGTTACCTAATATGCAAAGTTTGAAAGTTTTACAATGAAAGGTTCCGGAGATATGGATATGCAAAAAGGGATTATTTTAAGACATACTCACTGACCTACTGATTCACTCATCAATATTATGAAGCACTTCCGCTGTAGCTAGAGATCTGAAATTTGGTACACAAGTAGATCTAGATGAGCGATGAACTAGAAAAATCTGAAAACCCGAAAATTTTAACCAAGGGGGCGGGGCTACACCCATAAAAATAAAAATTTGTGCTAGTGAGCTGAAATTTGCTACAGAACTAGACCTAGGTGGGCAATAAACCAAAAAAATTTTAAAACTAGAAAACTTTGGCCAGGAAGGCGGGACTACGCCCATAAAGGCTAGAATTAAAAAAGCAAACCTAAGGAGCTTAATGGAAGCTATTTGATTGAAATTCGGCATACATACTGCGATAGGGCAAGCCTAAAATTTTTTTATTAAAAAAGTGGGCGTTGACACGCCCATACAATTTCACCCTCATTTTCGTGTACTACGGCTCAGCATATTTAGATATACTATTTCTGTATGTATTATTATGCGTGTGCAACGAAACTTGACACAAATAATAAACACTGGCCGAAAAAAATCTCAAGTTTGGAAAAGTGGGAATGGTTACGCCCATAAATATTAAAAGTTAAAAGTTGCGCTAAGGAGTTGAAATTTGATACACGATAGGTATAGGTGAGAAAACAACAATAAAAATCTGAAAACCCAGAAATTTTAGTCAGAGGGGCGGGGCTGCGCCCATAAAAATTAAAAGTTGCGCTTATGAGCTGAAATTTGATACACAAGTAGGTCTAGGTGAGAAACCAACTAGAAAAATCTGAAAAACCAAAAATTTTTACCAGAATGGGTGGGGCCACGCTGCTATTGTTTGAACTTGAAAACTTACAGCCTTATTTATAAAACTTCTTAAGGCTTTTTAAGAAAAATTTCTTATGAAAATTTGTCTTAAAACTACTTTACAAAGCCTTAAAAAGTTATATAAATAAGGCTGTTAATATATAGCTTTTAACTTAAGCTATTTAAGTGAAACCTTGCATATACGTTACACGTATACAATACTTTAAACTATCACCTAAAAAAGTGGGTGTGATCACTCCCATAGCATATTTTAGAAGAAAACAAGCATGAATTTTAAACGCTGCTCACAGCAATATTGTGAGTTTAAAATAGTGGGAGGGTAATGCTCATAAAGTTATAAGGTATAGTTCACGCTAGAGAGCTGAAGTTTTATACACAAGCAAGTGTAGATGAGTAAGCCAATTGGAAAATCTTAAAACCAAGAAGTTTTATCCGCTAAAGCTCCAATTCGCACTAGAGAGCTGAAATTTGGTACACAAATTAATCTAGATCAGAGATCACTAAGAAAAATCTAAGAAACCAGAAGTTTCAATCAAGGGGTGGGAACAAGCACTGTAAACTCAAAATTAAGTTAAATTTTACTGAAACTTTTCATACACATTGCACTTATCCAAAGTAAAAATTTCCTGTTTTGAAAAGTTGCCATGACTTCACCCATAAACCTTAGCTTTTTTTCATGTACTTCGGTTTAGAAATTTTTAGTCTATTACTCGTGTATTTTTCAAAAGCTTTTTCCTACAAAATTTTACACGAATCATAAGCACTAACAGATATAAAAGTCGGCGGGGCCAGGCCCATAAAAATTTTACGTAATATTATACTGTAGAAAGCTGACATATTGTAGACAAATAGTCCTAAATAATTTACTCAATCGGAAGATCTAAAAATTAAAGCACCACCTACCCTGTTGAAACTTTGCATGCACATTGGGCATATCCTTTTGATTTATCTACTTCGGCTAAGCAGACTTTAATATGTAAACATATTGAGAAAATAGGTGGGATCACACCCGCTAAAATTTACGCTGTATTTTACATGTTTCTTTATAGACGACTCCTAACAAATTAAGTACACACTGGCGACCCGTTGTAATAATACAATAACTAATTTTTAAGGTGTAAAATCCAACACTGATCACGCTCTAACCCATTATTTTATGTAATTATAAAATTTTTAAGTGGCACAGTGATCACGAATATAAATAAAACACCCTAGAAATTTCAAGTTTAAAATGTGTTATCATAGTCAGATCCTCACAAAAACATCAATGTGAAAAAAGGCCAAGTTCCTATCAAAACTTTCAGCCATCAAAAGCAGTGAGATAATAATTTTGATCCAGTTCTTGTTTGGCACGACACCTTTCACTGACATATCCTATACATTATATACATCTGTAATCGTAAGAGTGTCATATAATTTTTAGATAATCTGCTACTTGGCAATATGGACACAAGTTTACCGGATAGTGATGAAGAAGTAGAAGCAGAAGTAGAAGAAAGAAGAGAAGAAACCCTGCCAACTCCAATGAGTACTTCACATGCTAGGATAGAAATCGAAGAAAATGTGAGATATTACAAAATATCAAAAGCGTGTAACTCGTTATACAGATCTCAACAAAGCAATTTTGTAAAGTATATATCAAATAAAAAATTATACAACATATCTAACATTTTAAGAATAGATAATTTTATTATAAGTTTAATAAGAAAGAGTATACTAAGATGTACAAGATGTATTGAAAACAACTTAATAATGGCACCATATTACACAAATGAAGAATATATAAAGACAGCTTTAAGCTCTGGGTTTGTTCCACCAGAACCATTTTTATACCTGGATAAAACAAATTATATTCAAAAAAGAACTGGTATACCAATTTTTTTCCATATTTATAGAAGACCCAATATTAAGGCAGTTAACTACTTCATTAGCAATTAACTATTCAAACTTAAGACACGACACAAGCATTGCAAACAAAGGTTTTCGTAGTTCACAAAATGAAAAGGCCAAAAAGTGTTGGTGGCTAATTCAATAGAAACTAAAAATTCTTTTTTTTTACTCTTTGACCTTATTTAGCATCTGCAAATATAATTGTAATGTTTTCAAAAAATTTTCGTTGCATTAAATTCAATAAAATCACACAGTGGTACAAAATTGAATGAAAAAGAAAAACCTGGGGAGTGATATGTTTTTTCTTGTAGGTCTTGTCGAGTTAAAAAAGAATCCATTAGTGAAATATGCCAGACACCTAGATTTTACTAGATTTGGAAAGAAGAAACTGAGATCTTTCGAATGATATGTAATTTATCTCTCTATTCTTGAAAAATTTGGGTGTTATTGTCCAGCAAACACAAATTTTGTAGATTTTTCAAAAATTTTTAAATTTTGGTGACGCTTTTATACAAAATTGAATTAAGAAACTATAATACTATTGAATTTATGCAAAAAGTACGTTTATTTACGATTACAATGCATTTTTGGGGTTAAAAATAGATAAGCAATTGACTTAGTAATTAAATTTTCATGAAAACAAAATTAAATTTTTACCAAAATGCCTACACAATGTTTTTGTTGTTGTTTTTATGCACCTTCTATTACAAATCAATGTTATCCTAAACACAAAAAAAAAATTTGTAATGAGAGTTTTAGTCATTCAAAAATTTTGTTTTTTTTCGTGTTCTTTTTATGCACTTTCTTTAAAATAACAAATCACTGTTAGCGTAAGCACAACAAAAATTATTGTTTTTTCTTTTAATATGACGTTTTTTTAAACGTCAATTTAATAAAAATCGTGTGCAATTTAAATTAAAATCAAATAAAAAAATGTGTGACAATCGTCACAAATTTTGCTATATTTGTGGCTTATTTACTGATATCAGTCACCGGCATGACTTTAAAAACAATATTGGAGTGATAGAAGTGTACAATAGAGAATTTAATCGTTCTTTTGATACTAGTCGCTGGTAGGAGCCAGAATTTGCTTGTCAATATTGCTGTAATACATTTCACATACATACATTACATTAATTCACCCTTCGTTTGTTTTACCCTTTTCTATGCCTATGATTTGGCATCATCAGCCATATCAGTATTGCTACTTTTGTCAAACCGATGTCTTAGGTCACTGTTTTAAAACGCGCAAAAACATTAAGTACTCAAATGTTGCAACTGTTATAAAACCGATACCTGCCCAGCAAAAAAAAAAATGGAAGTCATTCTGAAGGAACCACATTTTCATTGCTTCCTAAAAATCGATATTTTTAATATGCCGATAGTTAGCAGAAAACCAAGTAAAAGTTTATTTTAATCACACAAAACCTGGTAGTTTTTCCATAGTTTTAGTAAATACTCACCAAAATGTTCAAAAAATCGATTTTTTGAAAGAAATTTATGAACTAATTTTGGCCTAAAATTTAGAAGTTATTTGCTTAAATTTACATGAAAACACTGTTTCGCGTTTAAATTCGTATAAAAAGAAACGAATTGTTAAAATATGTAACTTTTTAAAGTTTTTCCTAGACGAAAATATTACCATAGAACACAAAAAAAGGAAATTTTTCTTAAAATCGCTTCTAATTCGGTGACTAGGCATCGAAAAAGAGAACTTCTTCCAATGACAACCCTATGTAAAAATCATTAAATCGGATCGAAATTTGAACTACTTACAGACTGAAAACGCCACATTTTCATGACTTTTTTTACTGGGTGTAAGTAATGATCTACCGACAACGAGCAAATCTGTCGATGTAACAGAAAAAGATTTTGAACAAGAAGAGTTCCTTCCATTTAGATCTACAGCAACGGAGCGGCATTTTTTTATTAAAAGCTAATTTCGACGATCTTGTTCGCGACTTACACTTGTCAAAGCGGCAATCTGAGGTCCTCGGGTCGCGATTAAGGCAGTGGAATTTGGTGGAAAAAGATTTCGTTATAACATCTGTTAGAAAAAGTGACCGGACGTGGTTACTTGAAGAAAGTTTTAAAACTAGTTCCAATGACAGTGATCTCGTGTATTGCGTTGATGTTCCAAAACTATTTTCGGCATTAAATCACAATTATAATGCAGATGAATGGCGACTTTTCATTGATGGTTCATGTAAAAGTAAGTTTTCTTATAAAAATGTATAACTTTATTTTTATTAATTTAAGATTTGTAATGTAATATCTAGGCTTAAAAGCTGTTTTATTGCATAACCAAAATCAATTACCTTCAGTTCCAATCGCATATGCGACTAATACAAAGGAAACTTACGAAGTGATGAAAAATATACTAATGTTTGTTAGCTATACCATCCATAAATCGAAAGTTAAAGGTTTTGACAATTTTATTTGGTATGCAAGGTGGTTACACAAAGTATCCGTGCTATTTTTGTGAATGGGATAGTCGTGCACCGAATCGTTATGATCGCAAAGTATGGCCATCTCGCGAGTCACATAGAATAGGCAGGAAAAATATTTTAAATGCCCAATAAGTTAAAGGTGAGGACGTTATTCTGCCACCACTGCATCTTAAACTGGGATACATGAAACAATTTGTAAAGAAATTAGATGTAAACGGCGACGCTTTTTGTCATCTCAAAGCGGTGTTCCCAAAACTAAGTGAAGCCAAAATAAAAGGAGGTATTAATTAATCTGTTGGCATATCTAGTATGTTTTTCATCGTTTTTATCTGTTTTCATAACCTTTAGGTATTTTTATTGGACCTCAAATTCGAAAAATTATGAGAGATGCAGATTTCATTAACAAGCTAAGTTCCTTTGAAAGACGTGCATGGAAGAGTTTTGTTGCGCTATGCGATAATTTCCTTGGAAATCACAGAAGCGACGACTATGTCACAGTTGTCAATAAGTTTTTAAGTGCGTATGGTGAAATGGGCTGCAACATGTCCATAAAAATTCATTTTCTGCATTCGCATTTGGACTTTTTCCCAGATAACCTGGGCCAGTTCAGTGATGAACAAGGCGAACATTTTCACCAGGAAATGGCAACTATTGAAAAACGCTTTGAAGGAAAAAATAAGATAAAAATGATTTCAGAATATTGCTGGTCACTTAAACGAGAAACTGATTATGCTGATTTAAAAAAAACGGTCAAGCAAACACTTTTGAGTTAAATAAACAAAAATAAAATTTGCACAAAATGTTTAAAAGTTTATTTTCGTGAAAAGTTAAATAACTCAGTCAATTGCTTATCTATTTTTAACCCCAAATATGCATTGTAATCGTAAATAAACGTACTTTTTGAATAAATTCAATAGTATTATAGTTTTTTCATAAAATAATGTATAAAAACGTCAATAAAATTAAACATTTTTTGAAAAATCTACAAAATTTGTGTTTACTGGACAATAACACCCAAATTTCTCAATTTTTCTTAGATAAATTACATATCATTCGAAAGATCTCAGTTTCTTCTTTCCAAATCTAGTAAGAAATTGATCGGATCAATATCAACAAAGTTACAGGCTTATAAGTGCGCAAAGATAAAAAACCGGTTTTAACCGTAAATCCGGATTTGGGAGGTGTCCGGCATATTTCAATATTCGAGTCTTGTTTTACCCGACAAGCCCTACAAGAAAAATAATATTTGGTACCAGGTTTTTTGGACTGTCGCACCGTGTCATACATTCTTCATTTGAAGTGCGGAAACTAAATCTTCTATTTGAAAACCAAAGACTCACATTGTATAATTAGTATATTCGAGAGCTCGTTTCTGGGACTTTGTATATATTTATTTATTTATTTCATCCACAGTAATACTAAGCCTTTTAGGCAAAAAAAATATGTATTACAAAGCATTTAATATGTACTCAGTAAATACAATACAATAATAATAAAAATATATATATAAACTTAAACGTAAACTATTATAACCATTCAAGGGCTCCCCAGCCATTTAAGATTAGCTATATTTAATCATATAAAAGGGTAGATGTCCGGATATGGCAATAATGCAACAGAAATAATATCTCGTCATTAGTTTCAAATTGAACAGATAGATTATGTCAAGGTATAGTATATGCAAACTTTAATTCCTACCATCATTCATAGAAAAATAGCTTAAGAGTTTAAGACGAATAACATTATTGCTATGAGAAAAAATACGTAATTCAAACGGAAGGATGTTCCAATATCGCGCTACTCTCACAATAAATAACCTTTCAAATAAAGAACATTTAATTTTTGGTATTAGTACAGGGTGGGCCAAAAGAAACCAAGGCGTGTAAAAGTTTAATAACTTTTTTGTTTATTAACTTTTTTTATTTTTTCTTTCAGATTATATAATATACAAAATGGAAATTTTTTTACACTAAGTATGAAAAATGATGTCTCTTAAATGACCACCGTTTTCAGCTTCGCACGGATGGGCTCTTTTTAGAGCATTTTCCATAACATCTTTCAAAACTTGGGGCTGTAGCGTTCGAATTTCTGCAACAATGTTTGCCTTGAGTTCAAGGATTGTCTCTGGCTTGTTCACATACACTCGCTCCTTCAAAAAATCCCAAAGAAAATATTCAGGTGCTGTCCAATCTGGCGATCGCGCTGGCCAAATAATTTCCGAATTTCGAGAAATTATTCGCTCTCCAAAAATTTGACTTAAAAGTTCCATTGTGTCTCGGGCAGTATGCGCAGTGGCTCCGTCCTGCTGAAACCACATGCCAGGTCTGTTTTCAAGAGCAGGACGTAAAAAATTTTCTATCATAAACCGATACCGCTCTCCATTTACGGTTACAGCACTTCCATCTTCATTCTCGAAGAAGTAGGGACCAATGATATTTTCAGATGTGATCCCACACCATACTGTACACCTGATGGGGTGCAATTGGCGTTGATGAATGGCTCTTGGATTTTGAGAACCCCAGAACCTACAGTTCTGCTTATTAACAAAGCCATTCAAATGAAAATGAGCTTCATCACTCATAATCAAATTTTCAATAAAGTTGATTTCATTTCTGGCCAACTCTTGAAATTTAACTGCAAAATTTAGACGTTGCCGATGATCTGCGGGTTTTAATTCTTGAACCAATTGCACCTTATATGGGTATAACTGTAAATCTTTTTTTAAAATGCGCCATAGTGACGTACGAGACATTTCTAGCTGAGCAGAACGCCTTCTGCCAGATGTTTCTGGTGCTTCGTTAACACTTTGCTGTACTCGTTCAATATTTTCCGCAGTGCGACTTAAACGTGGTCTACCGGTTCGAGGCAAATCTCTTACGCTGCCATGTTGGTGATGACGATTAACTAAGCAACGAATCATCGCTTCAGAGGGCGAAATTCTGACGTTAAAATGTCAACGATATCCTCTTTGCGTTAAAATAATTGATCTCTGGTTTAAATAATAAAATTCTATTGTTCTGGTTCTCTGTTCAGTTGTGAACCTCTCCACTATAAATTCTCCAAGTGTTGTCTATATAATCTGAAAGAAAAAAAAATTAATAAACAAAAAAGTTATTAAACTTTTACACCCCTTGGTTTCTTTTGGCCCACCCTGTACTTGTTTGTTTCTAATAGACCTAGAGAAGGTAAACATACTACGCAAGAGTTTAGGTACGCTGCTTTTTATGATACGATGGAAAAAGACTAAGTTACGCATACTCACAAACTGATTAAAGGAGCAACCTAAATTTTTTTTAACTAATTCAGAGACATGTTCGCGACGTCGTAGATTAAAAACGAACCTAACTATCAAATTAAGAGCATATCTTAGTATTTTCAGATTCTTAGCAATTTAGCCAGAGATAACTTCTATGCCATATAATATGTGAGGCATCATTAGTGAGTGAGCTATTCGTCTCTTGACATCAGCAGGCAATAAGATTCGCATGGCATAAATTCTACGTAGCGTATTAGTTATTCTACGAAATATAAGATCAAAGTGTGCTTCAAAACTCAAGCGATTATCAATCATAACACCTAAGCATTTATGATGACAAACAAATTCAATGCGAGAATTACAGACGAGTACATTAAAATTAGGTAATTGAGTACCAAGAGGGCCAAAAAGACTTAGAAGGATTTACCGAGAGTGAGTTATCATACAACTATTTCGAAATTCTATTAAGACTATAGTTAATATTTGACTCCAATACGTCAGGGTAGTAACGATCTGAGGTGAACAAGAGAAAAATGTCATCAGCAAACAAAAAGGGCGTACAAATATTAGAAGCAATTACATTAGGCAGGTTATTAATATAAAGTAAGAATAACAATGGACCTAAAACTGAACCTTGTGGAACACCAGAATTTAGAGGCAATAAGCCTAAGCGTTTACCAAGAATCTCAACAAATTGCTTGCTCTCTGAAAGGTACGACATAATAAGTTTACATGCAGATCTAGAGAAGTTAAATGTATCCCTGAGTATAGTTACCATAGTGGAAAAACATATGGAGTTAAAGGCTTTAGTTAGATCCAAAGATACTAATACACTTAGTTTTCCACCATTAGTATTATTTCTTATACTATCCGTTAAGGTCAAAGGAAGCGAGGTAGTACTATAACCCTTTCGAAAAGCATATTCTGAGTCAGTAATTCTGCCTCCCAGAGAAAAAAGAATTTTATCTTTAATAATATGCTCTACTACTTTCGACAGTGATGGTAGTATCGAGATAGGTCTTAAGTCAGCTGGGCAGGTAACATTCTTAGTTTTTGGTATAGGTACAACCCTTGCAGTTTTCCAAGAATAAGGGAAAATTGATGTTGTTAGAATAGTGTTTATTAGATGCAAAAGAACATTGGAAATATGGGGATAAATAAGTTTTATAAATTGTATTGTAACATTATAAACACATACTGCCTTAGATTTAATCTTATTTAGTGCATTAAACACATCAAGTTTATTAACACAATGAAAGGAAAATATACTAAAAGAATCACTAAACCTTTCAAAATCAATAGTATCGTTATCAGTATAAGTAGTGCCCACACCACTAGCAAAGTATTCATTAACGTTATCAACATCGCCTTCAAAAATATTTTCATGAGACTCTCTACATCCTGCATTAGTTAGAATTTTCCACATACCTGAGCAGTTTAATCTTCCAAACACTTAAGCAAAGTATTTAATCATCTCCTTCCTGATAGTAGATTTAGCCTTGTTTCGAAATTTACAGAAAATGTTCCATTTGGTCTGTGTAGAATCATTCTGGTAGGTCCTAAAGGCGAGATCACGATGTGATAGAGCTAACATAACAGCTCTGGTTTTCATCCATGCATCATCATTAGCTTTAATACTAATACGCTTGGTAGGCACGAAAGAGTAAAGGTTTTCAATCAAGGAGGAGAAAATATAGAATTTATTATCTACGTCTATTTCCTCAAAAATTTGCGAGAAATCAAAAGCCGATAAAAATAATAATAATTGATCCCAATCCAATCTATTAAGATCATGATACTCAATAGCAGAATCTGTGTATCGAATGTTTATTCTCAATGAAGCGAAAATAAGAGCATGGTGTGTAATCGAGGGACATTGTACCTGTCCAGAGACGTTGACCAACAAATTGTTGCAAAGCAACATAAAGTCAATCAGAGAGGTAGAAAAATGCTGAACATCATAATGAGACGGGATGGAATTATGACAAATTGACATATTCATTCTATTACGAAATGAACGTATCATATTGGATTTAACGCTATCAAATAGGTTGCAATTAAAATCTCCAACAACAATAATGTTAGAGTAACTTAGGAGTACCTCCTGATGAATTTCTTCAAACTTACTAAAATCAGAGGGAGGAGGCAAATATATAATTCCAATTAGGATTTTACAATTATCAAAGTATAATTCAATAAAAATAGATTCACATTTTAAATGCATAGATTTAAAGACGACTTTATATTTAAGTTTTTTAGATATATAAATTCCCACACCACCACCACGTTTGCCAACCCTATCACTACGAACTAGTTTGTAACCCGGTATTTCTACCGCCTTATTTGTAATATTTCGTGTTAACCACGTTTCCGAAATTCTAATAATCTCAAATCCCGAATCATTGAGAATAGTTTTAAGTTCATCAAATTTAGAAAATCTAAAAGAAGGCCTAACACTACAGCAATTTAAATGACCAATATTATACCGACGTATTGTGTTTTTAAGATGCGAGTTATTATTTAACACCGGACCAAGATTACTATTAAGACTCATCTAAAGGAAAGACATTAGTGGCTGGGAGCAAATAAATGGAGTAAAATAAAAATAAAGGTATAATTTGCATAAAAAAATTCATAGAACTCTTTAAAACAATATTAATCATATAATATATGTGTAACCATTATCATTCGGCTGTTAGAATGTGTAATAAAAAAGTAACTGAAGTATAAACATATGAAATTATGAGTGATTATATAATTATAGATAATCAGGTACTACGATAAAAGATAATAGGAAAAATTGTTGCACTATAATTACCCAGTATTATGGTATAATATAGTAAGAATAAGAAAAAAAAGCAATGTGAGTCCGATCACAGAGGAGATGTGTAAACATCTAGTAATGAAAAATTTTTTTAAGTTGGAAGTACTTATGCTTTTAGTATCTTTTTTTAAATTAATTAATTAAAAGTATCAAAACTTTCAATATTGTAAATACATAGGAATTTGTTGGTTTTTATTTGTTTTATTGAACTTATTTGGTCAGTAAATGGTCACACTGCAGTATATGTATATGTACTGCATTCAAAATTGCAGTAAGCAGTAAATTTAATGATTACTAATAAAATTCAGTAAATTTTTACTACTAATGAAATTTAATTTGCATTACCAGTAAAATCGTAGGGCCGTAATCATAATAAAATTGTAGCAAGTGGCAAAGTTTTTTCATTCAAATTTTGAAACTTTTGTATGAAAAACATTTAGCCAATTGGTAGAATTTCATTATGATTACGGGCATTACTGATTACTGAAAATTCAATGCACCTCATCATATAACAAATCATTTAGGCAATTTATAAAAATTGTAGAAAAAAATTTTAGTAATCAGTACAAATTTACTTGTTAAACATTTTGTATTGTTTTTACTGAAACTTTAGTGGTACTGCAGTGCTCATGCCTTTACTTTTACTTTTTAATTTTTAATTCCTGTTGTTCATCGTTTAGTTGTTGCTGTTGTTGTTGTGTACGCATTGCAATTAAAATAAATTCAGTGAAGTGCGACTTTGACTCGCGCACATTCGGTTTTGATCATTTTTTTTGATTTCGCTTTCTTCCTTGTTTAAGTTTTTTCAGTTTAAACGATTTTTTTTAGTTTTATCGCTTTTTCTTCTTTTTGCGTTTTTTTCTCTTTTTGGGTTTCTTTAATTTTCGCAATTTTTTTCATTTTGGCAATTTTTTCATTTTGGCGATTTTTTTTGTTTTTTGGGGTTTTTTTTTCATTTTGGCGATTTTTTTTCTGTTTTTGGGGTTTTTTTATTTAGGCGATTTTTTCATTTTGGCGATTTTTTTTATTGACGATTTTTTTGTTTAAGAATTTTTTTCATTTTGGCGATTTTTTCGGTTTTTCGCGATTTATTTTAGTCCTAGAGATATTTTTTTAATTTGGTGTTTTTTTTCGTTTTGGCGATTTTTGTTTTGTTTTTGGCGATTTTTTTTATATTTGGCGATTTTATATATTTTTGATTTTTTAGTTTTACCGTTTTTGAAAATTTCAAGAGTTTTGCTCTTACGGTTTCCAAGATACAGCAAGTTGTCAAAATTACAAAGTCAAAATTGCATTAACTGATGGAACGAACACCCATTGATTTAAATTTTTTAAATTTAGTGTTAATTGTTGTAGTCTGTATAAAAATACACTAACTTTTAAAATTTCAAGTGTATATATGTACATACAATTGTATGTATATTACATGGGATTTTAACATTTTTCGTTGCTCGTTTTGGAACACCCTTTAGTTTTTAACTCTCATGTATTTGTTGTTATAGTGGCCAAATATCTACACATTGTGTCCAAATTTCAAGTCCGTAGCTCTTACGGTTCCTTTTCACCTTTGGTGTACGGAAATATACAGAAAAATAACCGGCGGCGGCGCACCGTCGGCTTCGAGCCGGTCGACATGTTTCTCTGGTTGGTATTGCTTCTTTCAAACACTAATACACTCATACATAGCTCACACCGATTTGAAAATACAAAGAAATCTCAGCAAAGAAATCAAAGTCAAAAGATTTTTACCCCCTAGCGTATACATAGATGTTTACACATCAAAAATTCTTTTCTTCAGTAGTACTCATTATATTGGGTTCAAATAGTGAAAGCAGAAAAAGTTAAAGAAAAAAAAGAAGGAGAGCATGAGATCAATTCAAGGAAGACAACATGATGGTATGGTAAAGGAAAAAAAGAAGAAGAAAAATAAGATGTAATTTTTCAGTAATGCTCATCATATTAGGTTCATACAGTAAAATAAAATAAAAAGGAAATGCAGAAAATACGCAAATATTAGATTATTATATTAAAAAATTATGAGGTAACATCAGCAATATTTTCTCTTATCTCTGTATTTAGCAGCTCAGCACATCCTTTGTAATCAAGGTCGATCTTCTCATCATTAGGGAAAGTCAAGGAAGCAACGGGCTTAATGGCATTCTTCACACTGTATTTAGTTACGATTTCCTTTCTACGTAGTTTCAAGCAAATTGCATTTAGTTTGCTAGCTGCAGTTGAATAATGGTCATTTATAAACACACGTCGATCAAGTAGGTTGCCTGGGATTTCAGTAGTAGGAACAACATCAGATGCTTTTAACGGCCTAGTTCTAAGTGATTGAAAGTATTTGTTTAAAAGTGTATCTCTCACAGTTTGAAGATTGAATTTAACTAGAATAGACTTTTTATTGTTTATATAAATGGCCTGATTCACATCATGATGAGTTATTTCAATATTATACACATTCAGCAATCTGTTGATAGTATCCGAGACGTTTTCTAGGCAATCCGGCAAACCATTTACCACTACGTCCGATGAATAGAACTTCATGTACAACGCATTATTATCAGCGAAGATATTCCGGCATCAGAATCTGTTTCTACTGTTTTATTTAGTTTGGTGTAATTAGTAATGTCTAACTTCAGAGCATTCACACTCACAGATAATTCATTTTTAGTTTCGGAAATCATAACGTCAATTTTACTGTTGACATCACCAAACATGTTGAACAAATCATCAAATTTTTTATTTAGGTTCATTATGCCCTCACGGGGCCCACCAGCCGAAAGGCTATTTTTGCACACAGAACATATAAATGACATAGCGGGTAGTTTATTAATTGCGTCCATATCATTATCCGAAATGCCTGCACAAGTATCATGTACCCATAGGTTACAGACATCACATTGAATACACGTTGCATTGCCAATAGGAAGTTGACATTTCCCACACTTGTGTGTTTTCTTACTAGGAGCCATAGTTTAAAGCAGTAGATATTTGATTTTAATCCGGATTAAGCAAAAGTTCCAAGAATAAGGCAAAATATATGTATCTAGATTCGCTTACTTAATTTGCGCCAAAAAAAAGAGCAGCCGATAGAAAAAATAGCGATAGACCATTCGCTAACACCAAAACACCGAGGAATGCAATTTTTATGCCAATTTTCTTTCCAAGTATAGGGCACATTCAAAATATAGGGCACTTCAGGATCTTCTTTACCTTTATTGCTTAAAATAGTCTTTATTTAATTTGCTCGAAACAATACACTAGAAGGTATAAAAGAAATATAACAAAATTCCGCCACAAGAGTACTTATAAACACCAGAACAATTCCAATGTTAAAATTTACACGTTCATCACTGAGGTATTTATATAAAAGAGTTTTTAGTTTCCAGTTTATAGTTTCAACAAGTATCACTCATTTATTATTTAAATTTAATTTAATTTTATCAATTAAGAACTTTTTCAGCCGAAGTAAAGAAAAGCGTGTCTACTCAATCATAGCGTTGCCAGATTTTAATACTATTAATATTGTTAACTAGCTCAAGCTTGACAATAATTTTTCTTAAGTTTTTTAATTTGTTAATTATAGCAATTTAATAAACGAAAAAAAATCAAAAGCATTCAAAAATAATATCGCAACATATGGAATTCCAAGCAAAAAAGATCAACTGCTCTTGGAAGAGTTTGTTAAGGAAAACAAAAATGTTTTTATTGAGAGGCTTCAAATGAATTTGTCTAAGCATACAATAATTAAATTTAACATAAGTATTGTGGCGGAGTACATTAAAATTTTTAAAGAAGAATTGGAGTTATGTATTATAGCACATGTAGCCAAATTTTTTATTTTTTTTAAACATGTATTTATTTATTGTATCTTCAAATACGAACTAACAATAAGTAATCAAATATTAAATCTAAAATTTAATTATTAGGCCCGACCAGTATCGGACATAAACTTGTTGATAAGTATTAATAATACATAAGTAGTGATAATTAAAAGGAAACAAAAATATTTTCAAGCAGTCTCAACTGGAGTGTTGAGTATAAGAGCCCTTGTGTCCCTCTTTTTTAAGCGGATGTGTCCAGCAAGTGGATTAGGATGTGACATATTTAAATCACGATACATATTTGAATTTTTATGTACCATGGAGCTGATGTTATTAACCTTAAAAATTTGTATTGCCTTCGTTGGATTCTCTCAACATTTGAAGCTGAAGCAGTGCCCCATAGGTGAATTCCGTACCACCATATTGGCTTTAAAAGCGACTTGTATATTAAAAGTTTGCAGTCTAGGCTGAGTGTTGGATTTCTACCCATCAGCCAATGTACCTGAGTTAATTTTGGTTTCATTTGTGTTAGCTTTGAATCAATGTGGTGTTTCCAAGTAAGTCGGCGGTCAAGGTGTATTCACATGTGAATGTTGAAGAACAATTTGATTATTGATTCTAATGGGGGAACAATTATCTTTTCGGAGAGTAAATGTTACCTGAGCACACTTCTGTTCATTTTCTTTAATTGTCCATAGCTTAAACCATAGTTCCAGCTGAGTAATATGTTCCTGAAGATATCGCAACGCCCCATGAGGGTTTTCGTGCATGCTAAAGAAGGCTGTATCATCGGCAAATGTAGACGTGTGGATACTACTGCTCACAGGCATATCACAAGTATAAAGCAAATACAAAACTGGCCCCAGTATACTCCCCTGTGGCACACCGGATGAGATAATTTCAGGTATACTCATAAAGCATCCTTCCATAACAGTAAATTTCCGGGTAAGAATATAACTTTCCAAACGATTTAGAATGTTTATTGGTAGGTATGTCATCAATTTTAAAATTAGGCATTCATGCCACACTTTATCAAATGCCAGAGAAGCGTCAGTAAACACCGCAGAACAATACTTTTTTTCTTCAAAAGTTCTTCTTATAAATTGAACAAATCTATGAGTTTGTTCAATGGTGCTATGCAAGGCGAATTCATAACAGGTGACCTTGACAGTCCAATTGCATTCCTTGAGGCAAAGAATTAATACTTTTCGACGCATTTGCACGTCTTTGTGGTTGCTGATGTTCATAAGGTTCCATTGTGTCAGCTTTTAGTAGAATAGGCATTTTTATGAAAATTGGATATTTAAATAGGCAAATTCAATGGCTCCCAAATTCTCAACCATGACATTGGTGGCTGGTAAACGTTGTCACCACATCAACAATTTTCCGTGCAATTTGGCAAACCTTAAACAGATATATATGTATATATACATATATTAGAAATTAAGTTTACAGAAATAAAAATTCAGGCATACCTTAACATTTCCTGTTGCACTTCATTGCCACAATGCGCTGCATTTCCTCATGTATCAACTCAACACAACGCAAGTTCTTAAATGTGGGGGTAAGACAACTTTTCCGGGCTCAGCTAGTACTAGCTGACTTCATATATATGTATGTATGTATAAATAAGACGCACGTTTATTTGTTGTACACTTAAGTATCTCATTGTCCATTTTTGTGATTAATTTCATTCATTTAAGCATAATATTTTGTTTACGGCCATAATAAAACACATTTTACACCACTGATTTCGCGTTCAACAAACCATCGGAGAGGCAGCAAGTAAGGTTTCTTTACGTTGTCCCAAAATATCAGGATTATTTAACCAGAACCATCTTTCATCATTTTAATTACATTTATTTTACAAATATTATTTTCTGTGTTGTTGACAGTAGATGCACATAGATAGTAAAATGTGTTTTTATAAATATGCCTGTATTGGTATTTTAGTCAACTGTTTTTGACAGATGCGGTTTTCTGAAGCCATACGAATATCATGTTGTTTTTAGTATTGTTGTAGCGATAAGGTCACCTGTTATGAATTCGCCTTGCTTCTATGCTGACTTCTAAAACCAAATTGATGGTCCGGTATACACCCACTACTAATTAGAATTGGGGACAATTTTGTTTTAAGTGGTTTTTCGAAAAGCTTTGACATTGTTGATAGTAGACTTATTGGCTTATATGATTTAGCCTTGGCAAGATCTTTGCCCGACTTTGGACTCATTTTAACTTTGGCAAGCTTGAAATGACATTAAAAATGAATAACGGGACTCTAATTGCAATACGAAGCAAGTTCATCAGCATTCAGCAATTAGTTCTGTGCATCACGCATCTTAAACTTCAAGGATCGAGGGGGTAGAGAAACTACACTCGGCAAGTCAGCAACACCAGTACATGTGTTTGGCGTAAATACGGATTTTAAGTGCTCAGCAAATATGTTACCTTTTTCAGTATCACTTCTTGCCCAAACTCTGGTGGAAGTTCGCAGAGGTGGTTTATACTCAACAGGTGTTTTAAGCTTTCTCACACCGCGTCAAAAAGAGCAATTAGATGCTGGTGTGACATCAGATAATTTTTAAGAGATGCAGTTTTTTCATATGCAAGCAACTCTTGGAGTCGTTTAGTGCACTCTTTAAATCTAATTATATTTTGGGGTGATCTGTGCTTTGCTAGTCCCTTCTAGCTCTTCTTTTTTTTACGTACGAGACGTTCATTGTCTGTAGAATAAATGCTGTTAAGCCCAGACTGTGGATGGGAGGTAGTGGCATCTTCAGCAGCCTGTTTAAAATTTTCGTTAGATTCAATATCATCTGGTGTTCTTAGCTTAATATTTTCCGTACAATGAACATTGAGGTATTTTTTGAACCCAAGCATATTAACACGATTGGTCATCTTCATATATGGACCAGATAAGTAACTTCTTAATGGGCTACAAATTGTAACGATCCTGGGAGAGTGATCGGACGAGAGATCTAGAGAAGCTTCAACTTGAATTAATTCAAAAACTTTCAATGCCAATATTTATTGCTTGTAGGTCTTCTTCACAAATGTTGTCAAGAATATAATGCTTAAGTCTTGACTTTATTAGAATCGCTGATCCACCGCATGCTCTTCCTCTCGGGTTCTTTCAATCATATAAGGTGTAGCCATAACTTTTAAAAAGGCTTCTCGAAGTCAAATGAGTTTCAGAGACTAACATTATATCAATATTTTTTTCCGTGAGGAAGTGCTCAAGTTCATTTTTGTGTTGGCGAATGCCGTTTGCGTTCCAGAAACATATTTTTAACGTGTTCTTGGCGTGTTAATTAAGGCTTGAAGCAGAGTATTCTGCATTAGCAGCATTTCTTGCATCATGCTAGTCATATTTGTTGTAAAGTTGTTTATAGTTTACACCAGATTATCAATAGTAGCTTCTAGGAGATTAAAATTATCAGTCAGTATTTTTTGAATTATTTGGCGGGGAAACATTTTATGTCGGAATTGAATTTGTCTTAGCAGCATCTGCATACGATGCACGGGAAGTATCTGGTTGGCTTATTTGCTTAAAAGTGGCGGAGTAAGCGTTTGCTGATTGAGCTGAATCTAATTTGGGTTTTTGCACCATAGTCTGCTTTACGAAAGAGTACACAGGACAACCTCTGTAGTAAGCGGCTTGATTACCTCCACAATTGCTGCATTTTTTATCACTTTGATCTTTTGGCTTATTGCACCTAGCAGTGCCGTGTAATTCGCCGCACACAACACAAATAGTAGTTAAATTGCAATAAGTTTTCGTATGGCCATATTCTTGACAATTGTTTTTTCCTAATAGTTTTTAGGTCTCGAATTTAAATTAATTAAATTATAATTTAAATAAAAAAAAGAAATAGGGCACGGTGAAAAAACTTAACTTTTAATAACCACAAGTGAACGCTTTTAGGTATACTTTGCAAGTGAATTATATTTTTATTTTCAGTTATCTTATGACTATGTACATATTATGTATTTATTTTATTCCAATAGTGAACAGTTATTATCATTAAATATTACATTATAAATATTAGATACATATGTATGTATGTATTATATATTATATTAAAGATTAGGGTAATTCATATTTTAATTATTATTAATTATTATTTCTTATTATTATTATTAATGTTATTATTATTATTATTATTATTATTATTATTATTATTATTATTATTATTATTGTTATGGCGCAACATTCCGGCCCCATTGAAGGACTGGAAGTCTTCAACCACATGGCAGAGGAGCCAATTTATGGATTGGGCGTTTATAGACGCCGCTTCTTGTTTTGACCTCCGCCACCCTGACCTTGCCGTCGGTGCCTTCGGTAACGCTCACGACTCTCCCGGTCAACCAGTGTTGTGGCGGGCAATTGTCTTCGTGGATTATTACCACTTGACCTGCCTTCAGGTTGGGCATATCTTGGTGCCACTTGGCCTTGCCTTGAAGACCTCGGATGTAGTCTTGCGACCAAGCCTGCCAAAATGTCTGCTTGAGTCCGCAGAGCAGACGCCATCGCCTCCATAACCTCTGCTCTTTGCCCATCGCGCCTCCTGCGGATTCTTGCGGCAGCGAACGCAGACCCTCTCCTATAATCAGGTGCGCTGGAGTTAGCGCTTCTCCGTCGTTGGGGTCTGGAGACAGCGGTGCTATGGGCCGACTGTTGAGCACCGCCTCTACTTCTGCAAGCATTGTTCCCATCTCTTCTTGCGTGAGCAATGCGTTGCCCACGGCTCGCAGAAGTAGGAACTTCGCCTGCTTCACGGCTGCTTCCCATAGCCCTCCGAAATGAGGCGCCCGAGGTGGTATGAAGCTGAACTTCACCCCGGACGACGCTGCGTACGATCCTGCGGCTTGCTGTAGCTCCTTCAGCACCCGGTTGGCTCCGACGAAATTCGTTGCGTTGTCGCACAACACCTCTTTGGGAAGACCTCTCCTGGCAGCGAACCTTTTGAAAGAAAGAAGAAAAGAATCAGTAGACAAGTCGGAGACTAATTCTAAATGTACTGCCTTAGAAGTGAAACACACGAAAACCGCTATATACATTTTTAATGGTGGTCGACCACGAATTCTCAATGATACATTGACCGGACCACAAAAGTCTACACCGACAATTAAAAATGGTCGAGTAGCTCTCACTCTATTAGTGGGTAAATTGCCCATTATTTGGGACATTAGCTTTGGTTTATAGCGGAAGCAATGTACACAATTGCGAACTATTCTATTGCACTCTTCTTTCGCATTAATAAGCCAGATATTTTCTCGCGAAAGAGCTATTATGGCTTTTGTGCCAGCATGACAATTTTCGAAGTGCAAGTTTCGCAAATAAATTGTGACAAAGCTATTATTTTTCGGTAACAAAAGTGGGAACTTAGTATTATATTTCAACTTTGCGTTGAGTAATCTCCCACCTACCCTTAACAGTGAAAACGTTCGTTTCTCGTCAGTAAACGTGTGAATGAATGGTGTCAATCTTTGTATATTAGATTGTAAGACCTGAGATTTCTGTAATTTAGATATCTCCTCAGAAAATTTAGATTTCTGGATTGCCTCTACAAATCGATAGAATGACCATTTTAACTCAACTGCAGTAGGTACAACATTTTTGTATGTCTTGCGTTTCTTCATAATATCAACGAATCTTAAGACGAATGATGTGATTCGAAGCAATTTATTATAAGATGAATATTTTTCAATAAGATCCAATAAAAAATTTGGAGGATCCTCTACTGCAAGAAATACATGAGTTTTTCTTGTTTCTATTAATTTTTGGTTCTCTGTTAACTCGAAGTGTTTGTTAACAGGCCAATGAGAACTATCATTGAGTAAAAATGAAGGTCCTTCAAACCAAATCGAATTTTTTAATTCTTGGACGTCACATCCTCTTGATACAATATCAGCTGGATTCTCCTTAGTTGGCACATGACGCCATGAAATTTGCTCTGACCATTCTTGGACTTCCGAAACACGATTTGAAACGAAAGTGGCAAGTGAGGATGGATGCGTCTTAATCCAATGTAGCGTTATTTCTGAATCTGTCCAGAAAGTAACACTTTCGATTTCAAATTTGATCATACACTTAATTCGATTCCACAACTTAGCCAACAAGTGTGCAGCACATAACTCAAGTCTCGGAAGAGATTTTGTTCTGAGTGGGGCAACTTTATACTTAGCAGTCAGTAGTCTCGAAACAGTTCCATCTGAATCGGAGCTTCTAATGTAAATGCAAAAACCATATGCTCGCATTGAGGCATCAGCAAAGCCATGAATTTGAATTTTTGCTGTCGACGTTGTGTTTACGAATCTTGGGATTGTAATTGAATCAATTTCCAGTAAATTAGATTTGAAATTTTCCCATGAAGTATTTAGTCTCATGGGAATTGATTCATCCCAGTCAAGTTTTTGAATCCAAAGTTCTTGTAGCAATATTTTGGATTTTGTTACTAATGGGCATAATAGTCCGAGAGGATCGAATAATCGAGAAGAAACTGAGAGTATGTTTCTTTTTGTAGCTTTCAATTCTTGAAAATTATCTTCCAAATGAAACTTAAATGTATCATTCTTCGGAACCCAATGTATGCCCAGCGCCTTAGAAGATTCTGAATCATTTTGTAAAGGTTTTTCATTCTGTAAAGAATTTATGAAATCCGGATGATTTGAAACCCATTTCGTAAGATTAAAACCAGCTGAACTTAAAATTTCAGTTGCCTGGTTGCGAATAACAATTAGGTCTTGGTAGCTCTCAGCTCCAGTAAGCAAATCATCAACGTAAAAATCACTGCGGATAACTTTTGAACCAATAGGCAAAGTCTCTTTGTACAAATCGCTCAAGTGAATCAAACATCTGATGGCCAAAAAAGGTGCAGAAGCTGTGCCGTAAGTGACTGTGTTAAGTCGAAATACTTTCAACTCATCAGATGGATTTTCTCTCCAAAGGATTAATTGAAAATTTCTATCATTGTCATCAACCAAGACTTGACGATACATTTTTTCAATATCTGCAGTGATTGCATATTTGTGAAGTCGAAAACGGATTAATGTAGAATACAATTCTTCTTGAACTGTAGGACCAACCATTAACAATTCATTGAGTGATACATACGAAGAAGTTCTACTTGAAGCATCAAACACTACTCGAAGTTTAGTAGTTGTACTCTGAGGACGCAAAACACATTGATGTGGAATGAAATAATGAGGAGTAATTGGCATTTTGTCTACAAAAGACATATGACCTAAATTACAATACTCTTTCATAAAATCATGATACATTTGCCTCATGGTGTCATCTTTGGACAGCCTTCGTTCTAATGAAAGAAATCGTCGTTTGGCAGTTTCAAAGGAAGATCCTAACAGTTTTGTATCAGATTTGAAAGGAAAAGAGACTTCAAATCGTCCTGACGTTAATCGTCGCACATTATTTTTAAAATTGTCCTCACATTGTTGCTGTTCCTCTGAGTACAATTTTGTTGATTCGTTTGGAAGCTCTTCTAACTCCCAGAATTTTTTAACAATTGAATCAATGTTGCTCTCGTTTTCTATAACAGAACTTAAATGAAAAACATTACCATTGTTTGAGCCCTTTGATTGATTGTATTTTCCAGTTACAATCCAACCAAGCGAAGTTTTTTGAATAATTGGAAGGCTAGGACCAAATTTGATTTGACCTACGCACATTAAATCAAAGAAGTTTTCTGCGCCAATTAGCAGATCAATTTTCTGTGGTTTGTAAAAGAAAGGATCAGCTAATTCAACATTTTTAGGAATATTCAAGATATTTGCTTTTAATTTGTGATCAGGTTGTAAATTTGTAATCGAACTCAATACCCAAAACTTGGAAGTAAATTGAGTGGAATTAACCCTCGACGTGACATTTAATTCAACACAAGACTTTGAACATGAATTTGTGTCGCTAATACCATTTAAACTTAATCTGCCTCCTTTTCTTTTTAATCTTAGTAGCTGTGCAAGTTCCTCAGTAATCAAATTTGGTTGAGAACCGGAGTCTAAAAGAGCTCTAGCTGGTATTAATTGACCAGAACTATTTCGCACTTTCACCACCGCTGTTGCAAGAATGATTCTTTCATCCGATGATGAATAATTGACAGCAGCGTGGGAAGTAGATGGCTCTTCAGAGAGGCTACTTACATTAGAAGAACTTGTGGTATATTTATGTAGTAAGGAATTATGAGAACCACTACATACTCTACACTTAGAAGATGAACATCTTGCTACTGTATGGCCTTTTTTCAAGCAATTAATACATGCTGGCACAGATTTTATGAAATCAAATCTTTTATTAACAGGCTCAGCACTGAATGAAGGGCAATTATTTATTACATGTTGTGCAGATTTGCAGAACAAGCATTTATCAGCAGATTTATTTGTTTTGGTGCAATTTAATGATGTCCTAGTATTTCTATTATTTGAAGATTCAGTTTTATTTTTATTAAACCTCGGTCTTGAACTTGAAGATTCATCAGCAGAAATATGCTGGTAGCGTTTGTTCAGGGCGGATTCACAGTCTGACCATAATGGGAGCCTTTCAAAGTCAAGTTGTTCTTCCCATTTTGATTTTGTGACTGGATCTACTTTTGACATCACTAAATGTATTAATATAGCATTAGTTATTTTCTTGTCATCGCCTATTGACAAGAGAGAATCATATATTGCCGACACTGTATCAATCATGCTTCTCAAAGCAGAAGCCGAAGGTTTTGTGATTTCTGGTAAATCAAAAAGTTTCGATATATTATCGAAAAATATGAGACATTCATTGTCATATACCTTCTTCAAACTGGCTAGAGCTTTGGGATAATTTTCTTCGGAAATCTGAAAAGCTTTCACTGTACCTAAAGCTGAATCGGATAAGCATGATATCAAATGGTTAAATTTCTCAATATCTGTCAACGTCGGATCATTATGTACCAAATTTTCAAACAAACTCATAAAATTCTTATATTCCGCGTATTTCCCAGTAAATTTGGGTAGCCTCATATTTGGAAGCCTGGAATGGTGAGTTTGTACGCTGAAAGACGTTTCAGGTATATTTGGCTGTCTATTTTTATTTAAAATGCTTAAAAATAATGATTTTGTAGTGACACAAATATCCTCAAGCTCAGCTCTGTCGTCATTATCAGGATCTAAATTATCCACATCAGACTGAAGCTTCATGGCTTGGTCAATATAATCCTTCAGAATGTCTAAGCGACACTCTATTTCTACAGGATTAAACGAAATAGTCTTCTCTAGGATAGACTGTCGAATCCTTTCTATATGCTTTAAAACTTTTGATTTTTTAGCAATTAGTTTTTCTAATGTCTCCAATTCGGAAGGACATTCTTGGCGTTTTTTAGTTGCCATATTTTTGTTTAAATTTATTTATTCTTCAAAGCAAAAAAGTAATACCAAATTAATTTATTGGTCTTAAGATGTTTAAATCAACAAATGATGTGCTTTGGAATATAAATTTTATTTAATATATTATTTCCTCGCCGGATACACAATATTCGGAAAATTAATCTCTATGTAGATTACTCTTTTATTCACAAAATTTTATTTAATCAATGTTCCGAAATTAAAAATAATTTATTTAATTTCCTTAGAAACCACTTTTTACAGTCTTTGGTAAATTGAAATATTTATTTACCAAGTAAAATCGATTTTAAATTAATTTAATATCGCTGAGAAATAAATAAGACGAAGTATGAACACACTTGAATATTATTATTTATTAATTATGTGTAATTAAATTTTCGAAGCTAGTGTGAACACACAAACGACTTAGTACTTTTTATTTATATGAAAATTAACTTTTCGACACTAGTGTGAACGGGTTTCACTGTTACAGCTGTTGTAATATGAATTATTACAAGTGGTATAGGAACAACCGGAATGGAACACTGATGTTAATAAATTTATGAACAGCGAATAAAAGGAGAAAATAAAAGTGACAATTTTATTATTTAAGTTATTTAAAATAAATAAAATTAACACTCGCGAATAATTTTGTGTATTTTTTAACATAAATAAAATTATTTTAACGCGATAAAAATGCCGACGGTAAATAGAAATAATTATTCGAATTTCTCTCAGTAATGAGGAGAACGAGATATGTGTGTGTGAAAGTGTGTTAATTATAATAATAAAAACACTCGCGATATGTTTCACTTTTAAGGGTGGATTTGATTTAATAATAATATTAAATAAATATATTGTTTCACAAATGTTGAAGTGTAAAAAATATTCTTTGTGTTCGACTTGCAAAGCGACTAGAATTTTTGAGTAATTTACAAAAATCTCTTAAATTTGATTAACTTACAAATTTAAGGGTAAAATAACACAAATATTTTTTACACTTTTTACCTGTTGATCGGAATTGTCAGAGTTACTCCCCTGGTTACGTTCAGCTCTGCATAGGATACAACGGCAACGGGGCATCTGGACAAGACTTTCGGTTGTTGATGAAGATGTTGTAGGTGTTGGTATGCACCAAATGTTGTTTTGTTAAACCACTTTTTGTTGTTATTATTGTTTTAGTTTTGTCTTTTTATTTTAATACCAAGAACACTTGTTTGTTTAATTGTTTGTATGTTAATGTTTGTTTGTGTGTTTATGGTTTTTGTCTTTTTTAGCACACTTCACTTTTGAAATTGATTTTAGTTTATTTTAATTTTAGGTAATTTATAAAATTAAAACACTATTGTTAAATTGAATTATCTTATCAACTTAACTTGTTATTTTTTCACTAGTCCCTGCTCGGGCGCCAAAATGTTTTTTCCTAATAGTTTTTAGGTCTCGAATTTAAATTAATTAAATTATAATTTAAATAAAAAAAAGAAATAGGGCACGGTGAAAAAACTTAACTTTTAATAACCACAAGTGAACGCTTTTAGGTATACTTTGCAAGTGAATTATATTTATATTTTCAGTTATCTTATGACTATGTACATATTATGTATTTGTTTTATTCCAATAGTGAACAGTTATTATCATTAAATATTACATTATAAATATTAGATACATATGTATGTATGTATTATATATTATATTAAAGATTAGGGTAATTCATATTTTAATTATTATTAATTATTATTTCTTATTATTATTATTAATGTTATTATTATTATTATTATTATTATTATTATTATTATTATTATTATTATTATTATTATTATTGTTATGGCGCAACAACAATTATGGCACTGTACGGGCGAAAAACGCTTGTGTGGTTCTTCAACTGATATATTTCGGTATAACAGGTATTTTAAGCTATAAATTGAGAGTGTCTCATTTTTTTTTTCAATTTTATATCATTTGGCTCAAGCTGAACGCGAAATAGAGGTCAAGCGATCTTCTCCCTACTTATTATATTGGATGCATTTTTTACCTTAAACCCCTAGATGACGAGTGCATCTTTTATTTCTTCGGGAACAACATAAGAATCTATGCCATTCAATACGATCTGCAGGCCTTTAGCGCTCTTAAGCTGGTATGTGTAGAAACTTGTTTTATTTTTTTCAAATTCAGAAACCATTTTGCGAAAAAAATTTTCGTCATAAATTTGAATTTTCATTTCATCGATGTTGCCGCATTTTATTGGAACAATGTGAAGTTTATTCTCACCAATGACCGAGATTAATTTTTTAATAAGAGCGTTTGAATTTTTTTTTTCTCTCAAATAGATTGGTGGCGGCTTGGAGGTTTTGTTCGTGGGTACATCGGGTTTGTCGTTGTCATTTTGCAATATTTGAAAACGGTCCCTAGATATCTTTGGGGCAGATGCAATTTTAGTAGAATTTGGGCTTCGCCAGCGCCGTGCAGAGATATGAGATTTCTGCAGTTAGAGCTCACTTCACAATTTTTGGTTTTTGAGGTACTCATATATAGAGTATTCCTCAAGGGCACTTTGTTTGAGTTCTTTTGTTTACGGTTTTTTTGTTTTTGTTGTTTCTGACTAAGTAAAAAATATGAGCAAAGCAAAAAAAAAACTGATTTATCAAAGTTAATATGTGAGTATGTGCTACGAATATTATGTACTACGTTTTTTTTTTTTTTTTGTTCAGTATGTAAGTAAAAACTCCGCCAATACGGTCTATTCACTATGAAGGTACAACGGGAACTGAGTTTGCTGATGAAAGCAGACAATATAGAAGAAATGTTCGGTTAACAGATTCAACCAAAATGTCAGAATTTGAAGAGCGAGATTCTGGTTGGATTTTGTCATGCACAGTCCGAGCAGAAATAAACATCAACAATTCGTCGCTCATCAGAGGCTCGAATTGGATATCCTCTCCTGGAAAATTAGAAAGAAAAAAAAACTTGCATCAATATTGAAAATAATGATGAATACTGCTTCAAGTGGTGTCTGATTGCTGCCATGGATACTACCAAATACCATGATGAAAGACGCTGCAGTTCTTGTAATATCTAAAATATTGCTACAGAGATAATTTCTACGAGAAATGGTGTAGCGCTAAATTTTAAAAATTTAACCTACCCATTAGCACTATACAAAATCAAAGAGTTCGAGATAAATAATCCGACAATAAGTGTTAATGTGTTTGGGTATGATGAGGGGACAAATCAGATCATTGGTCCCTATTACCAAGGACGAGAAAATAAACCATGTCAACTTACTGCTTTTAGAAAATGTTGAAAGCCATCACTACATTTTGATAAAGAATATATCGAAGTAAGTTAAAAAATTATACAACACTTTAATTTAAGAATACATATACTTGTTCCTATATTTTATACTATATACATTTTACTTATAATCTTTTAGTTTATTTTTTATTATTGACAGACTTTTGTTGAATCAGACTACGAACCGCCATAATAAGCTACATTTCTGTAATAGCTGTCTACAATATACTCATAGCGAGAGTGGAATGACTAATCATAAGGCAGTGTGGCAAAATTGTGACAACTATGCCATCAGATCCGGATGATATTCTGAGTTTTAAGCGACATCAAAGAAAAATGGATGTCCCCTTTGTGGTTTATGCGGACTTTAAATGTATCTAAGAAGACATTAGTGATAATGTAAGTAGTAAAACCAGTTTAGTTAAAAAGCACACTCCTTGTGCACTTAGTTATTACATTAAGTGTCTCCGTAAAAATAATTTAGATAATTTAAGGGTATATACATTTTTAATTAAAGATTGTGAGCATATATATAATAATCATTTAGTAAATAATAGGCAAATGGATACTTTATCCCCTTCTGATATTTATAATTTTTATAGTGCGTTGAATTGTCATATTTGTCAAATATTTCTAGGTAAAGATCGCGTTAGAGATCATTGTCACATTAGCGGTAAATATAGAGGTGCAGCCCACAACAACTGTAATTTGAATTACCAAATTCCTAAGTTTATACCAGTTTACTTTCACAATTACTCAAATTATGACTCACATCTTTTTATTAAAGAATTAGGTGAAATTTGTATGCAACTGAAAGTACTCCCTCTCAATAAGAAGCTTTATATATCACTCCCAATTTACAGAAATGAACGATAGTCATAATCTTGAAATAAGATTTCTTGATACATTACGCTTTATGGCTGAGAGTTTGGAATCATTAGCCTGCAATTTATCGGATAATGATTTCAGCACTATAAGATACTTATTTCAGTCAGAAAAAGAATTTCAACTCATTAAAAAAAAGGTATTTTCCCATATGAATACCTAAATTCATTCCAAAAATTAGCCGTTTGTCAGCTCCCTTCACGCAGTGATTTCTTTAATAAGTTGAACAATAAAGAGTGTTCGTTATAGGAATACTAGATGCTGTAGAGGTATGGAATACTTTTGGTTGTAAAACAATGAAAGATTACATGGAACTTTACTTAAAAACAGATGTCCTCTTACTGACAGATATTTTCGAGAACTTTAGAAAAGTTTGTAAAGGTATTTATGAGCTGGATCCATGTCAATACTATACCGCACCTGGACTTTCCTGGGATGCAATGTTAAAAAACACAAAATTTGAATTAGAATTATTGACGGACATGTGCAATTTTATGAAAAAAGGTATACGTGGGGAGATAGTACAGTGTAGTCAAAGATATTCGAAAGCGAATAACAAATATTTGAAATATTTCGATAAAGAGAAGCCCGCAGAATTCCTTGTCTATTTAGATACAAATAACCTGTACGGTTGGGCGATGTTGGAATATCTTCCTCATGGTGGGTTAAGATGGTAATCGCATGACGAGCTGAATTTGGCAAACACCATAACTGACAATGGAATAGATGGTTATGTATATGAAGTCACTTTGGATTATCCTTCTCACTTACATGCCTTGCATAATGACCTTCCTTTTTGAGTTGAAAATAAAAAACAAACATGCAAACAAAGTATAGCAAGTTGATAACCGATTTCTCTATAGAAAAGGCTATATTGACCTAAATACCAGACATAGAGCTACTGCTTAAAATGCTGTTGAAAAAATGTTCAAACTACTCAATAATGCAATGTATGGTAAACCCAAGAGGAGAGATGTTAAAATTGTCAATAATTGGAAGAGAACGAATTTTAGTCGTTTGGGAGCACAAAATTGGATATCCAAACCCAATTTTCATAGTTTATCTGTATTTTCCGAAGATCTGGTAGCAATCGAAATGACTAGAGTCAAAACCTGCTACAATAAACCAATTTACTTAGGATTTTGTGTACTCGAGCTCTCCAAATGGAAAATGTATAATTTCCATTACGGGTACATGCGACATAAGTTTAAGACAAAACTCTCATTGAACTATATGGACACGGACTCTTTTATATATTAAATAAAAACGGACCACTTTTACGCTGACATAAAAAATGATATATGTATAAGAACATTTTGATACATCGGACTATCTCACGGACAATATTTATAATTTCCCATTAATAAATAAAAAAAGTTTTAGGCATGATGAAGGATGAAAATTGCGGTAAAATAATGACAGAGTTTGTTGGGCTATGATCAAAAGTGTACTCATTCAGTGTACAAAATCAAAATGACATTAAAAAATCGAAGGAGGTAAAGAGATCCATATTAGAAATATATAGTTTAGCTACTTATAAAAACTGTTTATTCAATAAGACTAATGTGTACGATAATATGCTAACATTTAAATCTAAGCTGCACCAGATATATGTATACTAGTGAATTAAATAAGGTAGTCTTAAGTTATAGAGACGATAAGAGAAAAATTAAGACAAATAACATTAATACTAACCCTTTATGAAGACTTTTTAAGAAAAATTTTGTATGAAAATTTGTTTTAAAAAGCCTTTACAAAGCTTTAATAAGTTTTATAAATAAGGCTGTTAGTTATTAAGAAAAATTATTGTAAATAAAATCGTATTTATTAAGAAAAATTCTTTCATTGTTGTTAAAATAAAACAAAAAGTAATGCACATAATATCTGACAGCCTTATTTATAAATCTTAAAAAATCTTTATAAAGGTTTTTTAAAATCCATTTTCATACAAAATTTTTCTTAAAAAGCCTTTATAAAGCCTTTTTAAGTTTTATAAATAAGGCTATTAGTTATTAAGAAAAAATGTGAAATAAAATATTGAAAAAAGAGTGAAATATGCAAATGGTTTTTTATATCAGCTTAAATATACTAAATAGAACTTTTAACTACAAATGTCTACATTTTTATATGTATTTTGTTTCTCTATTGACTTTACTTATTTGGATCATACAAAATTTTTGTTTTTTTTTGTTTTCATCTCGCTTAATCATGCACAGTCTTGTTTTCTTTGACAGGTTCTGCACAAAAGAATTGAATTTCACAATATTATGAAATTCCAGATAGATAGATAGTTAGATATTTTTTTAAAGACAAAAATTTTAGATAATCCGGTCCTTATATTTTTCACTACGTACAAGTTTCTGTTATTTTCTAATCGAACAGATGATTCCCAGTTATCCTTAAAAAAAATAAAAAATACAAAACAAGGAATATTTTAATAATACTATTTAATTTAATTTTATTTATATTAATAATACATTTTAATTTAATTTGTATTTATTTTGATTATAATGATGGAAACATTTCGTAATATCCATTTATTAAATGTTCTAAAATACTTTTACGAAGAAAATATATTGTACACCTACAAGTATCCGGTCCTTCCTCACACCTAGGATCGTGTCACGTACAGCTTTGGAAATGTCCTTCTGTGTTGTCTTCATCTTACCATATTCATCATTCTCGTCCAGCATATTTTGAAAACATTTTATCATCTCCCAATGATCATACAGCTTGAAGCTTTAAAAATCTGTTATAAATTGATTTAAAGTTTTTCTAATTTGGCTCATTTTCTTATTTGCTGATGAATTAATGATGATTGTTTGAAGGTTCCTTTGATACTAATTTGCTCTCTAAATTATTAAAGTACTATCTCCTGATCTTTAAAACATCTATACTATCATCTATATTTCATACTCCTTTTTAGCACTCTATCTCTCTCTCTCTCTCTCTACCCGTTTTCTCTCTATAACTATCTCTTTCTGTCTATCACTATTCCCCACTTATTCACTATTTCACCATAAAAATTTTCGATTAGCATAATGTTCCTGTCTAAACGATATAATACTTTAACCGATGGTGAAATTAAAGAACTCTAGAGCGGATTATATCGCTTAAGCAGAGAAGGTGAACAAAACTTAATCGTTAAAAGTGAGCTGAGTGAATTTTTAATTCCAAATGCCTATTTGGCAATAAAATATATTATTTATTTATTTTAAATTATAAATAAAAAGACATTAAAGAGTTTTGTAAAATATAAATGTTTGTGTTTTTTATTTAATATTTTCAGTTATTTCATAAAAAAATTTAAGACATAAATGACCACAGGTAAATGTATTGAAATTCTGATATTGATTATAGTTGTATTTTATATTTGTACCAAGATATTTGACTCCTTACGAAGGAGGTTGTAAGTTTCCAAAGCTGTCGAAATATTCTTTTTCATTGTTGTTTTTATAATATGCTACCCAATGTGAACCAGGTCCTGTTGATACATCCAAATTGATTACTCTACATTCTATTTTTTTTTGTTCGTTTTAGTAGAGTATTCAACATGAAAACTCCTCTAACTCCTCTAAAATACTGAATATTTATAGAGAAACAGTTTAGGTCCACATCAGATAGTGGTCTGTTCGTAGCATCTCTAAGAGTTTTTTGATTCCTCTTTGTAAACTAAACCATAACCCTTTTTATATGTTTTTAAGAAAATTCCTTTTTCAACTGCTATAGATTCCATCGCTCTATTATGTCTAGTTGCGTCATCAAGATGATTTTTTGCATTCTTTGTTGCATCAACAGCTTTAGCTATAGCAGCACCTCCAGTTGGCAGACTGCCAATTGCACCCAGGGCACTTAAAATTGGTGTCAGAGGTAAAAAACCACAAATTTTTGGGACACGTATCACACGTGGTACTATAATTTGAGATTTTCTTCCTTTTAATGAGTTGTTGATAGTTATTCGGGCAATTTTAATAGCTGAGTTAATATCTAATGGTTTCTTCTTCTTTAGTATTTCTGTTGCAGTTCTACTTGACGTTCTACGTTTTACATTTAGCTTGTTCTTTTTAACACTAATTCAATTTTGATATTTCATGATGTTGCATGTAAGAAGCAGAATAATATACGCATATATTTTTGTATGGGGCGACATAGGGACGTTGATTCATTCAAACGTTTACCAGAATTCCTAAGCATATAATAAGAGACAATGCAAATGTTATTATAATGCTTAAACAAGATGAGACAAATATGAAGCATGTTTAAAGGGATCATGTTGGCAGCGATATGAGTTATGAAAAGTTCCAAGAAATTTGTAGAGAGTGTTGGAAGGATAAATATGGATTTTTAGTGATAAGCACAGATAATGAATTAAATTATGGTCGCTACAAAAATCAATTTGATTATTTCATGACTATATAAGCTACTGCTCATAAAAGATTGACTTTAATTATTAATATAACTTTAAACTTCATATATCTATTTACTATAAGCTGATCTGAAAACTAGCCTAGCTCCTGATAACCTGATCTGAAAACCAGACCAGATACCTAATAACCTGATCTGATAGCTGATAATCTGATCTGATACCTGATCAGAAAGTTGATAGCTGATCTGATAGCTGATGCGTGATCTTATACCTGAAACATGTAATTTGCTGTTAGCAAATATGGATGAGAAAGTTTTAAAGCAATTGATGTTGACAAGAAATGTGTTGAAGAAAAAGCTTCGAAGTATAAAAACTGGTGAGATAGATAAACGTGAACAACTAAGAGATAGATTTAAACCTATAACAGAACCTCTTAAAGAATTCATAAATAGTTCTTAAAATATTAAAATAATTCTCATAAAAGAAGAAAGTAAAATCAAGACAGAAATTGAAAATAATACAACTTTAAGACCTGAGAAACCATCAGTCAAGATAGAGACAAGTATACCAAAAAAGCAGAAGGAACAATATTTGATAATACCATCTTATTTAATAATGCTAATACTGAGAATGATAATGATGAAGATGATTTTTACTCACAGACTTACAATTATGACGACACTTGTCAATATTAAAAGGAAGAAATGAATTAGATACAAGCTATGGTCCACATAAAGATTTCAATAATGACTGAAAATTTGGTGCTAGTAACCTCAAACTGAATGAAGATAAAATTTGTATTTTATCTTCATTCAGTTTGAGGTTGGTGGTCAAATATCAGCTTTAAAACCAGGACTATTTTCTCTAATATTTCATAAAGTACCCAAAAAATATGATAAACTTAAAGTCGAAATCTATTTATAGATAAAAAGAGGATATAAATATAAACATATTATTAAGAAATTTACCAGACCAAACCAGAAGAATTTATCTGAATCAACAGGATCTTAGCCAAAAAGTAGCTATTTAGGTAATGGATTGATGCAATTTAATACCCATAAGCCTAACAATATATACTGGGACGATCCAAGTGAGTTAGTAGATCGACTTCGACTACTACCAGCATCACAACCTGCAGGTCATACTAATCACAATAACGAGATTGTATCAATTATTGAAGAGCTACGTGAAGCGAATATAATACATTAACTTTAATAAAGTATATAAATTATGTTTGTTGATAAATTTGGTCATTATTTAAACGATACTAGCAGTATAATTTCTTGAAAAAACTATTCCGGTATTCTTTGTGGATACGAACACCAACATTGATGTCCAAATCAAAAGGATCAAAACTGTTGTAAAAGCGATGTTATCAATAAATTGTTTCTGCAAACTCAAATCGAAAAACTAGAAGAGAAATTATTAACATACTTTGAGGGAGAGAATACTGTAATTCTAGAAGATATTCAAACGCAAATCAAAGAACTACTGTTGTGTTGAATTTTATATACGGATTTATATTTTAATATATTAATTGGTTTATTAAAAAAAGGCTTTGTCAATAATAACTAATATCTTGTTTTTTTTTAATTTAGAATTTTAAACCTGGAGGGTCCCGGGGGAATCGCAGGTCTGGCTCTATAACTTTAGATGTCTAAATACAACTACCTGCAACTAACTAATTACAACTACTTATTCGAACTATCTACTTGGTCTCTTAAGTTGAACTATTTATACAAAACTTAATCATAATTTAATATTAATATTATGCCTAATAGTTAATATTATTATGCTTACTTGCTAACCTATTTCTTAATATTATTTTGCTTTTGACCCAATTATGAAATATCGCTATTGCACAATTTCTCAATGCAAGAATTTAGCAAGCAACCAAGTTAATGAACTGGTTGCTGCTGCGTTAAACAATTAGTGTAATGTACAGGTACGAGGGTTGTTCATTTCTGATTCACAACATCCCTCCCCCCCCTGGCGTAAGAAAATATCAACTTAAAGATGTTTTCCAAAAATACTAATTGGATCAAATGCTTTTACATATGTTATAATCTTAAATTTAGTTGATCTTATAATAAGTTTTATTAAAATAACTGTTGTCATTGCCTGTGAGAATTGCTGTTTATGTTGTGGTGATGATCTGAGGAGTTGTGTTAATTTCTTGTCTTTCTGAAGCAGTGCCCCATAGTTCAATTCCGTAGCACCATATAGGTTTCAAAAGTGACTTGTATATCAAAAGTTTGCAATCTAGACTGAGAGTTGTATTTCTACCAATCAGCCAATGTACCTGAGCTAATTTTAGTTTCATTTGTGTTAGCTTAGAATCAATGTGTTGTTTCCATGTAAGCCGTCGATCAAGGTGTACACCAAGGTATTTTACATGTGAATGTTGAGAAACAATTTGATTATTGATTCTAATGGGGGAACAAGTATCTTTTCGTAGAGTAAATGTTACCTGCGCACAATTCTGCTCATTTACTTTAATTCTTCATAACTTTAACCATAGTTCCAGCTGGGTAACATGTTCCTGAAGATATCGGGATGCCTCGTGAGGGTTTTCGTGAATGCTAAGGAAGGCTGTATTATCGGCAAAAGTAGATGTATGGATTTTAGTGCTAACAGGCATATCACAAGTATAAATCAAATACAAAACTGCTCCCAGTATACTGCCCTGTGGCACACCGGCAGAGATAGATTCGGGAACACTCATGAAGTCTCCTTCCACAACAATGAATTTCCGGGATAGAATATAACTTTCCAATAGCTTTAGAAAATTTATTGGTAGATATGTCTTCAATTTTAAAATAAGGCCTGCATGCCATACTTTATCAAATGCCTGAGAAACATCAATAAAAAGAGTAGAACAATACTTCTTTTCTTTAAATGTTCTTCTTATAACTTGAACCAATCTATGCGTTTGCTCAATGGTGCTTTGTTGGCTTCTAAAACCACATTGATGGTCCGGGATGCACCCACTATAAGTTAGAATTCGGGACAATTTTGTCATGAGCAGCTTTTTGAAAAGCTTTGATATTGTTGATAGTAAAGTTATTGGCCTGTAAGACTCAGCTTTGGTAAGATCTTTGCCCGGATTTGGAATCATTTTGACCTTGACAAGCTTCCAGCTGTGTGGATAATACTCTAGTCGTAATATGGCACTAAAAATAAATAGTAAGATTCTCACTGCAATACGAGGCAACTTCATCAGCATCTGGTTACTAATTCCGTCAATAGCCGGAGATTTCTTCGGGTTGAGCTCGGCAATTAATTTTTGTAAATCACGCGTCTTAAAGTTAATGTGTTGAGGGAGTAGAGCGACTACACTCGGCAAATCAGCAACACCAGTACATATGTTTGGCGTAAAAACGGATTTTAAGTGCTCAGCAAAAATGTTACCTTTTTCAGTATCGCTTCTTGCCCAACCTCCGGTAGATGTGCGTAGAGGTGGCTTATACTCAACGGGTGTTTTAAGCTTCCTAGCAGCGCGCCACAAGGAGTAATTAGGTGCTGGTGTGACATCAAAACCTTCCAGATAATTTTTAAGAGATGCAGTTTTTTCAGATGCAAGCAACTGTTGGAGTCATTTAGTGCACTCTTTAAATCTGATTTTATTTTGAAGTGATCTGTGCTGTTGCCATTCCCTTCTAGCTCTTCTTTTTTCACGTACGAGACGTTCAATGTCTGAAGAAAAACTTCTATTAAAACCAATCTGCAGATGGGAGGTAGTGGCATGTTCAGCAGCCTGTTTAATATTTTTGTTAAGATTGGCAATGCTAGATTTAATATCATTGGGTGTTCTTAGCATAATATTTTCCGTGCAATGACTACTGAGATATTTTTTGAACCCCAGCCAATCAACACGATTGATCATCTTCACATATGGGTCAGGTAAGTTACTTCTTAATAGGCTACAAATTGTAATAATCGCTGGGGAGTTATCGGACGAGAGATCAAGAGAAGCTTGAACCTGAATTAAATCCCTGGATATATTTTTTATGACGTCAAAATCTATAACATCCGGAATTTTTTGTATGTCAGTATGCCAATAAGTGGGGTCACCACTCGGAATGACATCCAAGCCCATTTTTGACATTGTGTTGACCAATGCTCGACCTCTAGGTGTAATAAGACGCGAACCCCAGAACGTATGTTTTGCATTGTAGTCGCCAGCTGCTACAAAACGATGTCCAAGAGATTTATAGAAATTTTCGTATTGATCTTCAGTGATTGAAAATCTGGGAGTGGGGTAAGTTGATGATATCACGAAGTTTGTACCAAAACTTTCAATGCCAATATTTGTTGCTTGTAGTTGTTGTTCACAAATGTTGTCAAGAATATAGTGCTTGAGTCTTGACTTTATTAGAATCGCTGATCCACCGCATGCTCTTCCTCTAGGGTCCTTTTTGTCATATATAGTGTAGCCATAAATTTTAAAAAGGCTTCTCGAAGTCAAATGAGTTTCAGAGACGAACATTATATCAATATTTGTGAGGAAGTGCTCAAGTTCATTTTTGTGTTGGCGAATGCCGTTTGCGTTCCAGAAACATATTTTTAATGTGTTCATGGTTTGTTAATTAAGGCTTGAAGCAGAGTATTCTGCATAAGGAGCATTTCTTGCATTATGCTAGTCATATTTGTTGTAAAGTTGTTTATAGTTTACACCAGATTATCAATAGTAGCTTCTAGGCGATTAAAATTATCAGTCAGTATTTTTTTAATTATTTGGCGGGGAAACATTTTATGTGGGAATTGAATTTGTCTAGCAGCATCTGCATACGATGCACGGGAAGTAACTGGTTGGCTTATTTGCTCAAAAGTGGCTGAGTAAGCGTTTGCTGATTGAGCTGGAGCTAATTTAGGTTTTTGCACCATAGTCTTTTTGACGAAAGAGTACACAGGACATCCTCTGTATTTAGCGGTGTGATTACCTCCACAGTTACTACATTTTTTATCACTTTGATATTTTGAATTATTGCAACTAGCAGTGCCGTGTTATTCGCCGCACACAACACAAACAGAGGGTAAATTGCAGTATGTTTTTTATGGCCATATTCTTGGCAGTTATGGCACTGTACAGGACCTGAACGCTTATGTGGCTCTTCAAATGTGATTTTTCGGTACAAGAGGTATTTTAAATTATAAATTCGATGCGTCTCATTTTTTCTCAATTTTATATCACTTGGCTCAAGTTCAACTCGAAATGGGGGTTGGGGGATCTTCTCCCTATTTATTATGTTAGATACATTTTTTTACCTTAAATCCCTGGAGGACGAGTGCATCTATTATTTCTTCGGGAACTACGTAAGAATCTATGCCCTTCAATACGATCTGCATGCCTTTAGCGCTCTTAAGCTGGTATGTGTAGAAGCTTGTTTTATTTCTTTCAAATTCAGAAACCATTTTGCGGAAATCTTTTTCGTCATAAATTTGAATTTTCGTTTCATCGATGTTGCCACATTTTATTGGAACAATGTGAGATTTATTTTCACCAATAACAAAATTAATTTTTTAATAAGGGTATTTGAATTTTTTTCTCTCAAATAGATTGATGGCGGCTTGGATGTTTTATTCGAGGATACCACGGGTTTGTCGTTGTCATCTTGCAAAATTTTAATGCGGTTTTGGCGATTAGTTGAGGCTGCGCTGCTATCCCTAGATATTTTTGGAGCAGATGAAATTTTTGAAGAATTCGGGCTTCTCCCACGCTTTACTACGGTTATATATCTGTCCATTCCGACTTGTACCTTGGGTTTTGAACTGCTGTTATCTGTAGTGATAACTTTGTTAAGTAATAAACACGAGCCTGAAGGGGATGATATTACTGTCTTATATGAAGAAGTACTGGGCAACTGTAATGTTAATGAATCACTACTATTTGACATTGTTCAAAGCGAAGTTGATCGCTGACGAAAGATTGGCCTTGCCGTTAAAAGAAGACTTTCATCAGATTTATTATTTATATTGTTTTCATTAAGAGTTTCAGAACTCACTGTAAAATAAGCATTTCTGCCGTTAGAACTCTCTTCAAAATTTTTTGTATTTGAGGTACTCATAGAGTATTCCTCAGTGGTACTTTACTTGTGTTTTTTTTTTTTGTTTTCGGTTTTTTTTTTGTTTTTGTTATTTCCACTATGTAAATAAATATTAGCAAAGCAATAAAGCTTATTTATTAAAGTCAGTATGTACCTATTACGAATAATATGTACTACGAATATGTTTTTGTATAATTTTTTGTTTGTTTGGTAAGTATGTAAGCAAAATTCCGCTAATCGACTGTGCGCTATGAAGGTACCACGAGAACTGTGATATAGTATTACGATAACAAATTTCTACAGTCTGGCAACACTGACAATTTTCCCTTCGACATTTGAAAAAATAATCATTTATGGCCGTCGGCATTAGGAAAAATATAATCATGTATTGCCGTCGGGATTTGAAAAAATAATAATCTTGTTTTGCCGCCGGCATTTAAAAAAATAATAATCATGTATTGCCGTCGGCATTAGGAAAAAATAATAATCATGTATTGCCGTCGGCATTAGGAAAAATATAATCATCTCTTGCCGTCGGAAAAATTATTTTCAGTTTCCGCGTGGTATTAGGAAAAATCATTTTCATGATTTTACTTATAAAATCTTAATCTTATGAAACCCTTTAATCCACCACAAAAAATCACCCGTTATCACGCAGTTAATGTAACCCAAAAGAAGTCACCCGTTCACACAAAGTTAATGTAAACAAAAACTCCTAATGTAAACAAAAAACATCAAAGCGCCGCCAAAAACACAAATTTCCAAGAATTTGAAAATTTTCAAATTTTAAGTACCCAAATTTAACAATTTCAACCGAAATTTAACAATTTCAGCCCAAAATTTAACAATTTTAATTGTCCCAGTAATGGTAGTTCACAACTACTAATATTTTATGTAAATAACAGAAAAAATTTAAGAAAATATATTACAAAAACGTTAAAAAATTACGTCAACTAAATATACTTCCATAAGATTCACTTATTAAAAATTTTGAGCCGATATAAATATGACAAAACATTACATCAATGACGACATGCTATCGGCGGCGAAACAACTGAATTGGAAATTTGTTTTGTTTGAAAATGCAACCCTGATCTAATGAAAAGTATTATCGTTTTGAATATTTTCTAAAAACCAACAAATTCTTATGGGATGTCAAAATTTTACCGTATTATTTGCCACTTTGATGACATTTTGCGTTCAGACTATCACACTTGCACGTATTATTTGAATTTTTGACAAGTATAAATACAAAGTATAAAAGTCTGAACGCGGCTTTAGCGATAGCACTTACACAAGAAAAAGTGCAAAACAAAATATGCCGAAAAGAACGGACCATAATTTCACCTAAAATTTTGAGAACAATAATATTTTAGAGGCTGCATGAAACAGTTGAATTTTTTTAAAGCACCAGTTATATGTTGACGTAGTAACTAGAATTTCCCCGCGACTTCGTTCGCATCTAGAAAGAAACTTAGTAGACTTCAAATGGAATTTATACCAATTTGATCAAAACCAGAAAAAATACCAACCGCAAAATGTTTTCCCGTTTTACCCTGTTCCGTGCAATTTTCTTAATTTTTTCTTTCATTTTTCTTCTCCAGACAATAACCAATAAAACAATAACAGGAATGGGGTGTATTGGTCCAGCCATTCACTCGTGATGCCGTGCCAAAAAATGGATTAATTTTTATATGTATGCATATATAGATACATAATAAAAGCGCGTACCGTCAAAAGTAGTTTTCATAGTCTACTTAGTTGAAAACTTTTTGTTTGTTGGAAAAAACTAAGTTTATACTACTTGTTACAATTGCACTGAAAAGCTACAAAAGAGTGTCATGAGTTCGGTGCGAATATGTATATTTCCATTCATACAACAATAAAACTAATATACTTACCCTACAATAATGAAAATTATCACATTTGTTCCGTATGTTAGTTGTTCATATAAGAATTTGGTATGTAGGTAGTACCTATTTTCAATAATGCGTAAGCGACAAAAATTTAAGTTTTCAGAAGACGGGTTTTTATAGTATTCAAATATGGTTTACATCATACATAACGAGCCTTATTATTTTATCATAAACGATATGTTATCAAAAATAGACTTTTTTATTAAGATTAAAATTGTATGGGTCTACCATAGTTTAGAATTATAACAATGCCAAAACTGTTGATGACTTTTAAGATACGGCCTGTAAAATTTTATCGTAAGTGACAATATACTCGTACGTATGTAAATCAAATTTGAATATTATTAAAAAATAAATATTTAAATATTTAATTTTTGTCGCTTCCGATTAAATCGAAAATAAGGCTCGTTAAATTGTGGCTTACGATAGAATTTCAGGATATAAAATTTTATTTTAAAGGATGTCAAAAATTTCGAAATTGTGATAATTCTAAACTATGGGTAGGACAACAAAATTTAAATTTCAATTAAAAACTTTAATTTTTACATGTTGCTTACAATTAAATCGAAAACATGTTTTGATATACATACATACACCCAGAAAAAAAGATTGGTTGGAAAACTGTTAGTCCAATAAAATAATATTTGCATTAACTATATTTCAGTTCATGCTATCAATTTTCTGTTAATCCAAAAAACAATCCATGTTCATTGCCATAAGGGAATAATTGTAACAAAGATATGATTGTGAAATACTTAAATTGATTGCATCAATCGAGCGTATGCTTTTGTCATGACTAATTAACTGATTGGTTAACCCAACCGAATAAAATATTACGAATTGGATTTTAGTACCAACTTTTGGTATTAGCAACTAAAAAATTGTCGTTCTAAATATATTAAAATTAAAATAAAAACTTTTAATCAGTTGCTGCAACTAACTAGAGATTGAGTTTACTATCATATACCTGATTTACATTAAGCATTTTTTCATGAAATTTCATGAATTTTGTTGCACGCAACTTTTTCTATTTGCTAATTGCAACGCTATAAAAGAGAATTTTGTATAAAAAAGGGCGTAAAATGAATCCCTGATACATTTTCAACAACTGTTTTGATACGAGTTGGTCCTCCAGGCCTCCTATTGACAAATAAAAAATTTTCATGCAACTAATTTCATGAAAAAAATGCTTAATGTAAATTAGGTAATAGTTTATAGCAGCAAATTAAAAAAACAACTTATGTTACTTTCAAAGATATTATGATTTGTGAAATCTCAAATGGTTTTTGAAAGTCTGTGCATAAGATAACAGGTCTGTGGCTTTTCAAAATGTGTGGTTGAAGAAATGTATATAGACATGCTTCACCATTAGGAAATAAATTTCAATTAAAATAACTTATGACAATATGTCAAATAATAAGTTTCTTAAATTGTGTATTTTTATTTGCGTTTATTATTTATTTTTATTTCAGCAAGAAAGACCAATTTTTCTTTTACGGGTACCAATTATGATATTGTTTTAATTATATTAACCAAATTTTTGGTAGCAAGAATAACATTTATTTCAAATTCCATACTGTCAAGCAATTTTTTCTATTGCTGTAACTATTGGGTTGAGGGTTATAATTAAATTATAGTGGTACCACAAGAAAATTTCAGTCGCTATAGCAGAATTCAATTGCTGCAACCACCAAAATTCAATTGGCAACAAATTCGGTTGTCACAACGAATCCGTTTTCTCTGTGTATATATATATATAAATATATATATATATATATATATATATATATATATATATATATATATATATATATGGTTATGTACATATGCATGTGCAATAAAAATACCTGTAAATGCTAACAGCCTTATTTATAAAACTTTTTAAGTCTATCTAATGGCTTTTTGAAAAATATTTTGTATGAAAATTTTTTTTAAAAAGCCTTTATAAAACCTTAAGCATTAAACACATTCACCACAGCAGGCTACACGAACACACGACTTCAAATGCCGCTAGCAGCATTTGTCGCCTCGTAGCCGACTATTTAATTATTTTGGAGACGGCAGCAGCACCATCTGCAGTTGATATTCAAGTACATAGTTCAGTATTGCCACTTTTATACATTTTGCATTTATAAAAATTAATTACTCTTTTAAAATATACTTATTTCACGTAAAAGTACAAAAATGAATCAATTTATTTCTTACATTAATTTTTGGATATTATTTCTGTTAGATAATATGAAATAATTGTACAAAATCATTCATTCAACATTTTGTATTGTACTGGCAATACTGAATTTTCTCATTGTAGCCAAAGAAATAGAAATTAGTTTAATTGGACTACAACGGCAAAATCAGCATAGACAACAACCTGTCGCCATGTTGCCTTGCTGTCTTCAAAAGAATTATTCTCATATAAACATGTGTATTCTATCCATGACATTTGGTAGTCGGTAGCTTGCTGTGGTGATTGTGTTTAATGCTTTAGGCTATAAGTTTGCATAAACATGAAATTCAAAGCTATTTCAATAAATTTTTTAAAATTTAAATCTGGCGTAATACTTTCCTTCTGTAGAACATTTTGGTAGAATATTTTTACAGATTTAGCATTCTCTCATCATCACTTTCTGGCAACACTGCTCGCAGGCGACGCGTCGCAGCTAAGCCACCCTGCATCTAAACGGCCTCTAACTGAATAGCACCCTATTAACAAATATTCGCTTTTACAATTAAAGTATACAACTTTGTCATTGTGGTGAAGAGTTGGCAATGTAAAACTTCAGAAACAATTAACCAATTCACAACCTAGTGTAGGATGTATTAACTACAACTATGATAGTTGTGAACGGCCTGTTGTAAATGTTGCTAGACTTTTAAAATTTGTAATATTTAAAAAGAAGAAGAGAAATAATAAAAATAGCGTAGATATTAAAATAAAGAAAATAGTTTAATAAAAGCGAAACAACACGAAAAAAATTTCTGCATTATGGGAAAAATATACTGCAGCAATGTTAATGTTGGATTCGGGTGACTGAAAAATTAGGGCAATTACAATTTCATAAAAAAAATCAGGCGATTCTTAAGAAGACAATCACTCTTATTACAGCTTGCTTCCGATTTTGCAACTTCGCGAATTTTTGCAAACTTCGCAATAAAAGCGACATTTTGCATGCTTTCAGCCTCCTAAAAGTTTTGCTGATTTTTTTTAAAATATTAGACTGTTATCTCCTGCTGTTAGTAAGTTTTTGTGAATTTTCTTTATTTTCGCGATTTTTATTGCATTTTTTGTATTCCTTACATTTTTAGCGATTTTAATCAATATTTTGGCTTGTTTAAAATTGTACGACTGCTAGCGAGTTTTTGCAAAGTTCGCGATAAAAGCGACTTTGTACATGTCTTCAGCTTCTTGGAAGTTTTTCCGATTTAAAAAAAATATATTAGACTTGATTATCATCCCGCTCTTAATAAAGTTTTGTAAATTTACATAATTTTCGCGATTTTATTATATTATGGCTCGTTTAAAATATTGCCAATTTTCGCGATTTTTTCAAAGTTCGCAATAAAAGCGTTCGTCATTTCGCGAATTTCTTTTTATATGTGACCTTCTCCGAGAAAAGGGACCTAGTGTGTCAAAAAACCGGTTTGAACTTAAGAGTGGATTCTGGTATCTAAAATGGTGTAGAATAAGATGAAATGAGTTAGATTTCTGATAAAAATAACTAACCATACTAAATTGCATCTCCCAACTGAAGGTTTGTTCAAAGTGATAATGCGTTATGAATCTTTAAATGCGTTTTGCTCAAAACTTCATTTTCACACACTAGGTGCCTTTTACTTTAAAAAATCAAGGTAATTGTAATTAAATAACATCAGCAGCTTATGAATTTCTGATGCCATTATACGACATTCAATAAATATAGGGCAAAATGTTGCAGGTGTCGCAGCAGACGTTTCTATGGAAATTACCAACAACATTTTTGCAACTATTGTACAACTTGACGACCTACACACTTACAATAGGTTGTGAATTGAACAAATGTTACTTACCACTTCAATGCCTTTTAAATCAACTCAATTGATTTCTTTTCTTCAAACTTAAAAACTTGTTTTGAATTATTTGCATACATTTTTTGTATTATACATATTTATTTGTACTTTAAAAAGCATTTCAATTAACTTTTCAGTATCTTAATATATCATGTGAATTGTAAAACTTTAGTTTTAGAATATGTATAACCATTGGCGTAGCCAGACATTTTTTCTGGGAGGGTGCAATTCAAATTTTTTTATTTAGTGTTTTTTTATGGGAATTGTTAAAATTTAATTTTTTAAACGCACTAATAATTCCAAATTAATATATTACTTATTAAGTAAAATATATTTATTTCAATTTCAAATTTTAATGTATTTTTAATAAAACAAATATATTTTACTTAGTAAGTAAAATATTAATTTGGGATTATTAATGCGTTTAAAAAATTTTATAAAAATTTTTATTATTTAACATTTTTTTTAATTTAAGTTAAAACATAAATTAACAGTCCAGTTTCAATAACAAAAATTAAGTTATAATTATAACTAAACAAACAAAACATTCAAAACAAAAACAATATATAGACAAAAAGTAAAGTATGTAATAGAAAAAAAGTAAATAATAATAATAATAATCTAATAATAATAAACTAAATAATAATAAAATTAATAAACGTTTCCAACAAATTTATATGTGCATATGGAAAAATTATTTATATACTATATTTGAATACAATATTTTGAAAAGATACAAGCAAGAAATGATTTCATAAAAAGTTTAAAATTCTTGGGAAGTGTTAATATCAAAATAAATAATAATTAATCAAATAGTCTTTAATATATTAGGAATTTTTGCTAAAGCAACGTTTAATTCAGCAATATCTATATGAATTTTGTTCCTGCTTATGGAACTCGTCAGTAGACTCAATCCCAATAGTTTTTGAAAAAAAAACTAAAAAAAACTTCATATGCTTATGGAGGCTTCAAGAATCATTATGTTTGTACATAATTCTCAATAACATATTAAGAGTCTTATTATAAGCATATACAGGTTTTCAGCATTATTCTAAAACTTTTGGGTTGAAGTCTACTGATGAGTTACACAAGCAGGAAAGAAATGCATATAGATATTGCTTAACAAAAAAGCCCCAATTCCTTATTATTTACATATTTTTTTATAAAAATTTTCTATTTTTTTGGGTTCAATTAAAAAAAAATTATCTGCATATATATAAATATATATGTATACGTATCGATAGTTGAGTTTTTCAGTGATTTCAACAAATTTCATACTAATACACCACAAAAATTTATTGCAATAGTGTAAAAAATAGCGCTTTTACAAGCAGTTGTACAAAAAAGTTACATTTTGAATATTAAATTTTATGTTTCGCTGAATTAGTTAAGTCAAACACTTACGAAAGAATCTGGAAGTGTGACAAATCTTTAAATGATGGCACAAAATCTTCCACAGGGTAAAAAAATTTCAAAAATTGACACTTTCACTTACAATTTTTAATTTTCACGTTTTCTATTTTTATACAATATGGATTGTTATTTTATTTCTTTTTTGCAAATTCTTTTTGTGTATTTTTTTTTAATTATTGTTCAAAAAAATTAATATTCACATTTTAATTTGATTTCTTAAACTAATTTTTATAAACACTTAAATTTTGCTTCACGTCACATTTATTTTCAACAAACCAATAAAACAAGAAAAAGCATAGTTGTGTGTATCTGAAAAAGCGTTTTCTACGCATTAAGAACAATACTAATATACGCTCTGTTGACAATGTCACCAAAATAGTCGACAAAAGTGGTGACTTGGGGATACTTAACCCCACGTTTCCTTCAGGGAATATATACAAGGTATTTTCAGATCATAATTTTACGCTATTTTTTTAAATTTTACTCTAAATAAAAATTGGTGGCAATTGTTACAAAGAATTTGACAGTAGAAAATCTTAAGAACACCTTACAAGAACTTGTCTTGCTACTAACTACATACGTACACTAATACAATTTTATTAACAATTTGTTGAAATCTACATCCATACATTTCTACACACATGCATTATAAATTCACATGGAGTTTAATATTTGTGATGTTTTGAAGTGCTGTAAACTTATAGTTTTTTTTAGGTATTTGTTATCTAATAAAAGTATGCATATTTAGGGATTATTCGAAAAGTTTGTATAAAAATTACTGGTTATTTTCATGAGTACTTTAAAAAAAAAATAGAATTTTTTAATATTACAGGCAAAAGAATATGTTTTAAAAAGAATTTGTAATAAATCCTGGGGGGCAAAATCAAGTCTAGGGGGCAATCCCCCCCAGAAAGGCCTAGCTACGCCTATGTGTATATCACATACAGATATACATTCATATACAATTAAAACTTTATGTAATTTAATAATTTTGGGAAAAGCATAATAAATATGCAAATGCTAAACAAAGACGAAATGGTACGCCACTTGCAAGTGGATTTGTGTGAGTGAATATCTTTTTCCTATTCATGCAAATGACAAAAGGACATACAAAGTTCATGATAATCTCATTTCTAAAATTTTTGATTAGAGATAAACTTGTTACTTGTTTTACAATATTGTTGTTTGTTCTTATGTATGTTCAGCTTTCATTCATACCCATATGGATTGTACTCCTATCGAGAATTTAAATGGTATAAATAGATAGACATCTTGAATATTCATTTATGTTTTCTTACTGTATTGCCGAGTACACACTATGGAATTTTTTGACATCGCAAGCAAAAATAAAAGTGTGTACCAGTGGAAATGCTTGTAATTTCTGATATTATTCGTTGTGTGGCATTACTTCACAAACTGGGGCTAATTCGAATAGAAATTAATTCCGATAGAAAAAATTAATCTGTGATGTAACTCGATACCAAACGAATCGAATTTTTGTTTCAGTGTTGAAAAAGTGCAAAAAAAATTAATTTCTCAACAGTGAATAAATTGTAAGCAAAAACATGTGTTTGTATGTATGTATGTACCGGAGCACAGCTGAATGCTACCGGGCGCGTCCACAGGTTGCGGATAGTGGAAGGCTCCGTAGATATGCGGAGTAGCTGCTAAGCAGCCGCGGACAATCAGCGGTTCCGAGTGGTGAGTCTCAGAGGGTTTCCGGGTGGCACCGGACTTCCAACAAAATTCTGAGTGGCTACGAACTTCAAGGCGAGTAATTGGAGCCTTGAAATAACCAATAGCCAGCGACTGTTTCTCAGGCGTCGGATCTTGTAACAAGCGGCTCGCTATACAAATGTGATGTAAGGCTTCTAAGCCAGCCCGCCTGGAGGCCGTGCTGGCAGCCCCAGTCCCAGGATCGGATGCGGTATCTCAGTTGGCTGCTCATCTTAAACCATCTGATTACCGAAACCTCCAGAAATAATAATCAAGAGGCTCTATATATAAATACATGTGCATGTGTGTTCAAAAGTCTCGCAAACTGCAATTGTGAATTTTTACACTCTCGTAAATAATATATCAAAAATTCTATAGAAATTTATTTACACAAACCTTTTAAATTTGCCCAACAATTTGCAGTCGTAAACTTAAGCTGTGCCATTGTGCATTTATTCAACAACAACTTTTTGAATAAGTGTTTTTTATGGGAATTGTTACAATTTAAGTTTAAATTTTTTAAACGCACTAATAATCCCAAATTAATATTTTACTTATTAAGTAAAATATTTTTTTATTAAAAATACATTGAAATTGATTATTGAGGGGTTTAGCTGCATCCTATGCGCATTTCACTGTTGCTAATGCAGATCATCAGGGAACTTTTACCCAAAGCTTCTTAGAACAACTAGAGTTATTATATTATAAACTTTCATTTAAACAAATGAGAAGTTTGGTTTTTTTTTGCTTCCTTGAGGCATTTTTAGATACACAAACACACTTTTTATTTAAAAAAATATATATAAATATGTATTTAATTTAATTTAAATTTTTATTTATATTTTTTGAAATTTCATTCAAATTTACTAAGCTGTTTGTGCAAAAGTTGAAAAGGGGTTTCATAAAACAAGTCTCGCATATTTGCCTAATTGCACAAATGGGAATTTTAAGAGTTCTCATGAAAACCCTTAGTATTTATTTGTATTAAATATTTCGACCAGTGATGCCAACTTTTGTGGCTCTAAAGGCACATCAACATTTAAAAAAAGCACTTAAAAGCGTAATTTTGATATCTAAATAGCGTAAACAGCACTTTCGTGAAAAACGACTGAAAATCCATAACGTGAATTAATGTGAAGTTTAATAATGTTTAAAATTTTCTTAGCTATTCTCTATTTAATGAAATATATCAGACGAAAAATGTATGCTTTACACTGAAAAAATAAATACACCGAGTAATTATTTAAATAATCTAAAGAAATACACAAATTTCTTAAAAGCACTAATTAGTGCTTTTTCTTATTTCGGCACTAACGCTCGAAATTTGGCGTTTTGAGTCTTCAAAAAGCACTAAAAATAGTGCCAAAAGCACCAAGTTAGCATCGCTGATTTCGACACGCCTTTGTGTGTCTTGTTCAAAAAAAAAAAATCTTGAAGAAGACAAGCAAAACCGTGTCGAAATGTTGAATATAAAAATTTTTTTTGGAAGACCTGCAAGCAGACTTAGACAATGATGATATAAAGGGATCTGAGGAAAACAGGAGTGCATGCAGCAAGTCCTCCATTGTATGCAGTCGAGAAGTTTTACGTGTGTGATGCAAGCGGAAATTTCGAACGTCCTTATTTCTAGCCTCAAGTGCTTCTTCCGACATCTCGCCAATTGGTAGCACAAAATTATTTATAATTTCTAGAGATGTGCAAATGTCGTGATTTTATCGTGTCACACGTGAGTCACGCGTGATTCACGTGATTCGTGATCAAATATTATAACTAATCACGCGTGAGTGTGATTGAAAAAAATTTACTCGTGCGTGATCATGCGTGAGCTTTTTTTAACAATCACGCACGAACTCTCACGCTCTCACGATATAACATAGGTACATATTAGTCTCCTGCATAAGATATCTTACAAGAACTTTCAAGACATGAGGGATTTTTCAAATGCTTTACTACAGCGAAATCTTATAAAACAAACGTTAACAACACCCTTTGCAAGAAATTTATTTGAGTATTGTAGGTATAAGAGTAAAGAAGAAAACACTTCGTGACGGAAGGAATTGTGATACTAGCTTCTTTCTACGCATAAGAGCGTGTACGAACGTCATGCATGTATAGGTTTGCCAGATACCAAAAGTCAAATACCTGGACAATGAAAAAAATTCAACTGGATTTTGAAAAAATAAATGGACAATTTAAAAATAAGCTTAAAAAGCAAGGTGTTGATGCTTTTTGAAAATATTGTTTTGGTTTTAAATTGCCAGTGATGTACAAAATAGAGGAACTAATCAGTGTTAGGGAAAATTATAACTGGTTGTACATTTGCAAGCACTATTGTTTATTTTTATTTAGTATTAAAAATTTTTCCTTAGAAGATATAAAAACACAACCAGAAAACAGAAATTGTTGCCTTGTTTTAATAAGAAAAGCTGATCCTTATGTATTTGTATCTCCTGATTACGATTCCGTCATTAGTTTTAATCTGTAAAACAATTTCCTTTATTTCGATAGCTTTACATTGAGGAGCATAGTTTAGTCCATAAAACTATTTTATTATATTTTTTACTTAAATAACTAGTCGTTATGAATTTTTGTCCGCTAATTACGAAAAAAGATTTCTTATATTCTTATACCCTCTAGTTTCAGAGATATGTGCATTATATTTAAAAAATAATATCTCGAATTTTTCTTTTCTTACGCCATCAAAAAATATTATTTCTAATAATATGACGTCGCTGATTTTGAATGCAACCTCTATTTTTTGATAAATTCTGATTATTTTAGTGAGCCTAATTACGAGTGTCGTATTTCGAATACGAAGAGTTTGTAAAGCAATATTCTTTAGTCTTATACAAAATAGTCGTAGTAGAAGTCGAAATACCAAACCGTGATTAGGCCCAATAATTTTGCATTAAAAATTAAAATTTTTCCTTAAAATTGTTTTTTTTTTTTTTTTGGTAAAAGCTGCAAATTTCGATATAATAACTTCAAATAAAACAAAAATTTTCTGGACTGGTCAATACAACATTTATTATACGTAATAATTGCATTGATCAGATATGTGATACAAAAAACAAATTTTTTTGGAAGGCATGAGAGAGCAAAAATTTTAGTCTTTTTTTTGTGAGACTATAGGTGATAGATAAATAATAAAACTATATTCGTAATCAGCGGACAAAAATACATAAGAACCAGTTAATTTAATTTCAAAAATTTAAATAAAAAAAATTTAAGAACTAAACCAAAAAGACACGATTTTTAACATCCATGTAATAAGAGTACGATATCATGATATACTCAATGTTCATCTACTCAAATAGAATTTAATGAAATTTAATAATCCAGAAAGTATTTTTAAGTTTGGGGGACCATTCGTGATATACTAAGTGAATTATAAAAAAGTGGCATAAATTAAGTATATGCTAATTATCACTATATATTTAAAACTAGAGCTGCTGGGGAAAAACTAATGATGCCATCGTAATCAGCAGATAAAAATACATAAGGTTCGGGTATTTTAAATGAAGCAATAAAATCACTGTTCCGCTGTGTAATTAATTAAAAATATAATTGATAAAGAAATTATTTTTCAAAATTTAAGAAATAATTTTTAACTGGATAAATTCTATGTTAGCTGGTAACTGGATGAGGCTCTCAAAAACTGGAAAATCCAGGCCATTCCAGGCCGTCTGGCAACCCTATGCATCTATGTTTGTATGATCTTTTATTTTTCTGCGCACATGCAAAGGCACACACATGCAGGGCTGTCAGATATGGCGATTTCTCGCCAAATGTGGCGATTTTTCAACTTGTTTGGCGTCCAAATTTTTGGTTTGGCGACATGGCGATTTTTCTGGCGATAAATAAAATTGTTGGCGATTTTTCTGGCGACAAATAAATATGTTGGCGATTATTATGGCTATTTTTTTTAACAATAATGAACTTCAAAATTTTTCTAATTCAGGAAAATTAGTTTGTTGAAGGAGTAGTTCCAAAAAAAATCCTACCAAAACTCGTCTGCAAGAAGTGAAAGCAACTTGATTTTGATGATATTTCTATATTAATTATAGTTCATAATGAATTTTTGTATTTGGATGGAGAAAAATTTACAAGAAATAGTTTTTGGCGATTTTATTTCGAATTTTGGCGATTTTCTGATAAATATTGACACGATAATTGTATAAAAATTTCTATTAAAAAACTGTTATACCGAAACAAATTTATTATCAAATATTTACTAAGAAAAACTGCGTAAAACTCTTTTTTGACGCCTTTTGGCGATTTTTAAAATCAATTTGGCGAAATAGGTGGGAAAAAATCTGACAACCCTGCACACATGCATTAACATTAGTTGTATGCGGTTAATCACATAATAGCTTGCCGTCTACATATTACACACACACTCAAACGTACAATATGAAAAATAGCAAGCATACACTAATCAACAGTACTTCTTTTGAGTGTTTGTTTTGTTTTGCTGTCTTGGCGTTTTCGCTTGTTAACACTGATATACACGTACACCAATACATCCATCGTGCTTCGCTTACAGTACGACAGCATTTATTATTGGTTTAGTATAATACATGCGACGTGAATACATTTAAAAATCATGACGTTCTTATATTTCAAGACTGTTTACGCAGCTCTCTAGTACATATGTATGTAACTGTATTCAAACATTTGAAATAAATTATTTTATAATAGTGAATGCATATATATATGCATATATGTATGTATAGTAATATGTATGGTAGTATGAGCTTATAAACATAATGAATACCCCCAAACAAAATGTTTCGACTTTTTCTGAAGTCAGACTTGTCGTACCGAATTCGTTAAGACATTTCAGTAGTTTCTCTGAACAATTTTTTTTCAATATTAACCCCCTTATGCAAAAACGTTTGTTACAGTTAAAGCATGTGTTAAAACCAGTTTTGCCATACAAAATTCGTTTATTAAACCAACTTTAAGTTTAACAATCGTTTTTGCATAAGAGGGTAAAACTTTGATTTTTGAGTACATAAGTAAAAGTCTGTGAAATTTTTTTTTAAATAAATACATACATATGTATGTGTTGATAAAAAAAAAGGATTGTAACATATATTAAAAAACGTGAGTATAAGGAAATTATTTCGACAATAGCAGCAACATAACGGTGAAGCGGTACTCTGCTATAAAAGCAAAAAGTAATCGTACCTACATGCCGTTAGGAATTCGTACCGACATATCGTAAAGAATTCGTACCGACATGTCGTTACGAAGTCGTGTCCACCATTTCATACAAAAATTGTTACGATTTCGGTAATATTTTGGTGCCGAAATCGGAAGATTTTGTCGACCAATCGTTGCGAATTCTTTACGAATTCGGAGCATTTTGCTTGATGGGTACATACAGCTTTGTAAGTATGTATTTATGTATGTATGTATGTTTCTTAGATACCCTGTAGGAAGTATCAATTGAGAAACACTACTGATTCAACAGTGCCTTTGTCAACAATACTACTGACGAATTGTACCGCAGAAAATGTTTTTTGCTCTAGTGGCCGTCGATATATTACGTAACGCTGTAGGGGGAGGGTTGGGGTTCGAGTTTGGTTATGATTTGATATGGTGGGGGTGGAGGGAGTCCTTGAAAATATTACGTAACAGAAAAATTTTAGTAATTTGTATGTTTTCTCATTTAATATGCTTTTCTCATTTATTTGATTATCATTTATTTAATTGATCATACGTCTTACCTTCACATTTATATTATGTATGTATATATACATACATGTGCGGAATGTCAATTTTTGATATACGAGAATTCGAATTGGAATATTTAAATATGAAATTAACTTTGGTTTACTTTAATTTACATTGTAAATTTTACAAAAACACGAGCATACATATATATGTACATAGATATGTTCACATGTATAATATACATATTATGTAAGAACCTATTTTTCAACCAAAAAAACATGAAAATTATATTATACATATACTTTTTCGTGAGCGTGCGTGATCGTGATAAGTTGTAAAACACTCGTGCGTGATTAAAAATATTTTATTCGTGAGCGTGCGTAATCTTAAAAATCTTCAAAATCATTCGTGCGTGAGTAAAATATTTTTCTGCGTGAGCGTGCGTGTCGTGAGTCAGAAAACTCTCACTTGCACATCTCTAATAATTTCTGCTCCATGTATTACAATTTTGTGAATAGAACTAGGCATGTAATACCATGGATATTGGTTGACAAATAGCTGAGCTGTTTCAAATGAGTATTGCCGAAAAGAATCTGTATTAACATCGTATTCGCAAGCCATGGCACGTAAAATTACGCTAAGTCTTATAATAATATCTTCACAAACGCCTGTTATTTAGGCAGCCAAATAAGGTTGTTGAAAGAATCTTCTTTCTAGCTGTTATGCCATTATTTGCATTGCCACAACCAGCCATTGGTATATCTACTAGTAGTGCTATATTCATCCTTAGCTCGATTTGTAAGTCTACTTTCCTTTTTTCAACTATAACTTTATCGAAACCACAAATCTGCCACTTTTTAATGAATATGAAATATTAATGACACACTCGAAACAACGAAAACACGAGTGTAGAGTGGATAAACCATACAGGAAAAATTGTTCATTCACAGATAGATTCTGGATCATATTCAGATCGTTCATCATTTTCGGCGTGGCCTTACAAATTCCGCACGTTTGTGATGGTGTGTCCACAATAGTACTAAATACTTTTCCATCTGCCATTGTCATGTAAAACTGATGATGAACTTGGAATGTGGTCACTCTTTTTGGTCTAATATTAGATATTTGAGTTTCAATACTCTGAACCTCGGTATTGACCAGACTGCATGTTTCCTTCTGATATATAATTATTATTGGTCTGCAGAAGCGAGTTGAAGAAGGTAGCAAATTTTTCCAAATTATGCTTGATTCGAATTTCACTTGTAATGACACGATGGAAACTGTAAACATATGCTCATCGATCATATTTTCAGGATCACGGTATCTTTGCCTGTAGGTGGAATGTCCACTACTGCCAACACATCCCCATTTATAACTAGCAACTAATTTGTAATGATTTCCATTGATACTGACATTTTGAAATAACTCAGGGTGTGCTGCAATGATTCTAGCAATAGTGTCGTCCACCATCTTTGAAGGGACACTTTAACTGACAAATCTGCCACCAATAATCCACTAGGATAGCACCTCTGCTTAGCTAAAACGTCATACCTTGGGTAAGTGATGGCATTTCGGGCCTTGGCACCAGCCTGCATTAATTTGTACGAGTGTTTCGTGTAACCTCCTGTAGCAAACACTATTATCAATTTAGGTATATTACTTAAAAGTTTAGACAGCATGCTTAATTTCCGGCCTCTTTCTCGTCCGCAAATGGTGTAGGTTTTTTTTCTTGGTCGTGCTAAACTTTTTGCATCACAAAATTATTATTTCTGATGGATTTCTTTTTACACTACAGACAATATTTTAATTTGCATGCTTTGAAACCAAACAGAAGAAGAGATTAAGAATAGATTTCAAAATAAACCCAGCATAGTTGACTTAATAGTGGGCATAGTTCTCATAATTGCTCCTTCCCCACCCTGCCATGACCATGTTAATAAATGCAAAACAAAATTACATATATATATGAATATATACATATGTATACATGATCCCAAAGTTGATTCAGCCTATTCTGTCAAATGACCAGAAATAAAAAAAATAAAAAAATAAATAACTAATTAGATTTTCATCGTTAATTAACAATTTATTAAATAAAATTTCATTTGTAACACATATGTAATTAAGAATCAAAATTCAATTACAATGAAAAATAAAAACGCGTAATAGGTATCACTTAAAAGATTTAACAATACCAAATAAAAATAAAAAAAAATAAGAATGAAAGCTAATTATATTAATTCTGATTCAGTAATTAAGTTTTAAGTTGATTTAAATAATTAGATAATTAGCATATGTAATAATTATTTGTAAACAGATTTTTGCTCTAAATTCAACCACAGGAAACAAGAACCAATTTAAATTTCTATTACTGCCAATAATTCAATGTTAACATTAATTAAAATGTTATTAACAGAAATCTGTTAACATATCTTACACCTTAGTGTTTCATGTATGTGTGTGTAAGTAAATTCATATAACCATGTATTTTTTTTTAAATTTCAAAATAAATAAAATAAAAACAAAATAAAAACACTTAACTTACTTGTTTACCAGATATTCCGACGAAAGATCTTTCTTCGGCTCATATGGATAACAGTAATGACAATGCGAAATTAAATTATTAAAGTTGTTTTCTTGCATATTTTCGGCAACATGTTCTTGATTTTATGTTATTACGAACTATTTTTTTATATTATATTTTTTTATATATATTTATAGCTTTTTTTAACATACTTTTAGGAACAACTCAAATGTTATTGTTAAATCATTTACGTTCTGCCCGTTTTCGAAAAACACAAAGAAGAATTAAGGATATAATTAATCAAATTAAAAAAAATGCATAGAAGTGACACAAAAACTAATAGCAAATTCAAATAAAAATTTGTTATAAATTATTCTTACCATATGAAATCGTCTCTCAATTTGAATAATTATCACGGAAGCATCTGTATTATGTCTTTGGTTTTATAATTTTAGTTTTCATATCCTTTTAACTAGTTTTGAATTTTTCTTTTGCCACACAGCAAACTAATGTAAATCTCTCAAAACTCACTTCTTTGAAACCTTTTCGTTTCCAAACTTGTTGATCCTTTCTTTTCCTTATTTCAATGGGATATCTTGCAGGATTCCAAGACTTCAAATCAGATTGAAAGGTAATTTTTCCTTGAAAACGCTTAAACAATCACAATGTATTCGTGCTTACCTTTAACATACCCAATCTACAGGTAAAGATTCTTTAAAAAAAATCTGCTTATTTACTTATCCCCCAACAACAATTATTTTCTATCCCGACTACAAGCGCTACATATTTCCCCACACCAGGATCAGATTTGGTGATTGAAAATCTCTAAAACTGATAACGCTTGTAGCAATAATGGAGGCAGCTATGGTCGAATGTCCTTTGCATGGTAAACTCCAAATAATTTTCCATTTAAGTCCTCTAGTTCATAATAACAATAACCAGTTTTTCTTCGAATCCTGGCCTTAAGGAATGGAAGTGCTAATTTTGCAGTATAATGTTTCCCCAAATTGCTGCTGTCGTTCCATGTTTTTCCTAGCCTTATCACGTATAACAGTAAATGAATCCTCCTGATCAAGTCTGATGGTTGTGTCATCTAACATCTCTAACCTTCGCAAAAGAGCATATGATTTACCATTAGTAATCATATGTTGTCCGAAAGCCAAATAATAAGGACTCGTTCCTATGGATGCATGCACAGCTGAACGTAATGCGCAACTAATACTGCTTAGATAATCATCCCAATTACTCTGATCCGTTTTTATATATGCCCTGATAGCTGACAGAACTGAACGATTAAGACGTTCAGACGCATTAGCTTGAGGCTAATGGTTAATTCCGTAATCCTGCAAAAGTCTGTTAAAGGTTGTAGATATAAATTGAGAACCATTACCTGATACTATAGATTGAGGAGTACCAAAATTATGAAATTGTTCCTGTAAATATCTTGTAACAATATCGGTATTAAACTTCTTGACAGGCTTAAGGAAACAAAATTTAGAAAAATGATCTAATATGATGAAGATACCTATGTTACCTGACCTTGATCTTGGATATGGACCCAAAAAATCAACAAAAAGCTTCTGAAAAAATCTAACAGCATGAATTGTTTTCCGCATTGTTGGTCGAGTTATGAAATTTGGATGTTTTGTACTCTTACATACACTACACGCATTTACATAATCTTTGACGTCATTAACTAGATTTGGCCAAAAATAAAAACACCTTATCCTTTCCAATGTTTTAGTTATTCCGCCATGCGCTGCTAAAGTACCATCATGAGCCTTTTTAAGAAGCTTTGGAACCATATCTTTGGGTATCCAAAGTTTCCAGATAAATTCGTCCTTCAGTTTTTCATAAGTAATGTGTTCAGTCCGTCTGTATATAAAACCGTCTATGATTTTAAGATCAGGAGTTTGACTAATATTCTCATTAATACGTTCCAGTAGTTCTTTGCACTCGTTACATTTAAAGTAATTGGAATCAAGATCCACAAAAATCTCAGAGTCATCTACCTCCGACAGGTTTATTCCTAAAATTGTGGATAGGTCTTCAGTGTTAGTACGTGAGAGCTCATCAGGAACTACATTTTTGCTACCTTTTCTATGCTTAATTTTAAAGTCGAAGCCTTGAAGTTTTAATACCCATCTTGCCGAGCGTGAATTCAAATCTGTTTGAGACATAAGCCACCTTAGAGATGCATGATCAGTGATCACTGTGAACTCATGCCCTTCCACATAAGCTCTAAATTTCCTTATACTTAAAATAGCTGTTAAGCACTCTTGTTCTGTGACAGAATAATTGCGCTGAACTTGGTTTAGTTTCTTTGACATGTAGACAATTGGAAACTCTTCGCCATCCGAAGTTTGTTGTACCAAAACACCTCCTACACCGGTATTGCTAGCATCACAATAAATATAAAATGGCTGTGAGAAATCAGGGCTATGCAATACTGGAGCCGTCGTTAAGATGTGCTTCAAACTCTCAAATGCCTTTTGTGCTGTATCATTCCAAATAAATTTTCTCGTAGTTTTCAATAAATCGGTTAAAGATGATGTATTAGACGCATAATTCCTAATGAACTTTCTATACCAACCAGACATACCCAAAAATCTTCTGAGTTGACGGACAGATCTTGGTATCGGAAACTCAACAATGGCCGATATTTTATCCGGATCTGTTCGAATAATACCGTTTCCCACCAAATGGCCAAGATATCGGACCTCCTTTACACAAAATTTAGATTTTTCGACATTTATAGTCAGACCTGTAGAACGCATATGCATAGATATATCACGCACAACTTCCATATGTCGATCAAATGTATCTGATACCACTAGTAAATCATCTAGAAATACAAACACTTCTATTCTAAGATTCGCGGGTATCACCTTGTCCATTAGCCTCGACATTGTTTGTGGTGCATTACATAAACCAAAAAGCATTACCTTATAATGGTACAAAGGCCACCCAGGAACAGTAAATGCAGTTTTATCTTTCGATGATTTGTCTAGAGGTATTTGCCAGAAGGCATTTTTTAAATCAAGGCTGGTGATAAATTCTGCCCTTGGAAGTCTGCTAAGAATTCCGTCAATATTAGGCAACGGACAATTCACAATTTTTGTGAAAGATTTGGCACTATGTACAGCCTTATTTGCCTAGTCATGTTATGAAATGAAATATCCGTATCTATATATCCTAAAACTTGATGCGACTTACCATCAGCTGTTTTAACAGAAGAACAAATTTTCTAAAATTCCTGTTTGGAATTAATTAGCTCATACGCATCCATAGAACCTAAGCAACTAATCGAAGCACCTGTGTCCAGCAGACCTAGATATTCTTTACCAAAAATTATAACATTCGCATAGGGTCTAATACCGTTTGGATTATCAATTATCGTATTCAACAAACTTAGACGTGTTTGATTCACTTGCTTCCAAAACTTCTTCATTCTCTCAGCCGAACTTGTTTACCTTAACATTGGAGTCGAGTAGTAGGGAATTGGGCATTCTGGGACAATTAAAATTGTTAAATTGTTGCTGAAATTGTTAAATTTGGGTATTTAAAATTTTAAAATTGTTAAATTCTTGGAAATTTGTGAAATTTGATACCTACGAGGGTGGCTCAATAAGTCCGTCTTACTTTTTGTTTACATAAGGAGTTTTTTGTTTACAGTAACCCTTGTGGGAACGGGTGATTTTTTTTGGGTTACATTAATTGTAATAATGGGTGATTTATCTTGAGGTTTTTTTTATGAGTATATATGCCGACGGCAAAACATGATTATTATTTTTTTCAAATGCCGACGGCAAAACATGATAAATATTTTTTTTTCAAATGCCGACGGCAATGCATGATAATTGTTCCTAATGCCTACGGCAATGCATAATAATTGTTCCTTATGCCGGACAATACATGAATATTGTTTTTTCAAATGCCGACGGGAAAATGATTTTTCCTAATGACGACGGGAAAACGTGAAAGTTATTTTTTCTAGTGCTAATGTAGGTGTTGCTAGACTGTGGGAATTTAAGGCTGACCGTGATTTGAGTGGGTGGCGTTGGTGCCGTAATATGTAACCATAGGAATTCGCGGATGCGTCTGTCTGTCTGTGAGAATTTAGGTGAGGGTTTGATTGGAAGGGGCGGGGTGTAGTTGAGGTAGATCGATTGCGTGTGTATGTGTGTGTGTGTGTATGTTTGTAGGAATTTCAATGTGTGTATTTCTGTATGAGCTTAAGGCTGATTGTGATTTATGAGGGGTGAGGTGTTCTAGTAATATGCAACCGGGGGAATCTGTGTGTTTGTGTGTCTGTAGGAGTTTAAGGCTGACCATGATTTGGGTGGGCAGGGTTGTTGACGTAATATGTATCCATGGGGATTTGTGGATGTGTCTCTCTATAGTAGTTTAAGGCTGATCGTGATTTGAGGTAGGTGAGGATGTTGTTGAGGTAATTTGGTTATGTGTATGTATGTATGTATATATTTTTGTAAGAATTTAAGATGATTGTGATTTATTAGGGGCGAGGTGTTCTTGTAATATGTAGCCGTGAGAATCTATGTGTATAGACGTCTGTAGAAGTTTAAGACTATCTGTAATTTCAGGTAGGTGAGAGTGTTGTGTTGTTGAGATTAATCTTATATATTGTATATGTATGTATGTATGATCATGGGAATTTGTGTATGTATATCTGAGGGAGAATTTAAGGCTCGTCATGATTTGCAAAAGGTGAGGTGTTGTTGAAATTTTCTTGGATATTTCTTATATGAATTCTGCTATGTGTGTGTATTTGAGCTGGTATTTGTATGTAGGTAGAAATAAATTGTTTTCACTATCGACATTTGGTACTATAAAATACTATCATATATCTGGACTTCGCTAATCCTATTTTGTTTTTATACTTACGATTGCTTTATATTTTCTCATACTTAAATTTGTCTCGCGTTAAAGTCTGTCTGTGTGAAATTTGTTTATATTACAGATTTTGTTTATTTAACTACATCCGTCTTCTTTGACTGAAAGAGTTTTCTACACACAGAGAAAAACCAACTTGAAATCAGTAAAAACCGTGCTGAATTAATAAGAACCATTAACAAAGGTTTAGTCATATTGAAATTTCTTATTTCAATATGGACAAAATATTAATTTACAGTATTCATTTATTAAACTCATTAGTTTGTAGATATCTCAATATACATTTTCTATTATATTAAAAATTATTGAATTAATGTGACGAATTCTAATTTTTAAGCTGCAGATTTTCCTTGAGTGTATGGATTGTTTATATTTGCATTGTGCTTTAACTAAACGGCGCTTCATATATTTTCATGATGTAGATCTAATAAATACTTAAGCATTGATAAGAAATTTGATATGTATACATACATATCTACAAATTGAGTTTATGTATGTATGTATGTACATATATATGTACATACAAATAAGTGTGTAACTCAATCTTTGAATACATTTTTTTGTTGTTGAAATTAAAAACATTTTAATTTTTATTTGCGTTTTCTTAAAAGTTTGTGAGGATTTTCTGTTTTAAGTAAAACTGAATTCCTGAAGATATGTACATACTCTATAGTAATAGTAACTATAATAAAAATATTCCTTATACTTAATTTAATTTTTTTTTAAGTTGATGCAACGTTAGTTAGTCAACGTTTAACATTTTTAGGGTATACAATTTTTTCAACTATAGCCTTCTACATTTATTTTGGAAAGCTTGCTTTGCTTTTTAAAAATGTATAATCATTTTTGAATGAAACTCATCCGGCACTCCAGCTTAGGTACTGATAGTTTTTTGTTGTTAGTTAACTTACTTTTTTTTATTTTTTATTGATAAACATTTAAAAGTTTGATATTGTATTGGGAGTTTGATATTGTAATTATTATTTTCATAATTGTTGAAAACAATCGCTGCTTTTTTGTTTTTGTTTTTTTTTGCGATGAAATCATTTGAATTACTTTTAAAACCTTACGCGTTTATAAAAATTATGTTATTTTCCATATTACTCAATTTATAAGACTTTTAGAATTCGTCCTTTAGTGGTTATATATTCTATTATGTGATCATGAATACGAATGCAGTAAGCTGATGTCTTTGCTTATTGGTTCAAATTAAAATTTTATTCAATTGAATAAAAGGAGCTTTTTTTTTCTTAAACTCTGATGTAGTTAGAAGCGCTGGAGATTCTTTCATATAACAGCTTTCTTGGAATTTTAGATGCATATAATATAGAATTGGATAACATTTACTTTTAATTTTTATGTTAAGAAGTACAGATATGAGACTAAATTTAAATGTACTTTTAAATTACTTAAATCATAACGAACAAACATATTTTACTCTAGGATACAAGATGACTTTGTGTGACGAAATTTCTGTTGCTTTATACTGATAATATGTTTACATTAATAAGGTACATATACATATGTTTGTTTTATGAAGGGTGAGCACCTATGACTTTTACTTGATGTCCTATATGTTTTTTGTTTTCATTTTATTAAAGTTCAGCGTATTGTGTATATATTTCTGAAATGTTTAGGTGTGCTTTGTGTGCCCATCGGACAGAGTGTACGTATTAATTGGTCAGTCAGTCTCTATTGTTATTTATTTTTTTCTTCTAATGTGCCAATCTTTTTATCAGATTTTACTACTTGAAATAGAGAATTTTTGTCTAATTTTTTGCTAGGTATATACATTAGGTATGTAGAAATTAGTTTACATACAAAGAATTGCATGTTTAATAAACAACTATTGTAGCAAATCGATCTCAAATAACTCAGTTACCTCTACCAGCAATTCACCGTTGGTGTTTTCATAAAGTGTTAGAAACAATGAAATATCTATGTTGGGGAGAATTTTTCCCCTCAAGTGTTTCTACATGAGGTTTGCTGGTTGACCCCTATCGCATTCATATGTAATGATTATTCACTTAGAAAAGGTCATCATCACAATCAATCATTCCCGTATACAATACATTCATGAGTTGGGTTGATCCAGATACAATTGCTGTCTCATCACCTTCTAACAGCTTTATATATTTTGCTAGTATGCATGCCTTAGCATGCTTCTATCGATAGTGACGTAAGAGTCCGAGATGTAGTAGTGTTACAATTAAAAATCTTTACTATTAGAATTTACCAGTTCGCTCTTTTGAATTTTTACAAAGTAAAAATTGTTTAAAATAAAAATTGTTTTTAAATTATACATGCTTCGGCATGCTTTCATTTTTTTTTCTATAAATTTATTTAATACTCATACAGATATAAAGTAAGATCTGTTTACTGTACATTTTAAAATTTATGCATGCTTCAGCATGATTTTAGTTGAAGCGTATATTCATTCACTAAGTTTGTTTGATACTTATTCATACACATGTACATTCTTAAAGATTGGATATCAAAGTCCAATTTCCGTAGTTTATCTATATTTTCTAAAGATCTGATAGCTAAAGAAATAAATAGAGTGAAGATCTTCTATAATAATCCCATTTTCATATTGTAAAATTTTGCGTTCTAACGCTTTCGATGGGAAAATGTACATACAACTTTATAAATAGTAATAATATGATGTGCTGCTGAATATTGCACTATGCTATAGTTCATTTTAAACACTGAAGTTTTCGCAATATTTCATTCAGACCATCAAGTTTAGAGAATTCCACTACATTTAGTTAATTATCTTTCTTAAGACTCATCATTCCTAATCAATCCTACAAAAAACAACACAAACTAGATTTTTCGTTTTAATTTTATTTTTATTAAATTCAACATTCATTCTTCAAATTACTTTATACTATATTAAGTAGCTTTTCCTCATTTGTTGAGTTGACTTTAATAGGAGACATTTTAATGGTACGATGAACTTTTCTATTGCATGCATTGAGTAAATCTTTATACATACCAATACACTTATATGAACCATTAAAGCTAATTCTTTTCACATCATACCTTTCAATGATCTATTAAATCATTCTAATATTGATGCTTTCATATTAAGTAATGTTTAATCTTCTATTTATGTATGAGTTTTCCCAAGTATTTACTAAAAAATTCTTTAGAATCATCTGTTTGTAAGTTTTTTGGTACCCGTACCACTTCAAAAATATTTTCCATTGCCTTGGTTTTTAGAGTGCAGCTTTTATTTTCAGCTGTACTTTGAGAATGTGTCAATTACAGTCTTCAAAAATCAACAATTTCTATTTTCTGTAGAATAGTTCTACATTTCACCTAACTTAGCTCCATAAAACATCATATATTCCTGTCATTACATCTCTACAAGCACAAACAGTTGTTGAAATTTAATATGGTCTTCGTTAACTAAATTCCTTTTTAAAGACATTGAATTGTTTCACAGATTTTTTCGAAAGTGTTGTGATCTACATCTTGCACTTTCAGCTATTTATACTAACATGTAGTTAATTTTCTAATCTATATATTTAACCGTAAACTCTTCAATTTGTTTTTAATTCTTTACTTTTTAGAATTGCTTTTTCAATTTTATAACTGTCTTCTTTCTCTAATTTTATTTCACGTTGTAGTTCCTCAATTTGCATTTAAATATATTCTTGAATATTAATGCTTTAAGCTATATTATTAATTTGTCTTGTATTTTATCTTCATTCAGTTTAATGTAACTATCAACAATAGTTTGTATCTAATTCATTTATGCCTTCCAATACTGATAAGTCAGTATAAATGTCTTCAGAATTGGAAGTCTATGAGTAAAATCATCGTCATCATCATTCTCAGTATTAACATCATTAAATAAGATGGTATTATCAAATATTGTTCCTTCTACTAGTTTCTTTTGGGGTACTTGTCTATATCTTGAGTGAAGGTTTTTCAGGCTTTAAACTTGTATATTTTCAACTTTTGTCTTGATTTTACTTTCTTCTTTCATAAGAATTCTTTTAATATTTTTAGAACTATTTATGAATTCTTCTGCTATAGGTTTAAATGTATCTTTTAGTTATTCACTTGTATCTTTTTCACCAGTTTTTATACTACGAAGCTTTTTCTTCAACACATTTCTTGTCAACACCAACTGTTTTAATATTTTCTCATCCAGGGCAAATAACAGGTATCAGCAATCATATCAGCTTTTCAGGAGCTGGTCTGGTTTTCAGATCAGCTTTTCAGGACCTGGTCTGGTTTTCAGATCAGCTTTTCAGGACCTGGCCTGGTTTTCAGATCAGCTTATCAGGACCTGGTCTGGTTTTCAGATCAGCTTTTCAGGACCTGGTCTGGTTTTCAGATCAGCTTATCAGGACCTGGTCTGGTTTTCAGATCAGCTTTTCAGGACCTGGTCTGGTTTTCAGATCAGCTTTTCAGGACCTGGTCTGGTTTTCAGATCAGCTTATCAGGACCTGGTCTGGTTTTCAGATCAGGCTATCAGGAGCTGGTCTGGTTTTCAGATCAGCTTATCAGGAGCTGGTCTGGTCTTCAGATCACCTTATGAGGAGCTGGTCTAGTTATCAGATCAGCTTATCAGGAGCTGGTCTGGTTATCAGATCAGCTTATCAGGAGCTGGTCTAGTTATCAGATCAGCTTATCAGGAGCTGGTCTGGTTATCGGATCAGCTTATCAGGAGCTGGTCTGGTTATCAGATCAGCTTATCAGGAGCTGGTCTGGTTATCAGAGCAGCTTATCAGGAGCTGGTCTGGTTTTCAGAGCAGCTTATCAGGAGCTGGTCTGTTTATCAGATCACCTTATCAGGAGCTGGTCTGGTTATGAGATCAGCTTATCAGGACCTGATCTGATTTTCAGATCAGCTTATCAGGAGCTGGTCTGGTTTTCAGATCAGCTTATCAGGAGCTGATCTGATTTTCAGATCAGCTTATGAGGTAACAGATCAGGCTATCAGGAGCTGTTCAGATTTTCATATCAAGATATCTGAGTCAGATTTAGTTATCAGTGTACAAGTAGCTAGCCATTTATAACATTTATATACATGAAGTTTAAAGTCAGTTGAAATACGAAAAAGTAAAGTTTTATGTAGTAAAATTATTTTCTATAACCATCATCGTTTAATTCAATATCTTTGCGTATAATCAAAAATTCATATTAAGCCTTTCAACATGCTTTATATTTTTCTCACCTTACTTAAACATTAAAATTACATTATGATGATCTCTTATTAAATGTTTGGTGATTCTGGTGTAAGTTTTACATAAGTAGAATGAATCAACATTCTTATCTCTCCCCATACAAAAATATGCTTCCCACACGCATCATCGTTAAATATCATATTGGAATTACTTTGGACTGAAATAACAGATTCACTATCGGTAAATTTTGTAATATATTATTATTTTAATTGATGTAATTAATTTCTTCAGATATTTATATCTGGGGTGATATAAAGATTTTGAGTATAAATAAATGTTCTCAAAATTTAAGTCCATTAGGACTTTCTAGCAAGCCAATCATAGCGTTTTTTTTTTCGTAATTTGACAGGTCAACTATTGTTGCACGAATAGAATTTGATATAAGGGAACTATGATTTATTTTTGAACTATCGTTCGATGAATCATCAAAATTTCGTACCAAGGTATTTTATGTTGTTTTGACTAAGGGTATGAGTCAATATTTATAAAATTCATTTCATAAATATCAGCTCATGCTCATAGTCAAAACAAAGTATGCTTTAAGTGTTTAAAACCAGTATTACCATAAAAATGGTGGTTTTAAATTCTTAAAATATACTTTGTTTTACTAACCGCTTTTTATAACTAAATGCATTTCATAAATATTGATGCATACTCATAATCAAAACAGCATAAAAATATCCTTTGTTTTGACTATGAGTATGAGTCATTATCTCTTATTATATGTAGAAAAATAAAATAGTATAATTATATGATATCAGAAATCATGTTTTCTAATATCATATAACCATTCTATTTTATTCTTTCAATAATAATAGATAATATTTATGAAATGCATTTATTTACAAAATGCGATTAATAAAACAACATAAATATAGCATGGTATGAAATTTTGATGATTCATCAACATTTCGTACCAAGGTATTTTTACGTTGTTTTTACTTTGAGTATGCGCCAATATTTATGAAATGTATTTCATAAATATTATCTCTTATTATAGAAAAATTAAATAATGTAGCTATACGATATCAGAAAATATTTTCTGAAATCGTATAGCTATATTATTTTATTTGTCCTATAATAAGAGATAATGGCCCCCACTCATAGTCATAACAAAGAATATTTTAAGAGTTTCGAATCAGTATTATCATACAGAATACTGATTTTAAACTCTTACAGCCTTATTTATAAAACTTATTAAGGCTTTGTAAAGGCTTTTGAAAACAAATTTTTTATACAAATTTTTTCTTAAAAAGTCTTTATAAAGCCCTAATAAGTATTATAAATAAGGCTGTTAAAATATACTTTGTTTTACTAACCACATTTTTGTAACTAAACGCATTTCATAAATATTGATGCATACTCATAGTCAAAACAAAGCATACTTTTATGCTATTTTGATTATGAGTGTGGATCATTATCTCTTATTATAAAAAAAATAAACTAATGCAGCTATACGATTTCAGAAAATATTTTCTGATGTGGTATAGCTGTATTAGTTTATTTTTGTATAATAAGAGATAATATTTATAAAATGTAAGTAGTAGGGAACTGGCGGTTCTGGACCAATTAAAATTGTGAAATTGTTGCTGAAATTGTTAAATTTGGGTAATTAAAATTTGAAAATTGTTAAATTCTTGGAAATTTGTGAAATTTGATACCTACGAGGGTGGTTCAATAAGTCCGTCTTACTTTTTGTTTACATAAGGAGTTTTTTGTTTACATTAACCCTTGTGGGAACGGGTGATTTTTTTTTGGGTTACGTTAATTGTGATAACGGGTGATTTTTTTGAGGTTTTTTATGAGTATATATGCCGACGGGAAAATCATGAAAATATTTTTCCTAATACCAATGCTGAAATAGTGATTATTAATTTTTCCTAATGCCTACGGCAATGCATGATAATTTTTCCTAATACCAATGCTGAAATAGTGATTATTAATTTTTCCTAATGCCTACGGCAATGCATGATAATTTTTCCTAATACCAATGCTGAAATAGTGATTATTAATTTTTCCTAATGCCTACGGCAATGCATGATAATTTTTCCTAATGCCTACAACAAAACATGATTATTATTTTTTTCAAATGCCGACGGCAAAACACGATTGTTATTTTTTTTCAAATGCCGACGGTAAAACATGATTATTATTTTTCCTAATGCCTACGGCAAAACATGATTATTATTTTTTTCAAATGCCGACGGCAAAACATGATTATTATTTTCTAATGCTCCCAGTGTTGCCAGACTGTAGAAATTTGTTATCGTAATACTACATCAGTAATATCAGAGAAAGAAGGTTTGATGACTACTAGGTCATATGGTTTCATATGAATCATAGGAATGTGCTTGTGTGATTTCCTCACGCTAATAAATTGTTTATAAATAAACAATATATAAATTGTTATAAAATAAAATAATTAAATAAATTATTTTATTTATTTATAAAACGTTCTCATGTATGTGAACACCCCTAATGCTTGTGTGTGGGGGGTCCAGCTTGTTTGTTGCTGGTAAGCTTATATTCTGTTTATTTGTTTAAGAAATATATTTGTATGTATGTATGTGTGTATGATATTTGTATGTATGTATGTATGTGCGATCGAAAGAACTTGTGCGTGGAATATTTTGTGGCTGTGTAGAATACATTTATATTTTGCAACGTAATCATTTTATTTGGCTGCGATTATTTTAAAGCAGCAAGTTTCAACTAACTACAGTCATAAGCAGAGAAACAAAAAGTAAAAATTTGCAAGTTAGCAAAAATGCTAACTTCTCCTCCTCCTTCCCACTTCCTTCTCTTTCCTTTATGTAGTTTGTTTTTGAAATAAGAAAACACTTGTAGATTTTTTATTTTTCTATACATTTGTTGTTTAAAGTTTTTTAAAATTTTATAATAATACATACATTAATATTTTAAAGAGTGTAAAAATTCATTTAAAGCAAGATATTTCTTTTGTTAGTAAAATAGCATTTTTTAATGCGCAAACACCAAGTTTATGATAATTACAATAAAAATATTCTGGATACTTAATCTCCATTTGTTTAAAGTTGATACAGCCTATATCCTCAACGTTAAAAATTTTTCGGCATAAAATTTTTTCCAACCATCGTCTTTTCTCTTCGCCTTTTACATAAATTTTAGAACATCTTGCGTTGGCTTTTAAAAAATTGCAAACGCTTTCAAAAGAAACTGATCCAGCAGTCCAGCTGAGGTGATGATAGTTTTTCGTTAGCCACTTTACTTCTCTTTGCTTTTTTATTGATAAGCATTTAAAATGAAATGGTGGTTTTATAATGAAATTGTTATATTCATAATTGTTGAAAACAATCGCTACTTCTTTTGCGATGAAATCATTTGAATTACTTTTGAAACCTTGTACGTCTATAAAAATTGTGTTATATTCCATATTACTCAATTTATAAGACTTTTCGAACTTGTCCTTTGATGGGTATATATTCTATTATGCGATCATGAATAAGAATGCAGTAAGCTGATGTCTTTGCTGCAATATTAGTTGCTGTTTCAAATGCTATTTTTATATCAATCGGTCTATTATTGAGTGATTCACTCTGATGACTGACATCTACTACAATAATAGGAGCTTTTGTCTTAAACTCTGATGCAGATAGAAGCGGTTGAGATTCCCTCTTATAGTAACTTTGTTGGAATCTTAGATACATATCATATAGAATTGCATATCGTTCATTTTTGAACTTTATGTTAAGATCATCATATGGATATGAGACTGAATTTAAATGTACTTTTAAATTAGTCAAATCACAATGAACAAAATTATTTTCTTCTTGAAAACCAATCAATACAAAACGGGGGCGTTCTCTATTTGCAGCCAGTTTAACATTCCAAATATGGCTAGTACCTGTGTTTAATTGTGGATTAACATGACAATCCCAACTGCGAAATGCCATAGGTATTGAAGCACCATTGTTAATAGTTTTTATCATATTCAATTTGCTGAAGTCGGATAATTGTACATGTGGGATTCTCCATGAGATGAGTGAAATTGTAAGTTTAGCTTTTTCAATAGAAACACTCGAGAGTACAAGATCTTCATCATTCTTACTGCGCAAGAGTATCAATTCATGTTTTCCATTTAGTATAACTTTGTTGTAGTCTTCGGCGAATCCTAGAAGCATTTTTAGAGGTACATAAAAATTGAAAAATCCATTTTCAAGAGTGACATCGTCAATTTTGTTCCATCCAGCATTTTGCATCACATTGCTTTCTGTTGGTGACAGAGAAACCAAATTTTTTATAGTGCTTGTGGCTCCTAAATATCTTGTATGGTCAATTTCAATTCCATTGAGCTCATAGCGAATTTCATCAAATAGATATGCCACAAAGTTGTTTTTTAATAAAAAGTTCTCCGAAGAAGAAGAAGAAGATTTGGCCTTATTATCATCGACAACAAATCCCCCTACATAAATGTAGCTCTCACTGGGTAGCACATACAAATCTTGATTTTGTATTGAAATTCTAATTTCATCATTATTGCTGTAAGATTGTAAGTATGGTACATATGTATGATAGTCCTTTTTGATTATATTCTCATCAGACAAGGGTTTATCTAAGATATCTATTATTGAACTCATTTTGTCTTCAATTTAAAATTCAAGGACTTTAGAAAATTTTTATTTGATGTTGTTAGAGCTTTTTGTTGAGCTGGTCGCTTTAATGTTGTTGTTGTTGTTCTTGATGCTATATTTTTCAATGTATTTTGTGTTGTATATTAGCATTATTTAGTTGGCCTTAAATGTATTCGTATTGTAATTTCCTCTCCTCGGAAATTAATTAAATCACCGTGTTGATCCAGTACGCGCAGCGCTAGTGAACTTATCTCTCTGGTGTTTACAGGTAAATAGATAAGATTTCTTGGAACCTCATCTATTTTATAGCCTGGAGGCACATTAATCGGAAATTCATGAAGTGTATGCGATTTCGAGTTATTCATATATGTGTTTATAGCGATACTACTTTCAATTCGCAAGAGATTCACTTTAAAAATATTAACTGGAAGATCTGAATAATAATATTTGTTTGGTGTTAGGATTTTGCTATTGAATCCTAAAAGTTTTCCAATTGTATTGTCTTTATTAAAATATACAGGATCCTTGAAACTATTAACTTTAACTTGCATTGTATTGTTATTGGCTTCAATAAAAATCTTATTTGCTGGGCAGAGTCGTTTGTATTCCTCTTCTATAAAATCAACTATATCATTTAATTCGTAAGATCCAATTGGAATTTCAATTATATGTTCCCCTATATGAAACATATTGTTGTAGGTGTCTACATTTGGAATACTGTTGTATGAATGAAAATCAGTTAGAGCACACTCATATGCACCATGTAATTCAATAGGAGGAAAGTAACTAGCAGACAGTTCTGATGAGTTAGAGCTCAGAGTAAGTGTTATTGACATTATAACAGTCTGATTACAATTAAATAATGTTTAGTACACAGTATGGTTTATAAGTATGATTTACATACATATTTTATTTCAAATTTGTTCTTATTTTAAAATTAACATTAGGTTCTTAATATTAATGCTATTGTTGTTGTTGCTATTGATGTTGTTGTTGTTTCTAATTTAGTTTTTCTTCCAACTATAATATTTCATCTTTACTTATCCAAGAATTGTGTTGATTAGAAAATCCCAGCCATTTAACATATACCTCCTTCCCTTTAATTTTAAGAACCTTTTCAACTAGATATGTATTTGTAAATCTAGTTTTTGAAAGTTGCTCAGTATAGAAGCCACCTTTAATAGGATTGCCAAGATAGTCTTCTAATATGTATGTTGCAGGATTTGTATTTTGAACTCTTGTAATTGTGAAAATTTCTGTAGTCCAATTTGGAGTATAACCTTTTTCAAATGTGTGCTTATATTTGCTTATGCGAACATGATCTCCCACATTAAATTTTGACATTTTATATATTTTCAAATGACTGTATACTGTATTTAGCAGCTTTTCCTCATTTGTTGAGTTGACTTCAATAGGAGACATTTTAATGGTACGATGAACTTTTCTATTGTATGCATTGAGTAAATCTTTGTCTATATCAATCCACTTATATGAACCATTATAACTAAATTCTTTCCACATCATTCCTTTCAATGTTCTATTAAATCGTTCTACTATTGATGCTTTCATAATGCTATATGTTGAGTAGTGATTAATGTTGTATTTATGCATTAATTTTCCAAAGTGTTTGTTGAAAAATTCTTTGCGATCATCTGTTTGTAAGTTTTTTGGTACTCGTCCCAATTCAAAAATATCTTCCATTGCCTTGGTTGTTTCGAGTGCTGTTTTTGTTTTTAGCGGTACTGCCCATGCAAATTTTGAGAATGTGTCAATTACAGTCAACAAAAATCGATAATTTCTATTTTCTTTAGAATAGTTCCCCATTTCAACTAAATCAGCTTGCCAAAGATCATCTATTCCTTTCATTACAACTCTGCGACGCACAAATTGTTTTCGTGCTTGCTTATGGAGTTCATTTACTAAATTTCTTTTTGAAGACATTAAGTTGTTTTTAAAGATTTTTTGCAGAGTGTTGTGATCTGCTTGACGCACTTTCAGCTATTGATACAAACATGTAATTTTCTAATCTATAAATTTTTTCATTATATTATTCATGGTGCTTTCGTTTTGGACATGATCCTTTTGTTTTGGACATCAATGTTGTTGTTCGTATCCACAAAGAACCCCAGCAGTTTAGGTGCATTTTTCAAAGAAATTGTGCTGCTAGTATCGTTTAAATAGTGTCCAAATTTATCAACAGACATACTCTATATAGTTTATTAAAGTTAGTGTATTATATTCGCTTCACGTAGTTCTTCAATAATTGATACAATTTCGTTATTGTGATTAGTATGACCTGCACCTTGTGATGCGATCAGTAGTCGAAGTCGATCTACTAACTCATTTGGATCATCCCAGTATATATAGTTGGGCTTATTGATGTTAACTTGCATCATTCCCTCACCTAAATAGCTACCTTTGGGCTTAGATCCTGTTGATTCAGGTAAATTCTTCTGGTTTTTCTCATCAATAAATTTCTTAATAATATGTTTATATTTATATCCTCTAGTACCCTTAATTTGACCATCAGGTTTAAAGTCTCTTCTATATGCACTAGTAGTAATTAAAATCTTTTTATAGATTTCAAGTTCAAATTTATCGTAATTTTTTGGTATTTTATGAAACGTTAGAGAAAATAGTCCTGGTGTTAGAGCCCATATTTGACCACCCACTTGTATTTTACCTTCATTCAGTTTTAGGCTACTATCACCAAATTTCCATTCATTATTGTAATCTTTATGTGGGCCATAGTTTGTATCTAATTAATTTTTTCCTTCCAAAACTGATAAATCAGTAAAAGTATATTCTGTATTGGAATTATGTGAGTAAAAATCATCTTCATCATCATCATCATTTTCAGTATTAACATCATTAAATAAGATGGTATTATCAAAAATTGTCCCTTCTACTAGTTTTTTTGGTGTACTTGACTCTATCTTTACTGATGGGGTTTCAGCCTTTAAATTTGTATTATTTTCAACTTAGTAGTAGGGAACTGTTCATCCTGGCGTCGATTAAAATTGTTAAATTGTGGCTGAAATTGTTAAATTGTTGCTGAAATTGTTAAATTTGGGTAATTAAAATTTGAAAATTTTAAAATTCTTGAAATTTGATACCTACGAGGGTGGTTCGATAAGTCCTTTAAATATTTTTCGAGGGTGGTTCAATAAGTCTGTCTTTTTCCTAATGCCTACGGCATGCATGATAATTTTTCCTAATGCCTACGGCAATACATAATTATTTTCAAATGCCGACGGGAAAATCATGAAAATGATTTTTTCTAATACCAATGTTGAAATAGTGATTATTAATTTTTCCTAATGTCTACGGCAAAACATGTTTATTAATTTTTCCTAATGCCGACGGCAAAACATGATTATTTTTTTCAAATGCCGACGGCAATACATACTTATTTTTCCTAATGCCTACGGCAATACATACTTATTTTTCCTAATGCCTACGGCAATACATAATTATTTTCAAATGCCGACGGCAAAACATGATTATTTTTTTCAAATGCCGACGGCAATACATGATAATTTTTCCTAATGCCTACGTCAATGCATGATAATTTTTCCTAATGCCGACGGCAAAACATGATTATTATTTTTTTCAAATGCCGACGGCAAAACATGATTATTATTTTCTAATGCTCCCAGTGTTGCCATACTGTAGAAATTTGATATCGTAATACTACATCAGTAATATCAGAGAAAGAAGGTTTGATGACTATTAGGCGATTCTCATATGAATCGTGAGAATGTGCTTGTGTGATTTCCTCACGCTAATAAATTGTTATACAATAAAATAATTAAATAACTGAATAAAATAATTAAATAAATGAATAAAATAATTAAATAAATGAATAAAATAATTAAATAAATGAATAAAATAATTAAATAAATTATTTTATTTATTTATAAAACGTTCTCATGTATGTGAACACTCCTAATGCTTGTGTGTGGGGGGTCCAGCTTGTTTGTCGCTGGTAAGCTTATATTCTGTTTATTTGTTTAAGAAATATATTTGTATGTAGGTATGTATGTGTGTATGATGCATGCATGCATGTATGTATGTATGTATGTATGTATGTGCGATCGAAAGAACTTGTGCGTGGAATATTTTGTGGCTGTGTAGAATACATTTATATTTTGCAACGTAATCATTTTCTTTGCTGCGATTATTTTAAAGCAGCAAAGTTTAAACTAAGTACAGTCATCAGCAGAGAAATAAAAAGTTAAAACTGTGAATGCTGCAAGGATACTGCTACTAATTTTCGTATAAATACACCAACTTTTCTAACCAACACATCAGTACTTTATTGTATTTACAAGTAGTATCATCAGCAATTGTGTTAAAGTTTTATAATAATAAAATAACTAAAAATGAGTTATACAGGTTATCAGTGTAATAGATGCCATAAGGTGTACAAATATCAAAAGTCCTTTTTGGATCATGTGAAAAGTCATAGCGTGCAGGATCAAATGGTCGTAAGTCGGGGTACAAATCAAGAGCAACCGCAGACATTTGTTCAAAATCCTCAACAGCAGATAAATTCATTTCATCACCAGCAGCACCCTTCTCTACAGTATCCCCAATATCAACAATACGGTACGCCTAACTGTTACCCTACACCAATGTCATGGAGTAATCAGTTTTTGGCATCAGGAGTACCAATGCAATATGAGTATCCAAGTTACAATTATAATCCCGTCACACCAGTTAATCAAATGGAGCAGTATTCCAATTTGATGCAATGGCAACCTCTTAATTATCATCAACAAGAGCAGCAGCTACAACAACAAGCTCATCAACAAGGTGTGGATATCCTTGGAGGGACTTTATACAACGATGCTATGGACATAAGTTTACCGGAAAGTGATGGAGAAGTAGAAGAAAAAAGAGAAGAAACTCTGCCAGCTGCAATGAGTACTTCGCATGCTAGGAGAGAAGAAGTCGAAGAGAATGTGAGATATTACAAAATATCGAAAGCCTTCAAAAACCATATCGCCACATATGTAATACTAAATAAAAAGGACCAACTTCTCTTGGAAGAATTTATTAAAGAAAACATGAATATTTTTATTGAGAGACTTCAAATGTCTTTGTCTAAGCATACAATAATTAAATTTCATGTGAGTATTGTGGCGGAGTACATCAAAATTGTAGAAGAAGAATTGGAGTTGTGTATTATAACACATGTAGCCAAAATGAGTTTGCTGACGAAGGCAGATAACATTGAAGAATTATTCCGTAAACAGGTTGAGGAGATTTTAACCAAAATGTCTGAATTTGAAGAGCGAGATTCTGGTTGGACTTTGTCACGCATAGTTCGAGCAGAAATCAACATCAACAAATCTTCGCTAGTCAAAGGATCAAGTTGGATATCCACTCCGGAAAAACTATTAAGAAAAAAAGCTTGCATCAATATACAAAACGGTGATGAATACTGCTTCAAGTGGTGTATGATTGCTGCCATGGATACTACCAAATATAATCAAGAACGTTGCAGTACTTATAATATTCAGGACATTTCTGCAGACATTATTTCTACGCGAAATGGTGTAGCATTAAATTTCAAAAACTTAACTTACCCATTAGCACTAAACAAAATTAAGGAGTTCGAAGTAAATAATCCAGCAATAAGTGTTAATGTGTTTGGGTACGATGAGGGAGCAGATCAAATCATCGGTCCCTATTATGTGACCAAGGAGGAGAAAGTAAAGCATGTCAACTTGTTGCTTTTGGAGAATGGTGAAGTTCATCACTACATATTGATAAAGAACATATCAAAGTAAGTTAGAAAATTATACTACTACTCTTTAATTTTAATGATACCTATACTTGTTTTTTATCTTTTATACTATATACATTTTACTAATCAACTTTTATATATTTTTTGTCATTCACAGACTTTTACGAAGTCAGTCTACCAAAAATCACAATAAGCTACATTTTTGTAATAGCTGCCTACAGTATAGTCATAACGAAAATGGTATGAGTAGCCATAAGGCAGAATGCGGCAAAATAGTGACAACTATGCCGTCAGGTCCAGATGCAGTTCTAAGTTTTAAGGGGCATCAGAGGAAAATGGATGTCCCCTTTGTGGTGTACGCAGATTTTGAATGCATCCTGGAAGACATTAGTAATAACGTGAGTAGTAAAACCAGTCTTGTCAAAAAGCACACTCCTTGTGCTTTTAGTTACTACATTAAGTGTCTCCATAACAATAAGTTAGATAAATTAAGGGTTTATACAGGGAAAGATGCTTCACAAAAATTTGTTTCATTTTTAATTAAAGATTGTGAGGATATTTATAATAATCATTTAGTAAATAATAGGCAAATGGATACTTTATCCCCTTCTGATATTTATAATTTTTATAGTGCGGTGAATTGTCATATTTGTCAAAAATTTCTAGGTAAAGATCGCGTTAGAGATCATTGTCACATTAGCGGTAAATATAGAGGTGCAGCCCACAATAACTGTAATTTGAATTACCAAATTCCCAAGTTTATACCAGTTTACTTTCACAATTACTCAAATTATGATTCACATCTTTTTATTAAAGAACTAGGTGAAATTTCTATGCAACTGAAAGTACTCCCTCTCAATAAGGAGCTTTATATATCACTCTCGCAATTTACAGAAATGAGCGATGGTCATAATCTTGAAATAAGATTTCTTGATACATTACGCTTTATGGCTGAGAGTTTAGAATCATTAGCCTGCAATTTGTCGGATAATGATTTTAACACTATAAGGTCCTTATTTCAAACAGAAAAAGAATTTCAGCTTATTAAGAAGAAAGGCATTTTCCCCTATGAGTACCTAAATTCATTTCAAAAATTAGACGAGTGCCAGCTGCCTTCACGCAGTGATTTCTTTAATAAGTTGAACAATAAAGAGTGTTCCTTAGACGAATACTCACATGCTGTAGAGGTATGGAATACTTTTGGGTGCAAAACAATGAAAGATTACATGGAACTTTACTTAAAAACAGATGTCCTCTTACTGACAGATATTTTCGAGAACTTTAGAAAAGTTTGTAAAGGTATTTATGAGCTGGATCCATGTCAATACTATACCGCACCTGGACTTTCCTGGGATGCAATGTTAAAATACACAAAAATTGAACTAGAATTATTTACGGACATAGACATGTACAATTTTATGAAAAAAGGTATACGTGGGGGAATCGTACAGTGTAGCCAAAGATATTCGAAAGCGAATAACAAATATTTGGAAGATTTCGATAAAGAAAAGCCCTCGGAGTTTCTTGTCTATTTAGACGCAAATAACCTTTACGGTTGGGCTATGTCGGAATATCTTCCTCATGGGGGGTTCAGATGGTTATCGCAAGACGAGCTGAATCTGGATCCAAACAGCATATCTGACAATGGAACAGACGGTTATGTTTATGAGGTCACTTTAGATTATCCTTCTCACTTACATGACTTGCATAATGACCTACCTTTTTGCGCTGAAAATAAAAAACCACTGCAAGCGAAGTATAACAAGTTGATAACCGATTTCTCTACAAAGCAATCATACGTGATACACTTTAGAGTTCTTAAACAATGCTTAGAAAATGGCTTAGTTTTAAAGAAAACTCATCGTATTCTAGCATTTAAACAATCTCCATGGTTAAAAGGCTATATTGACCTAAATACCAGACATAGAGCCACTGCTAAAAATGCTTTTGAAAAAAACTTTTTCAAACTACTCAATAATGCAGTCTATGGTAAAACCATGGAAAATGTGGATAAGAGGAGAGATGTTAAAATTGTCAATAATTGGGAGAGAACGAATTGTAATCGTTTGGGGGCTCAAGATTGGATATCAAAACCAAATTTTCATAGTTTATCTGTATTTTCCGAAGATCTGGTAGCAATCGAAATGACTAGAGTCAAAACCTGCTACAATAAACCAATTTACTTAGGATTTTGTGTACTTGAATTGTCCAAATGGAAAATGTATAATTTTCATTACGGGTACATGCAACCTAAGTTTAAGACAAAACTCTCATTGAACTATATGGACACGGACTCTTTTATATATTCAATAAAGACGGATGACTTTTACGCTGACATAAAAAATGACATAGAAGAACATTTTTATACATCGGACTATCCCACGGACAATACTTATAATTTCCCATTAATAAATAAAAAAGTTTTAGGCATGATGAAAGATGAAAACTGCGGTAAGATAATGACAGAATTTGTTGGGCTGCGATCAAAAATGTACTCATTCAGTGTACAAAATCAAAATGACGTTAAAAAATCAAAGGGGGTAAAAAGATCCATATTAGATAAATATAGTTTAGCTACTTATAGAAACTGTTTATTCAATAAGACTAATGTATACGATAATATGTTAACATTTAAATCTAAGCTTCACCATATATATACTAGTAAATTAAATAAGGTAGTCTTAAGTTATGGAGACGATAAGAGAAAAATTAGGTCAAATAATATTAACACATATGCATGGTATCATTTTCGTATTAAGGAAACTAACCCTGAATACGAACTTGATATGTTGCTAGATGAAATTGCTAGAATGCAAGAAAATAGCTAAAATTAGTTAATTTTTAGTTAAGTAGTTAATTTTTAAATTGTATATAAAATCTTAGTTATTAAGAAACATTATTGTAAACAAAATCCTATTTATTGTTGTTAAAATGATTTTAAATAAAATCCTATTTATTAAGAAAAATTATTGTACATAAAATCCTATTTATTAAGAAAAACTAACTATTGTACATATGTATATGAGTTTTTAAGAAAAAATTTGAAATAAAATATTGAAAAAAGAATTAAATGTGTGAATGACTTTTATTTCTTTATTGGCTTTACTTCGTTGGAAAAAAAAAAAAAAAAAAAAAAAAAAAAAAATGATATCTTCCATATCGCTTAAACATGCACAGTCTTGATTTCTTTAAGAGGATCTGCACAAGACAAACTGAATTTCACAATATTATGAAATTCCATTAAATTTCATTAGATATTTTCATAAAGAGAATCAATTAAGATAATCGGATAAGTCCTTATATTTTTCACTACATACAAGTTTCTCTTATTTTCTAATCGAAAAAGCTTAATCCCAATTTTCTATTTGCCAATGATATGTACTAATTATGTATTTTAAATTATAAATAAAAAGACATTAAAGAGTTTGTAAAATATAAATGTTTGTGCTTTTTTATTTAATATTTTCAGTTATTTCATAAAGAAATTTAAGACATAAATGACCACAGGTAAATGTATTAAAATTCTGATGTTGATTATAGTTGTATTTTATATTTGTACCAAGATATTTGACTACTTCCGAAGGAGGTTGTAAGTTTCCAAAGCTGTCGAAATATTCTTTTTCATTGTTGTTTTTATAATATGCTACCCAATGTGTACCAGGTCCTGTTGATACGTCTAAATTGATTATTCCACATTCTATTTTCTTTGTTCGTTTTGGTAGAGTATTCAACATGAAAACTCCTCTAAAATATGGAATATTTATAGAGAAACGGTTTAGGTCCTCATCAGATAGTGGTCTGTTGGGTAGCATCTCTAATAGTTTTTTGATTCCTCTTTGAAAACTAAACCATAACCCTTTTTATATGGTTTTAAGTAAAGTCCCTTTCCAACTGCAATAGATTCCATCGCTTTATTATGTCTAGTTGCTTCATCAAGTTGATTTTTTGCATTCTTTGTTGCATTTACAGCTTTAGCTATAGCAGCACCTCCAGTTGTTAGACTACCAATTGCACCCAGAGCAGTTAAAATCGGTATTAGAGGCAAAAACCCACCAATTTTTGGGACACGTATTACACGTGGTACTATAATTTGAGATTTTCTTCCTTTTAATGATTTGTTGATAGTTTTTCGGGCAATTTTAATTGCTGAGTTAATATCTAATGGTTTTTCCTTCTTTAGTATATTTGTTGCAGCTGTAATTGATGTTCTAAACAGTTTTTTATCATTTATCTTGTTCTTTTTAACATTTTTCTTTTTCTCCACACCCATACCAAATTTTGTTTTGGCTTTCATTGCCTTAGTAACCATATAGGCAAATGATTTTTCAGCAATACTACTATCTTTTGATAAAACTCGATCCCAAGCTGAATTTTCAAGTATTTTATCAGCCTTGTGTCTAGTGCTTAAATCCTTATTTTTCGAATAAGCTATATCGTGATCTTTACAAGCAGAGTCCAATAAATTAATTCCTTTATCACCTCGATTTAAACGTTTTTGTAGTTTTGTTCCAGGTCCACAGTACTGATATCCAGGAAGATGAAGTTCAACAGGTAGAGAGTTTATTATTTTATCTACTATACCTCCTCCAACGAAGGTGTTTTTATGACTAAACGTTTTCTGATATCGTATAACCATATTATCTGATTTTTTCTATAATAAGAGGTAACATTTGTGAAATGTATTTAGTTACAAAAATGTAGTTAGTGAAACAACATAAAAATATTTTAGTTCGTAATATTGATGAATCATCGAACATCACTTCAAAAATAAAGCATAGCCCCCTCTTACCAAATTCTATTCGTGCTCTAATAGTGGGACCATCAAATTGTGGAAAGACTAATGTTATGATCGGCTTACTAGAAAGTCCTAATGGACTCAAGTTTGAAAACATATATTTATACTCAAAATCTGCTTATCAACCCAAATATGAGTACTTGAAGAAACTAATTTCACCAGTTAAAGAAATGGGATATTATACATTCACCGATAATGAATCAGTTATTCCACCTGACGAAGCTAAAACTAATTCAATTATGATATTTGATGATGTTGCATGTGAAAAGCAGAATAATATACGTACATATTTTTGTATGATGCGACATAGGGATATTGATTCATTCTACTTGTGTCAAACTTATACTAGAATTCCCAAGCATTTAATAAGAGACAATGCAAATGTTACTATAATGTTTAAGCAAGATGATACAAATATGAAGCATGTTTATAGGGATCATGTTGGCAGCGATATGAGTTACGAAAAGTTCCAAGAAATTTGTAGAGAATGTTGGAAGAATAAATGTGGCTTTTTAGTGATAAGCAAAGATAATGAATTAAATGATGGTCGCTACAGAAAGCAATTTGACTTTTTCATAACTATATAAACTACTTCTCATAAAAGATTGACTTTAGTTATTAATCTAACTTTAAACTTGATACATCTATTTGCTATAACCTCATCTGATACCTGATAAGCTGATCTCAAAACTAGACCAGCTACCTGAAAACCAGACCAGGTCCTGATAAGCTGATCTAAAAACCAGACCAGGTCCTGATAAGCTGATCTGAAAACCAGACCAGGTCCTGAAAAGCTGATCTGAAAACCAGACCAGGTCCTGATAAGCTGATCTGAAAACCAGACCAGGTCCTGAAAAGCTGATCTGAAAACCAGACCAGGTTCTGATAAGCTGATCTAAAAACCAGACCAGGTCCTGATAAGCTGATCTGAAAACCAGACCAGGTCCTGAAAAGCTGATCTGAAAACCAGACCAGGTCCTGATAAGCTGATCTGAAAACCAGACCAGGTCCTGAAAAGCTGATCTGAAAACCAGACCAGGTCCTGATAAGCTGATCTGAAAACCAGACCAGGTCCTGAAAAGCTGATCTCATTGCTGATACCTGTTATTTGCCCTTAGCAAACATGGATGAGAAAATTTTAAAACAGTTGGTGTTGACAAGGAATGTGTTGAAGAAAAAGCTTCGTAGTATAAAAACTGGTGAAATAGATACACGTGAATAATTAAGAGATACATTCAAACCTATAACAGAACCTCTTAAAGAATTCATAAATAGTTCTAAAAATTTTAAAAGAATTCGTATAAAAGAAGAAAGTAACATCAAGACAGAAGTTGAAAATAATACAAGTTTAAAGCCTGAAAACCCATCAGTCAAGATAGAGACAAGTACACCAAAAAAACTAGTAGAAGGGACAATTTTTGATAATACCATCTTATTTAATGATGTTAATACTGAAAATGATGATGATGATGATGATGATGATGAAGATGATTTTTACTCACAGACTTCCAATGCAGAATATACTTATACTGATTTATCAGTTTTGGAAGGAAGAAATGAGTTAGATACAAACTATGGCCCACATAAAGATTACAATAATGAATGGAAATTTGGTGATAGTAGCCTAAAACTGAATGAAGATAAAATACAAGTTGGTGGTCAAATATGGGCTCTAACACCAGGACTATTTTCTCTAATGTTTCATAAAATACCAAAAAATTACGATAAATTTGAACTTGAAATCTATAAAAAGATTTTAATTACTACTAATGCATATAGAAGAGACTTTAAACCTGATGGTCAAATTAAGGGTACTAGAGGATATAAATATAAATATATTATTAAGAAATTTATTGATGAGAAAAACCAGAAGAATTTACCTGAATCAACAGGGTCTAAGCCCAAAGGTAGCTATTTAGGTGAGGGAATGATGCAAGTTAACATCAATAATCCCAACTATATATACTGGGACGATCCAAATGAGTTAGTAGATAGACTTCGACTACTGCTCGCATCACAAGGTGCAGGTCATACTAATCACAATAACGAAATTGTATCAATTATTGAAGAACTACGTGAAGCGAATATAATACACTAACTTTAATAAACTAAATAGAGTATGTCTGTTGATAAATTTGGACACTATTTAAACGATACTAGCAGCACAATTTCTTTGAAAAATGCACCTAAACTGCTGGGGTTCTTTGTGGATACGAACAACAACATTGATGTCCAAAACAAAAGGATCAAAAATGTTGCAAAAGCTCTGGAGGAAAACGATGTTATCAATAAATTGTTTTTGCAAACTCAAATCGAAAAATTAGAAGAGAAATTATTAACATACTTTAAGGGGGATAATACTATAATACGAGAAGATATTCAAATGCAAATTGAGGAACTACAACGCGAAATAAAATTATATATAGAAGAAAATTATAAAATTGAAAAAGATATTCTACATATTAAAACATCCTTTGAAGAACAAATTGAACAGCTTAATGAAAAAATTTATAGATTAGAAAATTATATGTTTGTATCAATAGCTGAAAGTGCGTCAAGCAGATCACAACACTCTGCAAAAAATCTTTAAAAACAACTTAATGTCTTCAAAAAGAAATTTAGTAAATGAACTCCATAAGCAAACACGAAAACAATTTGTGCGTCGCAGAGTTGTAATGAAAGGAATAGATGATCTTTGGCAAGCTGATTTAGTTGAAATGGGGAACTATTCTAAAGAAAATAGAAATTATCGATTTTTGTTGACTGTAATTGACACATTCTCAAAATTTGCATGGGCAGTACCGCTAAAAACAAAAACAGCACTCGAAACAACCAAGGCAATGGAAGATATTTTTGAATTGGGACGAGTACCAAAAAACTTACAAACAGATGATGGAAAAGAATTTTTCAACAAACACTTTGGAAAATTAATGCATAAATACAACATTAATCACTACTCAACATATAGCATTATGAAAGCATCAATAGTAGAACGATTTAATAGAACATTGAAAGGAATGATGTGGAAAGAATTTAGTTATAATGGTTCATATAAGTGGATTGATATATACAAGGATTTACTCAATGCATACAATAGAAAAGTTCATCGTACCATTAAAATGGCTCCTATTAAAGTCAACTCAACAAATGAGGAAAAGCTGCTAAATACAGTATACAGTCATTTGAAAATGTATAAAATGTCAAAATTTAATGTGGGAGATCATGTTCGCATAAGCAAATATAAGCACACATTTGAAAAAGGTTATACTCCAAATTGGACTACAGAAATTTTCACAATTACAAGAGTTCAAAATACAAATCCTGCAACATACATATTAGAAGACTATCTTGGCAATCCTATTAAAGGTGGCTTCTATACTGAGGAACTTTCAAAAACTAGATTTCCAAATACATATCTAGTTGAAAAGGTTCTTAAAATTAAAGGGAAGGAGGTATATGTTAAATGGCTGGGATTTTCTAATCAACATAATTCTTGGATAAGTAAAGATGAAATATTATAGTTGGAAGAAAAACTAAATTAGAAACAACAACAACATCAATTGCAACAACAACAATAGCATTAATATTAAGAAACTAATGTTAATTTTAAAATGAGAAAAAGTTTTAAATAAAATATGTAAATCATACTTATAAACCATACTGTGTACTAAACATTATTTAATTGTAATCAGACTGTTATAATGTCAATAACACTTACTCTGAGCTCTAACTCATCAGAACTATCTGCTAGTTACTTTCCTCCTATTGAATTACATGGTGCATATGAGTGTGCTCTAACTGATTTTCATTCATACAACAGTATTCCAAATGTAGACACCTACAACAATATGTTTCATATAGGGGAACATATAATTGAAATACCAATTGGATCTTACGAATTAAATAATATAGTTGATTTTATAGAAGAGGAATACAAACGACTCTGCCCAGCAAATAAGATTTTTATTGAAGCCAATAACAATACAATGCAAGTTAAAGTTAATAGTTCCAAGGATCTTGTATATTTTAATAAAGACAATACAATTGGAAAACTTTTAGGATTCAATAGCAAAATCCTAACACCAAACAAATATTATTATTCAGATCTTCCAGTTAATATATTTAAAGTGAATCTCTTGCGAATTGAAAGTAATATCGCTATAAACACATATATGAATAACTCGAAATCGCATACACTTCATGAATTTCCGATTAATGTGCCTCCAGGCTATAAAATAGATGAGGTTCCAAGAAATCTTATCTATTTACCTGTAAACACCAGAGAGATAAGTTCACTAGCGCTGCGCGTACTGGATCAACACGGTGATTTAATTAATTTCCGAGGAGAGGAAATTACAATACGAATACATTTAAGGCCAACTAAATAATGCTAATATACAACACAAATACATTGAAAAATATAGCATCAAGAACAACAACAACAACATTAAAGCGACCAGCTCAACAAAAAGCTCTAACAACATCAAATAAAAATTTTCTAAAGTCCTTGAATTTTAAATTGAAGACAAACTGAGTTCAATAATAGATGTCTTAGATAAACCCTTGTCTGATGAGAATATAATCAAAAAGGACTATCATACATATGTACCATACTTACAATCTTACAACAATAATGATGAAATTAGAATTTCAATTCAAAATCAAGATTTGTATGTGCTACCCAGTGAGAGCTACATTTATGTAGAGGGATTTGTTGTCGATCATAATAAGGCCAAATCTTCTTCTTCTTCTTCGGAGAACTTTTTATTAAAAAACAACTTTGTGGCATATCTATTTGATGAAATTCGCTATGAGCTCAATGGAATTGAAATTGACCATACAAGATATTTAGGAGCCACAAGCACTATAAAAAATTTGGTTTCTCTGTCACCAACAGAAAGCAATGTGATGCAAAATGCTGGATGGAACAAAATTGACGATGTCACTCTTGAAAATGGATTTTTCAATTTTTATGTACCTCTAAAAATGCTTCTAGGATTCGCCGAAGACTACAACAAAGTTATACTAAATGGAAAACATGAATTGATACTCTTGCGCAATAAGAATGATGAAGATCTTGTACGCTCGAGTGTTTCTACTGAAAAAGCTAAACTTACAATTTCACTCATCTCATGGAGAATCCCACATGTACAATTATCCGACTTTAGCAAATTGAATATGATAAAAATTATTAACAATGGTGCTTCTATACCTATGGCATTTCGCAGTTGGGATTGTCATGTTAATCCACAATTAAACACAGGTACTAGCCATATTTGGAATGTTAAACTGGCTGCAAATAGAGAACGCCCCCGTTTTGTATTGATTGCTTTTCAACAAGAAAATAAGTTTGTTCATTGTGATTTGACTAATTTAAAAGTACATTTAAATTCAGTCTCATATCCATATGATGATCTTAACATAAAGTTCAAAAATGAACGATATGCAATTCTATATGATATGTATCTAAGATTCCAACAAAGTTACTATAAGAGGGAATCTCAACCGCTTCTATCTGCATCAGAGTTTAAGACAAAAGCTCCTATTATTGTAGTAGATGTCAGTCATCAGAATGAATCACTCAATAATGGACTGATTGATATAAAAATAGCATTTGAAACAGCAACTAATATTGCAGCAAAGACATCAGCTTACTGCATTCTTATTCATGATCGCATAATAGAATATATACCCATCAAAGGACAAGTTCGAAAAGTCTTATAAATTGAGTAATATGGAAAATAACACAATTTTTATAGACGTACAAGGTTTCAAAAGTAATTCAAATGATTTCATCGCAAAAGAAGTAGCGATTGTTTTCAACAATTATGAATATAACAATTTCATTATAAAACCACCATTTGATTTTAAATGCTTATCAATAAAAAAGCAAAGAGAAGCAAAGTGGCTAACGAAAAACTATCATCACCTCAGCTGGACTGCTGGATCAGTTTCTTTTGAAAGCGTTTGCAATTTTTTAAAAGCCAACGCAAGATGTTCTAAAATTTATGTAAAAGGCGAAGAGAAAAGACGATGGTTGGAAAAAATTTTATGCCGAAAAATTTTTAACGTTGAGGATATAGGCTGTATCAACTTTAAACAAATGGAGATTAAGTATCCAGAATATTTTTATTGTAATTATCATAAACTTGGTGTTTGCGCATTAAAAAATGCTATTTTACTAACAAAAGAAATATCTTGCTTTAAATGAATTTTTACACTCTTTAAAATATTAATGTATGTATTATTATAAAATTTTAAAAAACTTTAAACAATAAATGTATAGAAAAATAAAAAATCTACAAGTGTTTTCTTATTTCAAAAACAAACTACATAAAGGAAAGAGAAGGAAGTGGAAAGGAGGAGGAGAAGTTAGCATTTTTGCTAACTTGCAAATTTTTACTTTTTGTTTCTCTGCTTATGACTGTAGTTAGTTGAAACTTGCTGCTTTAAAATAATCGCAGCCAAAGAAAATGATTACGTTGCAAAATATAAATGTATTCTACACAGCCACAAAATATTCCACGCACAAGTTCTTTCGATCGTACATACATACATACATACATACATACATACATCATACACACATACATACATACATACATCATACACACATACATACATACATACAAATATATTTCTTAAACAAATAAACAGAATATAAGCTTACCAGCGACAAACAAGCTGGACCCCCCACACACAAGCATTAGGGGGTTCACATACATGAGAACGTTTTATAAATAAATAAAATAATTTATGTAATTATTTTATTCATTTATTTAATTATTTTATTTTATAAGAATTTATTAGCGTGAGGAATTCACACAAGCACATTCCCATGATTCATATGAAACTATATGACCTAGTAGTCATAAAACCTTCTTTCTCTGATATTACTGATATAGTATTACGATAACAAATTTCTACAGTATGGCAACACTGGGAGCATTAGAAAATAATAATCATGTTTTGCCGTCGGCATTTGAAAAAAATAATAATCATGTTTTGCCGTCGGCATTAGGAAAAATAAGTATGTATTGCCGTAGGTATTAGGAAAAATCAGTATGTATTGCCGTCGGCATTTGAAAAAAATAATCATGTTTTGCCGTCGGCATTAGGAAAAATTAATAAACATGTTTTGCCGTAGACATTAGGAAAAATTAATAATCACTATTTCAACATTGGTATTAGAAAAAATCATTTTCATGATTTTCCCGTCGGCATTTGAAAATAATTATGTATTGCCGTAGGCATTAGGAAAAATTATCATGCATGCCGTAGGCATTAGGAAAAAGACAGACTTATTGAACCACCCTCGAAAAATATTTAAAGGACTTATCGAACCACCCTCGTAGGTATCAAATTTCAAGAATTTTAAAATTTTCAAATTTTAATTACCCAAATTTAACAATTTCAGCAACAATTTAACAATTTCAGCCACAATTTAACAATTTTAATCGGCGCCAGAACCGCCAGTTCCCTACTACTCAACTTCTGTCTTGATGTTACTTTCTTCTTTCATGAAAATTCTTTTAATATTTTTAGAACTATTTATGAATTCTTTAAGAGGTTCTGTTATCTCTTAATTATTCACGTGTATCTATTTCACCAGTTTTTATACTACGAAGCTTTTTCTTCAACACATTTCTTGTCAACACCAACTGTTTTAAAATTTTCTCATCCATGTTTGCTAAGGGCAAATAACAGGTATCAGCAATCAGATCAGCTTATTAGGAGCTGGTCTGGTTTTCTGATCAGCTTATTAGGAGCTGGTCTGGTTTTCAGATCAGCTTATTAGGACCTGGTCTGGTTTTCAGATCAGCTTATTAGGAGCTGGTCTGGTTTTCAGATCAGCTTTTCAGGACCTGGTCTGGTTTTCAGATCAGCTTTTCAGGACCTGGTCTGGTTTTCAGATCAGCTTTTGAGGACCTGGTCTGATTTTCAGATCAGCTTTTCAGGACCTGGTCTGGTTTTCAGATCAGCTTTTCAGGACATGGTCTGGTTTTTAGATCAGCTTTTCAGGACCTGGTCTGGTTTTCAGATCAGCTTTTCAGGACCTGGCTGGTTTTCAGATCAGCTTTTCAGGACCTGGTCTGGTTTTCAGATCAGCTTTTCAGGACCTGGTCTGGTTTTCAGATCAGCTTATCAGGACCTGGTCTGGTTTTCAGATCAGCTTTTCAGGACCTGGTCTGGTTTTCAGATCAGCTTATCAGGACCTGGTCTGGTTTTTAGATCAGCTTATCAGGACCTGGTCTGGTTTTCAGGTAGCTGGTCTAGTTTTGAGATCAGCTTATCAGGTATCAGATGAGGTTATAGCAAATAGATGTATCAAGTTTAAAGTTAGATTAATAACTAAAGTCAATCTTTTATGAGAAGTAGTTTATATAGTTATGAAAAAGTCAAATTGCTTTCTGTAGCGACCATCATTTAATTCATTATCTTTGCTTATCACTAAAAAGCCACATTTATTCTTCCAACATTCTCTACAAATTTCTTGGAACTTTTCGTAACTCATATCGCTGCCAACATGATCCCTATAAACATGCTTCATATTTGTATCATCTTGCTTAAACATTATAGTAACATTTGCATTGTCTCTTATTAAATGCTTGGGAATTCTAGTATAAGTTTGACACAAGTAGAATGAATCAATATCCCTATGTCGCATCATACAAAAATATGTACGTATATTATTCTGCTTTTCACATGCAACATCATCAAATATCATAATTGAATTAGTTTTAGCTTCGTCAGGTGGAATAACTGATTCATTATCGGTGAATGTATAATATCCCATTTCTTTAACTGGTGAAATTAGTTTCTTCAAGTACTCATATTTGGGTTGATAAGCAGATTTTGAGTATAAATATATGTTTTCAAACTTGAGTCCATTAGGACTTTCTAGTAAGCCGATCATAACATTAGTCTTTCCACAATTTGATGGTCCCACTATTAGAGCACGAATAGAATTTGGTAAGAGGGGGCTATGCTTTATTTTTGAAGTGATGTTCGATGATTCATCAATATTACGAACTAAAATATTTTTATGTTGTTTCACTAACTACATTTTTGTAACTAAATACATTTCACAAATGTTACCTCTTATTATAGAAAAAATCAGATAATATGGTTATACGATATCAGAAAACGTTTAGTCATAAAAACACCTTCGTTGGAGGAGGTATAGTAGATAAAATAATAAACTCTCTACCTGTTGAACTTCATCTTCCTGGATATCAGTACTGTGGACCTGGAACAAAACTACAAAAACGTTTAAATCGAGGTGATAAAGGAATTAATTTATTGGACTCTGCTTGTAAAGATCACGATATAGCTTATTCGAAAAATAAGGATTTAAGCACTAGACACAAGGCTGATAAAATACTTGAAAATTCAGCTTGGGATCGAGTTTTATCAAAAGATAGTAGTATTGCTGAAAAATCATTTGCCTATATGGTTACTAAGGCAATGAAAGCCAAAACAAAATTTGGTATGGGTGTGGAGAAAAAGAAAAATGTTAAAAAGAACAAGATAAATGATAAAAAACTGTTTAGAACATCAATTACAGCTGCAACAAATATACTAAAGAAGGAAAAACCATTAGATATTAACTCAGCAATTAAAATTGCCCGAAAAACTATCAACAAATCATTAAAAGGAAGAAAATCTCAAATTATAGTACCACGTGTAATACGTGTCCCAAAAATTGGTGGGTTTTTGCCTCTAATACCGATTTTAACTGCTCTGGGTGCAATTGGTAGTCTAACAACTGGAGGTGCTGCTATAGCTAAAGCTGTAAATGCAACAAAGAATGCAAAAAATCAACTTGATGAAGCAACTAGACATAATAAAGCGATGGAATCTATTGCAGTTGGAAAGGGACTTTACTTAAAACCATATAAAAAGGGTTATGGTTTAGTTTTCAAAGAGGAATCAAAAAACTATTAGAGATGCTACCCAACAGACCACTATCTGATGAGGACCTAAACCGTTTCTCTATAAATATTCCATATTTTAGAGGAGTTTTCATGTTGAATACTCTACCAAAACGAACAAAGAAAATAGAATGTGGAATAATCAATTTAGACGTATCAACAGGACCTGGTACACATTGGGTAGCATATTATAAAAACAACAATGAAAAAGAATATTTCGACAGCTTTGGAAACTTACAACCTCCTTCGGAAGTAGTCAAATATCTTGGTACAAATATAAAATACAACTATAATCAACATCAGAATTTTAATACATTTACCTGTGGTCATTTATGTCTTAAATTTCTTTATGAAATAACTGAAAATATTAAATAAAAAAGCACAAACATTTATATTTTACAAACTCTTTAATGTCTTTTTATTTATAATTTAAAATACATAATTAGTACATATCATTGGCAAATAGAAAATTGGGATTAAGCTTTTTCGATTAGAAAATAAGAGAAACTTGTATGTAGTGAAAAATATAAGGACTTATCCGATTATCTTAATTGATTCTCTTTATGAAAATATCTAATGAAATTTAATGGAATTTCATAATATTGTGAAATTCAGTTTGTCTTGTGCAGATCCTCTTAAAGAAATCAAGACTGTGCATGTTTAAGCGATATGGAAGATATCATTTTTTTTTTTTTTTTTTTTTTTTTTTTTTTCCAACGAAGTAAAGCCAATAAAGAAATAAAAGTCATTCACACATTTAATTCTTTTTTCAATATTTTATTTCAAATTTTTTCTTAAAAACTCATATACATATGTACAATAGTTAGTTTTTCTTAATAAATAGGATTTTATGTACAATAATTTTTCTTAATAAATAGGATTTTATTTAAAATCATTTTAACAACAATAAATAGGATTTTGTTTACAATAATGTTTCTTAATAACTAAGATTTTATATACAATTTAAAAATTAACTACTTAACTAAAAATTAACTAATTTTAGCTATTTTCTTGCATTCTAGCAATTTCATCTAGCAACATATCAAGTTCGTATTCAGGGTTAGTTTCCTTAATACGAAAATGATACCATGCATATGTGTTAATATTATTTGACCTAATTTTTCTCTTATCGTCTCCATAACTTAAGACTACCTTATTTAATTTACTAGTATATATATGGTGAAGCTTAGATTTAAATGTTAACATATTATCGTATACATTAGTCTTATTGAATAAACAGTTTTTATAAGTAGCTAAACTATATTTATCTAATATGGATCTTTTTACCCCCTTCGATTTTTTAACGTCATTTTGATTTTGTACACTGAATGAGTACATTTTTGATCGCAGCCCAACAAATTCTGTCATTATCTTATCGCAGTTTTCATCTTTCATCATGCCTAAAACTTTTTTATTTATTAATGGGAAATTATAAGTATTGTCCGTGGGATAGTCCGATGTATCAAAATGTTCTTCTATGTCATTTTTTATGTCAGCGTAAAAGTCATCCGTCTGTATTGAATATATAAAAGAGTCCGTGTCCATATAGTTCAATGAGAGTTTTGCCTTAAGCTTAGGTTGCATGTACCCGTAATGAAAATTATACATTTTCCATTTGGACAATTCAAGTACACAAAATCCTAAGTAAATTGGTTTATTGTAGTAGGTTTTGACTCTACTCATTTCGATTGCTACCAGATCTTCGGAAAATATAGATAAACTATGAAAATTTGGTTTTGATATCCAATCTTGACCCCCAAACGATTACAATTCGTTCTCTCCCAATTATTGACAATTTTAACAGCTCTCCTTTTATCCACATTTTTCATGGTTTTACCATAGACTGCATTATTAAGTAGCTTGAAAAAGTTTTTTTCAAAAGCATTTTTAGCAGTGGCTCTATGTCTGGTATTTAGGTCAATATAGCCTTTTAACCATGGAGATTGTTTAAATGCTAGAATACGATGTGTTTTCTTTAAAACTAAGCCATTTTCTAAGCATTGTTTAAGAACTCTAAAGTGTATCACGTATGATTGCTTTGTAGAGAAATCGGTTATCAACTTGTTATACTTCGCTTGCAGTGGTTTTTTATTTTCAGCGCAAAAAGGTAGGTCATTATGCAAGTCATGTAAGTGAGAAGGATTATCTAAAGTAACCTCATATACATAACCGTCTGTTCCATTGTCAGCTATGCTGTTTGGATCCAGATTCAGCTCGTCTTGCGATAACCATATGAACCCACCATGAGGAAGATATTCCGACATTGCCCAACCGTAAAGGTTATTTGCGTCTAAATAGACAAGAAACTCCGAGGGCTTCTCTTTATCGAAATCTTCCAAATATTTGCTATTCGCTTTCGAACATCTTTGGCTACACTGTACGATTCCCCCACGTATACCTTTTTTCATAAAATTGTACATGTCTATGTACGTCAATAATTCTAGTTCAATTTTTGTGTATTTTAACATTGCATCCCAGGAAAGTCCAGGTACGGTATAGTATTGACATGGATCCAGCTCATAAATACCTTTACAAACTTTTCTAAAGTTCTCGAAAATATCTGTCAGTAAGAGGACATCTGTTTTTAAGTAAAGTTCCATGTAATCTTTCATTGTTTTGCAACCAAAAGTATTCCATACCTCTACAGCATGTGAGTATTCCTCTAAAGAACACTCTTTATTGTTCAACTTATTAAAGAAATCACTGCGTGAAGGCAGCTGGCACTCGTTTAATTTTTTGAATGAATTTAGGAACTCATAGGGGAAAATACCTTTCTTCTTAATAAGCTGAAATTCTTTTTCTGTTTGAAACAAGGACCTTATAGTGTTAAAATCATTATTCGACAAATTGCAGGCTAATGATTCTAAACTCTCAGCCATAAAGCGTAATGTATCAAGAAATCTTATTTCAAGATTATGACCATCGCTCATTTGTGTAAATTGCGAGAGTGATATATAAAGCTCCTTATTGAGAGGGAGTACTTTCAGTTGCATAGAAATTTCACCTAGTTCTTTAATAAAAAGATGTTAGTCATAATTTGAGTAATTGTGAAAGTAAACTGGTATAAACTTAGGAATTTGGTAATTCAAATTACAGTTGTTGTGGGCTGCACCTCTATATTTACCGCTAATGTGACAATGATCTCTAACGCGATCTTTACCTAGAAATTTTTGACAAATATGACAATTCACCGCACTATAAAAATTATAAATATCAGAAGGGGATAAAGTATCCATTTGCCTATTATTTACTAAATGATTATTATAAATATCCTCACAATCTTTAATTAAAAATGAAACAAATTTTTGTGAAGCATCTTTCCCTGTATAAACCCTTAATTTATCTAACTTATTGTTATGGAGACACTTAATGTAGTAACTAAAAGCACAAGGAGTGTGCTTTTTGACAAGACTGATTTTACTACTCACGTTATTACTAATGTCTTCCAGGATGCATTCGAAGTCTGCATACACCACAAAGGGGACATCCATTTTTCTCTGATGCCCCTTAAAACTTAGAACTGCATCTGGACCTGACGGCATAGTTGTCACTATTTTGCCGCATTCTGCCTTATGGCTACTCATACCATTTTCGTTATGTGTGTATTGGAGACAGGTGTTGCAGATATGTAGTTTGTGTTCATTCTGCGTTAATTGACTTCGTAAAAGTCTGTGAATAATAAAAAATATATAAAAGTTTATAAGTAAAATGTCTCTATTATAAAATATATAACACAAGTATATGTATCATTAAATTAAAGTGTTGAATAATTTTCTAACTTACCTTGATATGTCTTTTATCAATATGTAGTGATGAACTTCACCATTCTCCAAAAGCAACAAGTTGACATGCTTTACTTTTTCATCCTTGGTCACATAATAGGGACCGATGATTTGATCTGCTCCCTCATCGTACCCAAACACATTAACACTTATTGCTGGATTATTTACTTCGAACTCCTTAATTTTGTTTAGTGCTAATGGGTAAGTTAAGTTTTTGAAATTTAACGCTACACCATTTTGCGTAACAATCGTCTCTGCAGAAATGTCCTGAATGGTATAAGAACTGCAGCGTACTTGATGGTATTTAACAATATCCATGGCAGCGATTATACACCACTTGAAGCAGTATTCGTCACTATTTTCAATATTGATGCATGCTTTTCTGCCTTCTAATTTTTGTGGTGTGGATATCCAAATTGATCCTTTGACTAGCGAAGAAGTCCAACCAGAATCTCGCTCTTCAAATTCGGAAATTTTTGTTGAAATCTCCTCAATCTGTTTACGGAAAAATTCTTCAATGTTATCTGCCTTCGTCAGCAAACTCATTTTGGCTACATGTGTTATAACACACAACTCCAATTCTTCTTCTACGATTTTGATGTACTCCGCCACAATACTCACATGAAATTTAATTATTATATGCTTAAACAAAGACATTTGAAGTCTCTCAATAAAAATATTCATGTTTTCTTTAATAAATTCTTCCAAGAGAAGTTGGTCTTTTTTATTAAGAATTACATATGTGGCGATATGGTTTTTGAAGGCTTTCGATATTTTGTAATATCTCACATTCTCTTCGACTTCTTCTCTCCTACAATGTGAAGTACTCATTGGAGTTGGCAGAGTTTCTTCTCTTTTTTCTTCTACTTCTCCATCACTTTCCGGTAAACTTATGTCCATAGCATCGTTGCATAAGTTCCCTCCAAGGATATCCACACCTTGTTGATGAGCTTGTTGTTGTTGTAGCTGCTGCTCTTGTTGATAATAATTAAGAGGTTGCCATTGCATCAAATTGGAATACTGCTCCATTTGATTAACTGGTGTGACGGGATTATAATTGTAACTTGGATACTCATATTGCATTGGTACTCCTGATGCCAAAAACTGATTACTCCATGACATTGGTGTAGGGTAACAGTTAGGCATACCGTATTGTTGATATTGGGGATACTGTAGAGAAGGGTGCTGCTGGTGATGAAATGTATTTATCTGCTGTTGACGATTTTGAACAAATGTCTGCGGTTGCTCTTGATTTGTATCCCGACTTACGACCATTTGATCCTGCACGCTATGTCTTTCCACATGATCCAAATAGGACTTTTGGTATTTGTACACCTTATGGCATCTATTACACTGATAACCTGTATAACTCATTTTTAATTATTTTATTATTATAAAACTTTAACACAATTGCTGATGATACTACTTGTAAATACAATAAAGTACTGATGTGTTGGTTAGAAAATTTGGCGTATTTATACGAAAATTAGTAGCAGTATCCTTGCAGCATTCACAGTTTTAACTTTTTGTTTCTCTGCTGATGACTGTACTTAGTTGAAACTTTGTTGCTTTAAAATAATCGCAGACAAAGAAAATGATTACGTTGCAAAATATAAATGTATTCTACACAGCCACAAAATATTCCACGCACAAGTTCTTTCGATCGCACATACATACATACATACAAACATCATACACACATACATACATACAAATATATTTCTTAAACAAATAAACAGAATATAAGCTTACCAGCAACAAACAAGCTGGACCCCCCACACACAAGCATTAGGGGAGTTCACATACATGAGAACGTTTTATAAATAAATAAAATAATTTATTTAATTATTTTATTTTATAACAATTTATTTATTGTTTATTTATAAACAATTTATTAGCGTGAGGAAATCACACAAGCACATTCCTATGATTCATGTGAAATCATATGACCTAGTAGTCATCAAACCTTCTTTCTCTGATATTACTGATGTAGTATTACGATAACAAATTTCTACAGTCTGGCAACACTGGGAGCATTAGAAAATAATAATCATGTTTTGCCGTCGGCATTTGAAAAAAATAATAATCATGTTTTGCCGTAGGCATTAGGAAAAATAATAATCATGTTTTACCGTCGGCATTTGAAAAAAATAACAATCATGTTTTGCCGTCGGCATTTGAAAAAAATAATAATCATGTTTTGTTGTAGGCATTAGGAAAAATTATCATGCATTGCCGTAGGCATTAGGAAAAATTAATAATCACTATTTCAGCATTGGTATTAGGAAAAATTATCATGCATTGCCGTAGGCATTAGGAAAAATTAATAATCACTATTTCAGCATTGGTATTAGGAAAAATTATCATGCATTGCCGTAGGCATTAGGAAAAATTAATAATCACTATTTCAGCATTGGTATTAGGAAAAATCTTTTCATGATTTTTCCGTCGGCATATATACTCATAAAAAACCTCAAAAAAATCACCCGTTATCACAATTAACGAAACCCAAAAAAAATCACCCGTTCCCACAAGGGTTAATGTAAACAAAAAACTCCTTATGTAAACAAAAAGTAAGACGGACTTATTGAACCACCCTCGTAGGTATCAAATTTCACAAATTTCCAAGAATTTAACAATTTTCAAATTTTAATTACACAAATTTAACAATTTCAGCAACAATTTCACAATTTTAATTGGTCCAGAACCGCCAGTTCCCTACTACTAATGTATTTACCTACATAAATGCGGTTAGTAAAACAACCTAAAATACCTTGGTACGAAATTTTGATGATCCATCGAACAATAGTTCAAAAACAAATCATAGTTCCCTTATATCAAATTCTATTCGTGCAACAATAGTTGACCTGTCAAATTGCGAAAAAAAAACGCTATGATTGGCTTGCTAGAAAGTCCTAATGGACTTAAATTTGAGAAAATTTATTTATACTCAAAATCTTTATATCAACCCAGATATAAATATCTGAAAAAATTAATTACATCAATTAAAATAATAATATATTACAAAATTTACCGATAGTGAATCTGTTATTTCAGTCCAAAGTAATTCCAATATGATATTTAACGATGATGCGTATGGGAAGCATATATTTGTTTGGGGAGAGATAAGAATGTTGATTCATTCTACTTATGTAAAACTTACACCAGAAGCACCAAACATTTAATAAGAGATCATCATAATGTAATTTTAATGTTTAAGTAAGGTGAGAAAAATATAAAGCATGTTGAAAGGCTAAATATGAATTTTTGATTATAAGCAAAGATATTGAATTAAACGATGATCGTTATAGAAAATAATTTTACTACATAAAACTTTACTTTTTCGTATTTCATCTGACTTTAAACTTCATGTATATAAATGTTATAAATGGCTAGCTACTTGTACACTGATAACTAAATCTGACTCAGATATCTTGAAATGAAAATCTGAACAGCTCCTGATAGCCTGATCTGTTACCTGATAAGCTGATCTGAAAATCAGATCAGCTCCTGATAAGCTGATCTGATAACCAGACCAGCTCCTGATAAGCTGATGTGATAACCAGACCAGCTCCTGATAAGCTGATCTGAAAACCAGACCAGCTCCTGATAAGCTGATCTAAAAACCAGACCAGCTCCTGATAAGCTGATCTGAAAACCAGACCAGCTCCTGATAAGCTGATCTGAAAACCAGATCAGGTCCTCATAAGCTGATCTGATAACCAGACTAGCTCCTGATAAGCTGATCTGAAAACCGGATCAGGTCCTGATAAGCTGATCTGATAACCAGACCAGCTCCTGATAAGCTGATTTGATAACCAGACCAGCTCCTGATAAGCTGATCTGATAACTAGACCAGCTCCTGATAAGCTGATCTAGTAGCCGATACCTGAATTTGCTGTTAGCAAACATGTATGAGAAAGTTTTAAAGCATTTGGTGTTGACAACAAATGTGATTAAGAAAAAGCTTCGTAGTATAAAAACTAGTGAAATAGATACAAATGAACAACTAACAGATGCACTTAAACCTATAACAGAAGAATTCATAAATAGTTCTAAAAATATTAAAAGAATCCTTATGAAAGAAAAAAGTAAAATCAAGACAGAAGTTGAAAATATACAAGTTTAAAGCATGAGAAACCATCAGTCAAGATAGAGATAAGTACACCAAAGAAACTAACAGAAGGAACAATATTTGATAATACCATCTTATTTAATGATGCTAATACTGGGAATGATGATGACGATGATTTGTACTCACAGACTTCCAATTCCGAGGACTTATCAGTATTGGAAGGAAGAAATGAATTAGATACAATCTAATGGTGATAGTAACCTCAAACTGAATGAAGATAAAATACAAGTTGGTGGTCAAATATGGGCTCTAACACTAGGACTATTTTCTCTAATGTTTGATAAAATACCAAAAAATTATGATAAATTTGAACTCGATTTTAATTACTACTAATGTATACATACAGAATCATCATCGGTTAATTTTTCTGGAAACTCAAATCGACAAACTAAAGAACAAATTAATAATATAGCTTATGGCATTGATATAATTCAAGAATATATTAAAATGCATATTGATGGACTACAACGTGAAATAAAATTAGAGAAGGAAGAGACTTATAAAATTGAAAAGCAATTCTAAAAATTAAATAATTAAAAATAAATTCAAGAGTTGTACGATTAAATATATAGATTAGAAAATTAACTACATGTTAGTATAAATAGCTGAAAGTGCAACATGTAAATCACCACACTCTCGAAAACAAATCTCTAAAACAACTCAACGTCTTTAAAAAGAAATTTAGTAAACGAACTCCATATTAAAACTCGAAAATTGTTTGTGCTTGTAATGATACGAATATATGATCTTTTATGGAGGTGAGTTAAGTGAAATGGAGAACTATTCTACAGAAAACAGAAATTGTTGATTTTGAAGACTGTAATTGACACATTCTCAAAGTTTATATAAAGTTTATATAGTCGGTACAGCTGAAAATAGAAGCTGCACTCCAAAAACCAATGCAATGGAAAATATTTTTAAAGTGGTACCAAAAAAAAAAAAAAAAAAAAAAAAAAAAAAAAAAAAGAACTTACAAACAGATGATTCTAAAGAATTTTTTAATAAATACTTTGGAAAACTCACACATAAATAGAAGATTAAACATTACTTAATATGAAAGCATCAATAGTACAATGATTTAATTGAGCATTAAAAGGAATGATGTGAAAAGAATTAGCTTTAATGATTCATATAAGTGGATTAGTATATATAAAGATTTACTTAGTGCATAAAATAGAAAAATTTATCTCACCATTAAAATGTTTACGATTAAACATTCAACAAATGAGTAAAAGCTGCTTAATACAGTATAAAGTAATTTAAAGATGTACTAAATATTGAATTTAATAAAAATTAAATTAAAAACGAAAAATCTAGTTTGTGTTGTTTTTTGCAAGATTGATTAGGAATGATGGGTCTTAAGAAAGATAATTAGCTAAATGTAGTGGAATTCTCTAAACTTGATGGTCTGAATGAAATATTGCGAAAACTTCAGTGTTTAAAATGAACTATAGCATAGTGCAATATTCAGCAGCACATCATATTATTACTTTTTATAAAGTTGTATGTACATTTTCCCATCGAAAGCGCTAGCACGCAAAAGTTTACAATATGAAAATGGGATTATTATAGAAGATCTTCACTCTATTTATTTCTTTAGCTATCAGATCTTTAGAAAATATAGATAAACTACGGAAATTGGAGTTTGATATCCAATCTTTATGAATGTACATGTGTATGAATAAGTATCAAACAAACTTAGTGAATGAATATACGCTTCAACTAAAATCATGCTGAAGCATGCATAAATTTTAAAATGTACAGTAAACAGATTTTACTTTATATCTGTATGAGTATTAAATAAATTTATAGAAAAAAAAATGAAAGCATGCCGAAGCATGTATAATTTAAAAACAATTTTTATTTTAAACAATTTTTACTTTGTAAAAATTCAAAAGAGCGAACTGGTAAATTCTAATAGTAAAGATTTTTAATTGTAACACTACTACATCTCGGACTCTTACGTCACTATCGATAGAAGCATGCTAAGGCATGCATACTAGCAAAATATATATAGCTGTTAGAAGGTGATGAGACAGCAATTGTATCTGGATCAACCCAACTCATGAATGTATTTTATACGGGAATGATTGATTGTGATGATGACCTTTTCTAAGTGAATAATCATTACATATGAATGCGATAGGGGTCAACCAGCAAACCTCATGTAGAAACACTTGAGGGGAAAAATTCTCCCCAACATAGATATTTCATTGTTTCTAACACTTTATGAAAACACCAACGGTGAATTGCTGGTAGAGGTAACTGAGTTATTTGAGATCGATTTGCTACAATAGTTGTTTATTAAATATGCAATTCTTTGTATGTAAACTAATTTCTACATACCTAATGTATATACCTAGCAAAAAATTAGACAAAAATTCTCTATTTCAAGTAGTAAAATCTGATAAAAGGATTGGCACATTAGAAGAAAAAAATAAATAACAATAGAGACTGACTGACCAATTAATACGTACACTCTGTCCGATGGGCACACAAAGCACACCTAAACATTTCAGAAATATATACACAATACGCTGAACTTTAATAAAATGAAAACAAAAAACATATAGGACATCAAGTAAAAGTCATAGGTGCTCACCCTTCATAAAACAAACATATGTATATGTACCTTATTAATGTAAACATATTATCAGTATAAAGCAACAGAAATTTCGTCACACAAAGTCATCTTGTATCCTAGAGTAAAATATGTTTGTTCGTTATGATTTAACTAATTTAAAAGTACATTTAAATTTAGTCTCATATCTGTACTTCTTAACATAAAAATTAAAAGTAAATGTTATCCAATTCTATATCATATGCATCTAAAATTCCAAGAAAGCTGTTATATGAAAGAATCTCCAGCGCTTCTAACTACATCAGAGTTTAAAAAAAAAGCTCCTTTTATTCAATTGAATAAAATTTTAATTTGAACCAATAAGCAAAGACATCAGCTTACTGCATTCGTATTCATGATCACATAATAGAATATATAACCACTAAAGGACGAATTCTAAAAGTCTTATAAGTTGAGTAATATGGAAAATAACATAATTTTTATAAACGCGTAAGGTTTTAAAAGTAATTCAAATGATTTCATCGCAAAAAAAAAAAAAACAAAAAAGCAGCGATTGTTTTCAACAATTATGAAAATAATAATTACAATATCAAACTCCCTTTTGATTTTAAATGTTTATCAATAAAAAATAAAAAAAAGTAAGTTAACTAACAACAAAAAACTATCAGTACCTAAGCTGGAGTGCCCGATCAGTTTCATTAAAAAATGATTATACATTTTTAAAAAGCAAAGCAAGCTTTCCAAAATAAATGTAGAAGGCTATAGTTGAAAAAATTGTATACCCTAAAAATGTTAAACGTTGACTAACTAACGTTGCATCAACTTAAAAAAAATTTAAATTAAGTATAAGGAATATTTTTATTATAGTTACTATTACTATAGAGTATGTACATATCTTCAGGAATTCAGTTTTACTTAAAACAGAAAATCCTCACAAACTTTTAAGAAAACGCAGATAAAAATTAAAATGTTTTTAATTTCAACAACAAAAAAATGTATTCAAAGATTGAGTTAAACACTTATTTGTATGTACATATATATGTACATACATACATACATAAAATCAATTTGTAGATATGTATGTATACATATCAAATTTCTTATCAATGCTTAAGTATTTATTAGATCTACATCATGAAAATATATGAAGCGTCGTTTAGTTAAAGCACAATGCAAATATAAACAATCCATACACTCAAGGAAAATCTGCAGCTTAAAAATAAGAATTCGTCACATTAATTCAATAATTTTTAATATAATAGAAAATGTATATTGAGATATCTACAAACTAATGAGTTTAATAAATGAATACTGTAAATTAATATTTTGTCCATATTGAAATAAGAAATTTCAATATGACTAAACCTTCGCTAATCGTTCTTATTAATTCAGCATGGTTTTTACTGATTTCAAGTTGGTTTTTCTCTGTGTGTAGATAACTCTTTCAGTCAAAGAAGACGAATGTAGTTAAATAAACAAAATCTGTAATATAAACAAATTTCACACAGACAGACTTCAACGCGAGACAAATTTAAGCATGAGAAAATATAAAGCAATCGTAAGTATAAAAGCATACTAGGATTAGGGAAGTCCAGATATATGATAGTATTTTATAGTACCAAATGTCGATAGTGAAAACAATTTATTTCTACCTACATATAAATACCAGCTCAAATACACACACATAGCAGAATTCATATAAGAAATATCCAAGAAAATTTCAACAACACCTCACCTTTTGCATATCATGACGAGCCTTAAATTCTCCCTCAGATATACATACACAAATTCCCATGATCATACATACATACATATACAATATATAAGATTAATCTCAACAACACAACACTCTCACCTACCTGAAATTACAGATAGTCTTAAACTTCTACAGACGTCTATACACATAGATTCTCACGGCTACATATTACAAGAACACCTCGCCCCTAATAAATCACAATCATCTTAAGTTCTTACAAAAATATATATGTACATACACACATACACATAACCAATTTACCTCAACAACATCCTCACCTACCTTAAATCACGATCAGCCTTAAACTCCTATAGACAGACACATCCACAAATCCCCATGGATACATATTACGTCAACAACCCTGCCCACCCAAATCTACCTCAACTACACCCCGCCCATTCCAATCAAACCCTCACCTAAATTCTCACAGACAGACAGACACATCCGTGAATTCCTATGGTTACATATTACGGCACCAACACCACCCACTCAAATCACGGTCAGCCTTAAATTCCCACAGTCTAGCAACATCTACATTAGCACTAGAAAAAATAACTTTCACGTTTTCCCGTCGTCATTAGGAAAAATCATTTTCCCGTCGGCATTTGAAAAAACAATATTCATGTATTGTCCGGCATTAGGAAAAATTATCAAGCATTGCCGTAGGCATTAGGAAAAATTATCATGCATTGCCGTCGGCATTTGAAAAAAAATATTTATCATGTTTTGCCGTCGGCATTTGAAAAAAATAATAATCATGTTTTGCCGTCGGCATATATACTCATAAAAAAAACCTCAAGGTAAATCACCCGATATTACAATTAATGTAACTCAAAAAAAATCACCCGTCCCCACAAGGGTTAATGTAAACAAAAAACTCCTTATGTAAACAAAAAGTAAGACGGAGTTATTGAACCACCCTCGTAGGTATCAAATTTCACAAATTTCCAAGAATTTAACAATTTTAAAATTTTAATTACCCAAATTTAACAATTTCAGCAACAATTTAACAATTTTAATTGTCCCAGAATGCCCAATTCCCTACTACTGAGTCGGTTCACTAAAAATTTCGGATTTTTTTGCTTTATATTCAGCTAGTCGAATATGAAATGGCTTCATATATGTTGGCGGATGAGATTTCAAACTAATATTTGATGTTGGTTCAGAGCATTTTGTGTCCTCCCTTTTCAAAATTCTAGTATTTTTTTATTTTCATGTGTATAGTCAGAGTCATTAATATAGATTGATTTGTAAAGTGAAAGTTTTAAAGTAAAATTTTTTTGAATTATTTCATTTTTATTTAAAATTGACGGAGATATATTTTGTTTATAATTTAGTTTGATATCAGGCGAAGAGTTTATCCTGAATTGGCGTTGGATGAATCAAAACAATTCACATATTCCATTTGCAATAAAATGCTAAGTATATAAAGCAGAAATCTACATCAACTGACACCACACACAGTGGACCAAACACAAAAGAACGCTGATGATGAAGGTTTAGTGGCCTTCGAAAACGGCTGGCTGTTCCGTTCAACTATGTGTTGTTAGTCAGAATATTTACTACAGACTTTGGTGTTATTTGTTCATTAATAATTATCACATGTAATTTGGCTTAAAAAGCGATACGAACTTTAGCCCGTTCAAATCAAAATATAGAAACAAATGGAGTTCGAATAATAATTAAAATTAACTAAAAGTTCATTGATTTCGTTGGTTTGAGTGCACTTTGCTGTGCACTGAATCGCAAGTTTTTTGAATTGTTATAATTTGAACAATTAGGTTTATAAACATTCGGTATTCCACAGCCATAACAAAACACTTGTCGATCTTCCAGACAGTCGTGATATCGGTGACCAATCTTTTGACAATTCCAGCATATCAAGGAGACTGCGGAAATATTTTCATCATCTACAGATTCTGTTTTAACATCCACTATTTCATGTAACTGACGACGTGTGTTAATTGGTTTGCTTGAAATCTGCATTTTGCCTATATCTGTCATGAAAAACTCTCTTCGACGACATATGTCACGCAACTGCGAAACTGATACAATGGATAAATTCAACATCTCATGTTGAACTTCTGGTAATAAATTTCTACGGAGTATTTCAACTAATACCGTCTCACTAAGAGGTGTTTTACTTCGTAAAAAGTGTCAAAATTTTCATTAAGCCGCTGCTTACGATCACGTATCATATCCCTAAAGTACACATCCGTACGTGAATCTTTATATTGATGACGTAATGCTTTGCAAAGATCAGACCAACGTATTTCGTTAACAGATGCTTTAGATTCAAATAAAGTTGAAATATGTCGACACAAGAGATCGAAATTACCATCCAATGTTTGCATTGTTAAAGCCTCTACTCGATAAATAAAATTACCTATTGCCATTCCTTTCTGGTCTCCCAAAAATCGGATTTTCCAGTTATGAATAATATGTCCTACCTTATCAGGTCTAAGATATGCATTGAATGTGTTTGAATGATTTCTATTAACTGAATTTGAATTATCTTCTTCATTAGACAAATTAGTTCTATCCTTTCTTCCGTTTGTTGGTAATCCTAAAAGTTGTTCAATACTCTGTTGTTCTACTGAAGGTACAATGTGCATCCTAAGATTACAGTCCGAATGAGTTCCTACATCTCTAGCCTGTAAATTTCCATTTCCAAATTGATTTAAGTTTAACCTCCTAAATCCAGATTCAATATTGATTTCAATAATTCTGCTCAACCGCTGACTTAAAATTCCAAGCATTTCAGCCTGTTGACCACCTACAGCTGCTGTAATCAAATTACTGATATGCTCATGTCGATCCGGTATCGAACCATTTGACATCAGCGCCGTGTTATGATTTGTAGCTTGATTAAATTCAGGTTCAATTATCAATGGTGTTGTATTCAAATCTACTTCTTGCGCTCTTTGATCCTGTGATCTTGTTAACATTGTAGTTGGATTTTCAACTGGAAGTATGTCCGTCGGAAGCAAGGAAAGAGTGGTATTACAAATTGGACATTCCTGCTTTGATTTTAAAAATTTTTGGTAACATGATTTATGAAAATAGTGGTTACATAAAGATCTGCATAGAGATGCTGGTCTTGTAATTGTGTTACTACAAACACTGCATTTATAAGCCGTACTGCCTGAAGCGGATAAATCTTCCATGCTTCTAACCAAAGACATTACTAAATGCATCACTTTAAAAAAGTACTAATGATAAAAGGATCTAATGAATAATGAAAATGTTAACCTGTGATAAAAAATACAAATTCTAAAAGAAATAATATCTACGCACTAAACTAATCAAGAAAATTTACAAAAAAAAAATCAATTTAAGATAAAGTTGCTGTAAAAAAACTATAATATGACTTGTAAACAATTTTTTTTAAAGTAATATATATTGAAATATTACCGCAAAATAAGTATGCTTATATACTCTATAAATATCTCTTACAAACGTTTTGATTTCTGGACAATCTTAAGAATAGGCTACATTTTAAAATCGTCAATAAAGTCAAAAATGCTAAGAGATACTTAAAAAAAACTAAAAAAAAAACTATAGAATTTTCGTATATAAATAAATTGGTACAAATCGAAAAATTTCTCAAATATGTCATTTCCAAACAAACTTAAATACAAAGAAAAGTAAAAGTCTATCTTTTAAAATCAATTAGTTAAACGGTCTTTATATAGCAATTAATCGGCAAATTATAGCATTTCCAGAAAAACACCAGAATTAAAAGATAGAACAGTTCCAAGACAGACTAAAAAAATAATGTCGGTTAACGAATGCCTGTTGCATGTGTGCTACATTTCCGCATATTAAATGTCCAATTGGAGAGAAAAATAATTGATATGTAAATATCTTCACAAAATTAAAATAAAGGAAAAAATGTTTGGGAAATTAATATTATTTGGGGACTACACTAAACCTGAATCTACAATTCAATAGATGTTGTTTCTGTTACCATAATTATGTGGGCCCCATGTTGGGCGCCAAAAATAATGTCTGTAGCAAACACTATTATCAATTTATGTGTATTACTTAAAAGTATAGCCAGCATGCTTAATTTTCGGCTTCTTTCACGTCGGCAAATGGTGTAGGTTTTTTTCTTGGTCATGCTAAACTTTTTGTTGCACAAAATTATTATTTCTGATTTTTTTTTATTAATGCATGTATTTATTTATTGTATCTTCAAATATGAACTAACAATAAGTATTCAAATCTTAAATCTATAAAAAAATTTTATTAGGACCGACCATTGTCGGACATAAACTTAGTGGTAGTTATAAACAATACATTAGTAGTGATAATCAAAAAAAAGGGGGTGGGAAGTATTTTCAAGTAGTCCCATCTGGAGTGTTAGGTATAAGAGCCCGTGTGTCCCTCTTTTTTAAGCGGGTGTGTCCAGTAAAGTTAAAAATATTACGAGCAAGCGGATTAGGATGTGATTCGAGTTTTGTTAAATATTTGCCTGCGTATTTTGCAATTTCTTCAGTCACTAGTGGCATATTTAAATCACGATGTATAATAGAATTTTGGATGTACCATGGAGCCGATGTTATTAACCATAAAATTTTGTTTTGCCTTCGTTGGATTCTCTCAACATTGGAAGCTGAAACAGTGCCCCGTAACTGAATTCCGTAGCACCATATTGGCTTCAAAAGCGACTTGTACAGTAAAAGTTTGCAGTCTAGGCTGAGTGTTGGGTTTCTGCCAATCAACCAATATATTTGAGTTAACTTAAGTTTCATCTGAGTTAACTTAGAGTCAATATGATGTTTCCATGTAAGTCTTCGATCAAGGTGTATACCAAGGTATTTCACTTGGGAATGTTGAGGAATATTTTGATTGTTGATTCGAATGGGAGAGCAAGTATCTCTTCTTAGGGTGAACGTTATATGGACACACTTTTATTCATTGACTTTAATTCTGCATAAGCTCAACCATATTTCCAGCTGGGTAATATGTTCCTGGAGATTGCGGGATGCCTCATAAGGGTTTTCGTGCACACTCATACAGGCTGTATCATCGGCAAAAGTAGAAATATGTATATTATTGCTTACAGTCATATCACAAGTATATATTAAATACAAGACAGGACCCAGAATACTACCCTGTGGCACACCAGAAGATATAGATTCGGGCACACTCGTGAACTCTCCTTCCACAACAGTAAACTTCCTATCAATAATATAACTTTCCAAAAGCTTTTTAATGTTTATTGGCAGATATGTCTTCAATTTTAAAACTAGGCCTTTGTGCCATACTTTATCAAACGCCTGAGAAACATCAATAAAGAGAGCAGAACAATACTTCTTTTCTTCAAATGTTCTTCTTACAACTTGGACCAGTCTATGCGTTTGTTCAATCGTGCTGTGCTGACTTCTAAAGCCAAATTGATGGTCCGGGATCTACCCATTATCAGTTAAAATTTTGGACAATTTAGTCATGAGCAGCTATTCGAAAAGCTTTGAGATTGTAGATAGTAAGCTTATAGGCCTATATGACTCAGTCTTGGTAAGATCTTTGCACGCCTTTGGAATCATTTTGATATTGGCAAGTTTCCAGTTATGTGGAAAATACTTCATTATTAAAATAGCATTAAAAATAAATAGCAGGATTCTTATTGCAATATGAGGCAAGTTCATGAGCATTTTGTTACTAATGCCATCAATACCTGGAGCTTTCTTCGGGTTGAGTTCAGCAATTACTTTTTGTACTTCACGCATCTTAAACCTTAAGGGACGAGGGGGTAGAGAAAATACACTCGGTAAATCAGCAGCACCCGTACATGAATTGGGAGTGAATACAGATTTTAAATGCTCAGAAAATAAGTTACCTTTCTCACTATCGCTTCTTGCCCAGCCTCCGGTCGCAGTACGCAGTGGTGATTTAATATCAACGGCTGGTTTAAGATTTCTAGTAGCGCGCCATAAAGAGTAATTAGATGCGGACGTTACATCAAGATCTTCTAAATACTTTTCCAGTAGTGCAGTTTTTTCCGACGATAGCAGTTCTTTGAGTCGTTTAGTACATTCTTTAAGTCTGATTTTATTTAGGGGTGATTTTTGTTATTGCCATTCTCTTCTAGCTCTCCTTTTTTTACGTACAAGATGTTAAATTTCCGTAGAATAAATTCTGTTAAAGCCGGTCTGCGGATAGGAGGTAGTGGCGTGTTCAGCAGTCTGTTAATATTTTCGTTAAGATTGGTAATGTTAAATTCAATATCATCGCATGATCTAAGCTGAAAGTTTTCTACGCAGTGACTACTAAGATATTTTTTGAATGCCAGCCAGTTAATTCCATTAATCATCTTCACATATGAGTTAGTTAAATCACACCTTAGTGGGTTGAAAATTGTAACTATTGTTGGAGAGTGATCGGAGGACAGATCTAGAGAGGCCTCTACGTGAATTAAGTCCCTATGAGTACTTTTCGTGAAAGCAAAATCTATAACATCTGGAATTTTTCTTACGTCAGTAGGCCAGTAAGTAGGCTCCCCACTCGAAATGACATCTAAGTCCATTTTTGAAATTGTATTGGACAAGGCTCGACCTCTAGGTGTAACAAGACGCAAGCCCCATACGTATGTTTCGCATTGTAGTCACCAGCTGCCACGAAACAAGATCCAAGCGATTTGTAGAACTTCTCATAATGATCTTCGGTAACTGAAAATCTGGGAGGTGAGTAAATTGATGACATCACGAAATTCGCACAAAAATTTTCTACGAAAATATTCGTTGCTTGCAAATATTCTTCACTAAGGTTGTCAAGGACATAGTGCTTGAGTCTTGACTTAATCAGAATTGCTGATCTACCGCATTCTCTCTCTCTCTCTCGGGTCCTTTGTATCATATAAAGTGTAACCATTTATTTTAAATAAGCTTCTTGAGGTCAAATGAGCCTCAGAAACCAACATTATATCAATATTTTTTTCCATGAGGAAGTGCTCAAGTTCATTTTTATGTTGGCGAATGCCGTTTGCGTTCCAGAAACATATTTTTAACGTGTTCATGGTTTATTAACTAATGCTTGAAGCAGTGTATTCTGCATTCGCAGCATTTCTTGCATCATACTTGTCATATTTGTACTAAAGTTGTTTATAGTTAGCACCAGATTCTCAATTCAAGGCGACTAAAGTTAAAGCTTGAGTTTGAATTCGTTGAATTATTTGGCGGTGGAACATTTTGCGTGGGAATTGAATTAGTCTTAGCAGCATCGGCATACGATACACGTGAAGTAACTGGTTGGCTCATTTGAGCAAAAGTGGCGGAGTTCGCGTTTACTGGTTGAACTGGAGTTAATTTGGGTTTTTGACCCATAGCCTGTTTAACGAAAGAATATACAGGGCACCCTCTATAGTTAGCTTTGTGATTACCTCCACAATTACTACATTTTTTTTCTGCTTGATCTTTTGGCTTAGTACAGCTAGCAGTACCATGCAATTCACCGCAGATAACACACACTGTAGGTAACTTGCAGTAAGTTTTCGTATGGCCATATTCTTGGCAATTATGGCACTGTCCGGGACCTGAACGCTTACGTGGCTCTTCAACTGTGATTTTTCGATGTAAGAGATACTTTACGCTATAAATTGGATGTGTTTCATTTTTTTTTCAATTGTATGTCATTCGGCTCCAGTTCAACCCCGATATAGGGGTTGGGGGACCTTTTCTCTATTAAATATGTTGGTAACATTTTTTACCTTAAATCCTTGGTCGACAAGTGCAGATTTTACTTCTTCGGGTTCAACATATGAATCTATGCCCTTTAATACTATCTGTAGGCCTTTAGCACTCTTAAGCTGGTATGTGTAAAAATTAGTTTTATTTTTTTCGAATTCACTAACAAGTTTTCGGAAATCTTTTTCATTATATATTTGTATTTTAGTTTCATCAATATTACCTTGTTTAATTAGAATGATGTGAAAAGTATTTTCACCAATGGTCGACAGCAGTTTTTTGATAAGTGCGCTAGAATTTTTTTCTCTCAGATAAATAGGTGGTGGCTTAAAAGACTTTTGCGATGATGTAGAGGGCTTGTCGTCGGTCTCTTGCAATAAAGAAAACCGATTTTGACGATTGGTAGATGATGCGCTGTATTCCCTAGACATCTTTGGAGCAGAAGAAATTTTTGAAGAATTTGGGCTTCGCCCACGCTTTACAACGGTTATATATCTGTCCATTCCCACTTGTACATTAGGTTTTGAGCTACTGTTATCTGTAGTAATAACTTGGTTTAGTGATGAACGCGAGCCCGATGCAGATGATATCGCAGACTTAAATGAAGTAGTACTAGGCAATGGTAATGTTAACGATTCACTAGTTGGCATTGGACAAAGCGAAGTTGATCGATGGCGAAAAAGTGGCTTTTCCGTTAGAAAAAGACTTTCATCAGGTTTATTATTTATATTGTTTTCATTAAGAGTTTCAGAACTCACTGTAAAATAAGCATTTCTGCCGTTAGAACTCACTTCAAAATTGTTTCCCTTTGAGGTACTCATACAGAGTAATATTCTCAAGGGTACTTTGTTTGTGTTTACGGGTTTTTTGTTTTTGCTACATGTCGACATTGTGGGTTTGGCCCTATGATTTTTTTTTCTAGAAATTAAAGTAACTAATTAAAACATTTTTTTTTTTAATTTCCTTTTTTTCACTTACCACACTTTCTATATTTTTTTAAGAACTACTAGATTGCTATACGTAATCAGAAAAATCTAAAATGATGATTCTAGGGTTTAAAAATTATTATTTTTTTCTTTGTACGTAAAAGTAACTATGTGCTTATTTATGTATCTCTATACTACATAAACGCACTTTGGTAAAGGGTATATAGGATTCGGCACAGCCGAATATAGCAATCTTACTTGTTTAAATTATTTTAATTGCAAGGTTTTCTATTTTTAGAGCTTTAATAATCATATATAGAGCCGATAGCCAATGTTGCCAGTGCTCTCAAATTAAATACTATTTAAAATACATCAAATGTGCATTACTCTGTTTTTAAACACGAGGAATTGACTCGAATTAGAGTTTTACAAATAATTACATATATCCAGTGTGGCCTAGAGCTGGCAAACTATCGATAGTCACGCCATTCGATATTTTCGATAGTTTGTTGGAAAACTATCGATACTATCGATAGTATCGAATTATTTTAAATTCTGTTCACACGGCAACACTAACAGTCGTGATGAAGGTTGATATATGTATATGGATAAAAAATTAGGTAAAACTTATAAATAATTACTTTTGTGTTTAATTTTGTTCTAATTTTTCAATATTAAACACTATTTTCTTATTTTTTTAAAAAAAACATACCTCTATACATTTGTATGAAATAATTTTGGTTTAACAGCCAGTTCAGATATATTAGCAATAACCCAGCAAAAAATTAGACATTACCATCTGAACTACTTGCCATATAATGACTTACTTTTTAGATTGCCAAATTGAAGTAGTCGCTTACAAAACATATTACGCAAAATTTTAAAAATAGGAAGCAGAAGTTGAACGTATTCTTTGGGTTTTAAAAGAAGACGTGAAAATATTGCCAAAATAAGTAGTTATTTTAAATTAATTAAAATTTAATTTAATAAAAATTTAATTAAGCGATTCTTTTAGAATATTTCGCTGTAGTAAAGCATTGGAAAAAATCTCTCATGTCTTGAAAAGTCTTATAAATACTCTTGTGCAGGACACTATATCCTACCCTATAGAAAATTGAAAAATAAGAAAAAAAATTAAATAAAAAAATTGGTGGCGAGGCTTAAGCTACGGTCACACTTGCCAAACATATGTCCAAAAAAGCGTAACCACTAAATGCTAATGAAAAATCTTTCAATTCAGACAAAAGTTTGTTAAGTTAAAGAGAAGCCAATATTGTCGGTTTCTATGACATTGTCCATAACTTGTGTTCGAAACTGTTTAACATAATAAACAAGTGTCTGGATCAAAACTTTTTTCATTAGTGTTTGTTGGTTACGCTTTTTTGGGCAAATGTTTGACAATAGACATCTGCATGAAACTAAATAATGATGTTTATGAACCTTTCGCTATAATTTTTTATTCGTTTCATTTCTATTTCACACAGATGAATAACTATGAAACAAAAACAATGAATACTCAATAGTTAAGAACGCAGTAAAATTATGTTGTTTTGTTTATTTATACAAGAGCTTACTAACATTTACAAATGTGAAACAGAACAGAGAACAGATTGAATGCCTTATTTTGTTGTTTTGAATGCAATCACAAAAAAACAGCATGTTGTTGTCAATCCACAACATTTGAAAAAAACAACGCATGTCACAATCGAAAGGGATGAATGCCGCGAATTTCATTGCGTTCATTGCTTGTTTTATGTAAATGTTCACTGGTTTTGTCAAAAGCAGCGAATACTCAGTGACTTATGTGAATACTTTTTACTGTGATTGAACACAACGTAGTCTTTGTACTTTGTGCTTGTATAAGGTTCTTACATTGGTATTCATAAAACACGATATAAATTTGGATTGTATTTTATATCAAATTTTATATGAAACAATTATTTGAAATACATTTCAGATCTATTTTACTTTTTCCAAATTTTACTTTTTATATTTTCTTTTTTTTACAACACCGTAAATATCAGCATTTATTTTTTCTAAAATTTTCTCCCTCACACTGAATTTTTTTTTATTTATAACCATTTAAACGTGATATACAAAAGAATACTGAGTGAATGGTATGAAAGAAATCCATTCTTTCATGCTGCATCATTCCGTTTCACTGCTTGTGTTATAATGATATTGTAACAACAGAGTGCGTATGAGCAATCAACAAATCGCAATGAATTGTATCATAGCAATTACATTTGTTATTGTTGTCGAATAAATGCATGGCAAAAGGAACGAATTTATGAAATGTTAGCAAATGCGAATGGTTTCATTATGTTCTCTGAAACAGAACATGTGTTGAGTAAATCTCGATTAAGTTCATGCAAAAACAATATGCTTTTAAAGATCAGTGTTGCCAGTTGTAGGAAAAGGGAAAATATAAGAATAATCGCCGAAAAGGAAGTTAAAAAATTTAACGAGCTCTAAATTAAATTCAGTTTTTATTAGTGGGAGTAGTGGTCTGCAACTTCGGTAAGATATTTCATTTAGATAAAAGTATTTAATTTTATACTATCTTCCGCTTTTACGAAATGGATTACATATAAACATAAGTTAAATGTACACATAATTATGTTTCTTTTAAATGCAATATTATTGTTGTTTTAAATTTCGTATTTTTACATAGGGTGATTATAATCAAATTTGTTGAGTTTTATTACAAATATTAATTTCAAAAATAATTTTTAGTTATATTTTTGCTTGGAAGAATATAAATAGTTATTTTCGCTTGGAAACGAGCACTTTTGTTGTGTTTTGTTTAATTTTTGTCAATTTAAATTTTTTATATCATGTGAAATTAAAAAAAACCAAGCACGTGACCAAACCCGTTAGACACCTACACAACTAATAATCAAATTTGCTTAAGAATATATTCATTTCTCATAAACCAATTCCTTTTTTTAATTTTTCATCTAAAAGTGTGTGTTTCTTTCTATAGCATTTCATTTCAGGGTTGTGTGCAGTTCATTACAAGAATATATAATATATTAAAATAGTTTAAAGATTTATATTACTTAGAAATGCAAATGACAAATTAAAATATGTATTCCTAATATGTATGGTATATACATATGTACTTAGTTATGTATGTATGTGTAAAAGTTAAAACTTTAATTTAATTTACACATGTGCGACACATACAAAAATATCCATGATTTCACTATATTGGCAACATTGCTATTGCGAATTAATAACCAAAGATGAGATGAGAGAAAGCAGCATGAACAAAAGTCGTTTTAATGAACAATCTCTTTGTGTTAACAGTATGAAACGAAACGTTTTCACTCACAGTATGATAAAAGCAACCAAGGCACATTAATCAGGTAACCGTATTTCTACAACAAATATTACAACAGCAATAACCACATGTACTTTGTTGGTATAAATTACCTTCTTACTTTTCAAAACAGGGTAGCATCGGCAGACTGCATGTTTCTTATAGGAAATGTCAAACCCCATACAAAACTGAATATTCGAAAGGTGTTTATGGATATGCTTTTAGGCTTATGCCTACACAATCCAAATTTGACATTTAAATTGGTATAATGACATTAGTCACCTGGTGTAGTGCTGCCACCTAATAAATGCGCCTTGAAAGCAACAGTTTGTTGAGTATTAACATATTTATTCGAAGTTGGGCCTTAGTAAACAAACATTTCAGTAGTTTCATGGATGGAATTGTTCATGCAACTCTATATTTGACAAGTGTGACCGCACCTTTAGTTTCCGATTTATGGGCCTCTGATATTGTAGTACAAAATTGTAATTACATGGTGTAAATTTCATCGACTGCGACTTTTTTTAGTCTAATGAAAAGACAACACAATTTTCAAACAGAATTATGCCATAAGAATTTTCTCTACCATGGTATTTCCCTACACTGTGCAGCCCAACGATGTTTTTCTGAATTGCCAAGTTCTCCTAACTAATAACGTTTTTCTGCACTACAGGCTTTTGGTGTTGCGTAAGGATTTTCTCCATTATGGTGTTTCCCGACACGGCGCAGCAAAATAAAGATTTTATGCTTCAAGAAATTTTCTTGCGTTTTTACCATTTCATGAAAGGTATTGTCAAAAGCTTTAAAATGATACCAATATTGGTCATATTCGTTGGAAAACACCTTATACTCAGACTATTTACTAGAGTTTCAGAGGCCCATAACTCGGAAACTAGGCAGTAGTAGGGAATTGGGGTTCCTGGGACAATTAAAATTGTTAAATTGTTGCTGAAATTGTTAAATTTGGGTAATTAAAATTTGAAAATTTTAAAATTCTTGAAATTTTATACCTACGAGGGTGGTTCGATAAATCCTTTAAATATTTTTCGAGGGTGGTTCAATAAGTCTGTCTTTTTTCAAATGCCTACGGCAATGCATGATAATTTTTCCTAATGCCTACGGCAAAACATGATTATTATTTTTTTCAAATGCCGACGGTAAAACATGATTATTATTTTTCCTAATGCCTACGGCAATACATAATTATTATTTTTTTTTCAAATGCCGACGGCAAAACATGATTATTATTTTTCCTAATGCCGACGGCAAAACATGATTATTATTTTTTTCAAATGCCGACGGTAAAACATGATTATTATTTTTCCTAATGCCTACGGCAATACATAATTATATTTTTTTTTCAAATGCCGACGGCAAAACATGATTATTATTTTCTAATGCTCCCAGTGTTGCCAGACTGTAGAAATTTGTTATCGTAATACTATATCTGTAATATCAGAGAAAATAGATTTGATGACTACTAGGTCATATGGTCTCATATGAATCATGGGAATGTGCTTGTGTGATTTCCTCACGCTAATAAATTTTTATAAAATAAAATAATTAAATAAATGAATAAAATAATTAAATAAATGAATAAAATAATTAAATAAATTATTTTATTTATTTATAAAATGTTCTCATGTATGTGAACACCCCTAATGCTTGTGTGTGGGGATCCAGCTTGTTTGTCGCTGGTAAACTGTATATTCTGTTTATTTGTTTAAGAAATATATTTGTATGTATGTATGTGTGTATGATGCATGCATGCATGTATGTATGTATGTATGTGTGTATGATGTTTGTATGTATGTATGTATGTATGTGCGATCGAAAGAACTTGTGCGTAGAATATTTTGTGGCTGTGTAGAATACATTTATATTTTGCAACGTAATCATTTTCTTTGGCTGCCATTATTTTAAAGCAGCAAGTTTCAACTAACTACAGTCATAAGCAGAGAAACAAAAAGTAAAAATTTGCAAGTTAACAAAAATGCTAACTTCTCCTCCTCCTTCCCACTTCCTTCTCTTTCCTTTATGTAGTTTGTTTTTGAAATAAGAAAACACTTGTAGATTTTTATTAAATTTATTTTTATTATTATTTTATTATACATTTATTGTTTAAAGTTTTTTAAAATTTTATAATAATACATACATTAATATTTTAAAGAGTGAAAAAATTCATTTAAAGCAAGATATCTCTTTTGTTAGTAAAATAGCATTTTTTAATGCGCAAACACCAAATTTATGATAATTACAATAAAAATATTCTGGATACTTAATCTCCATTTGTTTAAAGTTGATACAGCCTATATCCTCAACGTTAAAAATTTTTCGGCATAAGATTTTTTCCAACGATCGTCTTTTCTCTTCACCTTTTACATAAATTTTAGAACATCTTGCGTTGGCTTTTAAAAAATTGCAAACGCTTTCAAAAGAAACTGATCCAGCAGTCCAGCTGAGGTGATGATAGTTTTTCGTTAGCCACTTTGCTTCTCTTTGCCTTTTTATTGATAAGCATTTAAAATCAAATGGTGGTTTTATAATGAAATTGTTATATTCATAATTGTTGAAAACAATCGCTACTTCTTTTGCGATGAAATTATTTGAATTACTTTTGAAACCTTGTACGTCTATAAAAATTGTGTTATTTTCCATATTACTCAATTTATAAGACTTTTCGAACTTGTCCTTTGATGGGTATATATTCTATTGTGCGATCATGAATAAGAATGCAGTAAGCTGATGTCTTTGCGGCAATATTAGTTGCTGTTTCAAATGCTATTTTTATATCAATCGGTCCATTATTGAGTGATTCATTCTGATGACTGACATCTACTACAATAATAGGAGCTTTTGTCTTAAACTCTGATGCAGATAGAAGCGGTTGAGATTCCCTCATATAGTAACTTTGTTGGAATCTTAGATACATATCATATAGAATTGCATATCGTTCATTTTTGAACTTTATGTTAAGATCATCATATGGATATGAGACTGAATTTAAATGTACTTTTAAATTAGTCAAATCACAATGAACAAACTTATTTTCTTGTTGAAAAGCAATCAATACAAAACGGGGGCGTTCTCTATTTGCAGCCAGTTTAACATTCCAAATATGGCTAGTACCTGTGTTTAATTGTGGATTAACATGACAATCCCAACTGCCATTGTTAATAATTTTTATCATATTCAATTTGCTAAAGTCGGATAATTGTACATGTGGGATTCTCCATGAGATGAGTGAAATTGTAAGTTTAGCTTTTTCAGTAGAAACTCTCGAGCGTACAAGATCTTCATCATTCTTATTTCGCAAGAATATCAATTCATGTTTTCCATTTAGTATAACTTTGTTGTAGTCTTCGGCGAATCCTAGAAGCATTTTTAGAGATACATAAAAATTGAAAAATCCATTTTCAAGAGTGACATCGTCAATGTTGTTCCATCCAGCATTTTGCATCACATTGCTTTCTGTTGGTGACAGAGAAACCAAATTTTTTATAGTGCTTGTGGCTCCTAAATATCTTGTATGGTCAATTTCAATTCCATTGAGCTCATAGCGAATTTCATCAAATAGATATGCCACAAAGTTGTTTTTTAATAAAAAGTTCTCCGAAGAAGAAGAATAAGATTTGGCCTTATTATCATCGGCAACAAACCCCTCTACATAAATGTAGCTCTCACTGGGTAGCACATGCAAACCTTGATTTTGTATTGAAATTCTAATTTCATCATTATTGTTGTAAGATTGTAAGTATGGTACATATGTATGATAGTCCTTTTTGATTATATTCTCATCAGACAAGGGTTTATCTAAGACATCTATTATTGAACTCATTTTGTCTTCAATTTAAAATTCAAGGACTTTAGAAAATTTTTATTTGATGTTGTTAGAGCTTTTTGTTGAGCTGGTCGCTTTAATGTTGTTGTTGTTGTTCTTGATGCTATATTTTTCAATGTATTTGTGTTGTATATTAGCATTATTTAGTTGGCCTTAAATGTATTCGTATTGTAATTTCCTCTCCTCGGAAATTAATTAAATCACCGTGTTGATCCAGTACGCGCAGCGCTAGTGAACTTATCTCTCTGGTGTTTACAGGTAAATAGATAAGATTTCTTGGAACCTCATCTATTTTATAGCCTGGAGGCACATTAATCGGAAATTCATGAAGTGTATGCGATTTCGAGTTATTCATATATGTGTTTATAGCGATACTACTTTCAATTCGCAAGAGATTCACTTTAAATATATTAACTGGAAGATCTGAATAATAATATTTGTTTGGTGTTAGGATTTTGCTATTGAATCCTAAAAGTTTTCCAATTGTATTGTCTTTATTAAAATATACAAGATCCTTGGAACTATTAACTTTAACTTGCATTGTATTGTTATTGGCTTCAATAAAAATCTTATTTGCTGGGCAGAGTCGTTTGTATTCCTCTTCTATAAAATCAACTATATTATTTAATTCGTAAGATCCAATTGGTATTTCAATTATATGTTCCCCTATATGAAACATATTGTTGTAGGTGTCTACATTTGGAATACTGTTGTATGAATGAAAATCAGTTAGAGCACACTCATATGCACCATGTAATTCAATAGGAGGAAAGTAACTAGCAGATAGTTCTGATGAGTTAGAGCTCAGAGTAAGTGTTATTGACATTATAACAGTCTGATTACAATTAAATAATGTTTAGTACACAGTATGGTTTATAAGTATGATTTACATATTTTATTTAAAACTTTTTCTCATTTTAAAACTAACATTAGTTTCTTAATATTAATGCTATTGTTGTTGTTGCAATTGATGTTGTTGTTGTTTCTAATTGAGTTTTTCTTCCAACTATAATATTTCATCTTTACTTATCCAAGAATTGTGTTGATTAGAAAATCCCAGCCATTTAACATATACCTCCTTCCCTTTAATTTTAAGAACCTTTTCAACTAGATATGTATTTGGAAATCTAGTTTTTGAAAGTTCCTCAGTATAGAAGCCACCTTTAATAGGATTGCCAAGATAGTCTTCTAATATGTATGTTGCAGGATTTGTATTTTGAACTCTTGTAATTGTGAAAATTTCTGTAGTCCAATTTGGAGTATAACCTTTTTCAAATGTGTGCTTATATTTGCTTATGCGAACATGATCTCCCACATTAAATTTTGACATTTTATACATTTTCAAATGACTGTATACTGTATTTAGCAGCTTTTCCTCATTTGTTGAGTTGACTTTAATAGGAGCCATTTTAATGGTACGATGAACTTTTCTATTGTATGCATTGAGTAAATCCTTGTATATATCAATCCACTTATATGAACCATTATAACTAAATTCTTTCCACATCATTCCTTTCAATGTTCTATTAAATCGTTCTACTATTGATGCTTTCATAATGCTATATGTTGAGTAGTGATTAATGTTGTATTTATGCATTAATTTTCCAAAGTGTTTGTTGAAAAATTCTTTTCCATCATCTGTTTGTAAGTTTTTTGGTACTCGTCCCAATTCAAAAATATCTTCCATTGCCTTGGTTGTTTCGAGTGCTGTTTTTGTTTTTAGCGGTACTGCCCATGCAAATTTTGAGAATGTGTCAATTACAGTCAACAAAAATCGATAATTTCTATTTTCTTTAGAATAGTTCCCCATTTCAACTAAATCAGCTTGCCAAAGATCATCTATTCCTTTCATTACAACTCTGCGACGCACAAATTGTTTTCGTGCTTGCTTATGGAGTTCATTTACTAAATTTCTTTTTGAAGACATTAAGTTGTTTTTAAAGATTTTTTGCAGAGTGTTGTGATCTGCTTGACGCACTTTCAGCTATTGATACAAACATATAATTTTCTAATCTATAAATTTTTTCATTAAGCTGTTCAATTTGTTCTTCAAAGGATGTTTTAATATGTAGAATATCTTTTTCAATTTTATAATTTTCTTCTATATATAATTTTATTTCGCGTTGTAGTTCCTCAATTTGCATTTCAATATCTTCTCGTATTATAGTATTATCCCCCTTAAAGTATGTTAATAATTTCTCTTCTAATTTTTCGATTTGAGTTTGCAAAAACAATTTATTGATAACATCGTTTTCCTCCAGAGCTTTTGCAACATTTTTGATCCTTTTGTTTTGGACATCAATGTTGTTGTTCGTATCCACAAAGAACCCCAGCAGTTTAGGTGCATTTTTCAAAGAAATTGTGCTGCTAGTATCGTTTAAATAGTGTCCAAATTTATCAACAGACATACTCTATTTAGTTTATTAAAGTTAGTGTATTATATTCGCTTCACGTAGTTCTTCAATAATTGATACAATTTCGTTATTGTGATTAGTATGACCTGCACCTTGTGATGCGAGCAGTAGTCGAAGTCTATCTACTAACTCATTTGGATCGTCCCAGTATATATAGTTGGGATTATTGATGTTAACTTGCATCATTCCCTCACCTAAATAGCTACCTTTGGGCTTAGACCCTGTTGATTCAGGTAAATTCTTCTGGTTTTTCTCATCAATAAATTTCTTAATAATATATTTATATTTATATCCTCTAGTACCCTTAATTTGACCATCAGGTTTAAAGTCTCTTCTATATGCATTAGTAGTAATTAAAATCTTTTTATAGATTTCAAGTTCAAATTTATCGTAATTTTTTGGTATTTTATGAAACATTAGAGAAAATAGTCCTGGTGTTAGAGCCCATATTTGACCACCAACTTGTATTTTACCTTCATTCAGTTTTAGGCTACTATCACCAAATTTCTATTCATTCTTGTAATCTTTGTATCTAATTCATTTCTTCCTTCGAAAACTGATAAATCAGCATAAGTATATTCTGTATTGGAAGTCTGTGAGTAAAAATCATCTTCATCATCATCATCATCATTTTCAGTATTAACATCATTAAATAAGATGGTATTATCAAAAATTGTCCCTTCTACTAGTTTTTTTGGTGTACTTGTCTTTATCTTGACTGATGGGTTTTCAGGCTTTAAATTTGTATTATTTTCAACTTCTGATTTGATGTTGCTTTCTTGTTTCATACGAATTCTTTTAATATTTTTAGAACTATTTATGAATTCTTTAAGAGGTTCTATTATAGGTTTGAATGTATCCCTTAATTGTTCACGTGTATCTATTTCACCAGTTTTTATACTACGAAGCTTCCTCTTCAACACATTTCTTGTTAACACCAACTGTTTTAAAATTTTCTCATCCATGTTTGCTAAGGGCAAATAACAGGTATCAGCAATCAGACAGCTTTTCAGGACCTGGTCTGGTTTTCAGATCAGATTTTCAGGACCTGGTCTGGTTTTCAGATCAGCTTTTCAGGAGCCGGTCTGGTTTTCAGATCAGCTTTTCAGGACCTGGTCTGGTTTTCAGATCAGCTTTTCAGGACCTGGTCTGGTTTTCAGATCAGCTTATCAGGACCTGGTCTGGTTTTCAGATCAGCTTTTCAGGACCTGGTCTGGTTTTCAGATCAGCTTTTCAGGAGCCGGTCTGGTTTTCAGATCAGCTTTTCGGGACCTGGTCTGGTTTTCAGATCAGCTTTTCAGGACCTGGTCTGGTTTTCAGATCAGCTTTTCAGGACCTGGTCTGGTTTTCAGATCAGCTTATCAGGACCTGGTCTGGTTTTCAGATCAGCTTTTCAGGACCTGGTCTGGTTTTCAGATCAGCTTTTCAGGACCTGGTCTGGTTTTCAGATCAGCTTTTTAGGACCGGGTCTGGTTTTCAGATCAGCTTATCAGGACCTGGTCTGGTTTTCAGATCAGCTTATCAGGACCTGGTCTGGTTTTCAGATCAGCTTTTCAGGACCTGGTCTGGTTTTCAGATCAGCTTTTTAGGACCTGGTCTGGTTTTCAGATCAGCTTATCAGGACCTGGTCTGGTTTTCAGATCAGCTTATCAGGACCTGGTCTGGTTTTCAGGTAGCTGGTATAGTTTGGAGATCAGCTTATCAGGTATCGGATGAGGTTATAGCAAATAGATGTATCAAGTTTAAAGTTAGATTAATAACTAAAGTCAATCTTTTATGAGAAGTAGTTTATATAGTTATGAAATAGTCAAATTGCTTTATCTTTGCTTATCACTAAAAAGCCATATTTGTCCCTCCAACACTCTCGACAAATTTCTTGGAACTTTTCGTAACTCATATCGCTGCCAACATGATCGCTATAAACATGCTTCATATTTGTGTCATCTTGCTTAAACATTATAATAACATTTGCATTGTTTCTTATTAAATGTTTGGGAATTCTAGTAGAAATTTGACACAAGTAGAATGAATCAACATCCCTATGCCGTCCCATACAAAAATATGAACGTATATTATTCTGCTTCTCACATGTTGCATGTCATCAAATATCATAATTGAATTAGTTTTAGCTTGGTCAGGTGGAATAACTGATTCATTATCGGTGAATGTATAATATCCCATTCCTTTAATTGGTAAAATTAGTTTCTTCAAGTACTCATATTTGGGTTGATAAAGAGATTTTAAGTATAAATACATGTTTTCAAACTTGAGTCCATTAGGACTTTCTAGTAAGCCGATCATAACATTAGTCTTTCCACAATTTGATGGTCCCACTATTAGAGCACGAATAGAATTTGGTAAGAGGGGGCTATGCTTTATTTTTGAAGTGATGTTCGATGATTCATTAATATTACGAACTAAAATATTTTTATGTTGTTTCACTAACTGCATTTTTGTAACTAAATACATTTCATAAATGTTACCTCTTATTATAGAAAAAATCAGATAATATGGTTATACGATATCAGAAAACGTTTAGTCATACAAATACCTTCGTTGGAGGAGGTATAGTAGATAAAATAATAAACTCTCTACCTGTTGAACTTCATCTTCCTGGATATCAGTACTGTGGACCTGGAACAAAACTACAAAAACGTTTAAATCGAGGTGATAAAGGAATTAATCTATTGGACTCTGCTTGTAAAGATCACGATATAGCTTATTCAAAAAATAAGGATTTAAGCACTAGACATAAAGCTGATAAAATACTTGAAAATTCAGCTTGGGATCGAGTTTTATCAAAAGATAGTAGTATTGGTGAAAAATCATTTGCCTATATGGTTACTAACGCAATGAAAGCCAAAACAAAATTTGGTATGGGTGTGGAAAAAAAGAAAAATGTTAAAAAGAACAAGCTAAATGATAAAAAACTGTTTAGAACATCAATTAGAGCTGCAACAAAAATATTTTTTTTTTTTTTAATGCATGTTTTTTTTATTTATTGTATCTTCAAATATGAACTAACAATAAGTATTCAAATCTTAAGTCTATAAAAAAATTATTAGGCCCGACCAATGTCGGACATAAGCTTAGTGATAGTTATTAATAATACATAAGTAGTGATAAGCAACAAAAAGAAAAAAGTGTTTTCAAGCAGCTTCATCATCTAGAGTGTTGAATATTAGAGCCCGTGTATCTCTCTTTTTTAAGCGGATGTGCCCAGTAAAGTTCAAAATATTACGAGCAAGCGGATTAGGATGTGACTCGAGTTTTGTTAGATATTTGCCTGCGTATTTTACAATTTCTTCAGTCACTAGTGGCATATTCAAATCGCGATGTATATTTGAATTTTTGATGTACCATGGAGCCGATGTTATCATGCGTAAAATTTTATTTTGCCTTCGTTGAATTTTCTCTACATTTGAAGCTGAAGCAGTGCCCCATAGTTGAATTCCGTAACACCATATTGGCTTTAAAAGCGACTTGTATATTAAAAGTTTGCAGTCTAGGCTAAGTGTTGAATTTCTACCAATCAGCCAATGTACCTGAGTTAATTTAAGTTTCATTTGAGTTAACTTAGAGTCAATGTGATGTTTCCATGTAAGTCGTCGATCAAGGTGTATACCTAGATATTTCACATGTGAATGTTGAGGAACAACTTGATTGTTAATCCGAATGGGGGAGCAAGTATCTCTTCTTAAGGTGAACGTTATATGGACACACTTTTGTTCGTTGACTTTAATTCTCCATAAGTTTAACCAAGGCTCCATCTGGCTAATGTGTTCCTGGAGTTTGCGGGATGCCTCATCAGGGTTTTCGTGCATACTAAGGCAGGCTGTATCGTCGGCAAATGTGGAAGTATGGATACTACTGCTCACAGGCATATCGCAAGTATAAATCAAATATAAAACTGGTCCCAGTGTGCTCCCCTGTGGCACACCGGATGAAATAGTTTCAGGCCTACTCGTAAAGTCTCCTTCCACAACAGTGAACTTACGGGAAATAATGTAACTTTCCAAAATATTTGAAATGTTTATTGGTAAGTAAGTCCTCAATTTTAAAATTAGGCCTTCATGCCACACTTTATCAAATGCCTGGGAAACGTCAATAAAGAGCGCAGAACAATACATTTTTTCCTCAAAAGTTCTTCTTATAAATTGAACCAGTCTGTGAGTTTGTTCAATGGTGCTATGCTGACTTCTAAAACCAAATTGATGGTCTGGTATGCACCCACTACTGATTAGAATTGGGGACAATTTTGTTTTGAGCAGTTTTTCGAAAAGCTTTGACATAGTTGATAGTAGACTTATTGGCCTATATGACTCAGCCTTGGTTAGATCTTTGCCCGGCTTTGGAATCATTTTAACCTTGGCAAGCTTCCAGCTGTGTGGATAATACTCCAGTCGTAAAATGGCATTAAATATGAATAATAGGATTCTCATTGCAATACGAGGCAAGTTCATAAGCATCTGGTTACTAATTCCATCAATACCCGGAGCTTTCTTCGGGTTGAGTTCGGCAATTAATTTTTGTAAATCACGCGTCTTAAACTTTATGTGTTGAGGGGGTAGAGCGACTACATTCGGAAAATCAGCAACACCAGTATATATGTTTGGCGTAAAAACGGATTTTAAGTGCTCAGCAAATATTTTACCTTTTTCAGTATCGCTTCTTGCCCAACTTCCGGTAGATGTGCGTAGAGGTGGCTTATACTCAATGGGTGTTTTAAGCTTTCTAGCAGCGCGCCACAAAGAGTAATTAGACGCTGGTGTGACATCAAGACCTTCCAGATAATTTTTAAGAGATGCAGTTTTTTCAGACGCAAGCAACTCTTGGAGTCGTTTAGTGCACTCTTTAAATCTGATTTTATTTTGTGGTGATCTGTGCTGTTGCCATTCCCTTCTAGCTCTTCTTTTTTCACGTACGAGACGTTCAATGTCTGTAGAATAAATTTTATTAAACCCAGTCTGCGGATGGGAGATAATGGCATGTTCAGCAGCCTGTTTAATATTCTCGCTGAGATTGGCAATGTTAGATTCAATATCATCGGATGTTCTAAGCGTAATGTTTTCCGTACAATGACTACTGAGATATTTTTTGAACCCCAGCCAATTAACACGATTGATCATCTTCACATATGGGTCAGGTAAGTTACTTCTTAAGGGACTACAAATTGTAATGATCGTCGGAGAGTGATCGGACGAAAGATCAAGAGAAGCTTGAACTTGAATTAAATCCCTAGAGATATTTTTTATGACGCCAAAATCTATAACATCCGGAATTTTTTGTATGTCAGTAGGCCAATAAGTGGGCTCCCCACTCGAAATGACATCCAAGCCCATTTTAGAAATAGTGTTGAACAATGCTCGACCTCTGGGGGTAATAAGACGCGAACCCCAGAACGTATGCTTAGCATTGTAGTCGCCAGCTGCTACAAAACAAGGTCCAAGAGATTTGTAGAAATCCTCATATTGATTCTCAGTGATTGAAAATCTGGGAGGGGAGTAAATTGATGATATAACAAAATTTGTACAAAAACTTTCAATGCCAATGCAACAAAAATATCAACAAATCATTAAAAGGAAGAAAATTTCAAATTATAGTAACACGTGTAATACGTATCCCAAAAATTGGTGGTTTTTTGCCTCTAATACCGATTTTAACTGCTCTGGGTGCAATTGGTAGTCTAACAACTGGAGGTGCTGCTATAGCAAGAGCTGTAAATGCAACAAAGAATGCAAAAAATCAACTTGATGAAGCAACTAGATATAATAGAGCGATGGAATCTATAGCAGTTGGAAAGGGACTTTACTTAAAACCATATATAAAGGGTTATGGTTTAGTTTACAAAGAAGAATCAAAAAACTCTTAGAGATGCTACCCAACAGACCACTATCTGATGTGGCCATAAACCGTTTCTCTATAAATATTCCACATTTTAGAGGAGTTTTCATGTTGAATACTCTACCAAAACGAACAAAGAAAATAGAATGTGGAATAATCAATTTAGACGTATCAACAGGACCTGGTACACATTGGGTAGCATATTATAAAAACAACAATGAAAAAGAATATTTCGACAGCTTTGGAAACTTACAAGCTCCTTCGGAAGTAGTCAAATATCTTGGTAGAAATATAAAATACAACTATAATCAACATCATAATTTCAATACATTTACCTGTGGTCATTTATGTCTTAAATTTCTGTATGAAATAACTGAAAATATTAAATAAAAAAAGCACAAACATTTATATTTTACAAAACTCTTTCATGTCTTTTTATTTATAATTTAAAATACATAATTAATATATTTCATTGCCAAATAGGAAATTGGGAATTTTGAATTAGAAATTCAGTCAGCACGCTTTCAACAATTAAGCTTTGTTCACCTTCTCTGCTTAAGCAATATGATAAAATAAATAAAATTAAATTAAAATGTATTATGAAAATAAATAAAATTAATTTAAATTATTCCTTGTTTTGTATTATTTTTTTAAAGGAAATTTAGGAATCATTTATTCGAATAGAAAATTACAGAAACTTGTATGTATTGAAAATTATAAGGACTTATCCGATTATCTAAATTGTTTCTCTTTATGAAAATATCTAATGAAATTTAATGGAATTTCATAATATTGTGAAATTCAATTTGTCTTGTGCAGATCCTCTCAAAGAAATCAAGACTGTGCATTTTTAAGCGATATGGAAGATATCATTTGTTTTTATCCAACGAAGTAAAGCCAATAAAGAAATAAAAGCCATTCACATATTTCATTCTCTTTTCAATATTTTATTTAATTTTTTTTTCTTAAAAATTTATTTACATATGTATGTACAATAGTTTTTCTTAAAAATTCATATACATTTGTACAATAGTTTTTCTTAATAAATAGGATTTTATTTACAACCATTTTTCTTAATAAATAAGATTTTATTTAAAATAATTTTAACAACAATAATTAGGATTTTATTTACAATAATGTTTCTTAATAACTATGATTTTATATACAATTTAAAAATTAACTACTTAACTAAAAATTAACTAATTTTAGCTATTTTCTTGCATTCTAGCAATCTCATCTAGCAACATATCAAGTTCATATTCAGGGTTAGTTTCCTTAATACGAAAATGATACCATGCATATGTGTTCATATTATTTGACCTAATTTTTCTCTTATCGTCTCCATAACTTAAGACTACCTTATTTAATTTACTAGTATATATATGGTGAAGCTTAGATTTAAATGTTAACATATTATCGTATACATTAGTCTTATTGAATAAACAGTTTCTATAAGTCGCTAAACTATATTTATCTAATATGGATCTTTTTACCCCCTTTGATTTTTTAACGTCATTTTGATTTTGTACACTGAATGAGTACATTTTTGATCGCAGCCCAACAAATTCTGTCATTATCTTATCGCAGTTTTCATCTTTCATCATGCCTAAAACTTTTTTATTTATTAATGGGAAATTATAAGTATTGTTCGTGGGATAGTCCGATGTATCAAAATGTACTTCTATGACATTTTTTATGTCAGCGTAAAAGTCATCCGTCTTTATTGAATATATAAAAGAGTCCGTGTTCATATAGTTCAGTGAGAGTTTTGTCTTAAACTTAGGATGCATGTACCCGTAATGAAAATTATACATTTTCCATTTGGACAATTCAAGTACACAAAATCCTAAGTAAATTGGTTTATTGTAGCAGGTTTTGACTCTAGTTATTTCGATTGCTACCAGATCTTCGGCAAATATAGGTAAACTATGAAAATTTGGTTTTGATATCCAATCTTGAGCCCCCAAATGGTTCCGATTCGTTCTCTCCCAATTATTGACAATTTTAACATCTCTCCTCTTATCCACATTTTCCATGGTTTTACCATAGACTGCATTATTAAGTAGTTTGAAAAAGTTTTTTTCAAAAGCATTTTTAGCAGTAGCTCTATGTCTGGTATTTAGGTTTATATAGCCTTTTAACCATGGAGATTGTTTAAATGCTAGAATACGATGTGTTTTCTTTAAAACTAAGCCATTTTCTAAGCATTGTTTCAAAACTCTAAGGTGTATCACGTATGATTGCTTTGTAGAGAAATCGGTTATCAACTTGTGATACTTCGCTTGCAGTGGTTTTTTATTTTCAGCGCAAAAAGGCAGGTCATTATGCAAGTCATGTAAGTGAGAAGGATAATCTAAAGTAACCTCATATATATAACCGTCTGTTCCATTGTCAGCTAAGCTGTTTGGATCCAGATTCAACTCGTCTTGCGATAACCATCTGAACCCACCATGAGGAAGATATTCCGACATTGCCCAACCGTAAAGGTTATTTGCGTCTAAATAGACAAGAAACTCCGAGGGCTTCTCTTTATCGAAATCTTCCAAATATTTGTTATTCGCTTTCGAATATCTTTGGCTACACTGTACGATTCCCCCATGTATACCTTTTTTCATAAAATTGTACATGTCTATGTCCGTCAATAATTCTAGTTCAATTTTTGTGTATTTTAACATTGCATCCCAGGAAAGTCCAGGTGCGGTATAGTATTGACATGGATCCAGCTCATAAATACCCTTACAAACTTTTCTAAAGTTCTCGAAAATATCTGTCAATAAGAGGACATCTGTTTTTAAGTAAAGTTCTATGTAATCTTTCATTGTTTTGCAACCAAAAGTATTCCATACCTCTACAGCATGTGAGTATTCCTCTAAAGAACACTCTTTATTGTTCAACTTATTAAAGAAATCACTGCGTGAAGGCAGCTGGCACTCGTCTAATTTTTTGAATGAATTTAGGAACTCATAGGGGAAAATACCTTTCTTCTTAATAAGCTGAAATTCTTTTTCTGATTGAAACAAGGACCTTATAGTGTTAAAATCATTATCCGACAAATTGCAGGCTAATGATTCTAAACTCTCAGCCATAAAGCGTAATGTATCAAGAAATCTTATTTCAAGATTATGACCATCGCTCATTTGTGTGAATTGCGAGAGTGATATATAAAGCTCCTTATTGAGAGGGAGTACTTTCAGTTGCATAGAAATTTCACCTAGTTCTTTAATAAAAAGATGTGAGTCATAATTTGAGTAATTGTGAAAGTAAACTGGTATAAACTTGGGAATTTGGTAATTCAAATTGCAGTTATTGTGGGCTGCACCTCTATATTTACCGCTAATGTGATAATGATCTCTAACGGGATCTTTACCTAGAAATTTTTGACAAATATGACAATTCACCGCACTATAAAAATTATAAATATCAGAAGGGGATAAAGTATCCATTTGCCTATTATTTACTAAATGATTATTATAAATATCCTCACAATCTTTAATTAAAAATGAAACAAATTTTTGTGAAGCATCTTTCCCTGTATAAACCCTTAATTTATCTAACTTATTGCTATGGAGACACTTAATGTAGTAACTAAAAGCACAAGGAGTGTGCTTTTTGACAAGACTGGTTTTACTACTCACGTTATTACTAATGTCTTCCAGGATGCATTCGAAGTCTGCATACACCACAAAGGGGACATCCATTTTCCTCTGATGCCCCTTAAAACTTAGAACTGCATCTGGACCTGACGGCATAGTTGTCACGATTTTGCCGCATTCTGCCTTATGGCTACTCATACCATTTTCGTTATGAGTATACTGTAGGCAGCTATTACAAAAATGTAGCTTACTTTTGTGTTTTGTAATCTGCGTGTGTAAAAGTCTGGGAATGACAAAAAATATATAAAAGTTTATTAGTAAAATGTATATAGTATAAAAGATAAAAAACAAGTATAGGTATCATTAAAATTAAAGAGTAGTAGTATAATTTTCTAACTTACTTTGATATGTCTTTTATCAAAATGTAGTGATGAACTTCACTATTCTCCGAAAGCAACAAGTTGACATGCTTTACTTTTTCATCCTTGGTCACATAATAGGGACCGATGATTTGATCTGCTCCCTCATCGACCCAAACACATTAACACTTATTGCTGGATTATTTACTTCGAACTCCTTAATTTTGTTTAGTGCTAATGGGTAAGTTAAGTTTTTGAAATTTAACGCTACACCATTTCGCGTAACAATCGTCTCTGCAGAAATGTCCTGAATATTATAAGAACTGCAACGTTTTGGCCGATCGTATTTTGTAGTATCCATGGCAGCGATTATACACCACTTGAAGCAATATTCATCACTATTTTCAATATTGATGCATGCTTTTCTGCCTTCTAATTTTTGTGGTGTGGATATCCAACTTGATCCTTTGACTAGCGAAGATTTGTTGATGTTGATTTCTGCTCGAACTATGCGTGACAAAGTCCAACCAGAATCTCGCTCTTCAAATTCAGACATTTTGGTTGAAATCTCCTCAATCTGTTTACGGAATAATTCTTCAACGTTTTCTGCCTTCGTCAGCAAACTCATTTTGGCTACATGTGTTATAACACACAACTCCAATTCTTCTTCTACAATTTTTATGTACTCCGCTACAATACTCACATGAAATTTAATTATTATATGTTTGGACAAAGACATTTGAAGTCTCTTAATAAAAATATTCATGTTTTCTTTAATAAATTCTTCCAAGAGAAGTTGGTCCTTTTTATTTAGTATTACATATGTGGCGATATGGTTTTTGAAGGCTTTCGATATTTTGTAATATCTCACATCCTCTTCGACTTTTTCTCTCCTAGCATGCAAAGTACTCATTGGAGTTGGCAGAGTTTCTTCTCTTTTTTCTTCTACTTATCCATCACTTTCCGGTAAACTTATGTCCATAGCATCGTTGTATAAAGTCCCTCCAAGGATATCTACACCTTGTTGAAGAGCTTGTTGTTGTAGCTGCTGCTCTTGTTGATGATAATTAAGAGGTTGCCATTGCATCAAATTGGAATACTGCTCCATTTGATTAACTGGTGTGACGGGATTATAATTGTAACTTGGATACTCATATTGCATTGGTACTCCTGATGCCAAAAACTGATTACTCCATGACATTGGTGTAGGGTAACAGTTAGGCATACCATATTGTTGATATTGGGGATACTGTAGAGAAGGGTGCTGCTGGTGATGAAATGAATTTATCTGCTGTTTTTGATTTTGAATAAATGTCTGCGGTTGCTCTTGATTTGTATCCCGACTTACGACCATTTGATCCTGCACGCTATGTCTTTCCACATGATCCAAATAGGACTTTTGGTATTTGTACACCTTATGGCATCTATTACACTGATAACCTGTATAACTCATTTTTAATTATTTTATTATTATACAACTTTAACACAATTGCTGATGATACTACTTTTAAATACAATAAAGTACTGATGTGTTGGTTAGAAAAGTTGGCGTATTTATACGAAAATTAGTAGCAGTATCCTTGCAGCATTCACAGTTTTAACTTTTTGTTTCTCTGCTGATGACTGTACTTAGTTGAAACTTTGCTCCTTTAAAATAATCGCAGCCAAAGAAAATGATTACGTTGCAAAATATAAATGTATTCTACACAGCCACAAAATATTCCACGCACAAGTTCTTTCGATCACGCATACATACATACATACATACATACATACATACATATATGCATGCATTATACACACATACATACATACAAATATATTTCTTAAACAAATAAACAGAATATACAGTTTACCAGCTACAAACAAGCTGGACCCCCACACACAAGCATTAGGGGAGTTCACATACATGAGAACGTTTTATAAATAAATAAAATAATTTATTTAATTATTTTATTCATTTATTTAATTATTTTATTCATTTATTTAATTATTTTATTTTATAAAAATTTATTAGCGTGAGGAAATCACACAAGCACATTCCCATGATTCATATGAGACCATATGACCTAGTAGTCATCAAATCTATTTTCTCTGATATTACTGATATAGTATTACGATAACAAATTTCTACAGTCTGGCAACACTGGGAGCATTAGAAAATAATAATCATGTTTTGCCGTCGGCATTTGAAAAAAATAATAATCATGTTTTGCCGTCGGCATTAGGAAAAATAATAATCATGTTTTGCCGTCGGCATTTGAAAAAAAATAATAATTATGTATTGCCGTAGGCATTAGGAAAAATAATAATCATGTTTTACCGTTGGCATTTGAAAAAAATAATAATCATGATTTGCCGTAGGCATTAGGAAAAATTAGCATGCATTGCCGTAGGCATTTGAAAAAAGACAGACTTATTGAACCACCCTCGAAAAATATTTAAAGGACTTATCGAACCACCCTCGTAGGTATCAAATTTCAAGAATTTTCAAATTTTAATTACCCAAATGTAACAATTTCAGCAACAAGTTAACAATTTTAATTGTCCCAGGAACCCCAATTCCCTACTACTCTAGGCGTCGCACATTGGGTTGAATCAAGTCCGAAGTCGCTATTAATTAACATTTTCAAGTTATTAATTTCGAGTAAAGTTTTGTGTTGAGTAAAAATAGATAAAATTACGCATCAATAAGGATCAAAATCAGTGTTTAGTGTTGCTTACTTTTTCTGCAGTGTGCTGTCAAAGTACAACGTTTTGTCGTGGTTTTGCTAATAGTGAAAAAATTTAAATTCAACACATTTCAAGTTCTTTTTTTTCTGTTTAAAAGTTATTTATTGGAAATTTTATGATAGAACCATCAACTTCAGGTATTTTAGCGCGTAGTTAAGATAGTTTTGTTTCAATTTTCTTTGAAAAAATATTTTTGTTGATATTGTTAAAAATGTTCCAAAATTAGAGTATTTTCAATATTTGGTGGAATAGAACAAAAGTTGCTATGAATTGTTTGTTCTTAGAGTTTGTGTTAATAAAACTTTTATATTCAAGAAAAAAATCACCTGAGTTTAATGCCGTTTTTTAAATATTTAAGTTTTAAGGAAATTACTTGTTGGCTTAAAATTTTTGTTGCGATAATGAAAATGATGATGATAATGATGATGATAATTATGATGATGACCATGATGATGGTGATGACTATAGTGAAGGAGACAAAGTAGATTGTAATTGTTGTCCATAATTTATATAAAAATAATTCCTAAATACACATTTTTAAGGCATAAATTTTTCAAAAAAAAAAATTAAAAACAATTTTCCACCTTTCCCTGAATTAATAGCAACTTTGGGGCTGATTCAACCCACCGTGCTCGCCGCCAATTTTTTGTTTATTTTTTTCATATTTTCAATTTTCTATAGGATAGGAGAGGTGCCTCTATACTTAGTTTAAGCATGAATTTTTAGACAAGATGAAATATGATATGGTGTATTATTAACTCCAAGATTTCTTCTTTTTTTTGAGTCATGACGTTGTTTTAGAAAGTGAGCTATATGTACTTATGTACTTTCAACAGAAGACAACTAATATGTTAAATTATTTCGAGTTTATTGTCAATTTTGTAATAAATTTTTTAAACGATAGTATCGCTATCGAGTAAAAACTATTGATAGTCTAATAAAAACCAAACTATCGATAGTACTATCGATAGTTTGCCAGCTCTAGTGTGGCCACAACAAAAAAAAAATGTGTATGCTGAATGGAGCTTATTGATCATTACGGTATAAAAGGATATACTCTATATCATAACAATAGAAGAGACATAAGGGGCGGTGGTGTAGCAATATATTGCAAATCTAGTATTAAATCTAAATATGTCAGCAAGTCAGGCAACTCTGAACAAGGAATTGAGTTTCTTAATATTGAAATTTATGACAGTATGACCAAAGTTCTAGTGTCATGTGTGTATAACCCGAACAAAATATATGATCTCAATCCTTTTTTCACTGATTTTAATACTTACATTATATGTTACCTGTGGAGATTTTAATATTAATTTGCTGTGTGATGATAATCATAGAGCAAATTTTATTAAGTACATAAGTTCGGCTGGTTTGTCGATTATTAATCAACTAATGTCTACACGTTTTTCACCAAATTGTATCCCAAGCCTACTTGATCTGTTTTTGTTATCAGATGCTAGCTACTTATTGTTATTTGATAAAATATCATTTATTTCAGACCATGACATTTTATTTTGCTCGCTCAATATTAATCTCCACAAAACTGAGACTTCGCGTCTAATATCGTATAGAGACCTTAAATCAATTAACTATCCTTTGTTATATTCTGACCTTTTTGATCATAATTTAAATGACTGCTGGTATGAGCCAACAGTAGATGCAAAGTTAGATGTATTTCTAGCATCAATTCTAGAGATTTACAATAAACATATTCCAGTTCGAACTTTTTGCATCAAAAATAGTTCTTGTCCGTGGTTTAATGGAAATGTAAAGCAGGCAATTCGTGAGCGTAGTCGCTGTTATAACAGATGGAAGAAAAATCCTTTTGACTCAAACAGGGCTATATATAACAGAGCTAGGAATCGAGCTAATTTGGTTACAAGAGAAGCAAAGAAATTATTTTTTTTCACGGAAACTAAACACGTCCTTACCATCTGGACAACATTGGAAAAATATTAAAAATTTAGATGTCTACCCTCGTCGAAACTCGGATTGCTCTTTAGATCCTAACACGCTAAATGATTTTTTTCTGTAAATAATCCAGACCTATCTACAATTCAGCCTTCTTATGATTGCCCGAATACATTTCAGTTTTCTACGGTGTCTGATGATGAAGTCTATAGGACTGTGATGAGTATTCGCTCTAATGCTATAGGTGAGGATGGTGTGTGTATACGATTTCTAAAAATAATTTTACCGTATATTGTTGGGTTGATCACACATATTATAAATCATTGCATCACGACTTCTACTTTCCCTAAAGTATGGAAAATAGCTAGGATCATACCGGTAGCAAAAAATACATCTCCGACTGTCACTAGTGACTTTAGACCTATAAGTATACTTCCTGTTCTCGGAAAGGTCTGTGAAACAATAATGTCTCGGCAGATGATTGATTTCATTAATGCAAATTGTTTGCTGTCTCCACTGCAATCTGGGATTCGTTCGAACCATAGTTGTACTACTGCAGTCCTAAAAGTACTTGATAATATCACACCGGCGTACGATATGGGTGATTTGTCGCTGATGTGCTTATTAGATTTCTCAAAAGCATTTGATAGAGTAGATCATTCAATTCTCTGTAAAAAACAGGAATGTTTTTTTTGTTTGACCACAGCGCAGTCAGTCTTATAAGAAACTACTTGTCTGATCGTTTGCAAAAAGTGGTTGTTGGTGTAAGGGTGTCATGCTTTAAGGGTGTGTATTCTGGGGTTCCACAAGGCTCAGTTCTGGAACCTTTACTCTTCAGTATCTATATCAATGACATATTCAAAATCGTTAAGTCTCTTAGCATTCATGCGTATGCTGATGATATTCAACTATATATATCTAGTCGTATTGGTCTTGTGGATGATATGTGTTATAAAATTAATGAGGAGCTGAAATAAACAAAGACAAACACAACTCGCAAGGCGATTAGCTTGTCTGCGAAAAACACCCAGGGTCTATGGTGGGAATTGAATCCACGACCTCTGGACTGAGCGGCTAGCATCGCTACCCCTCAGCCACAGGGGCTAAAGTGAATAACCTCACGCTGAATCCTAAGAAGTCGGTTGTATTGCCCATTAATAAGAATGGACTTCATTTCAACCAGCTTCCTATTGTTAGCCTAGGTGACTCTCGTCTTGTTTATGTACAAAAAGCCAAATATCTCGGATTTCATCAACTCCTCCTTATCTTGCTATGATCACATTAATAATATGGTACGCAACGTGTATCTAACACTGCGTAATTTAAGAATAACCTCAATTTACACACCGACTGAGGTTAAGAAACGTCTTGTATTACAATTAATTTTACCTATTATCACCAGGTCTGCGGAGGTATATAGCAAATTAGATTCGTGCTCAAGTCATAAGTTACAAGTCTCCTTTAACGATGTTTCTCGATATGTATATGGTATTCACAGATTCAGTATTATATCGTCCTGGAGAACTATGATTCTTAGTTGTGACATAGTGGAATACCTACGCATGCAAAATCTCCTATTTCTACACAAACTAATAAATATAAAATCACCGTTGTACTTGTTTAACAAAATATCACTCGGTAGGTCACCTAGAGGTATTACGCTAATACCACCAAGGCATAACAATCTAAAGCAGATTTTTCTTCATCAATGCCATAAAACTTTGGAACTCATTGCCCACAAACTTAAGACTCATTGTTGGAAGACAGAATTTCAAGAAAGCCCTTAGGAAATATGTTATGCGAAATATATAACAAATATCAATCTTTGTCCTTCTACATTTTCTCTTGCATTGCCATCACTTCTATTTTATATACCTTATTAATCTACTAGTATTTAGTTTATTGTCATGATTATGTAATAAATTGTCTATATTATTCTTTAATCAAATAGGTATTCCTTTTCATTTTCTTGCCACACTTTTTACTATTATATATATATATATATAAAAAAATTTTTTTTATTTTTTTTTTTATTATTAAATTTTAGTTTTTGGTGCTAAATTTTTCTCTTACGCATATTGAGTCAATTCAAACTGATTGATATATTGTTTGTTTTGTGTGATGTAAGGGTTTTCCATACATTACAATTTCAAAACTTAATTATATAATTTAAGACGACAAAATGTATGGAGAATTTTTATGGTCTAGCAGGATGGATATTGTGGTATTCAGGTGGAATGGGCTCATAGTCATTCAAAATTAACTAATTTTAATATTTTTTTATAATTGCTAAATTTAATTTTAATATTATTAATATATGGTGTCCATTATCTAATATTATTATTATTTTTGACTATAAAAGAATTTCATTCTTAAAGTCTAATGGAAATAAATAAATAAAATAAAATAAAAAAATTTTAAATTTAGTGCATTACATTACATTACGCAGGTTTTTCCTGGTTTCAGTGCTCTTTGAAATTTAAAAGTTGACAACGCTGGTCTTATACCATGTTTAGCCGACGAGTTGAATCACATGCTTCGCTCTCTGAATCATGTTTACGAATTTTGTCGTTTACACGAAGGCTTCGTGTGCAGCGTGCCAATTTAGTGCTTTTTGCTCTAGATTTAGTGCTTTTTAATTCATAACAGTCTGGAGTTTTTCAACTTGGTGCTTTTTTAAAAAGGTACTAAATTGGTGCTTTTTTACCTTTGCAAAGTAGTACAAAGTTCTAGTTCTACAAATCCACTAAATATTAATTTGTGATAGTCTGGTGGCTTTATACAAAACACCAAGTAAGCATTTTCCACTATTCTGTTTGATTGCACCCCTTTTAAATACGCAAAGTTTCCTTTGCAGAATGTTAATGTAGCTGGGTGAAATACAGAGGAAGACTACTTTCTCTTTCACAGTGAGAAAAATTGCTATTACGAAAAAATTATTCACCCTTATTCCAGTTGTCGACATCGACTTTAACACAATACCAAAAAAATGGGAGCTTGGCAGGTTTATGCTATTTTGTAGACCTTAGGGAACCGAAATATATGGTCAGTGGCACACAATTATTCTGCAGATCGAGTAAACAAACGCCAATTTTTTGGTATTGTGTTAAAGTGACGTCGATGTCGACAAATGGAATAAGCGGTATTGATTGTTCAAGGAACCTTATATACGTTTAAAATTAGAGCCAAATTGCCAAATTATTTTAAAATTAAAATAAGCTTTGTTTATTCTGCGTTAAGAATATATTTCTAGAAATTGCAGGGAATCCATACACGTAATAAAATATTTTAACTACAATAATCCCGGCAAAAAAGAATTCTGATTTGGAAGAACTAACAACTGAGGGAAGCAAATTATTGCTTTCTTGGTAACGAAAGCTTCGAAAAATGCTTCAGAAAAGCAGTAACGTAAAGCGGGCCCTCTAAAAAAGTAGAAAAAAGTAAAAAAAAATTGTAACCCAGTAACTTTTGCATCTGAGTACACAAAATCTACACATTATTACTTCTGTGAAGCGATTTAGTAAGGCAAAAAATGCGTGACTTTTTGGAAGCTGAATGTATTGCTTCTAGCTGGCTTACAAACACTCTTCTGGAAAGCGGTAATTTTTGATGAGATGGTGAAATTGAAGATATACAACGAAGTATCAGAAATTTAAATCTACATATGTAAATGGAAAAATTTGATCAAATCTGATCAATTTTGGATTGAATTTTTTATAAATAGAAATTCTACTAATGATAATCCTTTTCTCAAATTGTCAATATTTGCTCTAGGACTATTAGCATTTCCATGTTCAAATGCCGAGGTGGAAAGACCTTTTAGCGCTAATAACTATTTTAAAAGTAAGTTAGAAATAGAATAAAACGAATCAAATTATATAATTCATATAAAATACGGTATAAAAAGACTTATGTTATTTAGAATGCAACTTACATCACATAAAAATTAATTCAGATGAATAGCCTAAAATATCAAATTGTTTTGTTAAAACAGTTTTATGGCCAGAGGAAAAAGATGAAACTACTTTTTCCTTAAACGAGGAATATAGTTATATATTAATATAAATATGTACATATGTGTAAAGTATTTATTTATGCACATCTATACATAAATAGTTTTTGTTACCCTGCAGATAATGCGACTAGTCCATACATGCATGTAAGGACTAGTCCAAAGAGGAGTAGGAGTACTCCAAAACTTCTCCAAATATATAAAAAAAAGGTTGTCGATTTAACATTGCGATGTCCTAGGGTTGGACCACATGGTTCAACTTTGCATTACATCAGACTAACTCTAAAACTACCCCATATGGAATAGTTATAGACTACTCGCATACAATTTGTAAGTGCCTAAGAAGAACGATCATAATCGTATAAACACGAACACTTATGGTGCGGCATTGAATGCTTCTATGAAAACGACATGATCCTTGACTGCATTACATGGGACCATGATGTAACTAGTCTGTTTCATTTAGATTGGACGACGTACTCCAATATTATTTGCAGGGTAGTTAATTGACACATACATACATACATATTTATACGCATATACATAAATACATATACATAAGTAGTAGTGAACTACCACCATGTCTATAACTATTCCATATAGAGTAGTTTTGGGGTTAATTCGATGTAATGCAAAGTTGGACCATGTGGTCCAACTCTAGGACATCGCAATGTTAAATCGACCACCTTTTTTTCATATATTTGGAGTAGTTTTGTGGTACTCCTACTCCTCTTTGGACTAGTCCTTACATGGATGTATGGACTAGTCGCATTATTTGCAGAGCAGTCCCACCGCAATAAAAATTTAAAATTCGGGTAATTAAAATTCTTGGAAATTTGTGTGAAATTTGAGAAATTGTGTTTTCGGCGGCGCTTTGATGTTTTTTGAGGTTTGAAGGGGTTTCATAAGATTAAGATTTCATTAGTATGTATGCCGACGGGAAAATCATTGATACCAACGGGGAAACTGTGAAAATGATTTAGCCTAATGCCCACAGGAAAACGTGAAAATTAATTTTTCCTAATGCCGACGGCGAAAAATGATTACTTTTGTTCAAATGCCGACGGAAAAATTATTTTTCGTAACGCCGACGGGAAAACATGGGAATTGAAGGCTGACCGTGATTTAATGGGTGGGGTTGTTGTGTTAATATGTGACCAAAGGAATTTGTGGGTGTGTCTGTCTGTATGTGAGAACTTAAGCGAGAATTTGATTAGCAGGTGGCGTGGGGTAGGAGAGGTAGATCGATTGCGTGTATATATGTATGCATGTATGTCTGTGGGAATTTAAGGTTGATCGTGGTTTTCTAGGGGCGATATGTTCTAGTTATATGTAACCGGGAGAATCTGTGTGTTTGTATGTCTGTAGGAGTTTAAAACTGACCATGATCTGGGTGAGTAGGGTTGTTGACGTAATATGTAGCCATGGGGATTTGTGGGTATGTCTGTCTGTAGGAGTTTAAAGCTGATCGCGATTTGAGTTGGGTGAGGATGTTGTTAAGGTAGATTGATTGTGTGTATGTATGTATGTATGTCTGTGAGAATTGAAGATGATTGTGATTTATTAAGGGAGAGGTGTTCTTGTAATATGTAGCCGTGGGAATCTATGTGTATATATATGTGTAGGAGTTTAAGACTATCCGTAATTTCGGGTAGGTGCGAGTGTTGTGTTGTTGAGATTAATCTTGTATATTGTATATGTATGTATGTATGACCATGGGAATTTGTGTATGTATATGTGGGGAAGAATTTAAGGCTGGCCTTGATTTGTGAGGAGTGGGGTGTTATTAAAATTTTCTTGGATTTGTCTTAGATTAATTCTGCTATGTGTGTATGTGTGTGTGCGTGTGTATATTTGTTTTTCTCGCGCTGGTATTTTTATGTAGGTAGAAATAAATTGTTTTCAATATCATATATCTGAACTTCCCTAATCCTAGTATGTTTTTATACCCTTTACCAAAAAATTGTAAAATGGTATATATAGGTTTGTCATTCCGTTTGTAATTTCTAGAATATTAATAAGCGAGCTATAAAGTATATATATTCTGGATCCTTATGTATAGGGAATACGAATAAGCGATGTCCGTCTGTCCGTCTGTCTGTAGGTGAAATCGGTTTTCCGAAGCTCCCAGAAAAGCTAGAGACTTCGTTCTTGGGCTGGTGGATCAGAAATTGTCGAAGTAAGATTGGTATTGAAAATCAGCAAAATCGAGCAGACGTTTTCAGAGCTGGGAGACTTAAACTTCATTTTGCCATACAAAATAACTACCGAAAACTAGTTTTTAATAATTTTTTATTAAATAAACTAATTTTATACTTCAGTATGAATATAATTGGTATTTCTAACTGAAAAAAAATTAAAAAAATTAAAAATACGTTTCCAGGGTAGGAAAACCTTAACTTTTTTTGTTATGCAAAAGTAACTTACTAAAACAAATTTTTCCTTTTTTTCTATAAACTAAACATATGTAATGCTCTTAAAAGAAGGAGATTGATGTAAGAAATCAGAAAAACAAAAAGGATGATTCCAGGGTTGGAAAACCTACGATTTTTGTGATATATACAATTACCTACCGTAAACTAATTTTTTAATTATTTTTATTAAATAAACTTATTTTATACTTCACCACGAATAAAATTGGTATTTTAAATAAAAAATTAAACTTCAAAAAATTAATAAGATGTTTCCAGGGTTGGAAAACTTTAACTTTTTTCTTATCCAAAAGTAACTTACTAAAACAAATTTTTCCTTTTTTTCTATGAATTAAACATATCTAATGTTTTTAAAAGAAAGAAACTGATTTTAGAAATCAGAAAAATCAAAAAGGATGATTCCAGGGTTGGGAAACTGAAACTTTTTGTGATATAAAAAATTAACTACCGAAAATTAATTTTTATTATTTTTATTAAATGAACTTATTTTATACTTTAGTACGAATAAAATTGGTATTTCAAATTAAAAATTAACCTTCTAGAATTAAAAAGATGTTTCCAGGGTTGGAAAACTTTAACTTTTTTTTATACAAAAGTAACTTACTAAAGCAAAATTTTCCTTTTTCTCTATAAATTAAAGATATCTTATATTCTTAAAAGAAATAGATTAGTATAAGAAATCAGAAAAATTAAAAAGTTTGATTTCAGGGTTGGAAAATCCACACTTTTTGTGATATAAAAAATTAGCTACCGAAAACTAATTTTTTTATAAATTAAACTTATTTTATACTTCAGTATTTCAAAATAAAAAAAAAATAAAAAAATTAAAACGACGTTTCCAGGGTTGGAAAATCTTATTTTTTATACAAAAGTAACTTACTAAAACAAATTTTTTCTTTTTTACTATAAATTAAACATATCTTATATTCTTAAAAAAAAGATGGTGTAAGAAATCAAAAAAAAAAAAAACCAAAAAGGAGGATTCTTTGTGATATAAAAAATTTTCTACCGAAAACTAATTTTTTTTATCTATTTTTATTAAATAAAATTATTTTATGCTTGATAACGACTAAAATTGGTATTTCAAATAAAAAAACAATTAAAAAAATTAAAAAGACGATTCCAGGGTTGGAAAACTTCTACAAAAGTAAGTTACTAAAACAAATTTTTCCTTTTTTTCTATAAATTAAACTTTTCTTAAATTCTTAAAAGAAAGAGATTGGTGTAAGAAATCAGAAAAATCAAAAAAGATGAGTTCAGGGTTGGGACACTTACACTTTTTTGATATATAAAAGTAACTAAGTCTAATTAATTTTTATTTTTTCCTTTATAAATTATATATATTTTACGTTTTGGAAAGAAAAGTTTGGTATAGAAAATTATAAAAATAAAAGCCACAGCTCCAGAGCTGGAAACTTTGATTTTTTTCTTCTAGACATTAAAGTAACTAATTAAAACATTTTTTTTAATTTCCTTTTTTTCACTTAACACACTTTCTATATTTTTTAAGAACTACTAGATTGGTATAAGTAATCAGAAAAATCTAAAATTATGATTCTAGGGTTTGAAAATTATTATTTTTTTCGTTGTATATAAAAGTAAGTATGTGCTTGAGTATGTATCTCTATACAACATAAACGCACTTTGGTAAAGGGTATATAAGATTCGGCACAGCCGAATATAGCACTCTTACTTGTTATACTTACAATTTATATTTTCTCATGCTTAAATATGTCTGGCGTTAAGGTCTGCCTGTGAGAAATTTGCTTATATTACAGATTTTGTTTCTTATTTCAATATGGGAAAATATTAATTTACAGTAGTCATTTATTAAACTCATTATATTGTAGGTATCCCAATATACATTTTCTATTATATTGAAAATTATTGAATTAATGTGACGCATTCTTATTTTTAAGCTGCAGATTTTCCCTGAGTGTACCCCGCTCGTACACTAAATATTTTTGTTTATCTTTGCATTGTGCTTTGACTAAACGACGCTTCATATATTTTCATGATGTAGATATGTAAGTGTGATTGTTAAGATATAATAAATACTTAAGCATTGATGAGAAATTTGATATGTATAGATACGTATATACTATAGCATTGCACAGATACATCTGTTTGCACTGGTTTTGCGTGTTTTTCGGTTCTGGTATGAACAAATATGTTATTTATCGTTTTCTGTTACTAGTTGTAAATTTTGATTTTTTAAGCAATTATTGTATGGTTGGGCAATGAGCAAATGAAAACAACACATTTATTTTTTTTTTGTTTTTCTAAGGCAAATAAGATACCTTAAACTGCTTTTACCATAAGTGCCTTATGATGTGTTGAGAAAAAATGTAATTGGCTGATGAATGAATGAATGAAAGCAAAATTGCACATACAAATGTAAGTAAATGATACATGTACATGAAACACATGCATTTGTAATTACTCTCAGAGCAAAATTGTTTCTTTCTCTCTCTATACTTTGGCTGCGCCACAAAATAACATAACGAACGTCTGCACATACATCTGTACATCATGTATTTGTTTCAATAGTGGTTTTTTCATATATTTATATTACAATATGTATTTTTTGAGCAAAAACAGATCAAACAGTTGCTCAGCAGCAATACAATAAGCAATTGTTATTTGTTTTCAATTGTATTTTAATTTGGAAAAGCACGCACACACAATAACTCTTATACTAGTTCTGTCGCTCACACTACAATTATATGGTACATACCATGGTATATTTGTTTTGGCTATACAAACGAGTATACAAATGCAACCCTTTAGTATCTACTAGGGTGATTGGTTTTTCATCCGGTTTTAAAAGCCGGTTTTTTCACAATACGGTTGTCGGTTTTTCAAAATTTTGGTTTTTCGAATGTCGAATAGTCTGGTTTTATTACAATTTAAAAACCGCCTGAGTCGAATACTTTTCGATTTGTATATTTTGCAATAATATTAGTTTTTACTATATTAAAGCTTAGACCAACGTGTTCTCTTGATTTTCCTAAGTATTTTTTTCAAGTGTAAAAGGTCTAGGCGTTTTTTTTTACATGGCAACACTTACTGAAACATGAAATTGAAGCGAAATTATTTTATGAGATGGTAGCAGAGGATGTATGCAATGGATGTCGAAATCCATTTGTAAAAATGTTTTTTAGTTTTGTTGGCATTTTGCTTTATATTTTAAGCACCCCATACACGTTACAATTCAATTGTGAATTGAGTCTTTCAATTGAATGGGTTCTTGGCCACACACTTCATAAACTGAATTGAAAGAATTTCATTCAACTGTCAAATTTATATTATTTTCACAAACAAAAATTTAAAACTTCTATTGTATTTATTCATTTATTTTTATATTTTATATTTAGAATTCAATCAAATTAAATACAATTTTAAAAATACATAACTTTTTCTATACAAACATAAATTTTGATAGCTAATCAAGAGACTCGAACACACACAGCACAATCGAATTGAAAGATTTACTAGTCAACATGAAAAATCAAAATCTTTTGATTTTTCTTCAACCAACTCGACAACTGCCAAACTAATCAATTGACAAACCCATACACGCTGTGATTTGGATAACAACCGACTCAATTGAAAATTAAATTGAATCGTGTATGGGCTGCTTTATATAGAGGTAGATATCCACGTTGTCCATACTTCCATACGTATATATTTTATATATATAGGGTTGTTCATTTACTAAAAATTTTTACGAATTTGTAACAATTATTAGTGGAAAGTTTGCAAGGAGAGAGCGTCAAAAGAGAGAAAAAAATTGAGAGACAAAAAAATTCTTACAAATTATTACTAGTAAAATTTTAATTTGCAAGAATTATCCAACCTTCTGTTGTATGTTTTGTTGTCAAATTGCTTATTTCAAAAATATCTGAAAAAGGAAAACAGAAAAATTTTAATTTTTTTTGTTAAAAACCATACAATACGTATGTAAAAAGAAAGTATGTCTTCTTAATTTATAGATTTTCTTTCATAAAGCCACATAAATTCAATTTTATTGTAAAGAATTTTGTTTCTTTCTCATATCTGATCAGAGATGGAAACTGGAATTTTTGTATTTGTTAATGAATAGAATTAAAAAATTATGAAAAATTCATAAAAATAGTAAAAAGGTTTTCATATTAAAGGTCAATTTAAAAAAAAATGCAATTTCAAATATTATTATACTTTGTATGATAATATTTGAAATTGCATTTTATTTGTATTTATTGTGTTTTATACATCAGAAAAAGTACAATTGTATCATGATTTCCATCCATGGTTCTTATATGAATAAAATTTTCTTGCAAGTTTTTACAAGTAAAGCGTCCATTTACTTTTTCATATTTGGGAGAGTAATTTTGTAAATTTCTGCCTTACTCTCTAGTTACTACCCTTCAGAAAGTGCGAATAGAGAAATTGAGGTGATTTACACTACTGACTAAGTAGTTCTTTTGGGATCACATGGAGATATTGGCACTAAAGATTCACTAGTAAATTTTAGGGGCTCTAGTATACAATATCGATATTTTCTCGCTCGTTGTCAATAGTAAAATTATAGTGATTTTCTAGTGACATTGTCAATAGTGCTACTGATTAGGTGTAACCCAGTCAATGTAATCGCCTGTTGACATCTACCATATGGTTGTCATTGAAAATCTACCAGTAGACTTTAGCACTATTGAGAAGGTAGTTCTTTTACGACCATATGGAGATATTTGAAGCAAAGATTCGCTAGTAGATTTTAAATACCCTCGTCTACATATATTTATTTAATAATATTGCACAACATAATAAAAAAGAAAAACAAACTATTGACGCGTTCATTGACAATATCACCAGAAATACACTAGAACTGTTGTCTTTAACGTATCTCTACTCGCGCATAAAAGGAAAGTTGTCGACATTATAACTAGTGCAATTGTCGCTGGAGAAAGAGTATTGACATAGAGACATATGGTTCTAGGCTGACTAGAGGGTAGTTTCTGCTGGGAAAGCAAAAGAACAGACCTTATGTATGTATATGTACTACACACAGGTATATGAAGTTAATTTTTATGTTTTTCCTTTAATGTTTTATTATTTTATTGTATTTACTTTCTTTTGAATAAAGCAATTTAAAATCAAAATTTTGTATAATAATTTTCTTACTTGAAAAACCGGTTGACCGGTTTTTCTTGAATTGTGAAAACCGAAACCGTATTTTTCATAATACCAAACATTCGAACTATTCGAAAACCGGTTTCTTGAAAAAGTCGAATAATCGATCACCCTAGTATCTACAAATTAATTTCATGTATGTATGTATATACATACAAATCAATCTTGGAGTACTTTTTTTTGTCATGTGATGCATTTTGTTGTTGTTGTTGTTGTTGTTGTTGTTGTTGTTGTTGTTGTTGTTGTTGTTGTTGTAAATATTAGCCAAGTCTTTTGTATAGAGATGCGAAATATCTTCATAGTTCTTTTATTTGGAATTAAAAACGTTTTAATTTTTTATCTGCATTTACTTAAAAGTTTGCGAGGATTTTAAACAGAATTACTGAAGATACATACTCTATAGTATAGTAACTATAAGAGAAATATTTCTTATACTTAATTTAAATTTTTTTAAAGTTGATGCAACGTTAGTTATTCAACGTTAGAAATTTTTGGGGTATGCTATTTTTTCTAACCATAGCCTTGCCTTTTTTGAGACATTTTTAGATAGACTAGGGTGCTGATGAAGTGCGTTGCTGCACAGAAAAATATCGGTATTTCCCCCAGCTTAAAAGTCTAATTTAATTTTTCTTCTGTTCTTTAGAAACTCACATTAATTAATAAAATATTTCATTCAATAAAACGAATTGAAATTACTGAACTCAAGCCTGACTAAAAATTATTTCTGATTAAAAATTCACTATAGTTCAATTAAAAATCTAAAAATGTCTCAATTCATCATGGGCACGTGACAAAAATATGTTCACTTGGCAATCACTGTTCACTTGGCAATCACTAATGTTCGAAAACCAAATAAACGGGAGAATGCAACAACAAAAGTAACATAATATCCACTACTATAATACTTATATGCATGTACCGACGGTACATCGAATAAGTAAAAATAATTAATGTGATGATCGTAAAAAGATAAGCAAGAATAGTTAAACATACGTAGGTAGAGTAATATAACTTCATGCTAACCTAAATAGAAAAATTAAAAAATGGAAAAACAGGGGAATTAAATAGTGATACTTACATATGTATTTACCAAAGGTAAATCAATAATTGTACACAACAATCATTTCTCACATTCCGTTTCATTAGAATTTACGTTAAATAGCTGATGTTTATAACAATCTCTACCCAAGTAGATAGACTAGGGTGCTGATGAAGTGCGTTGCTGCACAGAAAAATATCGGTATTTCCCTCAGCTTAAAAGTCTAATTTAATTTTTCTTCTCTTCTTTAGAAACTCACATTAATTAATAAAATATTTCATTCAATAAAAAGAATTGAAATTACTGAACTCAAGCCCGACTAAAAATTATTTCTGATTAAAAAAACATAGCCTTGCCTTTTAGAAACGTATAAACATTTTTAAATGAAAGTGATCCGGCACTCCAGCTTAGATACTGAATCAGTATTTGCCAAAAACCGTGGAAATTAGAAAACAGCGGTTTTCGGTTTTAAGCTACTAAAACCGGTCGGTTTCGGTTCGGTTTCGGTTTAAAAAATATGCATGTATATAAATATGTATGTATGCTGGAAAGATAAATGATGATTTAAAAATAACCATCCCTATCGTGAAAAACAAATAGAATTTTTCTTCATCTGAAATTTTCATTCCCCTCGAAGAGAAAAATGCTATCTTGAATATCCCGTAAAATTTTTTCCCCGCTATCAGTCCACGTGAATGTAAAAAAGGAAGAATTTTTGTAAAGCTTAAGAATTAATTGAAAATCGGACACATTTAAGTTTAATAAAAAAATCAAAAAATTTTAAGTTATAAACGAAGTTTATTTAACTTTAAAATTGTACTCATACATACTCATTCATACTCTAAGAAAAAATGAATAGTTTTAACTTTTAATATATAATTCGAAGAAAAATATCGAAATTATTCGATGTAATAATTCAGTTCGCCTGCAAAAATAAAGTAAGCAAAACCAAGGGAAAAGTGAAAAAAATTCACGTGAAAAATATTCTGCCTTATCGTGGTTGGCGTATTTCAAATACGACTACGACTGTTTGGTAATAGATTAAAGTTTTTTTTTAATCTATTACCAAACAGTCAAGACAGATTATTCATTATAAGGGGAACCAAAAAAGGGAAAATATTTCTGGGGAAATTTTTTCGAGGGAAAAAATAGTTACTATAGGGGTGATAGAGTTTCTCTAATTTGTATTCAATTCAGGAAGATTTAGTAGTGAGGATGTGTATAAAAAGCTTAAGAATAAAAGATATATATTTAATTATCCATCCAAGTAATAAAATTTCAGAAACGTTAAAGCGTTCAATGTATTGTCGTTTAAACGAAATCTTACTTTTGTGCAGAATTTGAAGAGGGCTTTATTGTGTTCTTGCCTTGTGAAGCAAGAATATGTTGGTTGTTTTGTTGTTCGTTTTTCTTTATAAAGTAAAAATTCTTGCCGAAGAACATTAAAATTATCGTATTTTTGCTTTACATCTGCTAGAGATTTTTTATAACAGATAACAATTCTTCCTGCAAAGAATTGTCATAATTTTCGTAAAATTTTACAATTTTCTTACCTTTCATTGTTACAGAATGCTTAGTAATGTATAAAAGTCTTCAATGTAAAGTACATTTGTTAAAGTAAAACTTAAAAACTGACCGTTGTTTCGGTTTTTATGGGTTAAAAACCGCGGTTTCGGGTTCGGTTAAAACCGAACGACAATCCCTAGTTTTTTTGTTAGTCAGTTTGCGAGTTCTCGTCGTACCTTCATAGTGAACAGACGTCTTAGCGGAGTTTTTCTTACATACATAAACAAACAAAATAATAAAAAAATATTCGTAATACATATTTAACCTTGATCAATAAGTTAAATAGTTAATTTAATTATTATTTTTCGAACTTCATTTGTTTCAAAAGTTTCGTATATAAAGCAGAAATCTACATCTACTGACACCACACACAGTGGACCAAACACAGAAGAACGCTGATGATGAAGGTTTAGTGGCCTTCGAAAACGACTAGCTGTTCCGTTCAACTATGTATACAAAAAAAATTGTGAAGTGGGTTCCAACGGCAGAAATGCCTTTTTTACTGTGAGTTCTGAAGCTCTTAATGATGACGATAAAAAAATAATCTGATGATAGTATTTTTAAAACGGCAAATCCTATTTTTCGTCAGCGACCATCTTCGCTTTGTCCAATGCCATCTACGGATTTGTTAACATTACAGTTGCCTAGTACTTCGTCATTTAAGTCAGCGGCGTCATCCGCGTCAGGCTCGTGTTCATCGCATCAGTTAACTGTCAAAATCGATTTTCAATATTACAAGCTAATAATGATCAACCAGCTGTATCAACGAAAAATATCTCCAAACCACCAACAATATACCTGAGAGAAAAAAATGCTAACGCCCTTTTTAAAAAATTAGTCTCGGCTATTGGCGAAAACGCATTTCATGTTATTCCATTAAAACACGGTAACATCGGCGAAACTAAAATTCAAATATACGCAAGAAAAAGATTTCCGCGAAATAGTGACAGAATTCGAAAAAAATAAAACAAGTTTTTATACGTACCAGCTTAGAGCGTTAAAGGTATGCAAATCGTATTGAAGGGCATTGATTCTTATGTAAATCCTGAAGAAGTAAAAGATGTACTCATCATACAAGGATTCAAGGTAAAAATTTTTACTAATATAATCAATAGAGAGAAGATCCCCCAGCCTCTATTCCATGTTGAACTGGAGTCGAATGTTATACAGTTGAAAAAAAGGAGACACATCCAATTTATAGCCTAAGTACCTCTTATACCAAAAAATCACAGTTAAAGAGCCACATAAGCGTTCAGATCCCGTGCAGTGCCATAATTTCCAAGAATATGGCCACACGAAAACTTACTGCAAATTACATACAGTGTGTGTTATCTGCAGTGAATTGCACGGTACTGCTAGTTGTACTAAACCAAAAGACCAAGCTGAAAAAAAGCTTAGTAACTGTAACTTAGTAACTCTGTGCTAACTACAGAGGATGTTCTGTATATTCTTTCGCTAAACAGACTATGAAACAAAAACCGAAACTAGCTCCAGTTCAATCAGTAAACGCTCAAATGAGCCAACCAGTTATTTCACGTATACCGTATGCCGATGCTGCTAAGGTTAGTTTTATTCCCGCACAAAATATTTCACCGCCAAATAATTCAACAAATAAAAACTCAAGCTTTAATTTTAATCGCTAGCTACTATTGATAATCTGGTGCAAACTATAAATAATTTTACAACAAATATTACTAACATGATACAAGAAAGGCTGTGAATGCAAAATACTCTGCTTCAAGCATTAGTAAGAAGCCCTGAAATATGTTTCTGGATCGCAAACGGCATTCGCCAAGACAAAAATGAACTTGAGCACTTCCTTACGGATAAAAATATTAATATAATGTTGGGCTCTGAGACTCATTTGACTTCGAGGAGAATTTTCAAAATAAACGGCTACACTGTATATATGATACAAAGCACCCTAGAGGAAGAGCTTGCGGTGGATCCGCAATTCTAATAAAGTCAAGACTAAAGCACTATATTCTATATTTGCGTCGACAATTTTGATACGAATTTTGTAATATCTTCAAATAACTCCCCTTCCCCTTGCTACTCTCGTAGCAGCTGGCTACTACAATGCAAAACATACATACTGGGGCTCGCCTCTTGTTACATCTAAAGGTTGAGCGTTGTTTAATACAATTTCAAAAATGGGCTTGGATGTTATTTCGAGTGGGGAGCCCACTTACTGGCCTACTGACGTACAAAAAATTCCGGATGTTTTAGATTTTGGCGTCATGAAAAATATTTCTAGGGATTTAATTCATGTTGAAGCTTCTCTAGATCTCTCATCCGAACACTCCCCCATTATCGTTACAATCTGTAACCCACTAAGAAGTGACTTGCCTTCCCCATATATGAAGATGATCAATCGTGTTAATTGGCTGGGATTCAAAAAATATCTTAGTAGTCATTGCACGGAAAACATTCAGCTAAGATCATATGATGATATTGAATTTAACATTGCAAATCTTAACGAAGATATTAAACATGCCACAACCTCTTATCAGCAGACTGGCTTTAATAGAATTTATTCTACGGAAATTGAACGTCTTGTGTGTGAAAAAAGAAGAGCTAGAAGAAAATGGCAGCAACACAGATCACCCCTAAATAAAATCAGACTTAAGGAGTGTACCAAACGACTCAAAGAGCTACTATCGTCGGAAAAAAATTCACTACTGTAAAAATATTTATGCCCCTATTACGGTTTACAACTCTACTAAGTTTAGTTGAAATTGTAACAACTTAACCTTAAAACAACTTAACTGTTTTTTTGGTATTCTGAAGTACAACTAATTTTAGTTCTATTAGAAACAATGCTCGAAAAGAAAAGGTTTTCATCGACGCTATGTTTTTGAAGCCATAGTAGCCATCACAAAACATTTTAAATAGTTTTAGTTGTGGCCTTTTATTCTTGACATTCTATTCTATTGGTTGACAAATGGTATTGGTTGGCGTCTGGAATAATAAAGCAAAGCTAATACAACACTCGAAATAAAAACCAAAATACAACTGATAAAAAACAGTTGTCTGATGGTAAAAAAAAGTTGTAATTCATAATAAAAATTGTACAGCTACAACTAAACTATCCATTTAGTTGTAAACCATAGTAGGGGCCTTAGAAGGTCTTGATGTCATGTCATCATCTAATTACTCTTTATGGCGCGCTACTAGAAATCTCAAAAGACCCGTTGATCTTAAATCACCACTGCCCACTTCGACCGGAGGATGGGCAAGAAGCGATAGTGAGAAAGGTAACTTATTTGCTGAGCATTTAAAATCTGTATTCACTCCGAATTCATGTACGGGTGCTGCTGATTTACTGAGTGTAGTTTCTCTACCCCCTCGTCTCTTAAGGTTTAAGATGCGTGAAGTAAAAAAAATAATTGCTGAATTCAACCCAAAGAAAGCTCCAGGTATTGATGGCATTAGTAACAAGAGCTTGCCTCATATTGCAATAAGAATCCTGTATTATTATGTAGTATTTTCCACATAACTGGAAACTTGCCAAAATTAAAATGATTCCGAAGCCGGGCAAAGATCTTACCAAGGCTGCGTCATATAGGCCATATAGGTGGAAGCTTTTTGAAAAGCTGCTCATGACTAAATTGTTCAAAATTTTAGCTGATAATCGGTGCATCCCGGACCATCAATTTAATTTTAGAAGTCAACATAGCACCATTGAACAAACGCATAGATTGGTCCAAGTTGTAAGAAGAACATTTGAAGAAAAGAAATATTGTTCTCTTTGTTTCTTGATGTTTCTCAGGCGTTTTTTTAAAGTATGGCACGAAGGCCTAGTTGTAAAATTAAAGACATATCTGCTAATAAACATACAAAAGCTTTTAGAAAGTTATATCATTGATAGGAAGTTCACTGTCGTGGAAGGAGAGTTCACAAGTGTGCCCGAATCTATACTGCCACAGGGTAGTATCCTGGGGCCAGTCTTGTATTTAATATATACTTGTGATATGCCTGTGAGCAATAATATCCAGATTCCAGCTGGAAGCATGGTTGAACAAAAGTGTAATATTTACCCTAAGAAAAGCTACTTGTTCCCCCACTCGAATGAACAATCAAAATATTCGTCAACATTCTCAAGTGAAATACCGTGGTATACACCTTGATCGTCGGCTTAAGCCCACAGTACACGGCATGTAAAAAGCCACATGGGTATGTGGCGATGACGTCACGAGAATTTTCAGCATGTTCGTTGCATTTTTTTAAATTACTAGTAGTGGCTAGATGCCGTAAAATTTTTATAGTATTTTTGTTCCAAAATACATATGTGGGACATGTAGCTAAATCGAAGACATTTTCTGGGGCAGCTCATCTGTAAGCATGTTAATATCTACATGCAAATATGTTGCTAGTACACGGCATGTGGCAAATGTATCATCATGATGACGTCAAAATTACGTCAGAACCACATGCGCATGTGATTTTTTACATGCAGTGTACTGTAGGCTTTATATGGAAACACCATATTGAGTCAAAGCTAACACAAATAAAACTTAAAATAAGTCAGATACATTGACTGATTGGTAGAAATTCAACACTCAGTATAGATCCTGTGACCATTCGTCCCTTTTTTAAGAGAACAGTCCTTTTTTTACACGTTGTCCTTTTTTTATTAAAAAAAGTGTTATTTTTTTAAATTAATTGTCCTCTATTGTCCTTTTTTATTACTAATTTGTTTTTCTTTAAACTACAACATTATAAGTTTTATTTTCTGAATACCCAAAAATTTCAACATCAATACAATAGAAATTATAATCATCCAAAACTTGAATTACATTGCAACATTGAAAAAGGTAGGTTCAATGTGTCGAATTTCTTCTCAACTGCATTAACCTGTTATTTCAGACTTAAACAAGGCATAAATTACCATCATATTTTTCAATGCAGAGTAACATTTGTCATTTGTGTATGATTCTTGCAGGAAATGTCAAGCACCACAACACAAAACTGAATATTTGTTGGGTGTTTGAACATAACCCAATTGAAAGCATATTTTTAGGCTTATACCCACACAATCCAAATTTGACATTTGGCTGTGTTAACATGCGTCAGTCTCCTGGCTTAGTGCGGTCACCTTGTTAATGCGCCTTGATACTTACTTGGGGCCAATTCCAGTCAATTTTCAACACACTCACACTTTTTTCACTTACACAATCAAACTTTTTAAATTGAAAACTAGATTGATTTCAAATTCACCTATCCATTTAAATGGCAATTTAATTTTCAATTTGAACGGCTGGTCACAGCACACATTGATTGAAGCTACAAATTTGAGTTGTTTCTTCGTCGGTGGCATTTAAGAAATGAAATTGATTATCATTTTGTATCACAGCTATCAATTTTAAGGAATTTTGATACATAATATGTGTAATGAAATTGAAAGTCATTTATTGAACGTGTGGTTGCAACGTTAGATTTAAGAAATAAATAAGCATTGTTAAAATACATATGTATGTAAATAAAATTGTATACAATGATTTGTTATTATTGCGGTAGGCTTCTAAGAATTGTTTATTTATCCAAATACATACATATATAAACACACGTTATTTATTTTAGATATGCCGCCAAAACGAAAATGTATTTTTAATAGTGAACTGAAGGCCAAATTTCCATTCATACACAAAACCGTTAGTGACCATGATGTAAGGTGTGGAGTATGTGCAGCCCATTTTTCTATAGCAAATGGTGGCGCTTCTAATATAAAACAACATTTAGAAGCTACAAAACATAAAAATGCAGTTATCGTCAGCAGTTCGAGTCGCCAATTGACAAACCTTTTTAGGGCCATTATTACAACTTAAAGATAGTAAAAGTAGGATTTTGCCGGACGTATAAAAAGCTTTCCATTATTGCAAATTGGATTTAACTTAAAAGGTAGGATAAACTTGCCTTTAATTTATCGGTCACTTTAGGTTAAGGTAAAATTTTGCAAATGATAAAGTTTTTATACGTCCTATAAAATCCTACTTTTAACTATCTTTAAGTTGTAATAATGGCCCTTAGAAGTGTAAATTTAAACGATAAGGAAAAGGAGTTGGCTGTCGTCGAAGGTACTTGGGCATATAATTCAGTTCAAAACAATTATTCATTTCGGTCAAATGATTGCACATCAAAAATAATTAAATCATGCTTTGAACAAAAATATTCGTGTGCTCGAACCAAATGTGAAGCAATTATCAAAAATATTTTGAAACCTATTTCATTTGATTTAATTAAAACTGACTTATCTGAGGCCAGCTGCATTGCAATATATTTAGATTGTTCCAAGCATGGACCTATTAAACTATGCCCAATATTAATACGATGTTTTCTACCAAATAGAGGGATTATGGTGAAAATTCTAGCTGTAAATGAACTTCAAGGTGAAAACTCCCATATTATTTCCAAAACCCTTCAAGAAACATTAGATAAATTCGAAATAACTAGTAAAATGGTAGCTTTTTGCGGTGACAATACTTATTGAAATTTTGGAGGTGTAATTAGAAATGGACGAAATAACATATTTCATAAAATGCAAAATTTTATTAGAAAAAATCTAATTGGTGTAAATTGTGTTACACATATTTTGAACAATTGCATTCAAACTGCTGCTGATTCCCTACCAATTGATATTGAAGTGATAATTGTAAAAATTTACTCTTTTTTTACATATACACAGTTAGAGTAGAAAAACTTAAGGAGATTTGTAAAGATGTTGACGTTGAATATAAAAAATTATTGGGCCACAGCAAAACACTCTGGTTGACATTAATGCCAGCGTTAGAGCGAATTCTACAATTGTTTATACCATTAAAAGAATATTTTCTTTCTCAACAAAAGTGTCCGACAATATCAAGTATTTTAATTACACCTCATAGTATAGAAAAAACTATAAAAGAAACTTTAAATCAATCGCTTCACGTTCAGGTCTTAAGAGGCTATACGCTAGGGGGTAAAAATCTTTTGACTTTGATTTCTTTGCTGAGATGTCTTTGCTTTTCTTTCACACTGTGAAATTCACAGCATTGTCAAATCGGTGTGAGCTATGTATGAGTGTATTAGTGTTTGAAAGAAGCAATACCAACCAGAGAAACATGTCGACCGGCTCGAAGCCGACGGTGCGCCGCCGCCGGTTATTTTTCTGTATGTTTCCGTAGACCAAAGATGAAAATTAACCGTAAGAGCTACGGACTTGAAATTTGGACACAATGTGTAGACATTTGGCCACTACAACAACAAATACATGAGAGTTAAAAATTAAAGGGTGTTCCAAAACGAGCAACGAAAAACGTTAAAATCCCATGTAATATACATACAATTGTATGTACATATGTATATACAGTTGAAATTTTAAAAGTTAGTGTATTTTTATACAAACTACAACAATTAACAATAAATTTAAAAAATTTAAATCAATGGGTGTTCCATTAGTTAATGCAATTTTGACTTTGTAATTTTGACAACTTGCTGTATCTTGGAAACCGTAAGAGCAAAACTCTTGAAATTTTCAAAAACGGTAAAACTAAAAAATCAATAAAATATAAAATCGCCAAATATAAAAAAATCGCCAAAAACAATAAAAATCGCCAAAACGAAAAAAGCACCAAATTCAAAAAAAAATCTCTAGGACTAAAATAAATCGCGAAAAACCGGAAAAATCGCCGAAATGAAAAAAATCCTTAAACAAAAAAATCGCCAATGTGAAAAAATCGCCAAAATGAAAAAATTGCGAAAATTAAAAAAACCCAAAAAGAGAAAAAAAACGCCAAAACGAGAAAAAAGCGATAAAACTGAAAAAAATCGTTTAAACTGAAAAAACTTAAAAAAGAAAGAAAACGAAATCAAAAAAATTATCAAAACCGAATGTGCGCGAGTCAAAGTCGCACTTTACTGAATTTATTTTAATTACAATGCGTACACAAAAACAAGAGCAGCAACAACTAAACGATGAACAACAGGAATTAAAAATTAAAAAGTAAAAGTAAAGCCATGAGCACTGCAGTACCACTAAAGTTTCAGTAAAAACAATAAAAAATGTTTAACAAGTAAATTTTTACTGATTAGTAAAATTTTTTTCTCCAAGTTTTATAAATTGCCTAAATGATTTGTTATATGATGAGGTGCATTGAATTTTCAGTAATCAGTAATGCCTGTAATCATAATGAAATTCTACCAAGTGGCTAAATGTTTTTCATACAAAAGTTTCAAAATTTGAATGAAAAAACTTTGCCACTTGCTACAATTTTATTATGATTACGGCCCTACAATTTTACTGGCAATACAAACTAAATTTCATTAGCTTTTGAATGCAGTACATATACATATACTGCAGTGTGCTCATTTACTAACCAAATAAGTTTAATAAAACAAACAAAAACCAATAAAGTCATATGTATTTACAATATTGAAAGTTTTGATACTTTTAATTAATTAATTCAAAAAAAAAGATACTAAAAGCATAAGTACTTCCAACTTAAAAAAATTTTTCATTACTAGATGTTTACATATCTCCTCTGTGATCGGACTCACACTGCTTTTTTTTTTTTTGAAGGATTGATTAGAAATGTTGAGTCTTAGGAAAGATAATTAAATAAATGTACTGGAATTCTCTAAACTTGTTGGTCAGTATGAAATATTGTGAAAACTTTAGCTTTTAGAATAAACTATAACACAGTGCAATATTCAGCAACACATCATATTATGACTTTTTATAGTCAAACTTGTACATTTTCCGTTTCGAAAGTGCTAGCGCACAAAATTTTACAATATTAAAATGGGATTATTTTAAAAGATCTTTGCTCTATTTATTTCTTTAGCTATCAGATCTTTATAAAATATAGATAAACTACGGTAATTGGACTTTGATATCCAATCTTTAAGAATGTGTATGAATAAGTATTAAACAAACTTAGTGAATAAATATGGAATTCAACTGGAATCATGCTGAAGCATACATAAATTATAAAATGGAATGTAAACAGATCTTACTTTATATCTGCATCTGTATGAGTATCAAATAAATTTACAGAAAAAAATGAAAGCATGCCGAAGCATGCATAGTTTCAAAAAAATGTCTCACGTCATACAAGTTTGTAAGAAATTTTATTACCTTGTTGCAAATGAAATACATACATATATATATATACTTTTAAAAACTCGTGAACTCGTAACATCTCCGACTCTTGCGTCATTATCGATAGAAGCATGCTAAAGCATGCACACTAGCAAAATACAGGGTGGGCCAAAAGAAACCAAGGGTAGTAAAAGTTTAATAACTTTTTTGTTTATTAACTTTTTTTTATTTTTTCTTTCAGATTATATAATATACAAAATGGAAATTTTTTTACACTAAGTACGAAAAATGATGTCTCTTAAATGGCCACCGTTTTCAGCTTCGCACTGATGGGCTCTTTTTAGAGCATTTTTCAAAACTTGTGGCTGTAGCTTCGAATTTCTGCAACAATGTTTGCCTTGAGTTCAAGGATTGTCTCTGGCTTGTTCACATACACTCGCTCCTTCAAAAAACCCCAAAGAAAATAGTCGGGTGCTGTCAAATCTGGTGATCGCGCTGTCCAAATAATTTCCGAATTTCGAGAAATTATTCGCTCTCCAAAAATTTGACTTAAAAGTGCCATTGTGTCTCGGGCAGTATGGGCAGTGGCTCCGTCCTGCTGAAACCACATACCAGGTCTGTTTTCAAGAGCAGGACGTAAAAAATTTTCTATCATAAACCGATACCGCTCTCCATTTACGGTTACAGCACTTCCATCTTCATTCTCGAAGAAGTAGGGCCCAATGACATTTTCAGATGTGATCCCACACCATACTGTACACCTGATGGGGTGCAGTTGGCGTTGATGAATGGGTCTTGGATTTTGAGAACCCCAAAACCTACAGTTCTGCTTATTAACAAAGCCATTCAAATGAAAATGAGCTTAAAATAATTGATCTCTGGTTTAAATAATAAAATTCTATTGTTCTGGTTCTCTGTTCAGTTGTGAACCTCTCCATTATAAATTCTCCAAGTGTTGTCTATATAATCTGAAAGAAAAAATAAAAAAAAATTAATAAACAAAAAAGTTATTGAACTTTTACACCCCTTGGTTTCTTTTGGCCCACCCTGTATATAAACCCTTTAGAAGGTTATCAGAAGCTTTTTTGTAATCATTAAATCACAGACAGCAATTGTATCTGGATCAACCCAACTCATGAATGTGTTGTATACGGGTATGATTGATGGTGATGATGACCTCTTTTGAGTGAGAAATCATTACATATGAATGCGATAGGGGTCAACCAGCAAACCTCATGTAGAATGACTTGAGGGTAAAATTCTCCCAAACATAGATATTTCAATGTTTCTAACACTTTATGTAACTGAGTAATTTGAGATCGATTTGCTACAATAGTTGATTATTAAACATGTTGTTATATATTGTTGTCGAATTCAATGTTATGTAAATGTTTCTTGGTATATTTATACTTTGTATTTGTTTTTTAAAGAAATTTATTTTTGTTTGAAATAATGTTTTGAATTTGTATTTGAAAACTTTGTCTACATAATTTTTTTTACTTTAAGTCATTCTTTTATTCATATGAAATGGCTCTGAAGAGATAAAACGTCATTGAAAAGAAAATGTCAATGGATTCGAAATATGCTGAAGAATATTGTCTAAAAATTGAAGAATAGTTAGAAAACTGATATGCACGGGCCCTTTCTGAAACTGAAGCATCAATACATACCAACAATTTGATAAAAATTTTAATGCAAAATGTTATATGGATATGTATCCTCGAGCTGCAGCTGGTATTATAGAAAAACATTATGTTGACGATTACGTTGACTGTTTTGATTCCGAACAGGAAGCTATTGATGTCGTAAAGCTCTGCAGGCCTTCAAATGCATAATCTCATAACGAACTCAAACGCAGTTGCTAAAGAAATGAACATTAATGCAGATACCGTAGAACGCATTTTAGGACTTCGCTGGGTCTCAATTTCTGATTGTTTTACATTTGCCTTAGAATTCCATAAAGTTCCAAAAAATATACTAGAATTAAAAGTAATACCTTCAAAAAGACAAATTTTAAGCATTACAATGTCTATTTTCGATCCATTTGGTTTCGTAGCAGATTTTATGGTGACCGCTAAAATATTAATGCAGGAAGTTTGGAGATACGATTCTTGGGATACGAAATTACTAAACTCTATTTACGAAAAATTCAAGTCATGGTTAAACGAATTATCAAAAATTAGTCAACTTAAAATTCCGAGATACTATTTTCATGATTTGGTAAATGTTGATGATAAAAATAGTGAGCTTCATTTGTTTTGTGACGCCAGCGAAGAAGCACTAGCAACAGTTGGATATTGTCATTCATAATTCGGACTCTAAACTCATTTTTGTAACAGCTTGTACTCCAATACGTTTTTATTCAATTCCAAAACTAGAACTGCAAGCGGTGGTAATGGCTGTACGATTAAAAGATGCTATTGTGAAATGTCACGATAAAATTAAAGCAAAAAAAATTATTTTCTGGACTGATTCGGATCGGATCACCGTAAATATAAGCAATACGTTGCAAATCGTGTATCGGAAATATTGGAAAGTTCGGATATTCGTGAATGGCGTTAGTGTCCAACACTACAAAACACTGCTGATGTTGCAACCATCAAAAAAGAATCAAAATTTCTTTTCTGTTAAGCTGAAAGTACATAACACGCGTTAGTGCGCGTGTGAGCCGTAGGCATTTGTCAATAAAAATTGAAATAGTACTTTTGCATACAACAAGTTACATACGAAACTCTTTGACGCGTTTGCCGCAGAAAGTTGGTTAACTTTCGACTTTTTAACTCGTTGTATTGTTTTGACAATTAATCAGCCGACAATATAAAAGAAAAAAATTAAAAAAATTTGAATCATGGAGTAAAAACTAATCGAAGAGTTTGAAAAACAAACAGTATTGGATCAAAAAATGATTTGAAAATGTGACAAGTCCATTTTTCAATGCAAAAATAATTAACAAATCTGATAGAATAGGCGTTTATGACGCGTGTTGTGTAACTTGCCATTTTTCATGCGGTAAAGATTTCAAACGCACGATACTTGTAGACGAACTGACGCGTGTTATGTACTGCTACCTTTATAACTTAACAGGACGATGGAGAAATGGTCCAGATTTTTTGTTACACGAGGAAAATACTTGGCCAAATGAAAATGCTATTTTATATGGGTATATCATGCATTATAAGATTTTACAAAAACGTAAAGTACAAGTTGAATAATAATGCCCTAATCAACGGAGAACTATCTGCAGAAGAATTAGTAAACGCTGAAAACAAAATAATAAAACATGTCCAGAGGAAGCATTTTTCATAAGAATACAAAAGATTAGCTTCAAAGGTTAGTATCGACGTATCCAGTAATTTAATAACATTGAATCCGTATCTTGATGAACTGGGTATAATACGAGTTGGAGGAAGATTGAATAATGCTTCCGTACTTACAGAATGCGCCAGACGTCCTATAATACTTCCAAAATCTGACCGTTTTTCCTATCTATTAGTGGAACTATATCATATAAAAAACTGCCATCAGAATATTGCTAATGAAAATAAATGTAATGTTTGTAAAATAAGAAGAGCTAAACCAATTCAACCTCAGATGGGAATACTACCAGTTGATAGAGTTTCGCCCTTCGTCAAGCCTTTTACTTATACTGGCGTAGACCTTTTCGGACCATTTAACGTTAAAATTCGTCTATGTCAAGAAAAGAGATGGGTAGCATTGTATACATGTTTAACTATTAGAGCAATACATCTTGAAGTTGTATCGTATTTATCGACTGACTCTTTCTTATTGAGTTTAAGAAATTTTGTTAATAGACGTGGAGTGCCAATCCAGATTCGAAGTGACAATGGTCGAAATTTTGTTGGTATAAATAAAGAGTTAAAAAACGAATATTTCTGTATGGACTACAATGAAGTAATCTGCAAGTCAACTGAGTTAGGCATTAAATGGATTTTTAATACCCCCTATAATTCTAGTTCCGGTGGTGTTTGGGAACGATTGATACAATCAGTAAAAAAATCGCTTTCAGTATTATTAATAAAAGTGACACCAAGACTGGATGTATTTATAAGTTTTTTAATAGAATGCGAAAATATCGTAAATTCAAGGCCTCTCACAAATGTTCCCATATCACCATATGAACCTGAACCTATAACACCGAACCATTTTTTGTTGGGTGCTTTAAACTCAACCCAGATTCCTAATAATTTTGACCTTCAACCTGTTTAAGAACACAATGGGGAATCTTGCAAAATTTACAGAATGAATTTTGGATACGGTGGATTAAAGAATATCTCCCAGAATTGACAAGAAGAGTTAACTGGTGTTTACCAAGCGCTTCTTTACAAGTTGGAGCTTTAGTGTTGATTTGTGATATCAGTTCACCCAGATAAATGTGGAGACGTGGTTGTGTACTACATATTTACACGGATAACGACGGAATATCAAGATCGGCAGATATAAAAGCTTGTAACGGAATTTTCAAAAGACCAGGATCAAAACTAGCGGTGCTGGATGTTTCAGATGAGTGAATTCCTCTGTGAATTCACGGTGGCAGAATTGTTATTGTTACGTTTTAGGTTTGTGAATTTCTCTGATAAATACACAGTGGGCAGAATTGTTATTTATTGTTGTCGAATTCAATGTTACGTAAATGTTTCTTGGTATATTTATACTTTGTATTTGTTTTTTAAAGAAATTTATTTTTGTTTGAAATAATGTTTTGAATTTGTATTTGAAAACTTTGTCTATATAATTTTTCATTAGTTGAAAAACTTTCTGAAAGAGACAAACAAAAAAAAATTGTAAGTTAAAAACTTTGTACACAGAAAAAAGTATTCACCAATTAATATTTTCAATTAAAAATTTAATTGATTTGATTAAATTTTTAATTGTATGAATTAATTTGAGTGGAAAAACTTCATTGATATTATCAAATTGTTTATAGGTGAGAATTTAATTAATTTTTTAATTGATATAACAAATATTTTAACTAATATTACAAAATCATTCATATTACTTTTTTGTGTGTACTTATTTTATGAAATAATAGTTCATTAATTTTTTGTAAATTTCAGTGAATAAACATTGGTCAACAATTTAAAAAATAGTTTACTCAATAAACGTCTGTTTTTTCAACACATGTATTTCTTTGTATGTAAACTAATTTCCCAGCAAAAAAATTAGACAAACATTCTCTATTTCAAGTAGTAAAATCTGAAAAAAAGAATTGACACATTAGAAGAAAAAAATAAATAAAAATAGAGACTGACTGACCAACTGATACGTACAATCTGTCCGATAGGCACACAAAGCACACTTAAACATTTCAGAAATATACTTATACATAATACGCTGAACTTTAATAAAATGAGAAAAAAATCATCTAGAACATCAAATGAAAGCCATAGGTGATCATGTATACCTTATTAATGTAAACATATTATCAGTATAAAGCAACATAATTTAGGGAATTAAAGTTTTAAAAATTTAATTACCCATAACGCTGATAGACAAAAATTTCGTCATACAAAGTCATCTTGTATCCTAGAGGAACCGTCAAGAGGGTTTACCTAAATTCTATGAAAACGAGTTCGTTGTCTGTTGATCGCTATTAAAGAAGAAAATAAGTTTGTTCATTATGGTTTAAATAATTTAAAAGTACAATGTAAATCAGTCTCATATACATACTTCTTTACGTAAAAATTAAAAATAAATGTTATCCAATTCTATATTATATGTATTTAAAATTCCAAGAAAGCTGTTATATGAAAGAATCTCCAGCGCTTCTAACTTCATCAGAGTTTAAGATAAAAGCTCCTTTTATTCTATAGCGGGCCAATTAAATAAAATTTTAATTTGAAACAGTAAGCAAAGACATCAGCTTACTGCATTCTTATTCATAATCGTATAATAGAATATATAACCACCAAAGGACAAATTCTAAAAGTCTTATAAATTCAGCAATATAGAAAATAACATAATTTTTTAAACGCGTAAGGTTTCAAAAGTAATTCAAATGATTTCATCGCAAAAGAAGTAGCGATTGTTTTCAACAATTATGAAAATAATAATTTCAATATAAAACTCCCTTTTGATTTTAAATATTTATCAATAAAAAATAAAAAAGAAGTAAGTTGACTAACAAAAAAACTATCAGTACCTAAGTTGGAGTGCCGGATCACTTTCATTTAAAAATGTTTATATATTTTTAAAAAGCAATGCAAGTGAAGAAAAAAGGCTATAGTTAAAAAAAACTTGTATACCCCAAAAACTTCTAACGTTGACTAACTAACGCTGCATCAACTTTAAAAAAATGTAAATTAAGTATACGAAATATTTGTATTATAGTTACTATTACTATAGAGCAGCTACGTCCAAGTCATATGGACAATGTGCATAATAGCTTTCAAAGCTCTTTACCTCAAATGCCAATGTCAGTGTATGTGTGTTTGGACGAATCTGCTATAGAGCAATGGTCACCAAGAAGAGAAAACGCTTAAAAGCAGAACAGCACTAATACATGCTTAGTGCTGTTCCACTGAAAAAAATCGCTCTTGTAAATGTTTAATTGTGTATATAAAAAATATTTTTATGGGTTAAGTTTATATGAATGGACGTTTTATTTAGTGGTGCCTAGGACTGTATGTACTATTTTTTTTTTCAATTTCTTGATACATACTAGACACTCAGCATCTGCAAAAGTATTTAAGCCAAATAAAAACTTAGTTTTTAACTCTATATTCCACATATTTTTTCTCTTTTTTAGAGCAATAAAAAGTGCTGTTATAAAAAGATTTAAATTAGATAATTTATTAATATAAATAATATAGAAATAACAAAAATTAAAAATTTTAAAAACCCCCGACTTTTTTCAGCAAAGATGTTATATCTTCTAAACGGCTGGACCGATTTTCTTCAAACATAGCTAAGAACCCTCTCGATCAAGTCATCTTTCAAAAAAATCAAGTCATCTTTCAAAAAAATCTTTCAGAAAAAACTAAATAAAAATCAGTCCAGCCGTTTATCCTGTACGTGGACACGAACAGACACACAGATACACAGACACACACTACAAACTTATAACCCCCTTTTTTAGTCGGGGGTTAAAATAAATTAAATAATTTTGGTAGTGTTTGAATACTCTCGGTATATTTTTTTTTTCATAAAAAATGAGACAGACATCTGCTGTTTTTTTGTGTGTATTATGCTCTTGCTTTATCCTCACAAACTTTTAAGTAAATGGAGATAAAAATTAAAACAACGTTTTTAATTTCAAACAAAAAAACTATGAAGATATTTCGCATCTATACACAAAACACTAGGCGAAAATTTACAACAACAACAACAACAAAAGACATCACATGACAAAAAAAATTTATTCAAAGATTGAGTTAAACGCTTATTTGTATGTACATACATACATACAAACATACATAAAATCAATTTGTGGATATGCATGTATACATATCAAATTTCTTATCAATACTTATTAGATATTTATTAGATCTTAACAATCAAACTTACATATCTACATCATGAAAATATATGAAGCGTCGCTTACTCAAAGCACAATGCAAAGATAAACAAACAAATTTAGTGTACGATCGGGGTACACTCAGGGAAAATCTGCACCTTAAAAATAAGAATGCGTCACATTAATTCAATATTTTCAATATAATAGAAAATGAACTTAAGCCCGAATAAGAAATTATTTCTGATTAAATAATAGAAAGTATATTAAGATACCTACAAAATAATGAGTTTAATAAATGAATACTGTAAATTAATATTTTTCCATATTGAAATAAGAAATTTCAATATGAATAAATCTTCGTTAATGTTTCTTATTTATTCAACATGTGTTTTACTGATTTTAAGTTGGTTTTTCTCTGGGTGTTGAAAAGTCGTCCAGTCAAACAAGGCGGATGTAGTTAAATAAATAAAATCTGTAATATAAACAAATTTCTCACAGGCAGACTTTAACGCCAGACAAATTTAAGCATGAGAAAATATAAAGGAATCGTAAGTATAAAAACATACTAGGATTAGGGAAGTTCAGATATATGATATTGAAAACAATTTATTTCTACTTACATATAAATACCAGCGCGAGAAAAACATATATACACACGCACACATAGCAGAATTAATCTAAGACAAATCCAAGAAAATTTTAACAACACCCCACCCCTCACAAATCACGACCAGCCTTAAATTCTCCCCCAGATATACATGCACAAATTCCCATAGTCATACATACATACATATACAATATACAAGATTAATCTCAACAACACAACACTCTCACCTACCCGAAATTACGGATAGTCTTAAACTCCTACAGACATATATACACATAGATTGTATGGCTACATATTACAAGAACACTTCTGCATTAATAAATCACAATCATCTTAAATTCTCACAGACATACATACATACACACAATCAATCTACCTTAACAACATCCTCACCAACCTCAAGTCACGATCAGCCTTAAACTCCCACAGACAGACACACCCACAAATCCCCATGGCTACATTTTACGTCAACAACCCTACCCACCCAAATCATGGTCAGCTTTAAACTCCTACAGACATACAAACACACAGATTCTCCCGGTTACATATAACTAGAACATATCGCCCTTAGAAAACCACGATCAACCTTAAATTCCCACAGACATACATACATGCATACATATATACAATCGATATACACAATCGATCTACCTCACCTACACCCCGCCCCTTGCCAATCCCACGGTTAAATATTACGTCAACAACCCCACCCACTCACATCCCGGTCAACCTTAAATTCCCACAGTTAGCAAAGCCTACATTAGCATTAGAAAAAATAACTTTCACGTTTTCCCGTCGTCATTAGGAAAAATCATTTTCCCGTCGGCATTTGAAAAAAAATAGTAATATTTTACCGTCGGCACTAGGAAAAATCACTAGATGATTTTCCGTCAGCATTAGGAAAACCATTTTAAGGATTTTTCCAGTCGGCATATACACACATAAAAACCTCCAAACTATGAATCCCCTTAATCCATTCGCACAAAATATTCCACACACAAATTTCCACGCTCAGGCAAACAGACAGACACACAATTAATGCAAACAAAAAACTCTTAATGTAAACAAAAAACATCAAAGCGCGGCCGAAAACACAAATTTCCAAGAATTTTAAAATGTTCAAATTTTAATTACTTAAATTTAACAATTTCATCCCAAAATTTAACAATTTGAATTGTATCAGAATGAACAATCCCCTACTACTTAAGTATACAACGAAAAATACTCTTGGAGATATGTGCCATTCACAGTTCACAAAATTTTGTACCATGGGGAACAAATAATTCAACACAATATGCTACCAATAGGAGATCTATCTGAAGGAGCGTAAGAAAAAAAAAACAAAGACTACAGATTCTTTCGCGAGCACAACACACGAAAAATTTCCACATGTTGTAGTAATGAAGACTTGATTACTATTTTATTATGCACATCAGGTCCTTATATGTCCAATATTCGTCAAAAATGGAAAATTAGTTCTATTGAATTAGAAGTAGAAGCTAAACTACTTCTAGAAGATGAAAGTTAAAGCTATTTAAAAGATATATTTACTAAAAATTTTTAAATAATAGTAATTTTAATTTTTAAGTTTACAAATTTATTAAAATTTTGCGTACAATATTTATAATCTTTTTTTCTTTGATTTAAATAGAAACCTATGCGTCTTCTTCATTAAAACCTCTTTATCTAAGGGAAATTTACAACAAAGCTTGCATTTAGGATGTTTGCTTATTGATAAAGCTAATTTTTAACTCAAACTTCTTCAAAAACCAACCTTTGGCCCTTCGTTCTCAAAATTTCACGGGGGTCAAAGTTTGGCACTTTCTGAAAGAATTTAAGTTTTTAATAAGTATAACGTCCCTTTTCACAATATATGATTAAGAGTTGATTGAATGAATGAATGAATGAATGAATGAATGAATATGATTTATTGAAAAAGTATATAATAACATAAATTAAAATAAAAATAAAATAAATATAAATTAAAATAAATATAAATATTACATAAAACATAATGTTAAAAGATTTTATAAAAATAAATCATAGTAAGACATAACATGAAATGTTGTGTGTCTGATTGGCAAACTAGTAAAAATAGATTACTTACTACTTATTTTTTAGGATAATAATACTTTTAATGAAATTCAGATATAATAAGATTCCTGTATTTTAAACAATTTAACAAAAATTTTTAAGGGAGCATGTAATCCTTGCCGTTTAATACTTCATAAACTTCTTCAGATGATATAAATCTTTTACCAAGAAAATTTAAACGGTAACTGGCATAAATAGAGCATCTGCCTATTAAATGATGTGTGTTTTCCTGTTCATTACTGTTACAGAGTGAACAAATGTCAACACTGTTTCCCCCGAAAGCACGAGCGTTTAAGTTAAGCAGGCCTCCTCTAGCTTTTAGTATCAAGCTAACAACTTGAGATGAATTACCATCGCAAAAGTATGGAGTGATACCATACTGGATTGTGGGATACATATCATGAAATCTAGAGTCTCTGGCACTCACAAAAAAATTCTCATATTCAGTAATTTTTAAAGATTCAATTATACGATCGTGAATAAATTTAATATTTGTCCTCCAAATATCAATATCCTCAGTTATACCGTTGTCACTGCATAATGATTTCCAATGAGGCTACCAAAAAGTATTATGTCGAAACGTCTCTTCAGCCAGCAGTCGTGGCAATCTATTGATAGGCAGATTTAACACCTTCCTGACATAACTAAAATGTAAATTTAATGTCTCCAAAACAAGCGAGGGGAGTATTTTTGGGAAGGTATAGCATTTTCTTCAAAAAGTAGCGCAACAATTTCTCAACTTTATCGAAACTAAGATAGCCCCATACCTGAGCACCATAAAACATAATCGACCTTGCTGCAGTATGGAAAATTTTAAGTTTGTTTGAAAAATTTTTTCTTGGGATGGAGGATATAGCTTAACCATTTATCGCCGTTTTTGATAGGGGGAGTTTAGATTCAAGGTGTTTTCTAAAAGACAAATTGTAAGTTAATTTGATGCCAAGGTATTTGTATTCGTTCACAATATCAATCATGTTGTCGCCAAACTTCCAATAAAGACCCTGGCTGACTCTAGTACCAGTTCAGAATATCATTATCTTTAACTTATCTAGATTAATTTTTAGACGCCACTGACTACAATAAACATACAGTGAATCAATCATACTCTGCAGCACCTTTGGTGAGTCAGAAAGGAGAACAATGTCATCTGCATATAGTAGGACTTTCACAACCGTCCCGAAAATAACGATGCCACCCGGTAGGTGATCATGCACGTCGTTCAGGTAAATGGAGAACAAAACTGGGCTGAGTAAACACCCCTGTTTTACACCTTGAGTGACCATGAAAGGTTCAGATAGAGTGTTGCCTTCCCAAACCCGACTAGTATTATTATTGTACAACTCCCGTAAAATACGTACTATTTTAAGAGACAAACCTGTACGACATAGCCTATAAAACAATGCGTTTCTTGGAATTAAATCAAAAGCTGAGGAAAAGTCTATGAAGAATGCATACGTGTTTTTTTCTGACTAAGGTTTAAATTCACAATGCTTGATACTCATTGATGATATTTTGACAGTCTATCCAGGTGTTGATACGGTTAAGTAATAAACCTTTGAAGAGTTTGTAAATAGCATCTAGAAGAGACAGTCCCCTATAATTCGTAACAACGTTAACGTCCCCTTTTTTAAAGAGCGGAATTATAATTGAGTTGCGGAAAGTGTCTAGAATATCTTCACGAATGAAAATAACGTTAAAAAGCGCTAAGACCTCATTCAGAAAACATATGGGGGCGTTTTTATAGAACCCGTAACTAATTCTCTCCTGTCCGGGGGTCTTATTTAATTTGGCCGCTTTTAGTGCTAAATCAAGTGCTCTCATCTCAAAAGGTGAATCAAGAAAAGGGTCATTAATATTAACCGGGGATAATAAAATATCATATACAACGTCGTCTTGAGATAAAAGAGACTTGAAATAGTCACAAAAATGGGTTATGCTCAAATTGTTTCCTACCTTTGGTTGGCAATTTCTTAACGAGTTAGATAGCTTCCACCATTCACTACCGTTTCTAACTCCATTTAGCCTTAAAATGCTATTCATTTTAAACTTTAACTTTTTCTCGTCACATAGCCTGGAATATTTGGCTCTATTGTCTATATAGCATCTTCGCCTGGTTTTCGTGTTTGATTTACGATATCGATTCAGTTTATCAAGCTTACTCCTACGAGCATTTTCACATTGACTATCAAACCATTTGTTCTTGGGATCAAAACGATTCCTAAAACAAAAGTTGCTAGTAGCTGTACAAATTTTGTCAGTGCATATCAAAATTTTTTCCTGTATAGTTAGAGAAGATTGCAGATATTCAGTGTTAGCAAGTTCAGATAGGGAGCAAATGTACCTCACTAGATTTTTGGGTAACCATGGAAGTTTCTGGGGGAGTGACAGGTCTTTGATAAGAGGATTGTTCTTCGAGTACAGTGCGAAAGTACATGTCATATGATCAGAGTATGGTTTACTAGGTATATGGAAGTCACAAAGCAATTTCAAAACATCCAGTGAACATATACAATAATCAATTATTGAACTTCCCATAACCCCACAAAATGTAAATTCCCCTTTATCATCTGATATGATGATTAAGAGTTAACGTGAACTTTAGCTGACAGTTCTTCACACAAAAGTTACCGTTAAAGTCCCTGTTAGCTTTTAATTGTACATTGTGAAAAGGGCCGTAAGTTGTAAATTTGACACAAAATATAAGACTTTGTGCAAAACAAATCTTTTAAACAAGTTTTAATACCACGCTTTTGTACCAAAAATCAGCTAAAACTTAAAATGCATTTTAAATCTTTCATAACTGATTCTCTTACCGGTCGATTTTAAAGTTTTATATCCTAAACTTAAAGCTTATGGTCGCACCTAGTGAACACAAAAAGACCGCAATACAAAATTCTAATCCAGTCAAAAGTTATATATTTTTGACCGCCATCTCTCGAAATAGTCCTCTGTGTGGCGGTCACATAAATGTAAAACCCTTACAATCCGGTCCCGTCCAATTCAACAAAGTAGGTGGAAGCATTTGCAGGCGCCAGACTGCTATTCCCTAAGAATATCATGATTTTTATAATAATTTAAAATATGTGTAAAAAGAGTAATTCTTTATTAATTTTTTTATGTAGTTTATCTAATACATTCATATAATTATAATAAATCTTTTTTTGTTCCAAAAGCTTTTTATTTTAATAAAAATTTATGATATTTTAATAAAATCCTCAATTAGTTTCCATTATATCTGATTTTTACTTTTTGTTCAGATAATGCTATCTGCTTGCTTTAATATTTAAAACGATAAAATTTTAACTTGTAAAAAGCGCTATCTACCATAGAAGCGCATATTAATAAAAACTTAATTTGTATAAAATTTTATTTTTTTTAAATGATATTGCAAAACAAAGTTTAGTTACCAATCTTATAGTTAATGACAAAAACAGTTTTTCGCTGAATTAATTAAAATTATGAATTGGCAGATAGCTCTTTTTGAATATAAACCCTCGATATATATCATTTATAACATCCAATTGTATAAAAAAAAATCATTATAGCGTCATTACAAGAGAATTTCAAATCATGAAGCGATAGAAGGTAGTACGGTAATTTCAAACGCATTCACTTAGGTCAACTTTTAATATCTCTGGACAAAAAAGTAATATAAGCATAACATTTTTGGTACATGAACATTAAATAGTTTAAACAGAAATATGTTCCAAAAAACGTGTTTTAGGCGCATTAAATATGCACTAAAAACTTCAAAATATGCACTAAAACTCAAAAAATATGCTCTTAAAAGTAACATAAATTGGATTATTTGGAAATGAAAAGCAAATTTAATTTAATAAAATTTGCATATAAATCAATTCAAAAATAAAAAAGTAGAAAACGGACAGAACAGCAAAATTAATAAAGAACAAAAAATAAGAATTAAAATAAACAAAAAATATTAGTTTTTAAATAAAACATCGCTGCCTTTCAGATCTAAACAAACTTTTGTACAATGAATATGTACTTTCAACGGCAACTTTTGTAATCGGGGCCAGCGTTCGTCACAATAACAAAACCAAGTTTTTATTAAAATTAGCGTCCAGTTACGATGTTGAAATACACTTTACACCTGTTTAACTTGAAATTTAGAAAATAGAAATCATTGGTATGTATTCTAGCATCCAAATTTAGAACAGAATTTTTAATTTTCTTGTTTCGTTTTTCTTTTACAACAGTCTTGTAAAATCTTAAATATTAAAAAATTAAAACATTTTAAATCGTTCATTTCCAATTTTTTCTTCTTAGTTTAAATGCTAGAATATATAAAAATATGTATACTCTTAATTAGTATTTTCTAAATTTCAACTTAAACAGGTGTGATATCAAAACTGCTAAGAAAACTAATGAAAACGATTCGGAAGCCAAAACATACACAATGGGACTTTGTTTTAAGTCTATCTTCATAATGGTAACAAAACATTGCTTGCCCATACTACTGCTTCTTTCGGTGTAAAAAATAAGCCAAATATATACACTACATGCATAGAAAGAGACGGAGAAAAATAAAAAAAATTTACCAACAAAAATTTTTTTTAAATATGTCAAAATATGCCCTAAAAGTTTCAAATATGATCTCAAAATTCGAAAAATGCTCAAAATATGCGTGTTAAACCGAAATATGCAAAAACATGCATTAAAGGGTAAAATATGCAAAAATATGCACCAACAAATCGATGCCAAATTCATAAAAAGTTCTGAAACGGATAAATATTTTATTTCCGGATCAATATGTCAGACAAGGAAAAAACATGCAATTGCATATTTGCGGAAAAAATTAATTAATGTCGCTCTTAAACCACTATGTGTCACAGCTAACTACACGCCCCAGTAACTAATTAAAAAATAACTTCGTTATTTATCGACCAATTTTATACCCTTTACCAAAATATGGAGAGGTTTTGTCATTCCATTTGTCATTTCCAAAATATTAATAAGCGAGCCACAAAGCAAAATCGAGCAGACGGTTTCAGAGCTGGAAAGCTTAAACTGTATTTTGCCATACAAAATAACTACCGAAAACTAGTTACATATTATTATTTTTTATTAAATAAACTTATTTTATACTTCAGTATGAAGAAAATTGGTATTTCTAATTAAAAAAATTAAAAAGACGTTTCCAGTGTTGGAAAACTTTAACTTTTTTCTTATACAAAAGTAACTCACTAAAGCAAATTTTTCCTTTTTTCCTATAAATTAAATATATCTTATATTGATAAAAGAAAGGGATTGATGTAAGAAATCAGAAAAATCAAAAAGGATGATTCCAGGGTTGTGAAACTTACACTTTTTGTGATATATAAAAGTAATTAGGTCTTATTAATTTGTTTCTATTTTTATAAATTATATATATATATATATATATATATATATATATATATATTTCATTTAGCCTTCTAAATACTTTTATTGTTATCCAATGGATTTCTAATTGTATAAGGATGTAGAAAAATAAAATAGGTTCACCTGGATATAAATTATTTGCTGGGTTTTGTATCAGTTTCAAAGCCTAGTAAGCTTATTTTTTCTTTTGTGATTTTCAAAAGTATTATTATTTTATGGATTCTCATATAGTTTTTGAAAGTCTATGTATAAAGTAAGAGGTTTGTGACTGTTTAAAATTTGTGGTTAAAGTCTACTGATGATTTGGTTAAAGCGCCAATGAAATACGTATGAAGACATGCTAAACTACCAGCAAATAAATTTCAATTATTTTATGTACACTTCTGTCAATATGTCAAATAATAAATTTTCCTTAAAACTTTTTCTGATATATAAAACTATTAATTCCTTTGGTAATTAAATATATTGCATTAAAAAAAATATGCATTAAAAATTAGAAAAATAAAATTATGGTTCCAGGGTTGGAAAATTAAAATGTTTTTTGTATATAAAAGAGAGTAGGTCAAATTATTTTTTTCCTTTTGTTTACAAATTAATTATACTTTATTGCTAGAAAGAAATTGTTTGGCAGAAAAATTATGAAAACAAAAAGCATAGCTCCAGACCTGGAAAACTTGAACTTTTTCTGGTATATATATTAACACATACAATGCACAAAATAATAAAATAAATATCTTATTAAACTTGCTAACATCAACACGAATATAAAAAAAATACAAAAATGAATTCAGCGCTAAACATTCTTAAGGGTCAGGTTGCATCAACGGTTCTCACGCGCTATGCAGGCGCGTGGACTTCGGCAGCATTTTCAACGATAGGTAGAGTAAGGTAGATATTAAGAAAATTAAAATAAAAAGTTAGTTGTTAAGTTGTCTTCTTGTTTAATAAAAGCTTAATGCTCCAAAAAAATAAATAATAAAATATAAAATAAAAATTTTTTTTTTAATTAATTAAAAAGGACAAAAAGATTAACTGGCGCCCGAGCAGGGACCCAACATCGGCAAGTGAAAAGTGATTCTATTAAAAGAAAAAAAGTAAAGTCTGGTAATAAAAACTTGAAAAATTTTTTTTCAAAAAGTAAAGTTTCAATAAATCTAAAAAACTTGAAAAATTTAACAAGTGAATAAGCAAAAGCTGTTTCAATACAAAAAAGTAAAGTTTCAATAAAACATAAGGACTTGAAAATTTAATTAGAACACTTGACTTCTGGATTACTTAGTAAAGGGATTAGCAGTGCGAGTGTTCCCAAGTAACACTGTGCTTGAGTCGGAAACCTTTTTGTAACCAGCCGGGGACACGAGAAAAGGATAAAACGCTCCACCCATCTACCTTCATCAATCAACAACAAAATCCACCGATGTTGCGGTTTAGTATAAGATTATTGTAAGTAATTATTTTCAATGATAACTGTATAAAACTATTTTGTGTTTTTAAAGAGTGTTAAAAAGATTTTGATAGTTGTAAAAGACAATCTCTAAAGAAGAATTTAAGAGAAACATTTAAATTTTTGAAGTTATAGCAAGATAAAAAATTTGAAGTAATAAGAAAGGAATAAATAATAATAATTTAAGAAAATAAAGTAAAATAATTAAATAATTATTGAACGAAAAAGTAAAGAAGAAAAATATACAATTTTCTCTTAATGTGAATGAAATTTTGAGAGAACAGAAATTATTTTTTATTAACAAAGAATAATAAATTGAGTTGAGTAAATAAACAAATAAATAGTTAACGTAAATAAGGTTTTGAAAAAATATTTGGAAAGCTATAAAATTTTTTTTATATAAAGAATATTGTCAGTGCAGTGAAGCAAAATAGTCAAATATAAAAATATATAAGTAATTTTCGTGCGAGATTGATATCTAAAATTTTTACGAAAAAAAAGAGCGTACACTCAGTAAGTTGAAATTTGTTTTTGTATTTTGTTTTGAAGCCTTATTCTGACCACATGACTGAGAATAACATAACCAAACTACAGGACACCTTGTCCAGACTAACAATTGCGGCAAATACCGCCAGCACATCTGCCGCAAGTACCGCGCTACCAGGAAATGACGACGTTCTTACTCTTAACAGAGTAGAATTAGACAGCCTCATTAGTGCTAGAGTCCAAGAAATCTTGAATCCTTTCAAAGAATTTGAAGCACAAAGTACAAATGATAGTTTTCCTGGTGGATCAATCCGTGACATAGACAAAATTCCAGATATAGTTAATTCTCTTAGAGAATTTTCAGGTAAAAATGGCGATTTTAACTCATGACGAAAATCAGTAGATCGGATTTTCGAAATTTTCAACTCCATACAAGGTACTCCAAAATATTATGCAATACTGCATACAGTACGTCATAAAATCACTGGCGAAGCTGACACCGCTTTGGAGTCGTACAGAACTCCACTTAACTGGAATAAATTAAAAAAAGTGCTAATGATGCACTACTCAGACAAAAGGGATATTGGTACTCTAGAATACCAAATGACAACCCTTATTCAAAAAAATATGACAATAACAGATTTCTACAAAAAGGTGTACGAGCACTAATCGTTGCTTTTAGACAAAGTATCGTGCTTGGACATTTCCGAGGACGCGAAAGGTGCCATAATTAACTCTTATCGAGAAAAGGCTCTCGATACCTTTGTTAGGGGACTAAACGTTGACCTACCGAGACTCTTGAGTATTAGGGAACCTACGTCCTTGCCGCAAGCACTTAATATGTGTCAAAAATTGGATAATATGAATTTTCGAGCAAATTATGCTCACAACCAATTACGTGCCAATACGCTTAGGACTCCGCCACCAGCACTAAAGAGGTCGCATAATTTCCCACGGACAGTGTTTTATCCAGAACTAGCGTATATGCCTCCCTATCTAAGGCAACATCCTCCCAGGGCACATTTTCAGAACTTTCAAAGACCATTCCTTCCACAACAATCTAGCCAGCAAAATCAAAGCCCCAACTTTTCGTCAGGATTCAATAATAGACACAATTTTCCACCAAAACCCCCTCAACCAATGGAGGTTGACCAGTCGATAAGATCAAAAAATGTAAATTATCAAAACTTTCAGAGAAATGACCAAATTGCCCAAAAACGACAATATCCCACTAATGGCGGGATCCCACATAAGATACAAATTAATTACGAACACTTGTGACGATGCTCAATATGACATCCAATACTACGATCAATATGATTACAATAGTTATCCAATGGATAACCAAAATCAACCGGACTTTACGGACATAAGTCCAAATGATCTACATGACGACAAAAATTACGAGAATCAAAATTACGAAAAAGAAATAGACAGCGTATATTTTTTGGATTAATTCCATCCTCTCTCCCATATTACGAACTCAAAAGGGGTGAGGACATACTAGATTTTTTAATTGACACCGGATCGATCAAAAATTGTATTCAATCCACACGAATACGTAATCCCATTCCTAACGAAAAACCCTTTCATATAAATAGAGTTGCTGGAAATATTAAAATAACACATCATACTTTTGTGAATGTTTTTGGTCCAGATACACCAAAACTGAAATTTTACATTCTTCCAAATTTAGAAACTTTCCATGGAATAATTGGAAATGATACATTACGAGAAATTAAAGCAACAATCCATACAGATAAAAATTTTATGACCATAAACAACGTTATGAGAATTCCATTGAAACAGAAACAATCCCTCCCAGTCAGTCAATAATATTGAGTTAAGACTTTCCCATCTATCAGATTCACAAAAAACTAAGATTTATGAAATTATTGAAGAATGTCCGAACGTATTTGCTGGCCCAAATGAAAAATTAACGTACATTACTACCATTAAAGGCGAGATTCGTACAATTACAGATGGTCCAATTTATTCGCGACCATATCCCTATCCCTATAGAAGAATTGCTTGCTAACAATATAATTAGACCTTCTCGGTCACCATACAATTCACCCGTACGGATTGTTGACAAAAAAATTGATGCTTCGGGTGAAAAAAAATACAGGATGGTGATAGATTATAGAAAATTGAATTCCGTGACAATCCCCTTCAGAAACCCTATACCAGAAATCAACGAGGTTCTTTCAAATCTTGGAAAAAACAAATATTTCACTATAATTGATCTTAAAAGTGCATTCCATCAAGTTCCACTAAATGAGAAAGACATTGAGAAAACTGCTTTCTCTATAAATAATGGAAAGTACGAATTTTTGAGACTCCCTTTTGGACTCAAAAATGCACCCTCAATATTCCAAGCTGCCCTTGATGACATCCTCCGACCACACATAGGAAAAAGTTGCTACGTCTATATTGACGATATTATTATACTTGGCAGGGATGAACAGGAACATTTTGAAAATTTAAGAGCAGTGTTGGAGACGCTGGAGGAAGCAAACATGAAGATACAACTTGATAAGTGCGAATTTATGAAAAAGGAGGTAGAGTTTCTGGGATTCGTTGTTAGAGTAGAAGGAATCAAAACTAATCCAAAAAAAAGTAGAGGCTATTGCCAAAATGGCGATACCAAAGAATTTGAAAGATTTGCGCTCTTTCCTTGGCATGACAGGTTATTATAGACGCTTCATTAGAGATTATGCCAAAATGCCGAAGCCATTAACAGCAATGCACAGAGGAGATGCTGGAAATGTGGGCAAAAATGTTTCAAAAAATAAAACTATGTCTCTTGACGATATGGCAGTAGAAGCGTTCAACAAAATAAAAAATATCTTAGTTTCGGAGGATGTAATGCTTTGACATCCGAACTTTAAAGCAGAATTCGAACTTACTACAGATGCCTCAGACTATGCCATAGGAGCAGTCCTTTCACAAGATAAAAAACCTATAACATTTTTTTCAAGAACACTTTCACGAACTGAGGAGACGTATGCCACAAATGAAAAAGAAATGTTGGCAATAGTTTGGGCCCTAACTTCCCTTCGTAATTATCTTTATGGGTCCAAAAGAGTAAACATTACCACAGACCAACATTTGCCTTAAGCCATAAAAACCACAATAATAAAATGAAAAGATGGAAGGCCATTTTAGAGGAATATGACTACGAGTTGAATTATCAGCCCGGTAGAACCAATGTTGTTGCTGATGCACTTTCAAGAATTCCCATGCAAATTAATTCTTTGGCCGAAACTGTCCATAGTGATGAAAGCTCCGGTGAAGACCTGGTACCTTGCGTAGAAGGTCCCATTAACTTTTTCAAAAATCAAATATTTCTGGAAGTCGGAAAAGTTTCAACTTATCAATTTCAAATCATTTTTCCAACCGTTCACCGACATACCATCGTTGAACCGGTATTTACAAGAGAAAATTTAATACAGCATTTGAAAAGAAGACTTAATCCTTCCGTAATAAATGGAATTCGAACGGAGGAAGGAATTATGGGATTGATACAAACCTTTTATCCTGAATATTTTCGTAATTATAAATCCAGATATACTCAAAAACTAGTAGAAGACATAACTAATGAGCAGCAACAAGAAGAAATTATATTAGAAGTTCACTGTAGGGCTCATAGGAATGCAATAGAGAATAAAGCACAAATACTGGAAAAGTACTATTTTCCGTGAATGACAAGTAAAATTAAACGTTTAACTCAGAATTGTACCATTTGTAAAGAAAACAAATACGAACGACATCCGAATAAACCTAAACTGACCGAGACACCACTACCAACACGCGCAGGAGAAATGTTACACATTGACATCTATATGACTGAGGGTAAAGCAGTTCTAACAGCATTGGATAAGTTCTCGAAATATGCTCAAGCTTAGATGCTCAAAAGCCGTTCTATAGAAGACGTTCGCAGACCATTGAGGGACATTTTATTTTATTTTGGGGTACCAACAAAGTTGGTGATGGATAACGAACCATCGCTGAATTCTCGTTCAATAAAATTCATGTTGGAAGATGAGTTAAGAATAGAAACGTATGTTACTCCTCCATATACCAGTAGAGCCAATGGCCAAGTAGAAAAATTTCATTCTACTTTAACAGAGATAATGAGATGCTTGAAGAATAACGGAGGACATCGTGATTTTGAAGAGCTATTAGAAAGAGCAACTGCTGAATATAACCATTCGGTACATTCCGTAACGAAAAAAAACCAGTTGACATATTCTTCGGACGATCAGTAAATTTTACAGCTGAAGATGTAGAACGAACTAGACAAACTAATATAGAAAGACTTACTGAGAAACAGCAGAAAGACCTGGAACATCATAATAAGGATAGAACTGACTTTAAAACATATTTGCCGGGACAAATAATTTTTGTTAAAAGAAATAGAAGATTGGGAACTAAACTATCGAAACAATACACAAGGGAAAGAGTGAAAGAGAATAGAAATAGTACGGTCTTAACAGAAAAAAATAGAGTAATCCATAAGAGTCTAATTAGAAACTAATACGCCAAACTTAATTTCTTTCCACAGGATGGCCATATCAATCGCATTGCCCGGTGTACAAATACTTGATTATTCTAATTCACAATTAGTAACCATGGGCTCTGGAACTGCCAAAATTCAGACAGGAACATTTAAAATTGTCCATGTTATCGATATTGAGAAATATGAAAAGGTTTTGGAAGATATTAACGAAGCCTTCAGAACTAAAGTACATATTGACAACCCACTATCCATAATTCTAACAAGTTTAATGAACGAAATTAAAAGCACAATAGATCGACTTAAAGTGACCAAACACAAAAGATCACTAGATTTTTATCGGAACAGCATGGAAATGGATAGCAGGCAATCCTGATCACCATGACCATGAGATAGTAGTTAACAAATTAAACGGAGTATTGACAAATAACGACAACCAAGTAATCATCAACAAACTCACCACAGACCGCATAAATGAAATAACAAACGTCACGAATAAAATACTTAAACAGATGAAAGACGACAGAACAATAGAAACTGAGATGGTTGTAAAAATCAAATACAAATTAGAAGTTTTGAAGGAGGAAATAAAAAATATTGCTTATGCACTGCACTGGGCCAAGGCCAACATAATTAACTCTTTTATATTATCTGACAATGAATTAAACACTATAAAGAATCTTTTGAAAGTTGAAAAATTTCCTTTTATTAATATTGATGAAGCTTTAGAGTTTGCAGATGCAAAAATAGCCACGGATGGCAATTCTCTGATTTATATTATAAGTCTTCCTACTACTGAAATAGAAACATGTAATTTGATAGAAATAAGAGCATTAAAGAAAGGAAACAAGATTAATAAAATTGATTTTAAGAAATTATTAGAATGTAAGGATAAAAATTTTGCTTTAAAAAATACAAGCTGTCAACAATTCAATGAATTATTAATATGTCCTAGCAGTAAACTCATAGATTTAAGCAATGACACCTGCGTTACGAATTTACTAAAAAGCCTGTCACCAGCTTGTACGATCATCAACAATCAACATTTGCCTACAATAGAAGAAATTTCCAGTGGATTAATTTTCGTGAACCAATATCAAGGCATGATGACAACAGAAAACGAAACAATGTTACTAAACGGAACATTTTTGATCAAATACAACAATAACCATCGAAAATAGAAAATATGCTTCTAAAGAAATTACAGACAAGAAACCTCTTCCGGCCATTTTACAACCAAATATTGAAAATATGCAAACTGAAGAAGTATTATCATTGGAAATGATGAAACAACTAAGTCTGAATAATACAGTCCACATCGATACTATAGAAAGCAAAAATAAAACCATCACAATCATAAACATTGGACTAGGCTCAATTCTCATAATTTTTCTAATACTACTTACAATAAAAAATTACGTGAAGAAACCTACTGCAGAACAGAAAGAAAACCACGGACTTAGATTGTCCAGCCTAGCAATTGACGGACTTAATAAACTTTTTGCCACGCAGATCCTTTCAAACGAGGACGTTTGAAACTTGAAGGGGGGAGGTATTAACACATACAATGCACAAAATAATAAAATAAATATCTTATTAATTTAAAATTTTTAATTTAAATTTGCAAGAAAGATTTGCTATAAGTGATTTATGATACATGCAAATAATGAATTTTAAGTTTCTTTTTCGAATTTTTTTTTTGATAATATTATTTTTATTAATTACATATGCCTTTGTACAAAGTATACATTGAATTCATGCTTTGTTTTAAAATGGTTAAAGCTAGGAATGTAACGAATGTTCGCATTTGCAAATTTTTCGCTTATTTTTGCTATTTGCATTTGCTAAAATGTATGCGAATATTTAAGACAAAAAAATTTTGTAACTACTTCTTTTACGAAAAAAGTTTGCCATTAACAAACGTCAAAAACACGAAAATTATTTTAAGCTAGCATGAAAAAGATAAATATAGGGTACGTTCGTAGATTCAGCAAATTTATGCAGAAGTTCTGCGAATTTTTTCTGCGTATGCGTGATCAACTGTTGCACATGCTTTGCAACACAAAGTATACTTTGTGCTTTGCAACTGCTCAATATCTGTGCATAGTTGGCATTTTTGAACGAACTGCAAACAATTTTTAAGGGCTTTGGACACGATCAAAATGCTTGCTGTCAAGTTCATGTACGTGTGCTTGTCGGCTTGATGTTACCATGCTTGATGCCCCACCAAGCATTCATTTTTTATTTTGATTTTGTGGTGTTCGTTTTGTGAAAGCACAAAAAACTATTTATAGTTATATATCTTTAAGTTGCACATTGTGCACATGGCTTGGACGTAGCTGAGTTATAAGTAAGGTATTCTTCAAAGCTTTATCAGAAAGCTTTTCTATAAAAAAGTTCTCATAAGCATCAAAATTAAACTAAAGTCCAGCGGCGTTTGGAAATATACCTATTTCATTTTTTTGAAAAAGAAAAGGCATTGTATTTTCGGCAGCAGTATTTTCTACTTAAGACTAGTCTGTTAAAACTGTTAAAAAATGTTTTGAGCACGATTCATTACTTTGTACAAACAAATTTGAATCGCAAACAATATTAACTAGTCATTGTTGTAGTAAATTCCACGCGAAACAAGTGTCACTCATTAATTTCATATACAAACATATGTATGTATCTTTCTGTTTTATGAATTCATGGTTTTAATATATTAATACATATTTGCTCAATGCAAGACTCAGTTTAAATAAAATGCTATATGTAGTACATCCATGTATGTAATACAACTTCATGTTCTTATATAAATTTATTTTCATGTGATTTTTTAACGTATTGTAATATTTGCATTCGCTTTCGCAAAAATTAAAATGTAGTATTCGCATTCGCATGCGCTAAACTGGTATTAGTTACATCCCTAGCCTTTTATATTGAAAAAATTAATGAACTGATTTTTTTTCAATTGTACTGATTTCAATCTACGATTTCAAAGCTGGCAACCCTAATGTTCACCGCAAATAGCTAATCCACAATTGCAATAAGTGGTGGTGTATCTACGTTTGGTATAACTACAAAAATTACAGTACTTTCTTGGCCCCTTTTGGTCTTCTCCGGCACTATGGGCCTCTTGGCTTGCGCCTACAATATTTTGAATAGATTTTTTCAACGCCAGGCTCATGTTTGTATTAGTTGCTAATCTTTTCCTTTGAAATCCTTCCGTTAACTCCTTGTATAGAGATAACAGAAAATTAAGTCATGATTCTGGCTTTTGCCCACGGCTACACATGTTGTGCGCGTACACGATGTATGCGTTTATTGCAGCTATGTTCATCATATTTTGGAAAAATGCTAGAGGCCACCTTCTGGTTTTCCTGCCATGGTTAATGTTTTGGCACAACCAAAATATTTTTGTAACCAAAATATGGAAAAAAAAGTAACCAAAGGCGACAAAAAGTAACCAAAATCTCTATATATATATTTAATATATGTACATATGTACTGTTTTATTTGTACTTCCGTTAAGAAATATATGTATCTGTGGCAAATTTAAAAAAATTCGATTTTTCACATTTTTTCTCCTGTTCAGGTCCATAGGTAGCAAACCGTTGAATATTCAAGGAAACAATCAACCACCAAAATGTACCTAAGATCTCAATGAACAACTTTTTAGAAAATATTAACTTCCTAGGAACGATTCTTAACACCGTTTTTTTAATTTCATTTGCTTTGAAATTTTTTTATTTTGTGGCTGCCTAAGCACTACCCAAACGGTGTTAAGAATCATTCCTTGAGATCTTAGGCACATTTTTATCCTTGATAGTTTCCTTGAATTTTGAACCGCTTGCTACCTATGTACCTGAACAGGGGAAAAAGGTATAAAACTCAACTTTTTTTTAAATTTTTTTTTGCGATTTTGATCTTGAAGATGTTTTTTTTTAATTTTATGTGTTCACAATTTTTGTTGTATGATAAGAGCTACAACCTTGCCTCAAAGAGTAAATCAAAATTCCGAATGATATGAACCGGAGAAAATGCAAAAATGACACCGAGGCCCCAAATCTTTGGGGCAAACAAAAATGTGCATGACCTGGGGCAAGACACCGGTCTTTTTTTTTTTGTCTTTTATCATGCAGTGGTGTTCGTATATGATTATATTTCCATGACTTAAAAAAAAACACAGTGCTATATTCGTTATCCAAACACATGACTGAATAGATAAACTATTAAAATATACATATATATGCATTATAGAGTTGGTATTGAAATCAATCTTATTCCTGCATTTAGTTCTGACTAAACCTAGCTGGGAAAATATTCTTTCAGAAGACCCCGAGGTGTGTGAAAATGGCATTAAAATAAAAACAAAATTTAATAAAGACACCAAAAAATGTTTGTTGAATTCATTTGTATGTTTTGAAACTTTGTCCCAAAATTCAACTTCTTATTTCCAATTTAGAACATCTGAGCAATTTCTATTGCGATACAATATTTACCATCTGTTTGAAAATCACATCCATGTTTTTTTAGCCACGAAAATTCTTTCAATCGCGTGATAGTTTATAGTATGTTTACACGATACGTGCTTCGCTCTCTATTGATGCTTCACACCCCAATCATGACCGAATCAACTTTATTACTACCCAAATATTTCTCTTTAGAGTGCACAACATGATAGAAAAGCATAAGTGTAATTCCAAACAATATTGATTGCCCCTCTGCTCAATATAACCTAATAGTATGTTTACACGATACATGCTTCGCTCTCTATTCATGCTTCACACCCCAATCATAACCGAATCAACTTGCTTCGCCATAAAAAATTATGAGAGCGAATCAAGTAGATTCAATATGAATCTCCTTGTGAAGCACGTAAAATTGGTATCTTCTCTAACTTTTATCGCAGTTTATCGCCAGTTTAGCTGAACCAGCTATCAAAACAAAATATGTATATGTGTATGTGTGTGTGCTTTTCAACAAATAAAAATAAACCAAAAAAACATAGATGTGAGTTATATAAATAAATTTAATTAAATTATGAATAGTAAAGAAAGGAAAAATTAGAAGAAAATATAGGATGCCATCAAAAACAAGATTTTGAATGAGTCGAATGTATGTAAGTATGTATGCTTATGTGTATGTATGTATATACGTGCGTATGATACGTTTGCACCCAGCTGGAAAAGTAGGCATTAATTACATGAAGTATTATTTTCCAAAGCAAAAAAATGCATCGCTTAGAAACGAGAGGGTAATTTGATCAAACACAATTAAAATAATTCATTACTTTTCTAGGACATGTTCTGTGTTAACAGTAAACAATTCAGAAATGAAAAATTATACATGATGTGCATTACCTTATAATTTACTATTCATTACCTTTTTCCACTGGGTATGTGTATGCGTGCGTATGATACGTGTGTGAATATACATAAAATGATGTCACACGAACAGTGATGCCAACTTTTTCAGAGCAAAAAGCACTGTGCCTTCATAAAAAAGCACTAAATGCAACAAAACCATATTTCGATTTTGCTTAGTTAGAAGTAGAATATGAGTAGGAAAATAATTTAAGTTCAAGACAATAACAAATTAAACAATTGTAATACGCTATTTGATTTAATAATTTTGGAAAAATAAAGTAGAACTCGTCAACTTTCATAATCCTTAAAACTTAACTTCAGAAACAAAGTAATTTTATTTACAGGATAAAGATTTCAATTCAAATTTTATTTGCACTCTTTTATATAACTGCCTCAATTAAATACCAAAACACTTGATTAAAATTTAAGTGGAAATGTTTTAGGATTTTGGTCAATATGGAGTCCCTCAATTCGTTATTGGGGCTACATTGTAACTCGAATCGTAATAAAATGAATTATGCGTGTAATTAGCATACAAGGCGAAAGAATTTTCTTTTGTTTCAAATTGCAGAGTTCAGAGTACACTTAATTATATATGTACATGTGTTTATGTATTTGTATATGCGTATAAATATGTATGTATATGTCAATTAATTAACAAAACTATTAATGTATGGATGTGCATATATAAATACTTTAAAATAAAGTCATATGTACATATTTATATTAATATATAATTATACTCCTCGTTTGAGGAAAAAGTCGTTTCATCTTTTTCTCTGGCCATAACAATTTGATTTTTTAGGCGTTTCATCTGAACTAATTTTTATATGATGTATGTTACATTCTGAATGACATACATAAGTCTTTTCTTTTTTAACCGTATTTTATCTGAATTAAATAATTTGATTTTTTTTTTTTTTTTTTAATGCATGTTTTTTTTTTTATTTATTGTATCTTCAAATATGAACTAACAATAAGTATACAAATCTTAAGTCTATAAAAAAATTATTAGGCCCGACCAATGTCGGACATAAGCTTAGTGATAGTTATTAATAATACATAAGTAGTGATAAGCAACAAAAGAAAAAAAGTGTTTTCAAGCAGCTTCATCATCTAGAGTGTTGAATATTAGAGCCCGTGTATCTCTCTTTTTTAAGACTTGTATATTAAAAGTTTGCAGTCTAGGCTAAGTGTTGAATTTCTACCAATCAGCCAATGTACCTGAGTTAATTTAAGTTTCATTTGAGTTAACTTAGAGTCAATGATGTATTAAAAATTTTTATTCTATTTCTAACTTACTTTTTAAATATTTATTAGCGCTTAAAGTTCTTTCCAACTCAGCATTTGAACTTGTCTATGTTAATAGTGCTAGAGCAATATATTGATAATTTCAGAAATGGATTAGAATTTCCATAATTATAAACTTCAATCCAAAATTGATCAGTTCTGAGCAAATTTTCCCATTTGTGTAACCTTAAATTCTGATACTTCTTTCAATTTCTTCAATTTCAACATCCCAGCAAAAATTACAGCCTTCCAGAACAGTGCTTGAAAACCAGCTAGAAGCAATTGCATTCAGCTTCCAAAAGAAGCATTTTTCGAAGCTTTCGTTTTAATAACCAAAGTTTATTTTGATTTTAAAACTATTTGGCAATTTGGCTCTAAGTTCATACGTTTATAACGTTCTTTGTACAATCAATAGTATTTTTTTTGTAAAAGCAATTTTTTTCACTGTAAAGGAGAAAGTTGCTCCTCCTCTGTATTTCACCCAGCTAAATTAACATTCTGCAAATGAAACTTTGCGTATCTAAAAGGGGTGAAATCAGATAGAAAAATGGAAAATTCTTATTTGGTGTTTTGTATAAAGTCATTTAGTAGATTTGTAAAACGCACCAAAGGCACTAAAATCAAAGGTAAAAAAGCACCAATTTGATGCCTTTTTAAAAAAGCACCAAGTTGAAAAATTCCGGACTGTTATGAATTAAAAAGCGCTAAATCTAGTTCGAATCTATTGCGAAAAGCACTAAATTGGCACACTGCGCACGAAGCACCAAAGCGTCGTGTAAACAATAAGATTCATAAACATGATTCAGAGAGCGAAGCATGTGATTCAACTCGTCCTCTAAACATAGTATTATCTCAATAGTTAGTTATATTCAAATTTATATACCATATAAAAATGGTTATTTTTGTGTTGAAGAAAAGTAACCAAAATGGGGAAAAAGTACACAAATACACATTGGAAAAAAGTAACCAATTTTGGTTAAAAGTAACCAAAGCGGCAACGCTGGATACAACTGTCAAATCCTCATGAAATATAAACAATGAAGTGGATGCGGCTCGTTTTTGAAACTTTATATCTGTGGCTTCAATAGGCAATTGTGGTTTATTTTTTTTTATTGTGCCAACAGTTGTTATTTTGTATTCTTGACGGAGATGTTGAATGAGTGGTACACTCGTAAACCAATTGTCTATCGTGACATTTCGATTGGTGCCCTTTAGATTCTTCAGCAGTTCAACAACATATTATTTACCAGCAGCCATTGCAGGAGGTATACCTTTTCCAAGGTAAACAATGGCATCCAACATATACTTTGCTCCGCTATCACAAGACATGACAATTTTGATCCCATACTTGTTGGGTTTAGAGGGAATATACATCCTACATGGACATTTGCCTCTAAATCCAACTAGTTGCTCATCAATGGTTATATAGCTTCCAGGTTTATAGTTCACTCTGCAATTATTTAGAAGTTTGCCCAGATAGAATAAACTGGAGCTAGTTTGGTCATTTCTCTTCTAGCAGTTCTTGTTTCTTTGTCATCGAATCTTAGACAATTTAGGATAAATTTGAAATTTCTCTCAGGCATGGTTGCCTTGTACCTTTCCCCACAGTAGGTATATGTTGTCATATGTGTTACCAAGTGATTATCTTTGAGAGTAGCGGACAAGACTAACAAACCAAGAAATGTTTCAAGTTCGTCCATTTCCAAATTTGACAAAACCGCGTGAGATTTATCGTTATAGTTCTCCCTTTGAATGTTTATTTCTTTATTTGTATAAACGAAAATCTCTTCCAATATGTCTGCAGTAAAAAACAGTTTGAAGCAGCCGGCAGGACACAACGTATTTTTTGCATTTGCTGTTGGGCCAGGGCGAATGTGAACAATATTTTTTGAGGGAGTTTTTTGACCTAGCGCAGCAACAGGTTCCTTACTCCAAATAAAATTTCCATCTTTTCCGATCAGGTTGTTGGTACTAGGTGTAATAATTGTAATTACCTCTTCTGTTTTACGAATTTCTTGAGCAGCTGATCTTTCATTTCTTCTCCCCTCACTAAGTTTCTGTTTTTTACGTTTGCTGCTTCCAGGTGTTTCCTCCCTTTCTTCCTTTTCAGTTTCTTCTGCATGATTTCGTGTATCAAATTTTCTTCGACACCATCTAATTCTTCCGTTTTTGGTTGATATTCCGGATCTGCAGCACTGTCCGAATAATCCTCATCAAAGTTACAAGGCTCCAACTCAAAATTGTCTTCTTCCTCAGATTCTAGTTCAAGTATTGCATCCAAAATATTTTGTTCTGATAGCCCGCGACCTGCCATTTGTATGCTCTATAGTTTTCTTTACGGTAACATAATACAAAACAAAAACATAATTGTCATAATTCAGCACAAAATATATTTTTTAGACACGTAGTAAGTTACTGATAAGTAAATATGATTGACCCAAATTAGTACGAAAAGGGTACTGACGAGTAGATTTGACTCACACAATTTAGTACGTAAAGGGTACCGATAAGTAAATATTACTCACTAACTTTTTTTAAATGTTCCACAAGCGCCATAAATCAAACAACACCATTCAATGCTTGCGGCAGCCGACTGATGACAGAGTGGGCCAAGCACTGCTAGTGGCTTGACTTTCAGTGTGGCCAACCTGCATATTTACGAACAAATCTATTCCTTATGTGAGTAAATTTTACTCACAGTACCCTTCTAGGGTTAATAAATGTAAATGTGTCAGCTGATCGAATCTGTTGCATGAAAAGCTATGCAAACGCTTAAAGGCTCAAGGCTCAGTTAGCCGACTGTAATGTAATGTAAGTGTAACGTAGAAAACAGCTGATCGATATTTTTATATGAAAAACAGGTTACGTTACATTACATATCTATAACCATTTTCATTACTTTTCACATAACAATATCGATCAGCTGTTTTTTACTGTTGCAGTTACTTTATATTACTGTCGGCTAACTGAGCCTTCATATGTACATATGTATGAATTTGTAAAATATACATACATATGTGCGTACAAACATACATTCAAGCGTACAAAAAATTATTTTTATTTAAAAATAATAACAATAAAAATAAAAATAGGTACGTATAATCAAAATAATTATAATGATAATAAAAATATAAATATTTTTTATAATTATAATAAGTTGTAATGTAAATATACGGGTATGAACCTTAAATTGTAATTTCACTAAATGTCAAAGTCATTACAATGTTTGTAAGTATAAAATAATGATTTGATACCATTTAAATAATTTTGGTACTTTCTCCATGCAATCAAAAATAATGTGAAGATGTTGAACTCTCATCAATGTTTCGAACAGTTGTTTTCCATTTTATATGATTTTTTTTAGGGTTCCGTACACCAAAGGTGAAAAGGAACCCTATTGTTTTCGCTACGCTGTCCTTCTGTCCGTCACACGGTATTTTCTCAGGAACCGTAAGAGCTACAGACCTGAAATTCGGACACAGTATGTAGAACTTTGGCCGCTACAACAACAAATACATGAGAATTAAAAATTAAAGGGTGTTCCAAAACGAGCAACGAAAAATGTTAAAATCCCATGTAATATACAGACAATTGTATATTGAAACTTGAAATTTGTAAAATTAGTGTATTTTTATACAGACTACAACAATTAACACTAAAATTTTAAAAAATTAAAATTAAAGGGTGGTCCATTAGTTTATGCAATTTTGACTATGTAATTTTGACAATTTGCTATATCTTGGAAACCGTAAGAGGCAAACACTTGAAATTTTCAAAAACGGTAAAATTAAAAAAACCGAAAATTATAAAATCGCCAAACCAAACAAAAAAAAAATCGCCAAAAATTAAAAAAAAATCGCCAAAATTAAAAAGAAATTTCTAGCACTAAAATAAATCGCCAAGTTCGAAAAAATCACCAAAATGAAAAAAAACGCCAAAATGAAAAAACGCCATAAATCGAAAAAAATCGCAAAAACGCGAAAATGTCGCCAAAACTAAAAAAAAATTTAAAAAAAAAATCGCAAAAATGAAAAAAATCGCCAAAACAAGAAAATAAAGTGTCAAAACTAAAAAAGGAGCCAAAACTTAAAAAAATCGCCAAAGCCGAAAAAACGCAAAAACCGCCAAAACAAAAAAACTGAAAAGACCCCAAAAACGAAAAGAAATGCCAAAACTATATATTATATAGGATGAAGTTTGTATTAAATTACATATCTAGTGTTCGTACGGAACCCTTCGTGCGCGAGTCGGAGTCGCACTTTACTGAATTTATTATACTGATAAACACCCAGCAAACAAAGTCCTGTATATGTACATGTGTATGTATTTTTGTTAAAAAATATACATATGTATATTGTTTGTAAATAAAACTAAATTATTATGAGTAGGTACGAACATTAATAAGAAAAGGTTAAAACGAGAAAGTAAAGATTTTATTGAGGTGCTACTGCAAGCATCGCATTCTTGGAAATTAAAGAGCTAAATACTTCGTCTTTCCGATGAAGTTGCTCAAAATCTGTTCTGGTAATGTACAATGACAAATATTGCGGTTGAGCGTTACAGCTGCTATTAAAATTATTATAATTGAGTTCATTTATATAAAATAATAATAATAATTTTCAAAACCTCTAGGCGCATTTTCGTTTTAAAAGGTGTTATTTCAAAAACTCAATTAGTTTTTTCCAACAGGCTATATCTTGCCATCAAAAGAAAGTAAACTAAAATAGTTTCAGCGAAGTTATTAAAAAATCTTGGATTAATTAAAACATTACTATTTTATATATTATTTACTTATAAGTTTTAATACATACATACATACTCGTGTGTATGTCCGTATACATATGTAGGTAAATTTCAATCAAAATGAATTTCATGAATTTAAATATTATACATAAGTATATGAACTTTCGCGTTTGACTTCAAATAACTCGCAATTTAAAATCAAAAATGCCTGTTTGCTGGGCACAATGCAATTAGTATGTATGTGTGTGTGCACAAAGAAGTTATTTTTTGTGTCGAAAACACATGACACGTTTTTAAGTATTCTATAAGCGCTCAAACGTTTACATTTACATTACATTTACATTTACCTTACATCTGCGATTTCTACAGTCGGGTAACGGAGCCTTTAATATTGCAACGTTTCAATTTTAATACTTTTATATGGTCTGGCAAGTTTGTTGTTTTTGTTTTTTATGTAAATCAAATTAGTTACCATGTAGCAAATTTAACAGTTGGGAGTTCACAATAGCGTTTTAAAATGTGTCTTAATCAGCGTGACCGTTTGACCGACTAAAGTGGCGATTTGCCACTTTTTCGACTGTGTTTCCCCTTTTTCGACTGCCTTGCCACTTTTTGACCCCCTTTATATCGGGTGAGTTATATGAAAATACATTAAAAATAAAAAGTTAAGTGCAGTTTTCTCGTTTTTTTATAATTTTGCCCCTTTTTTTGATAAATCCCCTATTTAGTGCCTCTTTTTGAAAAATGTCATCGGTCACCCTGGTCTTAATATTGAAACGTTTCAATTTTAATACTTTAATATGGTCTGGCAAGTTTGTTGTTTTTGTTTTGTATGTAAGTGCTCTGATTTACACGGGCATAATTGTGCTGGCATAACATGCCCAGGGATGGCAAGGTTGGTACAATTGTATCTTTTTTGGTACTATTCAAACTCGGAAAGTACAATAGCACACCAATGAGTAATTAAGTACATTTAAGGAATCTCCCCAGTTTCACTTTTGAACCATGCAATTCATATTATTCTCACTTCAAAACAGTCCTGTGAAAGCAAAACGCAGAGAGAAAATTAAAAGTTGTCGTCCTTTTCAAATTATTATTTTTTAATTCGGTTGCTATAGCAAATGCTATTAACTTATATATTTTAAACAACTTACAAACAAATTTGTGAAATCGATTCGATAGTCGGAACAAAGTCGATTATCTCAATAAACCCATATAAATATATGTAATTTGAACTAAAAAGATCTTTTAGTACACTTAAGGTCAAAAAAGTAAAATTTTTAAAAGTTGTTGGTACAATTTTAAAATTCTCAATGCCTTCCCTGAACATGCCAGTTTGTTGGTGAGAGAGGCAAAGAGAGTGGTTTTGCGGTTGACATAATTTTTCAACCAATTTCAACCCCGCATTAGCAGCATAAAACAAATACACACACAACTTAAAAAACAGCAAATGCTAAATGAATACGAAAAACACTAACACACACAAAGCTGTATATACGTATACATTTTGTGCCAGATAAATTAGTCTCGTGTAATTTGGAAAAGAACAAAAATTATGCGGCTTAAAAATTGTTCTCGTCTAAACTACCTCAATCAAATTAATTACCATGTGGCAAATTTAACAGTATAAAAAGCATGTCATTTTCAATATGGCAATGTTAAGCTTAACATGTTAAAACTGTCAACGCAGATGTAGGTGATGAAAAAATATTTGTATTTTTCGCAGAACAAAATTTATTTTGATAAATTTATCCAATAATAATTTCTAATTAAAATTTTTTTGTTATTTTAATACGTATGGAAGAAAATAATTCAATCTCTCATGAGCATTCGTATAGCATTTTACTCTCTCTCTCATATTATACACTAATTTATAAATAATATAAAGATGTATATGTGTTTGCTTGACTTTGATGTACACAGTATGTGTATTTACATCAGTGGTGCCAACTTTTTTAAAGCAAAAAGCACTGTTCGTTCATGAAAAAAGCAATAAAAAGTACCAAATGCAATAAATATGTTTGTATGTACATACCAGAGAAGCGCAATGAATCACGTTTTCGCTATTCATACTGACTCATAAAATTTTAAATGTAAGTGAGTAGACATCATTTAAAATCAACTACTCTGATTTACTCATACTCACCATTGCATTGATTTATAAGTGTAGGTTGAAATAAATATGAATGCGACGTCAACATCAAAGTCATCCACACTCACACTCATAAATCACCTCAGTTTGATTTATAATTTCAGGAAAATACTTATACTACTCATGTTGATTCAGCTCACTCAACTCATGCATGTATGTTTATTTAAAGTTTTAGCCATTAAAGAGTTTGCAAGTAGTATACAATAGTAGTAAATAGGGTTGTTTTTCAATTCATGCAAAAAAAAAAAAAAAACAAAAAAGCAAGAGAGAAACACATACTAAAAATGAGAACTTTAATGTTCGTATGCGAAGTAAGCATCAGGGCTGTCAGATTTATTTTCACCTTTTTCGCCAAATCCAATGTCAAAAATCGCCAAAATCGCCAATGTCTCATTTTTTTAGTTTTTGACAATGAAATATGTATTTTATAAATTATTAAAAATTTATTTTATAAAATATAAAAAAAATTAAATTGTTCCTAATCGCTAAAATTCGCCAAAAATGGGGAAAATATCGCCATTATATACATATATTTTGTTTATTTTTATTTATAACAATGTAAAAATGATTATGAACATAAAAAGGTACAATGTAAAGTAGCTTAGTTAGTATTCATCAAATATTAGATATATGTATGTACATTTGTATGTAGTGGCAGTTCTATTACATATCTAAAACGATATGTACTTCATCGTCAAGACATTCCATATTGTCTTCTTGCCAAAGCAAGTTCTATAAAATGGTACGTGACTACCGTGTCCTTATAATCATAAACTTTTGGCCAAAACGGATTTAAGTTGGATGGAATATCACCATTAAAATAATCTTTCCAATCCACAAACGCTAATTTTGTCCATTGTGTTTCATAAACATCTAGCGGCATGTTAGGATTTATAAAAATAATAAAAATATCTTTAACAAAAACGAATTTTGTTTGTGATAATGGATTGCAACTTTTTATAATGGAAAAATGTTCGTAAACTTTAAATATATTCATGTTTTCAGGTATTCTATTTATTAAATCTTTCACGAGCAACTTAAAATACGAAAAACAATATTCTCCAAGTATTTCAAAATGTTCATCAGCCATTTCAACATTGCTTAATTCAGTTTCAAATGCTGACCCAAAATCGATTGCATTTAGTGGGAAAAAAGTGTTTGTTATATTAATAGCTATAATAACATTCATAAGTTATCAATTTTTCGCTATTATGAGTTTCATTCGAAATTGTTGGCTTGAAAACTTTTGAGGAAAATGGAAGAAGAGTAGAATATAGCATCTGATGCATACTGCCTGCATGCATGTTATCTGACTGAAATTCAAGATTTAAATGGTTTATTTCATTTACTATTGGATTTATAAATATCTAAAAAAGTCTTGTCTTTTCGTCACATAATTCTTTGTATATGTTTGGAGCAGTCTCATCATTTTCGGCTGTTGAAATAAGTGAATAATGATGTTTAAGCTCTACCTATTACTCCAAAATTCGTCTTATACCCGCTCCATAAAACAACCAATGAGTTGCAGAAATTTGCCCAAGTTTTCTAAAACGGTTGCTGTTAATACCAGTATTAAATGTTCTTAGCACATTATCTACACGAGACAAATACCATAATAAAAATAATATTTAACGATTTTCAAGCTAAATCATGGCTCATCAAAAATAGCCAACAAAATCGCCAACTTTTTTATAAAACGCCAAAATATCGCCATGTCGCCAAATCGAAAATTAGGACGCCAAACTAGCTTTAAGGTCGCCACGTTTGGCGAGAAATCACCACATCTGACAGCCTTGGTAATCATTGTGAATCATATTTATTTTGCTCAGTCCATCACTTTTTTTAACTTTTTTCCAATAAATATCGCTAAAGTAGACAAGAAAATAGCTAGAAAATAGCTAAATATCAAAATGACTTGAAAATTTAGCGATAAATAGCTAAAAAATAAATTTATTTTTAGGTTGTTTTAAAAATGTTACGGTAACTTGTTAACTTCTTTCGTACTTCCTAAATTTCCCTAAAAATTTATAAAATACTAAATAAAGGTAATGAAATAGGTTAATAAAAAGCTTATTTTATTAAAAAACATACTCGTATGTATATACATATTATAGGCCTGCACATATAGACCTGTTTGCACCAGTTTTGCGTGTGTTGGTTCTGGTATGTACAGATACATACATACCTTATTCAGCGTTTCCGTTACTTCGGGACTTCCCCAGTAAAAAATTGCTTCAAATTATAGAGTAAAAGTAGCGCTGACAAACCTGCTGATTTTTGTATGGCGAGTTCCCGTTTTGGAATACTACATTTTTTAAGTCTAATAAAACATGCAAAAAGCAGTTATCTAAAGCACTCTTCAAATAATTAATAATATAAACGTATTAAATTATGTATAAAAGCACTTATCACGACGGATGTGAGTACATTAGCTAACTTTTAAACCTGCATTGTTTTGGCGCTATTCAATCACATTTTTTTATAGTTTGCTTCATATACGTTCACAATTTCTACACAAGCTCACATTTTAAAGCGAATTATGATAGACAAAATATCGCTAGAATTCCCGCTAATAGCTAAATCATAATTTTTCTCGCAAAATGTGCTTAAAAATCGCTAGATTTGACGAGAAAATAGCTGAATTGGCAACCGTGCCGTCCATAAACATTGAGTTAAGGAGAGTCCAAATCAACAACGTCATAAATATTGCTAAGTATAAGTTCGATGCGCACTTCAAACTTTCGAGTAAGTATGATTCATAGACAACATTGCAATAAGTATGACTGCGCATAAGTACAAGAAATTATAAATCATGATTCAACTCTATTCACTTTTTCATAACTCTATTCTGTTCTGTGGTACATACATACATATGTGCAGGATAAAGATTTGAATTCAAAATTTTATTTTTACTCTTTTATATATATATTAAATTAAATCATCCACTATAGTCGAAATATTAAAACACTTGAATAAAATTTAAGTGGAATTGTTTTGAAATTTTGGTCCTTATCGATTGCCCTAGTTATACTTTTAAAATAATTCATAGCGCTAAAAATAATTTTCCATTTTTAGTAGATTGTTAATGGCGGAGATAGTCCTGTTTTGGGAATTCAAAACCGGGGAAAAATAAAAATGATGGCAACCCTGTTACAATTTGGGGGATTTTGGGGATTTTCATGCTGATATTGTGTGTGTGTGTGTGTGCGCGTGTGTGTGTGTGTGAGTCTGATGCTTTGGTTATGTCTATGCATGTGTATGTGGGTGTTTGTATGTGTGTATGGGAGTGTGTGTGTGTGTGTTTGTGTATGTGTTTTTGTATTTACTTGTATGTTTGACGGAGTCCGATACTTTTGTTGTAGTGGCAGACAATCATTATACCCAGTAGGAAATAGCGATGGTGAAAATGTACTGAGTCGCTTTTGACTTGTCGCTTGTGCGACGTACATACAAATGTATTTATATTGACAAATTATTGACAAGTCCACCACAAATACACCATATCTGTTTTCTTTACTTCCTTTATACTTATGGATATAAGAAAACTTATTATAACAAAATTGTTACTAGAATTTTAGTGTTGACACAAAGACACTTGCTCCCAGTCTGACTGCAGGGTAGTTACAAGGGATCTGTGTATTTGTGTGCATATAGTGATTGTTATTTGATAGACTTTGGGCTGCTGTTTTGAGTTGTCCTTGGTATGCTTATGTAGGGTTATTGTGTATATATGTATGCATTTATGTTTGCGATCTGTTGGGAAATAATCTAATAGCTGCAGAGATTGGCAACCCTATTGTGAATGGAAGTGAATGCCGAATATATTTATGGTAATGTATGTATATGTTGTTGTATTAATGTATGCGATCGTTTCTATTTTTGCTTTGAAAAATATCATTGCTTGTGTGAGTTACATCAACACTTTTTCATACATATTTACAAATAAATGTGTATAGGTTTTCTAGGCTATTGACGTTGATATTCTTATGGATAGAAAATATTGTGTTGGCATAGGTTTTATGTGTACAAGTGCAGTCCAGATATTAAATGTTTTGAATCCAATCAGGTTGATAAGTAGAGTTTTTGATAGGGGTAGTGATATTTTTATTTCAATATATTTTACTTTAATGTAACAATTATAGGAAATAGCTTTCGGAGAAATAGAGCAAAAACTTGTAGAAGCACCTACTTTCACGTGTCCCGATTTTTCTCGTACCTTTATATTGCAAACTGATGCTAGCGATTTTGGTATGCGTGTTGCTAGACTGTGGGAATTTCATCATATCTCGTAATACCAACAGAGAAATTAGATTTGACGACTACTACACGATTCTCATATGAATTGGGGGAATGTATATAAATGTGTGTGTGTGTGTGTGTGTGTATGTATGTATGTAGTGTGTGTGTGTGTGTATGTATGCAGTGTGTGTGTGTGTGTGTATATGAATTTCATCATATGTCGTAATACCATCAGATAAATTAGATTTGATGACTACTACGCGATTCTCATATAAAGTATATAAGAAGAAGAAATAATGTAGATTGTCATCAGTCTGCTCTGATATCTCAACAAGTGGCAATCTATTTTCCCAACCAAAATTTCTAAGGTGTTTGAAATCCAAAAACTATAAAAGTGCTATAACTAATTATTGTTTACTAAACAAGTTTATAGTCCATTAAAAATAATTAAATAAATTGTTTATAACTAAAATAAATTGTTTATAAATAAAATAATTCAATTAATTAATAAACAAATACATAACTAAATAAAATGAATACAACAAGTTGTACCATCTGCAATAAAGTCTTTATGACGCAAACAAAACTAAATCAGCATATTGGAACGCACTCATATGCTAGCCAATCGAAGGCTGCCCTTGGAACTAGTAAGCTAAATCTTCAAAACAAATATTGTGAGGATTGTTACGAGATGATCCCATCAAATGGTTATATGGCTCATGTCAGAACCACAAAACACAAAAACAGTGGTCAGCAAGAACGGATTGGAGATTTTTTCACTAAGAGAGCAAGCAACTTCAATGGAAGGATCGAGACATATATCATCCTCAACAAAAATGTGGGTGTCTTGTTTCCGGAGGAGTTTTTGAAATCTGGCAAGAGCTCCATAGTACAACAACTCTGTGAACGTAGTAGGGTACATACTACATTTAAATTTAATATGGAGCTCACGTGTGATTTTATGAAGATGGTGAATGATGAGATGAATGTTTCCCAACTTGTTCATATTTCGAAAATGATGTTGGAGACTTTGTCTGATGACATAGAGGATATGTACAAGAAACAAGCCGAGGAGCTGAAAGCCAAAATGGAAGAATTTCAAGAGAGGGATAGCGGATGGACCTTGATTTCAATAAATTCCCTTAAAGTTAATATAAACAAGGCGTCCATAATAAGAGGGTCGAGCTTTATCCCTCTCCCAAAAATTATTGCAATGAAACGTGCATGCATAAATGTCGAGAACTGTGATGTTTATTGCTTTAAATGGTGTCTTATTGCGGCTTTGAATGTAAACAGTGGTCTGAGTCCTAAACAACGGAAAAACTGTAGAAATTTCAATATTGCAAACATTTCTGATGAGAATATTAATATAGGGGAAGTTGTATTACATTTTAAAGACCTAGAGTTTCCACTCCCATTGAAGCAGATACAAAAATTTGAAAGTCAAAATTATGTGAGTATCAATGTATTTGGTCACAATGGAACATCGCTTATAGAACAATACTACATAACAAAAGGAGAAAAACATCTTCATATTAATCTCTTATTGCTCCACTCTAATGAAAACTTCCACTATGTACTCATCAAGGATATATCAAAGTAAGTTTCATTTGTGCATTTATGCAAAATTTGTTTTCATCTCTATTTAAACAGTTACTTCTTATTATTATATTTACTCATATCGTATTGGTATTTTCTATATTTTCTTCAGACTCCTTCGTTCCAGCATAACATTGCATGATCATAAGATCCTAATATGCGGGCAAAAAATCATCAGAATGCCAGAAGATGGATCTATTATCAAGTTTACGAAGCACTACAAACAGTTAGATGTACCATTTGTAATATACGCAGACTTTGAGTCCATTTTAGAAAAAGTCAATGATCCTGTAAGTAAAAGCACTACAAATGTACAGAAACACCATGCGTGTGCATTCGGGTATCTTATTAATTGTAGTTTTAAGAGAGAAAATAATTTATATAGGAATTATTTTGGTGAAGATTCAGCAAATGTATTTATTAAAAAAATAGTTGAAGATTGTACAGATATTTATCTAAATTATTTACTTAAAGTTAAGAAAATGTTCATAACCCCAATAGAAATAGCTCAATATAATAATGCAAAAAATTGTTATATATGTAAGAAAATAGATACGTTAGAGAAAAATTTTGATAGCAATGATTTCAATACTATTCGATCATGTTTCGTTGATGAAGATCATTTCAACCTGATTAGAAGAAAGGGTGTATTTCCGTACTCTTACATGGATTCCATGACTAAGTTTAAGGAAACTAAGCTCCCTAGTAGAGACGAATTCTTCAATATTTTAACGAATGAAGAATATGATGTATTCGAGTATGAACATGCTCAAAAAATATGGAGGGTGTTTAGCTGTAAACCCCTCCTTGACTATACTGAGCTCTACTTAAAGACAAATGTTCTTCTTCTAGCCGATGTGTTTGAAAATTTTAGAAAAATTTGTAGAGATATATACGATTTGGACCCCTGCCACTATTATACAGCACCAGGCTTATCCTGGGATGCAATGTTGAAAACCACAGAAGTTTCACTGGAACAGTTCACTGATTCCGAAATGTATATGTTTATGCAAAACGGAATTGGAGGTGGACTAGTTCAATGCTCGCAAAGATATTCCAAAGCAAATAACAAATATTTGGAAGATTTTGATCCATCAAAGCCATCAGAATTTCTTTATATTTAGACGCTAACAATTTGTATGGTTGGGCGATGTCGGAATATCTTCTTTGCGGTGAATTTGAGTGGGTATGTGATACTAATTTTGATGTTAAAAAAATTTCTGATACTGCAGAGTATGGGTACATTTTGGGAGTGGATATAGATTATCCGGATTCAGTGCATGATCTTCATAATGATTTGCCATTTTGTCCCCAAAATAAGACCGTGGGGGGATCCAAAATCAAAAAATTAGTTGCAGACTTACACTCAAAAACAAATTACACCATACACTATAGAGATTTAAAACAAGCCATTTCAAATGGCCTCATTTTAAAACAAATCCATAGAATACTCAGATTTAAGAAATCCCCTTGGCTTAAAAAATATATTGACTTAAACACATTTCATAGGACAAATGCTAAAAATAATTTTGAAAAAGATTTCTTCAAACTTTTAAACAATACTGTTTACGGGAAGACAATGGAAAACATTGAAAAACGTAGGGACATTAGAATTACTTCGTCTTGGGAAACAACAAACAGGAATCATTTAGGTCTCAGAGCATTAATTGCGAAACCAAATTTTAAGCAGTTGACAAAATTTTCTGATGATATGTATGCGGTAGAGTTAGAAAAAATGGAACCACTATATGATAAACCCATATATGTTGGTTTTACAGTACTGGAGTTATCCAAGTGGAGAATGTATGACTTCCATTATGGCTTCGTGAAGCCTAAATTTGGAGACAACATTTCTCTCAACTATATGGATACTGATTCATTTATTTATTCAATTAAAACTGATGATTTTTACGATGACATCCGTAATGACATTAGTTTGAATTTTGATACGTCAGAATATCCTATAGATAATCAATTTCGTTTGCCGCTACTAAATAAGAAGGTTGTAGGAATGATGAAAGATGAAAACCATGGGGATATAATGACAGAGTTTGTTGGTTTAAGAGCAAAAATGTATTCTCTGTCGACTCTTCGCTCGGAAGCTGTTAAAAAATCAAAAGGGATCAAAAAGTAGTAGTAGGGAACTGGCGGTTCGGGGACAATTAAAATTGTTAAATTGTTGCTGAAATTGTTAAATTTGGGTAATTAAAATTTGAAAATTTTAAAATTCTTGAAATTTGATACCTACGAGGGTGGTTCGATAAGTCCTTTAAATATTTTTCGAGGGTGGTTCAATAAGTCTGTCTTTTTCCTAATGCCGACGGCAATACATACTTATTTTTCCTAATGCCGACGGCAATACATGATTATTTTTTTTTTTTCAAATGCCGACGGCAAAACATGATTATTTTTTTCAAATGCCGACGGCAATACATGATTATTTTTTTTCCTAATGCCGACGGCAATACATACTTATTTTTCCTAATGCCTACGGCAATACATAATTATTTTCAAATGCCGACGGCAAAACATGATTATTTTTTTCAAATGCCGACGGCAATACATGATTATTTTTTTTCCTAATGCCGACGGCAATACATAATTATTTTCAAATGCCGACGGCAAAACATGATTATTTTTTTCAAATGCCGACGGCAATACATGATTATTTTTTTCAAATGCCGACGGCAATACATGATTATTTTTTTTTTCCTAATGCCTACGGCAATACATAATTATTTCCTAATGCCTACGGCAATACATAATTATTTTAAAATGCCGACGGCAATACATGATAATTTTTCCTAATGCCTACGTCAATGCATGATAATTTTTCCTAATGCCGACGGCAAAACATGATTATTATTTTTTTCAAATGCCGACGGCAAAACATGATTATTATTTTCTAATGCTCCCAGTGTTGCCATACTGTAGAAATTTGTTATCGTAATACTATATCAGTAATATCAGAGAAAGAAGGTTTGATGACTACTAGGTCATATGGTTTCATATGAATCATGGGAATATGCTTGTGTGATTTCCTCACGCTAATAAATTCTTATAAAATAAAATAATTAAATAAATGAATAAAATAATTACATAAATTATTTTATTTATTTATAAAACGTTCTCATGTATGTGAACACCCCTAATGCTTGTGTGTGGGGGGTCCAGCTTGTTTGTCGCTGGTAAGCTTATATTCTGTTTATTTGTTTAAGAAATATATTTGTATGTAGGTATGTATGTGTGTATGATGCATGCATGCATGTATGTATGTATGTATGTATGTGTGTATGATGTTTGTATGTATGTATGTATGTATGTGCGATCGAAAGAACTTGTGCGTGGAATATTTTGTGGCTGTGTAGAATACATTTATATTTTGCAACGTAATCATTTTCTTTGGCTGCGATTATTTTAAAGCAGCAAGTTTCAACTAACTACAGTCATAAGCAGAGAAACAAAAAGTAAAAATTTGCAAGTTAGCAAAAATGCTAACTTCTCCTCCTCCTTCCCACTTCCTTCTCTTTCCTTTATGTAGTTTGTTTTTGAAATAAGAAAACACTTGTAGATTTTTTATTTTTCTATACATTTATTGTTTAAAGTTTTTTAAAATTTTATAATAATACATACATTAATATTTTAAAGAGTGTAAAAATTCATTTAAAGCAAGATATTTCTTTTGTTAGTAAAATAGCATTTTTTAATGCGCAAACACCAAGTTTATGATAATTACAATAAAAATATTCTGGATACTTAATCTCCATTTGTTTAAAGTTGATACAGCCTATATCCTCAACGTTAAAAATTTTTCGGCATAAAATTTTTTCCAACCATCGTCTTTTCTCTTCACCTTTTACATAAATTTTAGAACATCTTGCGTTGGCTTTTAAAAAATTGCAAACGCTTTCAAAAGAAACTGATCCAGCAGTCCAGCTGAGGTGATGATAGTTTTTCGTTAGCCACTTTGCTTCTCTTTGCTTTTTTATTGATAAGCATTTAAAATCAAATGGTGGTTTTATAATGAAATTGTTATATTCATAATTGTTGAAAACAATCGCTACTTCTTTTGCGATGAAATCATTTGAATTACTTTTGAAACCTTGTACGTCTATAAAAATTGTGTTATTTTCCATATTACTCAATTTATAAGACTTTTCGAACTTGTCCTTTGATGGGTATATATTCTATTATGCGATCATGAATAAGAATGCAGTAAGCTGATGTCTTTGCTGCAATATTAGTTGCTGTTTCAAATGCTATTTTTATATCAATCGGTCCATTATTGAGTGATTCATTCTGATGACTGACATCTACTACAATAATAGGAGCTTTTGTCTTAAACTCTGATGCAGATAGAAGCGGTTGAGATTCCCTCATATAGTAACTTTGTTGGAATCTTAGATACATATCATATAGAATTGCATATCGTTCATTTTTGAACTTTATGTTAAGATCATCATATGGATATGAGACTGAATTTAAATGTACTTTTAAATTAGTCAAATCACAATGAACAAACTTATTTTCTTGTTGAAAAGCAATCAATACAAAACGGGGGCGTTCTCTATTTGCAGCCAGTTTAACATTCCAAATATGGCTAGTACCTGTGTTTAATTGTGGATTAACATGACAATCCCAACTGCGAAATGCCATAGGTATAGAAGCACCATTGTTAATAATTTTTATCATATTCAATTTGCTAAAGTCGGATAATTGTACATGTGGGATTCTCCATGAGATGAGTGAAATTGTAAGTTTAGCTTTTTCAGTAGAAACACTCGAGCGTACAAGATCTTCATCATTCTTATTGCGCAAGAGTATCAATTCATGTTTTCCATTTAGTATAACTTTGTTGTAGTCTTCGGCGAATCCTAGAAGCATTTTTAGAGGTACATAAAAATTGAAAAATCCATTTTCAAGAGTGACATCGTCAATTTTGTTCCATCCAGCATTTTGCATCACATTGCTTTCTGTTGGTGACAGAGAAACCAAATTTTTTATAGTGCTTGTGGCTCCTAAATATCTTGTATGGTCAATTTCAATTCCATTGAGCTCATAGCGAATTTCATCAAATAGATATGCCACAAAGTTGTTTTTTAATAAAAAGTTCTCCGAAGAAGAAGAAGAAGATTTGGCCTTATTATGATCGACAACAAATCCCTCTACATAAATGTAGCTCTCACTGGGTAGCACATACAAATCTTGATTTTGTATTGAAATTCTAATTTCATCATTATTGTTGTAAGATTGTAAGTATGGTACATATGTATGATAGTCCTTTTTTATTATATTCTCATCAGACAAGGGTTTATCTAAGACATCTATTATTGAACTCATTTTGTCTTCAATTTAAAATTCAAGGACTTTATAAAATTTTTATTTGATGTTGTTAGAGCTTTTTGTTGAGCTGGTCGCTTTAATGTTGTTGTTGTTGTTCTTGATGCTATATTTTTCAATGTATTTGTGTTGTATATTAGCATTATTTAGTTGGCCTTAAATGTATTCGGATTGTAATTTCCTCTCCTCGGAAATTAATTAAATCACCGTGTTGATCCAGTACGCGCAGCGCTAGTGAACTTATCTCTCTGGTGTTTACAGGTAAATAGATAAGATTTCTTGGAACCTCATCTATTTTATAGCCTGGAGGCACATTAATCGGAAATTCATGAAGTGTATGCGATTTCGAGTTATTCATATATGTGTTCATAGCGATACTACATTCAATTCGCAAGAGATTCACTTTAAAAATATTAACTGGAAGATCTGAATAATAATATTTGTTTGGTGTTAGGATTTTGCTATTGAATCCTAAAAGTTTTCCAATTGTATTGTCTTTATTAAAATATACAAGATCCTTGGAACTATTAACTTTAACTTGCATTGTATTGTTATTGGCTTCAATAAAAATCTTATTTGCTGGGCAGAGTCGTTTGTATTCCTCTTCTATAAAATCAACTATATTATTTAATTCGTAAGATCCAATTGGTATTTCAATTATATGTTCCCCTATATGAAACATATTGTTGTAGGTGTCTACATTTGGAATACTGTTGTATGAATGAAAATCAGTTAGAGCACACTCATATGCACCATGTAATTCAATAGGAGGAAAGTAACTAGCAGATAGTTCTGATGAGTTAGAGCTCAGAGTAAGTGTTATTGACATTATAACAGTCTGATTACAATTAAATGTTTAGTACACAGTATGGTTTATAAGTATGATTTACATATTTTATTTAAAACTTTTTCTCATTTTAAAACTAACATTAGTTTCTTAATATTAATGCTATTGTTGTTGTTGCAATTGATGTTGTTGTTGTTTCTAATTTAGTTTTTCTTCCAACTATAATATTTCATCTTTACTTATCCAAGAATTGTGTTGATTAGAAAATCCCAGCCTTTTAACATATACCTCCTTCCCTTTAATTTTAAGAACCTTTTCAACTAGATATGTATTTGGAAATCTAGTTTTTGAAAGTTCCTCAGTATAGAAGCCACCTTTAATAGGATTGCCAAGATAGTCTTCTAATATGTATGTTGCAGGATTTGTATTTTGAACTCTTGTAATTGTGAAAATTTCTGTAGTCCAATTTGGAGTATAACCTTTTTCAAATGTGTGCTTATATTTGCTTATGCGAACATGATCTCCCACATTAAATTTTGACATTTTATACATTTTCAAATGACTGTATACTGTATTTAGCAGCTTTTCCTCATTTGTTGAGTTGACTTTAATAGGAGCCATTTTAATGGTACGATGAACTTTTCTATTGTATGCATTGAGTAAATCTTTGTATATAACAATCCACTTATATGAACCATTATAACTAAATTCTTTCCACATCATTCCTTTCAATGTTCTATTAAATCGTTCTACTATTGATGCTTTCATAATGCTATATGTTGAGTAGTGATTAATGTTGTATTTATGCATTAATTTTCCAAAGTGTTTGTTGAAAAATTCTTTTCCATCATCTGTTTGTAAGTTTTTTGGTACTCGTCCCAATTCAAAAATATCTTCCATTGCCTTGGTTGTTTCGAGTGCTGTTTTTGTTTTTAGCGGTACTGCCCATGCAAATTTTGAGAATGTGTCAATTACAGTCAACAAAAATCGATAATTTCTATTTTCTTTAGAATAGTTCCCCATTTCAACTAAATCAGCTTGCCAAAGATCATCTATTCCTTTCATTACAACTCTGCGACGCACAAATTGTTTTCGTGCTTGCTTATGGAGTTCATTTACTAAATTTCTTTTTGAAGACATTAAGTTGTTTTTAAAGATTTTTTGCAGAGTGTTGTGATCTGCTTGACGCACTTTCAGCTATTGATACAAACATATAATTTTCTAATCTATAAATTTTTTCATTAAGCTGTTCAATTTGTTCTTCAAAGGATGTTTTAATATGTAGAATATCTTTTTCAATTTTATAATTTTCTTCTATATATAATTTTATTTCGCGTTGTAGTTCCTCAATTTGCATTTGAATATCTTCTCGTATTATAGTATTATCCCCCTTAAAGTATGTTAATAATTTCTCTTCTAGTTTTTCGATTTGAGTTTGCAAAAACAATTTATTGATAACATCGTTTTCCTCCAGAGCTTTTGCAACATTTTTGATCCTTTTGTTTTGGACATCAATGTTGTTGTTCGTATCCACAAAGAACCCCAGCAGTTTAGGTGCATTTTTCAAAGAAATTGTGCTGCTAGTATCGTTTAAATAGTGTCCAAATTTATCAACAGACATACTCTATTTAGTTTATTAAAGTTAGTGTATTATATTCGCTTCACGTAGTTCTTCAATAATTGATACAATTTCGTTATTGTGATTAGTATGACCTGCACCTTGTGATGCGAGCAGTAGTCGAAGTCTATCTACTAACTCATTTGGATCGTCCCAGTATATATAGTTGGGATTATTGATGTTAACTTGCATCATTTCCTCACCTAAATAGCTACCTTTGGGCTTAGACCCTGTTGATTCAGGTAAATTCTTCTGGTTTTTCTCATCAATAAATTTCTTAATAATATATTTATATTTATATCCTCTAGTACCCTTAATTTGACCATCAGGTTTAAAGTCTCTTCTATATGCATTAGTAGTAATTAAAATCTTTTTATAGATTTCAAGTTCAAATTTATCGTAATTTTTTGGTATTTTATGAAACATTAGAGAAAATAGTCCTGGTGTTAGAGCCCATATTTGACCACCAACTTGTATTTTATCTTCATTCAGTTTTAGGCTACTATCACCAAATTTCCATTCATTATTGTAATCTTTATGTGGGCCATAGTTTGTATCTAACTGATTTCTTCCTTCCAAAACTGATAAATCAGTATAAGTATATTCTGTATTGGAAGTCTGTGAGTAAAAATCATCTTCATCATCATCATCATCATCATCATTTTCAGTATTAACATCATTAAATAAGATGGTATTATCAAAAATTGTCCCTTCTACTAGTTTTTTTGGTGTACTTGTCTCTATCTTGACTGATGGGTTTTCAGGCTTTAAACTTGTATTATTTTCAACTTCTGTCTTGATGTTACTTTCTTCTTTTATACGAATTCTTTTAAAATTTTTAGAACTATTTATGAATTCTGTAAGAGGTTCTGTTATAGGTTTGAATGTATCTCTTAATTGTTCACGTGTATCTATTTCACCAGTTTTTATACTACGAAGCTTTTTCTTCAACACATTCCTTGTCAACACCAACTGTTTTAAAATTTTCTCATCCATGTTTGCTAAGGGCAAATAACAGGTATCAGCAATGAGATCAGCTTTTCAGGACCTGGTCTGGTTTTCAGATCAGCTTATCAGGACCTGATCTGGTTTTCAGATCAGCTTTTCAGGACCTGGTCTGGTTTTCAGATCAGCTTATCAGGACCTGGTCTGGTTTTCAGATCAGCTTTTCAGGACCTGGTCTGGTTTTCAGATCAGCTTATCAGGACCTGGTCTGGTTTTTAGATCAGCTTATCAGAACCTGGTCTGGTTTTCAGACCAGCTTTTCAGGACCTGGTCTGGTTGTTAGATCAGCTTATCAGGACCTGGTCTGGTTTTCAGATCAGCTTTTCAGGACCTGGTCTGGTTTTCAGATCAGCTTATCAGGACCTGGTCTGGTTTTTAGATCAGGTTATCAGGAGCTGGTCTGGTTTTCAGGTAGCTGGTATAGTTTGGAGATCAGCTTATCAGGTATCGGATGAGGTTATAGCAAATAGATGTATCAAGTTTAAAGTTAGATTAATAACTAAAGTCAATCTTTTATGAGAAGTAGTTTATATAGTTATGAAAAAGTCAAATTGCTTTCTGTAGCGACCATCATTTAATTCATTATCTTTGCTTATCACTAAAAAGCCATATTTATCCTTCCAACATTCTCTACAAATTTCTTGGAACTTTTCGTAACTCATATCGCTGCCAACATGATCCCTATAAACATGCTTCATATTTGTATCATCTTGCTTAAACATTATAATAACATTTGCATTGTCTCTTATTAAATGCTTGGGAATTCTAGTATAAGTTTGACACAAGTAGAATGAATCAATATCTCTATGTCGCCCCATACAAAAATATGTACGTATATTATTCTGCTTTTCACATGCAACATCATCAAATATCATAATTGAATTAGTTTTAGCTTCGTCAGGTGGAATAACTGATTCATTATCGGTGAATGTATAATATCCCATTCCTTTAATTGGTGAAATTAGTTTCTTCAAGTACTCATATTTGGGTTGATAAAGAGATTTTGAGTATAAATAGATGTTTTCAAACTTGAGTCCATTAGGACTTTCTAGTAAGCCGATCATAACATTAGTCTTTCCACAATTTGATGGTCCCACTATTAGAGCACGAATAGAATTTGGTAAGAGGGGGCTATGCTTTATTTTTGAAGTGATGTTCGATGATTCATCAATATTACGAACTAAAATATTTTTATGTTGTTTCACTAACTGCATTTTTGTAACTAAATACATTTCATAAATGTTACCTCTTATTATAGAAAAAATCAGATAATATGGTTATACGATATCAGAAAACGTTTAGTCATAAAAACACCTTCGTTGGAGGAGGTATAGTAGATAAAATAATAAACTCTCTACCTGTTGAACTTCATCTTCCTGGATATCAGTACTGTGGACCTGGAACAAAACTACAAAAACGTTTAAATCGAGGTGATAAAGGAATTAATTTATTGGACTCTGCTTGTAAAGATCACGATATAGCTTATTCGAAAAATAAGGATTTAAGCACTAGACACAAGGCTGATAAAATACTTGAAAATTCAGCTTGGGATCGAGTTTTATCAAAAGATAGTAGTATTGGTGAAAAATCATTTGCCTATATGGTTACTAACGCAATGAAAGCCAAAACAAAATTTGGTATGGGTGTGGAGAAAAAGAAAAATGTTAAAAAGAACAAGCTAAATGATTAAAAACTGTTTAGAACATCAATTAGAGCTGCAACAAAAATACTAAAGAAGGAAAAACCATTAGATGTTAACTCAGCAATTAAAATTGCCCGAAAAACTATCAACAAATCATTAAAAGGAAGAAAATCTCAAATTATCGTACCACGTGTAATACGTGTCCCAAAAATTGGTGGGTTTTTGCCTCTAATACCGATTTTAACTGCTCTGGGTGCAATTGGTAGTCTAACAACTGGAGGTGCTGCTATAGCTAAAGCTGTAAATGCAACAAAGAATGCAAAAAATCAACTTGATGAAGCAACTAGACATAATAAAGCGATGGAATCTATTGCAGTTGGAAAGGGACTTTACTTAAAACCATATAAAAAGGGTTATGGTTTAGTTTTCAAAGAGGAATCAAAAAACTATTAGAGATGCTACCCAACAGACCACTATCTGATGAGGACCTAAACCGTTTCTCTATAAATATTCCATATTTTAGAGGAGTTTTCATGTTGAATACTCTACCAAAACGAACAAAGAAAATAGAATGTGGAATAATCAATTTAGACGTATCAACAGGACCTGGTACACATTGGGTAGCATATTATAAAAACAACAATGAAAAAGAATATTTCGACAGCTTTGGAAACTTACAACCTCCTTCGGAAGTAGTCAAATATCTTGGTACAAATATAAAATACAACTATAATCAACATCAGAATTTCAATACATTTACCTGTGGTCATTTATGTCTTCAATTTCTGTATGAAATAACTGAAAATATTAAATAAAAAAGCACAAACATTTATATTTTACAAACTCTTTAATGTCTTTTTATTTATAATTTAAAATACATAATTAGTACATATCATTGGCAAATAGAAAATTGTGAATTTTGAATTAGAAATTCACTCAGCTCGCTTTCAACAATTAAGCTTTGTTCACCTTCTCTACTTAAGCAATATGATCCGCTCGAGAGCTCTTTAATTTCATCATCGGTTAAAGCATTATATCGCTTTGGGAGGAACATTATGTGGTTTTCCATTTCAACTTTTAGTGTTGGCCCATATTTTGTTGTTACTCTTGTCACTTTTCGAATTGTGTATTTAATTGATGTCTCAAGCTCCTTTATGTGGATTAAGGTTTTATTTTTTAGTGAATTAAATTTTGATGTTAGATTTGTTGTAGACTCCATTTTTTATTTACTTCTACTCACTTTAAATGTTTAACTGAAAATGATCTTAAAAGTAGCGATGATGACTTCTAGAAGGCTAATCGAAAATATTTATGGTGAAATAGTGAATAAGTGGGGGATAGTGATAGACAAAAAGAGATGGTTATAGAGAGAAAAGGGATAGAGAGAGATAGAGTGCTAAAAAAGAAGTATGGAATATAGATGATGGTATAGATATTTTAAATATCAAAAGATAGTACTTTTAAAATTTAAAGAGCAAATTAGTCTTAAGAAACCTTCAAACAATCATCATTCATTAATTTATCGGCAAATACAATGAGCCAAATTAGACGTACTCTAAACCAATTTTTAAGAGATTTCGAAAGCTTCAGGCTTTTTGATCATTGGGAGATGATCAAATTTTTCGAAAATATGCTAGATGAGAACGAAGAATATGGTATCATGGAAGATGAAGACAATACAGAAGGACACTTCAAAAGCTGTCCTTGGTATGATCCTGAGTGTGAGGAAGGACCTGATACTTGCAGATGTACAATATATTTTTTGCGCAAAAGTATATTAGAAAATTTAATAATTAGATACTATGAAATGTTTCCATCATTATAATAAAAATAAATAAAATTAAATTAAATTATTCCTTGTTTTGTATTATTTTTTAAAGGATATTTAGGAATCATTTATTCGAATAGAAAATTACAGAAACTTGTATGTAGTGAAAAATATAAGGACTTATCCGATTATCTAAATTGTTTCTCTTTATGAAAATATGAAATTTCATAATATTGTGAAATTCAATTTGTTTTGTGCAGAACCTCTCAGGGAAAACAAGACTGTGCATGTTTAAGCGATATGAAAACAAGAATTTGCAAATAAGCAAAAACGAAAGTTTTTTTGATTCAACGAAGTAAAGCCAATAAAGAAATAAACACTTTGGAAAATTAATGCATAAATACAACATTAATCACTACTCAACATATAGCATTATGAAAGCATCAATAGTAGAACGATTTAATAGAACATTGAAAGGAATGATGTGGAAAGAATTTAGTTATAATGGTTCATATAAGTGGATTGTTATATACAAAGATTTACTCAATGCATACAATAGAAAAGTTCATCGTACCATTAAAATGGCTCCTATTAAAGTCAACTCAACAAATGAGGAAAAGCTGCTAAATACAGTATACAGTCATTTGAAAATGTATAAAATGTCAAAATTTAATGTGGGAGATCATGTTCGCATAAGCAAATATAAGCACACATTTGAAAAAGGTTATACTCCAAATTGGACTACAGAAATTTTCACAATTACAAGAGTTCAAAATACAAATCCTGCAACATACATATTAGAAGACTATCTTGGCAATCCTATTAAAGGTGGCTTCTATACTGAGCAACTTTCAAAAACTAGATTTCCAAATACATATCTAGTTGAAAAGGTTCTTAAAATTAAAGGGAAGGAGGTATATGTTAAATGGCTGGGATTTTCTAATCAACACAATTCTTGGATAAGTAAAGATGAAATATTATAGTTGGAAGAAAAACTAAATTAGAAACAACAACAACATCAATAGCAACAACAACAATAGCATTAATATTAAGAACCTAATGTTAATTTTAAAATAAGAACAAATTTGAAATAAAATATGTATGTAAATCATACTTATAAACCATACTGTGTACTAAACATTATTTAATTGTAATCAGACTGTTATAATGTCAATAACACTTACTCTGAGCTCTAACTCATCAGAACTATCTGCTAGTTACTTTCCTCCTATTGAATTACATGGTGCATATGAGTGTGCTCTAACTGATTTTCATTCATACAACAGTATTCCAAATGTAGACACCTACAACAATATGTTTCATATAGGGGAACATATAATTGAAATACCAATTGGATCTTACGAATTAAATAATATAGTTGATTTTATAGAAGAGGAATACAAACGACTCTGCCCAGCAAATAAGATTTTTATTGAAGCCAATAACAATACAATGCAAGTTAAAGTTAATAGTTCCAAGGATCTTGTATATTTTAATAAAGACAATACAATTGGAAAACTTTTAGGATTCAATAGCAAAATCCTAACACCAAACAAATATTATTATTCAGATCTTCCAGTTAATATTTTTAAAGTGAATCTCTTGCGAATGGAAAGTAGTATCGCTATGAACACATATATGAATAACTCGAAATCGCATACACTTCATGAATTTCCGATTAATGTGCCTCCAGGCTATAAAATAGATGAGGTTCCAAGAAATCTTATCTATTTACCTGTAAACACCAGAGAGATAAGTTCACTAGCGCTGCGCGTACTGGATCAACACGGTGATTTAATTAATTTCCGAGGAGAGGAAATTACAATACGAATACATTTAAGGCCAACTAAATAATGCTAATATACAACACAAAATACATTGAAAAATATAGCATCAAGAACAACAACAACAACATTAAAGCGACCAGCTCAACAAAAAGCTCTAACAACATCAAATAAAAATTTTCTAAAGTCCTTGAATTTTAAATTGAAGACAAAATGAGTTCAATAATAGATATCTTAGATAAACCCTTGTCTGATGAGAATATAATCAAAAAGGACTATCATACATATGTACCATACTTACAATCTTACAGCAATAATGATGAAATTAGAATTTCAATACAAAATCAAGATTTGTATGTGCTACCCAGTGAGAGCTACATTTATGTAGGGGGATTTGTTGTCGATGATAATAAGGCCAAATCTTCTTCTTCTTCTTCTTCTTCTTCGGAGAACTTTTTATTAAAAAACAACTTTGTGGCATATCTATTTGATGAAATTCGCTATGAGCTCAATGGAATTGAAATTGACCATACAAGATATTTAGGAGCCACAAGCACTATAAAAAATTTGGTTTCTCTGTCACCAACAGAAAGCAATGTGATGCAAAATGCTGGATGGAACAAAATTGACGATGTCACTCTTGAAAATGGATTTTTCAATTTTTATGTACCTCTAAAAATGCTTCTAGGATTCGCCGAAGACTACAACAAAGTTATACTAAATGGAAAACATGAATTGATACTCTTGCGCAATAAGAATGATGAAGATCTTGTACGCTCGAGTGTTTCTACTGAAAAAGCTAAACTTACAATTTCACTCATCTCATGGAGAATCCCACATGTACAATTATCCGACTTTAGCAAATTGAATATGATAAAAATTATTAACAATGGTGCTTCTATACCTATGGCATTTCGCAGTTGGGATTGTCATGTTAATCCACAATTAAACACAGGTACTAGCCATATTTGGAATGTTAAACTGGCTGCAAATAGAGAACGCCCCCGTTTTGTATTGATTGCTTTTCAACAAGAAAATAAGTTTGTTCATTGTGATTTGACTAATTTAAAAGTACATTTAAATTCAGTCTCATATCCATATGATGATCTTAACATAAAGTTCAAAAATGAACGATATGCAATTCTATATGATATGTATCTAAGATTCCAACAAAGTTACTATATGAGGGAATCTCAACCGCTTCTATCTGCATCAGAGTTTAAGACAAAAGCTCCTATTATTGTAGTAGATGTCAGTCATCAGAATGAATCACTCAATAATGGACCGATTGATATAAAAATAGCATTTGAAACAGCAACTAATATTGCAGCAAAGACATCAGCTTACTGCATTCTTATTCATGATCGCATAATAGAATATATACCCATCAAAGGACAAGTTCGAAAAGTCTTATAAATTGAGTAATATGGAAAATAACACAATTTTTATAGACGTACAAGGTTTCAAAAGTAATTCAAATGATTTCATCGCAAAAGAAGTAGCGATTGTTTTCAACAATTATGAATATAACAATTTCATTATAAAACCACCATTTGATTTTAAATGCTTATCAATAAAAAAGCAAAGAGAAGTAAAGTGGCTAACGAAAAACTATCATCACCTCAGCTGGACTGCTGGATCAGTTTCTTTTGAAAGCGTTTGCAATTTTTTAAAAGCCAACGCAAGATGTTCTAAAATTTATGTAAAAGGTGAAGAGAAAAGACGATGGTTAAAAAAAATTTTATGCCGAAAAATTTTTAACGTTGAGGATATAGGCTGTATCAACTTTAAACAAATGGAGATTAAGTATCCAGAATATTTTTATTGTAATTATCATAAACTTGGTGTTTGCGCATTAAAAAATGCTATTTTACTAACAAAAGAAATATCTTGCTTTAAATGAATTTTTACACTCTTTAAAATATTAATGTATGAATTATTATAAAATTTTAAAAAACTTTAAACAATAAATGTATAGAAAAATAAAAAATCTACAAGTGTTTTCTTATTTCAAAAACAAACTACATAAAGGAAAGAGAAGGAAGTGGGAAGGAGGAGGAGAAGTTAGCATTTTTGCTAACTTGCAAATTTTTACTTTTTGTTTCTCTGCTTATGACTGTAGTTAGTTGAAACTTGCTGCTTTAAAATAATCGCAGCCAAAGAAAATGATTACGTTGCAAAATATAAATGTATTCTACACAGCCACAAAATATTCCACGCACAAGTTCTTTCGATCGCACATACATACATACATACATACATACAAACATCATACACACATACATACATACATACATACATGCATGCATGCATCATACACACATACATACCTACATACAAATATATTTCTTAAACAAATAAACAGAATATAAGCTTACCAGCGACAAACAAGCTGGACCCCCCACACACAAGCATTAGGGGTGTTCACATACATGAGAACGTTTTATAAATAAATAAAATAATTTATGTAATTATTTTATTCATTTATTTAATTATTTTATTTTATAAGAATTTATTAGCGTGAGGAAATCACACAAGCACATTCCCATGATTCATATGAAACCATATGACCTAGTAGTCATCAAACCTTCTTTCTCTGATATTACTGATATAGTATTACGATAACAAATTTCTACAGTATGGCAACACTGGGAGCATTAGAAAATAATAATCATGTTTTGCCGTCGGCATTTGAAAAAAATAATAATCATGTTTTGCCGTCGGCATTAGGAAAAATTATCATGCATTGACGTAGGCATTAGGAAAAATTATCATGTATTGCCGTCGGCATTTGAAAATAATTATGTATTGCCGTAGGCATTAGGAAATAATTATGTATTGCCGTAGGCATTAGGAAAAAAAAATAATCATGTATTGCCGTCGGCATTTGAAAAAAATAATCATGTATTGCCGTCGGCATTTGAAAAAAATAATCATGTTTTGCCGTCGGCATTTGAAAATAATTATGTATTGCCGTCGGCATTAGGAAAAAAAATAATCATGTATTGCCGTCGGCATTTGAAAAAAATAATCATGTTTTGCCGTCGGCATTTGAAAATAATTATGTATTGCCGTAGGCATTAGGAAAAATAAGTATGTATTGCCGTCGGCATTAGGAAAAAAAATAATCATGTATTGCCGTCGGCATTTGAAAAAAATAATCATGTTTTGCCGTCGGCATTTGAAAAAAAAAATAATCATGTATTGCCGTCGGCATTAGGAAAAATAAGTATGTATTGCCGTCGGCATTAGGAAAAAGACAGACTTATTGAACCACCCTCGAAAAATATTTAAAGGACTTATCGAACCACCCTCGTAGGTATCAAATTTCAAGAATTTTAAAATTTTCAAATTTTAATTACCCAAATTTAACAATTTCAGCAACAATTTAACAATTTTAATTGTCCCCGAACCGCCAGTTCCCTACTACTAAAAGTCTGTAATTAAAAAGTTGTCCATTAATGATTACAAAAGTTGCTTATTCGAGTCCAAAATCATCTCCGATGAAATGTTTTTGTTTAGATCTAAAACACATCAACTATATACACAAAAACTGCATAAAATAGCACTTAGCTTTTTTGATGATAAAAGAAATATAATGAAAGATAAAATAAAAACGCGTGCTTGGGGACATTACATAGACCGAAATAATGATGCAATGGATGTAGAATAGAATGATTCCTACTAAATTGCATGTAAGATGTCAATGAAAATTTAATTTTGTATTAATTGTATTTATTTATTAATGTATTTCTTTAATTATTTATTAATTTATTTATTATTCACTTATTTGTTTATTAATAAATTTATGTATTTATTATTTATTTGTTTATTAATTTATTAATTAGTTTATTCCTTTATTTCTTTATTAATTTACTTATCTATTAATTTATTTATTGTTTATATATTTGTTTATGAATTTATCTATTAATTTTAGTATTTTATTCACACAAAAGTATGTAAAAATTTAATGCCTCAAAGCTTTTATCTTTTTACCTATACCTAAGTTACCTTTAAATAAAAATTAAATATTAGATTAATGATCTTTTTTCTTTTTATATCTGTATATTTTTATTTATAAATATAGTTAAATTTGTATTGGTACTAAGATTTTTAAGAAAAAATGTTAAATAAAATATCGAAAAAATAATAATATATATAAATGGTTTTTATTTCAACTTAAATTTACTTAATAGAAATTTTAACTACAAATGTCCACATTTTTATATTTTGTTTCTTTATGGGCTTTACTTCGCTAGATCAAAAAATTTTTCTTTTTGCTTATTTACAAATTCTTGTTTTTTCTTTTCATATCACTTAAACATGAACAGTCTTGTTATCTTTGAAAGGTTCTACACAAGAGGAATTGAGTTTCACAATATTATGAAATTCCATTATATTTCATTAGGTATTTTCTTATCGACACCAACTGCTTTAACACCATCTCATTTACGTTTGCTAACAGCAAATAGTACAATAGGTGTCAGCTATTAGATCAGCTTATCAGCTATTAGATCAGCTTATTAGCACCTGGTCTGTTTTTCAGATCAGCTTTTCAGGAGCTGGTCTGGTTTTCAGATCAGCTTTTCAGGACCTGGTCTGGTTTTCAGATCAGCTTATCAGGACCTGGTGTGGTTTTCAGATCAGCTTATCAGGACCTGGTCTGGTTTTCAGATCAGCTTTTCAGGACCTGGTCTAGTTTTCAGATCAGGCTATCAGGACCTGGTCTGGTTTTCAGATCAGCTTATCAGGAGCTGGTCTGATTTTCAGGTCAGCTTATTAGGAGCTGATCTGATTTTCAAGTCAGCGTATTAGGAGCTGGTCTGGTTTTCAGGTCAGATGAAATAACTAAAGTCTATCTTTTATTAGCAGTATTTTTTTTTCTATAACGAAAATCGTTTAATTCAATATATTTGCTTATAATCAAAAATCCATATTTATCCTTCCAACACTCTACAAATTTTTTAAAACTTGTCAAATTTCATATTACTGCCAACATGAACCTTGTAAACATGCTTCATATTTTTCTCATCTTACTTAAACATTATAATTACATTTGCATTGTCTCTTATTAAATGCTTATAGCCATATTCATAAAAATTTTAAACAGCATTTCAAATGTTGTTTGAGCAAAATTCGCTAAAATTGTATTCATAATAGAATATTAGCTTAAAAAACGTTTTTTAACTTGCGTAAATCACCAAATCTTATAAATTAAATGCACCCATATCTAAAATAATTTTGAGTTGACGTCGTTGTAGTTTTGCTTCATGTTTATTTGTATTTTTAACTTTGCCTGTATGTATGTATGTATGTATGTATGCATGTATTAAAAATTATGCTATAAGTTTGGCACAAGTAGAATGACTCATCATTCTTCTGTCGCCCCATACAAAAATATACACGTACACGTACATATGTATGTATATTATTCTGCTTTCCACATGCAACATCAGCAAATATCATAATTGAAATGTTTTAAGCTTCATTACCAGAAAAAAAAATAAATGTATAATAACCCATTCTTTTAATTATGAAATTATGTAATTTCTTTAAGTATTCATATTTGTAGTAGTATATAGATAATTTTAGTATAAATATATGTTTTTAAACCTCAGATAGTAGTTGTGAACTGGGCATCCGGGGACAATTAAAATTGTTAAATTGTGGCTGAAATTGTTAAATTGTTGCTGAAATTGTTAAATTTGGGTAATTAAAATTTTTAAGTTTAATTACCCATAACCCCGACAAAGGACACCCAGAAATTATTACACAACCCAAATCACTGACAGACTCAAATTTCCACGGTCATGCAGACAGACAGAGAGAGAGACAGACATACACTTAATGTAAACAAAAACTCCTTATGTTAAAAAAATAAGAGTGACTTATTGCACCACCCTCGAAAAATATTTAAAGGACTTATTGAACCACCCTCGTAGGTATCAAATTTCAAGAATTTTAAAATTTTCAAATTTTAATTACCCAAATTTAACAATTTCAGCAACAATTTAACAATTTCAGCCACAATTTAACATATCCTCTATGTCATCAGACAAAGTCTCCAACATCATTTTCGAAATATGAACAAGTTGGGAAACATTCATCTCATCATTCACCATCTTCATAAAATCACACGTGAGCTCCATATTAAATTTAAATGTAGTATGTACCCTACTACGTTCACAGAGTTGTTGTACTATGGAGCTCTTGCCAGATTTCAAAAACTCCTCCGGAAACAAGACACCCACATTTTTGTTGAGGATGATATATGTCTCGATCCTTCCATTGAAGTTGCTTGCTCTCTTAGTGAAAAAATCTCCAATCCGTTCTTGCTGACCACTGTTTTTGTGTTTTGTGGTTCTGACATGAGCCATATAACCATTTGATGGGATCATCTCGTAACAATCCTCACAATATTTGTTTTGAAGATTTAGCTTACTAGTTCCAAGGGCAGCCTTCGATTGGCTAGCATATGAGTGCGTTCCAATATGCTGATTTAGTTTTGTTTGCGTCATAAAGACTTTATTGCAGATGGTACAACTTGTTGTATTCATTTTATTTAGTTATGTATTTGTTTATTAATTAATTGAATTATTTTATTTATAAACAATTTATTTTAGTTATAAACAATTTATTTAATTATTTTTAATGGACTATAAACTTGTTTAGTAAACAATAATTAGTTATAGCACTTTTATAGTTTTTGGATTTCAAACACCTTAGAAATTTTGGTTGGGAAAATAGATTGCCACTTGTTGAGATATCAGAGCAGACTGATGACAATCTACATTATTTCTTCTTCTTATATACTTTATATGAGAATCGCGTAGTAGTCATCAAATCTAATTTATCTGATGGTATTACGGCATATGATGAAATTCATATATACACACACACACACACTGCATACATACACACACACACACACTACATACATACATACACACACACACACACACACACATTTATATACATTCCCCCAATTCATATGAGAATCGTGTAGTAGTCGTCAAATCTAATTTCTCTGTTGGTATTACGAGATATGATGAAATTCCCACAGTCTAGCAACACGCATACCAAAATCGCTAGCATCAGTTTGCAATATAAAGGTACGAGAAAAATCGGGACACGTGAAAGTAGGTGCTTCTACAAGTTTTTGCTCTATTTCTCCGAAAGCTATTTCCTATAATTGTTACATTAAAGTAAAATATATTGAAATAAAAATATCACTACCCCTATCAAAAACTCTACTTATCAACCTGATTGGATTCAAAACATTTAATATCTGGACTGCACTTGTACACATAAAACCTATGCCAACACAATATTTTCTATCCATAAGAATATCAACGTCAATAGCCTAGAAAACCTATACACATTTATTTGTAAATATGTATGAAAAAGTGTTGATGTAACTCACACAAGCAATGATATTTTTCAAAGCAAAAATAGAAACGATCGCATACATTAATACAACAACATATACATACATTACCATAAATATATTCGGCATTCACTTCCATTCACAATAGGGTTGCCAATCTCTGCAGCTATTAGATTATTTCCCAACAGATCGCAAACATAAATGCATACATATATACACAATAACCCTACATAAGCATACCAAGGACAACTCAAAACAGCAGCCCAAAGTCTATCAAATAACAATCACTATATGCACACAAATACACAGATCCCTTGTAACTACCCTGCAGTCAGACTGGGAGCAAGTGTCTTTGTGTCAACACTAAAATTCTAGTAACAATTTTGTTATAATAAGTTTTCTTATATCCATAAGTATAAAGGAAGTAAAGACTTGTCAATAACTTGTCAATATAAATACATTTATATGTACGTCGCACAAGCGACAAGTCAAAAGCGACTCAGTACATTTTCACCATCGCCATTTCCTACTGGGTATAATGATTGTCTGCCACTACAACAAAAGTATCGGACTCCGTCAAACATACAAGTAAATACAAAAACACATACACAAACACACACACACACACACTCCCATACACACATACAAACACCCACATACACATGCATAGACATAACCAAAGTATCAGATTCACACACACACACGCACACACACACACACACACACACACACACACACAATATCAGCATGAAAATCCCCAAAATCCCCCAAATTGTAACAGGACTATCTCCGCCATTAACAATCTACTATTTTTGTAGTCTTAAATTTTTAATGCTTCGTTCTGCTGTATTTCTTCAACTTCACCACATTTGTTATTATGTTCTTTTATAACGTCTATGTGTCCTCTGTAATTTCTATAAATATGTTCTTAACGTTACACAATTTTTTTTTTACAATTTTGATATTATGTAGAGATTTATCTATAAAATCAATTGCTTTTTTCGTGATAGCCATTTCTGCACGCTGTGAATGAGAAAGTATGTATTTACCTATCTGTCTTTAATCCAATTAAATAAATAAGGCAAATAAAACATTCCGTATCAAAAAAGGGTCTAATCCATGGGTGAATATCATGTAGCAAACTTTTGCAAATCGAATTCACACGTATTCTTATTCTCTTTCATTTAGTCTTATCTGAGAGAAATTTTTGCTTATCTTTTAACTAATTTTTCTCAAAGGCACTGCGAGAGATTTATTATGTATGCTGTTTATGTTAAAAAATGCTTTTGCCTACAAGAAAATTAAAAATTATTTTCTCTTACAAATTGGTTTTTAGTAGTTTTAAACTCAGAATTAAAGTGAATAATAATGTTTATTTATTACTTTTTGTTGAAACGGTTTTCTAGAAAAAAAATTCTTTCATAAAAAAAATGATATAAGAATTACTTTTATTAATTGTTTCTGCCTATGAGTTTATCTTTTTCGCTCACTTACACAACCTTAAATTTATCTTGGTCACCCATGGTATAATCAGATATGTTTGACATAAAAAATTTATATTATTATAAAATTGTTATACAACCAAGACGTTACGTCCAATTCTCAAACTTCATATTGTTATTAAGCTTTTTCAGTATATTTATAGGAAATCTGATAATTAGGAAGGAACGCAAAGTAGCAAGTACAGTCACATTTTTAGATTGAGTATGTGTGTATGTGTTTAAATTTAGAGTTTCAAAAAAGTGAAAATATCTTAATTCGCGTTTTTTAGGAAGCTATAAATTTATATTTAGTCTAATTGTAAAACGCACTAAAAGCACTAAATTCATAGTTAAAAAAGCACCAATTTAGTTCCTTTTTAAAAAAGCACCAACTTGAAAAAATGCGCACTGTTATGACTTAAAAAGCACTAAATCTAGTGCTAAAGGCACTAACTGGACATCACTGATTCATATCGTTGCTTGCTCATAATAAAAAAATTAAGATGGCGCAATATTACCACATTAAAATTTTAATACCTATACTCATTTTGAATTCCCTAATTAAATATTGTTTTCATTTGATAATTTTGATAAAACGGCGTATTTGTTTGTAAAGCTATGAGTGCAACAAACGAGTGACTTATTCATCAAGTATCAAGCATTAAAATTACTCTTAATGCAACAAATTAGTATCTCAATAAATGCCCTTCATGATTAAACTAAAAACGATTAGTATATTATTTCTACAAATATACATGGATGTAATCAATTCCTTAATAATTGCATTTGAACTCTTAAGCCTGGTACTCTGTACAAAATTTCACGCGAAATGTTGACATAATCCATACAAAACAAGTTCACGTGAAATTTACATGAAATAATGTTGCAAAAGTTGTACTCTGTTCAACTCGTGAAACATTTATGAAATGTATCTGGCAACATTTTCTTGCTATCTGTGAAATAATGAGACTGGCATTTATTTCGTGCGAAATATTGACAGCTGATGTTTTTGCTAACAAAAGTCGATCAGTGTTGCCTATTTCAAATCAATTAATACGATAATTTTTTCCGAAAAAGTATAATGGGCGTCACTTGTTACGTGTCAAATTTTTCACGCGGAATAATCAATGTTGCTGAAAATTTTTCACAGCTTCGAACAGAGTACTAGGCTTTATCCAAACACCGAAGTATATATATAGAGATGAACCGTTTGTTTGCTCTCCTGAAAACTTGTATTTTTTCAGATTCGAGGTTGAGAAAGTAAGTCATCGATATTCAACTTATTGCTATATCAAGGCGCATTTATTAGGTGGCAGCACTACACCAGGTGACTAGTGTCATTATACCAATCTAAATGTCAAATTTGGAATGTGTAGGTATAAGCCTAAAAGCATGCTTTTGTTTGGGTATCCATTAACACTTTTCGAATATTCAGTTTTGTATGGTGTTTGACATTTCCTATAAGAAACATGCAATCTGACGATGCTACCCTGTTTTGAAAAGTAAGAAGGTAATTTATACCAACAAAGTACATGTGGTTGTTGCTGTTGTAATATTTGTTGTAGTATCGCGGGTACCTGATTGATGTGCCTTGTGCTATATATTTAATCGAAAAATACCGAGAGGTCACTTACTAAAAATTGCAGTAGAGCAAAAATTATAAATTTTTTCACAAAACAAATGTGTATGTACATTGTACATATGTGCTTATGTATGTATCTCTATACTACATAAGCGCACTTTGGTAAAGGGTATATAAGATTCGGCACAGCCGAATATAGAACTTTTACTTATCAAAAATTCCTTTTGCATATTAAAGAGGTCCACTAAATTTTTTTTCAATGTTGGGAGAGGGAGAAGGGGCTTGCTTTGTCGTTTGAGGACCAATATTTTAAAATTATTTTTGCATATGAAAAAAGTCCACTTTTTTATTTGATTGGGAGGGGGAGAGGGGAAGCAAAGTGTCACCCTCAAAAATTTATTATCAAATATTTGTGGAAAAGGCAACACTAATTTTTTTATTGTATGGGGAGGGGGGAGCAAAGTGCCTGTTTTAAGAAGTGAGTATCAAATAACTTCGTCATATGTGGATCAATTTCCAAAATTCTATTTTCATGTGGAAGAGCTCCACTATTTTTTTTAAATTAGGCGGTGGGGATGGGCAGGGGTTGCAATTTATCAGGTTTCGGCTTTTGCTTATAAAAGAGGTCTAACATTTTTTTTTTAAATTTTTGGAGAGAGAGGAGAGGCCAAAATTTGCCTACCAAAAAAATGGATTATCAAATTAATTTGTCCTTTTTGGACCAATTTTCAAAATTCTATTTGCATATGGCAAGGGTCCATTAATTTTTTTTTAAATTGGTGAGGGGGCGAAAGCGAAGTGATCGTCACAAAAAATTGTTATCAAATATTATTTCTGGACCAATACCCAAAATTTTAATAACATATATATATTATATATACATATTATATATACATATATATATAGTTTCACTAAACAATTTTTTTTTTTTTTTTTTTTGGAAAGTGGGGCATTATGCAAAATGCTCGCCCCAAGAATTGATTATCAAATATTTTTGTCATTTGTAGACCAAGTTTTAAAACTCATTGTACATATGGAAAAAGTATACTAATTCTTTTTTATAAATTGAGGGAGGAGGGAGAAGCGAAATGCCCGAATGTAAAAGTGAACACAATGTGGTCCAATTTCCAAAATTGGTTTTTCGTATGGAAGAGTTCCACTATTTTTTGAAATTACAAAAAAAAATTTTACAAACTTCCCACCCCAAAAAATTAATAATCAAATATTTTTGTCATCCAAAATTATTTTCATATGAAAAAGGTCCACTAATATTTTTTTATTGAAATTGTTGGGCGAGGGAAGCCAAACTTTAAAAAGCGAATGTCAAATAACTTCATCATATGTATACCAATTTCCAAAATCCTTTTTTTTATACGGAAGAAATCAACAAATTTTTTTTATGAAAAAGGGAAGGGTGGCGTGGATCAACTTCGCTTTGTCCAATGATTCGTTAATATTATCGTTGCCTAGTACTTGTACAGTTAAGCCAGTGAAATCATCCGTTTCGGGATCGTGGTCATGAATTAACCAAGTTATCACTGTATATAAAAGTAGCCCAAAATCAAAGGTCCAAGTCGAAATGGACAGATGTATAACTGTGGTAAATTCTTTTAAACTTTCATCTGCTAAAAAAGATATCTAGATATAACAGCGCATCTTCTACTAATCGTCAAAACCATTTAACATATTGCAAGATGACAAAGACAAACACGATATATCCTCGAACAAAACCTCCAAGCCGCCACCAATTTATTTGAGAGAAAAAATTCAAACGAGAATAAATTTCACATTTTTCCAATAAAACGTGGTAAAATTGATGAAACAGAAATTCAAATTTATGAAGAAAAAGATTTTCGCAAAATGATTACTAAATTTGAAAAAAAAAAATAAAAGAAGTTTCTACACATACCAGCTTAAGAGTGTTAAAGGTCTGCAGATCGTATTGAAGGCCATAGATTCTTGTGTTGTTTCTGAAGAAATAAAAGATGCACTCGTCCTCAAGGGATTTTAGGTAAAAAATGTGTCTAACATAATAAATAGGGAGAAGATCCCCAACCTCTATTTCGCGTTGAACTTGAGTCAAATGATATTAAATTGAGAAAAAATGAGACCCATCCAATATATAATTTAAAATATCTCTTAAACCGAAAAATATTAGTTGAAGAATCTCACAAGCGTTTAGGCCCCGTACAGTACCATAATTACCAAGAATGTGGCCATACGAAAACTTACTGCAATTTACCTACTATGTGTGTGTTGAGTGCGGCGAATTACACGGGCCTGCTAGTTGTAATAAACCAAAAGATCAAGACGTTGACGTTAGAAATCTATTACAGAAAAGTCATGATTTCCATCGTCAACGTCTTACACAAACGAGCTGTTAATTGTGGATGTAACCACACCGCAAACTACAGAATATGTCCTGCATATTCGTTCCATAAAAAACAGACTATGGAACAACAACCTAAATTAGCTCCAGCTCAATCAGCAAATGCTTACTCCGCTACTTATTCTCAAATGAGCCACAAACTCATGCACGTGTATGCCTATGCTGCTAGGACAAATTCTATTCCCACACAAAATTTTTCACCGCCAAATAATTCAACAAATACCATCTCAAGCTTTAATGTTAATCTCCTTGAAGCTACTATTGATAATCTGGTGCAAACTTTAAACAACTTTGCAACAAATATGACTAGCATGATGCAAGAATTGCTTTAATGCAAAATACACTGCTTCAAGCACTGAGTAACAGGCCTTGAACTCGTTAAAAATATGTTTCTGGAACGCAAACGCCATTCGCCAACATAAAAATGAACTTAAGCACTTCCTCACAGAAAAAAAAAATTATTGATATAATGTTAGTATCAGAGACGCATTTGACTTCGAGAAGTCTTTTTAAAATTTATGGCTACACCTTATATGATTCAAAGGACCCTAGAGGAAGAGCATGCGGTGGATCAGCAATTCTAATAAAGCCGAGACTCAAGCACTATATTCTTGACAACATTTGTGAAGAACACCTACAAGCAACAAATATTGGCATTGAAGATTTTTGTACAAAATTTGTGATATGATCAATTTACTCTCCTCCCAGATTTTTAATCCCTGACGATCAGTGTGCACACTTAATTTTTTTTTAATTCGGTAGAATCGACAAAAAAAAATCGGTAGATTTGAATGATATTCGGTAGAATTTTTTTTTATTCAGAGGGCCTGTGCTAAACGATAGCAAAGTACTAGTGTAAGTAAATTTTTGACATTTCTGAGGTGAATAAAATTTCACTAGCCCTGGGGGCTAGTAGAATTTTTGACACAACAGATAAATTTTTGACAAGCAGCAAATAAGAAGCATGGTATCATAAAAGGCAAAATCACCGCCGTCGCTTCGAGCCGTCGCCTTTTGCACACATTCTTACGTCTCTTAAATATAGTTAGACTATGAAAAATGCATTGTTTATTTTAATTTGTGAAAAATTTTGCATCATTTATATAATATTATATAATTTTTTGCTAAGAGAATATTGTTTTATAAAAAAAAATTTCTTTTAAAAAAATTTATGGTAAGTCGACGGCTTGTAGTCAAATTTTTTGTTTCGCCGCCGCAGCAATTTTTTCATCAGCTTCTTTCTATACTAAAGCGAATTTGTCAAAATTTTACATTGTCAAAAAAGACATCATTTGGCACAGCAGAAAAATGAAATTTTTTCCCCACAGGCAAATATTTTTTTTACCATAGTACTTTTCTACCGTTTGGCACACGCACAGAGAAACATAAAAAATAATAATTCAAAGAAACATAAAAAATAACAAAATATATGTACATACTTATATATAAGGGGTAAGTGCAAGGAGTAATAAACTAAACAGGTTCCAAAAGCGCATTTAAAGCTTCACATGTGATTGGAAATTAAACTGCCATAAACAATGAAGCATTTCCAATAAAAAAAAAGTGTCATCTCGAGTTATTTTCCCTTACCCCTTATATAGATATGCTAACCATATATGAGATAATATAACGGGTGTTTTTTTAGAGGTATAGAACTTCGAATTGAAATAAAATACAAGAAAATCCTTTTAATGTCCATCAATTTGGCTTTATTGGAAGGATAATTTTATGCCATTAATGTTTAAATATGATTTCGGGCATGTGGCCGCCGCGGCTGGCTCGAATAAAGCCAATTCTACAGGTCCAATTTTCAACCACTTTTTCGAGCATATGGGGCCGTATGTTGGCAATAACGCCACGAATGTTGGCTTCCAAGTCCCCTAACGTTTCTGGTTTGTTGGCGTAGACGAGCGACTTCACATATCCCCAAAGAAAATAATCCAATGGTGTCAAATCACACGATCTTGGTGGCCAATTGACAGGTCCATTCCGCGAAATTATGCGCTCATCGAATGTTTCCTTCAATAAATCGATTGTGACGTGCGCTGTGTGGCATGTAGCGCCGTCTTGTTGGAACCACAACTCATCCACATTCATGCCATCCAATTCGGGAACAAAATAGTCGGTTATCATGGCTCTATACCGGTCTCCATTAACGGTAACTGACTCTCCAGCATTATTTCGGAAGAAGTATGGCCCAATGACTCCACCAGCCCATAGAGCACACCAAACAGTCAGTTTTTGTGGATCTAATGGCGTCTCAAGGGTCTCATGTGGATTCTCTTCACTCCAAATGCGGCAATTTTGCTTGTTGACGTAGCCATTCAACCAAAAATGAGCCTCATCACTGAACAAAATTTTGCGATGAAAATCAGCATCGAGATCAATCTCATTTTCGGCCCATACACCAAAATCACGACGCATTGCATGGTCTCGCGGCTTTAATTCTTGTAAGGTCGCAAGCCAAGATCTTTGCGCAAAATCTTCCATAAAGTTGATGGACAAAGCTCCAATTGCTGTGCACGGTGGCGAATCGATTCATTCGGGTCCTCTTCAACACTTTGCTCTACAGCGGCAATTGCTTCTTCGGTGCGCACTGTTCGACGTCTCTGCGGATGCGTATTATCACATAGAGTAAACGTAGTGTGAAAACGATCCATGGTTAACCGAATTAATTGCTCTGATGGACGATTATGTCGACCATAAAATGGACGGAGCTTGCGATAAACTTCGCGAACTGAACCATTATTTTCGAAATAAATTTGCACGATTTGCAAGCGTTGTTCTTTTGTCAACAGTTCTATACCTCAATAAAAAACACCCATTACATAAATAACAGGAATTCAGTTTTTTTACATAGGTTTTATAAAGCTACTATAATAACTTTTATTTGACAAATATTTGTAACTACAAAGATTATATGTAAGATCCATTTATGAATTTAAATTTTGTGCAAAAATGATTAAATCATTGGTAGGAATAAATATTTTATCCCCAAGGCACAATTCTTTGGCAAATATTAGGTTACTTATAGTTTCAGTTTTTAACCGATTTCTTTGTTCTGTTTTAATGATTTTCATGACAGAAAATGACCGCTCTGCGGCCGCACTACTATGTGGCAAGACAGGCAATTATACATATATCGACTTAAATTACTAAATAACAATATTCGGTAGATTTCAGGTCTTTTTCGGTAGAATTGGTAGATTGTTAAATCCACAAACATATTCGTAAGAATCTACCGAATATCGGTTGAAGTGTGCACACTGCTGACGATCAATACGAAAATTTCTACAAATCTCTTGGACCTTCTTATGTAGAAGCATGCGACTACAATACAAAATATACGTTCTGGAGTTCGCGTCTTATTACACCCAGAGGTCGAGCGTTGTTTAACACAATTTCAAAAATGGGATTGGACGTTATTTCGAGTGGGTAGCCACTTATTCACATACTAACATACAAAAAAATTCCTGATATTATAGACTTTGGCGTCATGAAAAATATCTCTAGGGATTTAATTCAAGCTAAAGTTTCTCTAGACCTCTCGTTCGATCATTCTCCCACGATCGTTACAAGTTGTAGCCCATTAAGAAGTGACTTACCTGACCCATATGTACAGATCGTGTTAATTGACTGGGGTTTAAAAAATATATCAGAAGTCATTGTACGGAAAACATTAAGCTTAGAACATTCGATAATATTGAATTTAATATTGCCAATCTGTTTAATAGAATATATGCTCTGGATATTGAACATCTCGTAACCGAAAAAAGATGTTCTAGCTCTTCTGGCATAAAATCAGATTTAAAGAGTGCACTAAACGATTCCAAGAGCTGCTTGCATTTGAAAAAACTGCATCCCTTAAAAACTATCTGGAAGGTCTTGATATCACATCAGCATCTAATTACTCTTTGTGGCGCGCAGCTAGAAAGCTTAAAACACCCGTTGATTTAAACCACCCCTGCGTACTTCGACCGATAATTGGGCAAGAACCGATACGGAAAAATGTAAAATATTTGCTGAGCACTTAAAATCCGTATTTACCCCAAGCATATGTACTGGAGTTGCTGATTTGCCAAGTGTAGTTGATCTACACCCTCTACCCTTAAAATTAAAATGTGTGATGTAAAAAAATAATTGCTGAACTCAACCTGAAGAAAGCTCCCGGTATTGATGGAATTAGTAACCAGATGCTGATGAAGTTGTCTCGTATTTCATTTAGAATCTTGTTATGAATTTTTAATGCTATTTTACGAGTGGAGCATTATCCACACAGCTGGAAGCTTGCCAATGTTAAAATGATTCCAAAACCGGGAAAAGATCTCACTAAGGCTGAGTAATATACTGTCAACAATGTCAAAGCAGTTTGAAAAGTCTGTCATGATAAAATTGTCCCCAATTCTAACCGATAATGGCTGCATACCGGACCATCAATTTGGTTTTAGAAGTCAGCATAGCACCACTGAACAAACTCATAGATTGGTTCAATTTATAAGAAGAACTTTTGAAGAAAATATGTATTGTTCTGCGTAGTTTATTGACGTTTCTCAGGCATTTGATAAAGTGTGGCACGAAGGCCTAATTTAAAATTGAAGACATACCTGATAATAAACATTCTAAAACAATTGGAAAGTTACATTCTTGCCCGGAAATTTACTGCTATGGAAGGGGACTTTATGAGTATGCCTGAAACTATATTAGCCAGTGTGCCACAGGAGATTATACTGGGGTCAGTTTTGTATTTGACTTATACATCACATTCACATGTGAAATATCTTGGTATACACAATGATCGACGGCTTACATAGAAACACCACACTGCCTCTAAGCTTACACAAATGAAACTAAAATTAAGTCAAGTCCATTCGCTGACTGGTAGAAATTCAACATTCAGCTTAGACTGCAAACTTTTCATATACAAGTCGCTTTTAAAGCCCATATGGTGCTATGAAATTCAGATATGGGGCACTGCTTCAGCTTCGAATGTTGAGAAAATCCAACGAAGGAAAAACAAAATTTTACGGTTAGTGACATCGGCTCTACACAGAAAAAATTATTCCCAAAAAATTTTTAAACAAATATTTGTTTGAAATCAAACTTAGTTTCAGTAAATATTCTGTACTGTACACTAAATTAATTTGTACCAAAACGCTGTATAGAGAAGAAACAGGCCACGACGTTTGTCGGCTACATTTCGGCATTTACATGTATACAACACGATCAAACAAAATAAACAACAACTAAACAACAACAACCGCACAACAGCACGTTGTTCCTATCAACAAGCAAGATAAACACCAACACACTGAAATAACATTTTCTCTCAGCCGAACTATGATTAATTTAAATTTTTACAAAATTTTTATCAGAATTTACAAAATTATTTGTAGGACCGCATTCAAATAAAATATTTACTGATTCAACGAATTTGGTTACTGAAAATTAAATTTAGTTTTTTCTGTGTATGGAACATAAAAAACTCAAATTTGCATCGTGATTTAAATATGCCACAAGTGACTAAAGAAATTGCAAAATGCACAAACAAATATTTAGCAAAACTCGAGTCACATCCTAATCCGCTTGTTCGAAATATTTTGAACTTTACTGGTCACATCCGCTTAAAAAAGAGGGATACAAGGGCTCAGATATTCAACAATCCAGATAAGATTGCTTGAAAATACTTTTTGTTTTTATTATCACTACTTATGTATTATTAATAACTATCACTGAGTTTATGTCCGATACTGGAAAAATTTCGAATATATGTATGTATGTATCTTTGCACTTTTTTTCGAATTGGCAATTCGAATTCTGGGCTCAAATCGTTAATTCCGTGAACGTACAACTCATCACGTAAAAACACAATTTTCGGATTATGACATACGTGAGCGTATTGAAACCCAATTCAGTTTATACGGTTGACGTATCATTTAATTTATTTTCGTACGATTGCCGATACGATCACGTATGTAACGATTCGAAGCCTGGGGGCAAATCGTCACATCCGTGAACGTACAACTCGTCACGTAAAAACACCATTTTCGGATTATGACATACGTGAACGTATTGAAATCCCATTCAGTTTATACGAATGACGTATTACTTAATTTGTTTTCGTACGATTGCCGATACGATCACGTATGTAACGATTTGCCCCCTGGACTTTTCCTACGCAACCAAATTTTTATTACATTAGTAATTAAATTTTATTTTAAGCTTTCTCTGCAGATGTATTAAGAATTGATTTATGGAAATTTTGATACTAAAAGTCAAAAAAATAGAAAAACACGAGTGAGACCAATAACGCAATATCAATGTAGAATAACAATTCAAAATTAATTAAATTTCAATAAAAAAGGGGGATAGGTTAATAATTATCTTCCAAATTAAAGTCAATAGATGTATGTATATGTATATGATTGGATTAGGCTAAAGTTCGTATCGCTCTGTAAGCCCAATTACATGTGATAGTATTATTTGATCTTATTTTGAAAGCCTCGAAAACATTTTGACGCTCCATAGAAATCCACTCAAAGAAATGGTTAAAATAATAGCACTTTTTGGTACTTTTCCCATACAAATCCCATTCCATAATCTATCTGTATAATTAATAGGCGAAGATGTTTTTTGCAATCCCTTTTACGCTGGTACCACTGCACTGATTTTAAAAATATTTATGTATTTGGTTTTAAAGGATTTTCCGTACAAATGTGCAGAATCTATATTTTATTATCGGTTTAGTATTTTGAGAGCTATAAGCGTTTAAAGCATAGATGTTCAGCCCATACAACAATTGTTTGAAAAAAGTTCATACACATTTGTTACGCTCTTTTAAAAACTCATTCATTCATCGTTGAGCAAGCGACGAAAACACATGCGTTGGAGTATCGTCATTTTTTTCAGGAATTTATTAAGCATTGTTGTTGGTTTTTGTTGAACAAAGCACAGTAAACACACACGATTCAATTACAATTGAACACACAAAAAACAAAGTAAAAAAAATAAAAGCTACACGTCTACGAAATGAGATGTGAACAGTATTTTATAATAAATGATGCTTTTCATAACATTCAATGCCTTTTATGCTACAAAATGTTTAAGGCTGGAAATGAAAACGTTTTGAAAAGACATTTTTATTCATATCATTATGAAATTGAAAAAATAAATTGTAAAGAGAAGGAGGAGCTTCTTAATGAAAAGAAGAAAATTTATTTTTTCCAATTAAAGGAATGGCTTAATGGAATTGAAAACAATTCAGAAAATCAGAACCTAAAAAGTGGAATATCAAGCTTAGTAAGTTTAAATGTCGTCAGGCATGGAAGACCTTTTTCTGATGGGATCTTCATTAAAGAAGTTCTTATAAAGATTTTTGAAAAGCTAAGCTACAGTACTGACTTCATTAAATCTATTCCTTTATCCCGATTTACACACTACACAAATAGGAACTTCTTTAGAACATTTTATTACTGAAAAATTGAAAAGTTGCGAATTCTTTTCAGTCTGTCTAGACGAAAGTACCGACATTAACGACGTTTGTGAACTTATAATTTGTATTCCTTGTGTAGATGCCAATTACAACGTTTTTGAAACAATGTTCACCCTTGAAAGTTTTTATGCAAACGTAACAGGCAAGTTATTGTTCGACATCGTTAGTGACAAACTATTTTCAATTGTAGACACAAACAAGTTTGCAGCAGTTTGTACAGATGGTGCCAGCGTAATGACTGGTAGATATGAAGGCTTTATCGGACAACTACAAAAACATGGTTTGTCAGTTCAAAATTTTCACTGCATAATCCACCAAGTAGCTCTTGCATCAAAATTTCTTTCAGAACATTCTGCTATGAAATCAGCAGAGCGCATAATTAATAGAATACGTGGTGGACATAATTCCCTTACGCATAGGAAATTTGTAACTTTTTTAAAAACTAGAAAAGCTGCACATCATGACCTTAAAATGTACATTGACGTTCGATGGCTTAGCCGATGTGATTGCCTAAATAGACTGTTTGACTTAAGAAAAGAAGTGGTAGAGTTTTTAGAGCTAGAAAATATAGATATATGTGAAGTAAAATTACTAAAAGAATATGAATTCACCTTAGATTTAGCATTTTTGTCAGATTTAACTAATTTCTTGAATGAGTTTAATTTACAACTTCAAGGAAAAGATAAAAGTATACTTGATATGTCTGAATTTCTGTTGAACTTTAAAACAAAATTATTTTTGCTGCTAACAGAAATTCGATCTGACGATTTCTCTAGTTTTACCAAAACTTCTCTTATATATAACAAACAAAATTATACTAAAAAACTTGATTATGTATCATTATTAGAAACCCTTTTTTTTAATTTTGAAGACCGATTTAACGATTTTGAATGTATACAGCCTTTGCTTGATGTATTCAAAAACCCTTTAAATTGTGACATAAGCAAGTTCGATTTACACATTCAATCAGAGATAATAATACTTAGATCTGAGGTAAAAGCTTTCGATAAAATTAATTCTCTTGAGTTTTGGAAAAATGTATATGGTGGCTTATGTCCTCAGCTCAAACGAATGCATTTAAAATATTTATCATTTTTTTCCTCAACATACTTATGTGAACAAATATTTTCAGACATGAAAAACATTTGCTCCAAGCAGCGCAATCGCATGACCTCGGTGAACTTAAAAAATATTTTGCTAATTCGCAATTGTCATGCAAGTATTAACACGGAAAGTTTAATTTAAAATCTTCAAAGCGATTTTAAAAATTGTAATAAATTTACGTTTTAATAATCAGAGACCGAAAATAATCATTATTGAATTTATTTTACAAAACAATACAATACAATATTACATCAAAGCTATTCATTAAAAAACAATTTATTTGAAAAAACATTATAATGGTTACTGTCTCTGTTAAAAACACCTTTTTATTCATATCATTATGAAATTTGTTTTAGGTGTTTGCCAATATGTTTGCTGGGAGTTAGGGTTGCGAGAGCGAGCGCTAATACATCTCATTTTTATTTTTGATCATCTTTGGTTTAAAGCAGTGTCCCGGAAAATAAAATATGTTTGTGTTAGTGAGAAAAATGAGAGTAAAATAAACTTGCACTTGAAGAAAAGTTTTGTAATATAAAATATATGATGTGGTTATTAGTTGTTTGAATTTTTTTTTTAATAAGCAATTTACTAAAAACTTAAATAAAAAGTAAAAATTTAATAATCATTCAACAATTTAGTGTATAAATTCAAAATTAAATTTATTCACAGCTCTGTTGATACTATTAAAATGCATTTTTAAACTATTTTCCCTATTATTTTTAAATATTCCATAACATAAAATGCATTGCATATTGCCTAAAGCATTTTTAATCTCGAAATATTTCCCAGCTTCCATAATTATATTATCAATTTTTTGTCTGTAGAAATTTATTAAATTTGAACTTTAATTTCGTTCCGTGTGCCCAAATAAACTAAACAAAAAACCAGGAAAAAAATTAATACATGCGTACACAACTTGATTCGTCGCTTGCTCAGTGACGACTAAATGAAAGAGCATAAGCATGTGTGTGATTTACATCCGCACAATTGTGCCACAGAATACACGGAAGTGAAGAAAGTGACAGGTAAAAAAAGCTCCAATCAGGTTTTTATTAAAATTCGTGCAAAAAAGAGAAAAGCATAGTGTATTTGATACTGTAGTGTATTACTATTTACCAATTAACACAGCTAATAAAAAGTTATTGCACTAGAAAGACGTAGCAAAACAAAAACGACGACAAAATTTGAGGGAAAACGAGACAAACAAAAAAATACCCATATCTTCCGTCTCGTGACACTTCTGTATGTTTTGTGATTGTGCTATGGCTTGCGGGTTACTGTTTTGGTATTTCTTAGACATTTCATGATTTCTGTTCTTTGTTGTTCTTATTAGCTAATGATCTGCACGAATGTGATTGAAACGCTGTTCAACACATTCTCAAATTTTCAAACAGTCTTCCTATTCTCATTTGTAAAAGCGAAACGAGCAATGGAACTGAAAAAATGTGTTTTGCTGTTAGAGAATGGAAACATGAGAGAATGGAAACTTGAGGGAATGGAGACATTAGAGCAGTGTCCCGCAAAATAAAATATGTTTGTGTTGGTGAGAAAAATGAGAGTAAAATAAACTTGCACTTGAAGAAAACTTTTGTAATGTAAAATACATGATGTGGTTATTAGTTGTTTGAATTTTTTTGTTTGTAAATAAGCAATTTAATAAAAACTTAAATAAAAAGTAAAAATTTAATAACCATTCAACAATTTAGTGTATAAATTCAAAATTAAATTTATTACAGATCTGTGGATACTATTAAAATGCCTTTTTAATCTATTTTCCTTATTATTTTTTAATGTTTCATAACATAAAATGCATTGCGTATTGCCAAAAACATTTTTAATCATGAAATATTTCCCAGCTTCCATAATTATATTATCAATTTTTTGTCTGTAGAAATTTATTAAATTTGAACTTTAATTTCGTTCCATGTGCTCAAAAAAACTAAACAAAAAACCAGGAAAAAATTAAAACATGCGTGCACAACTTAATTCGTCGCTTGCTCAGTGATAGAGCTGCAAAACTATCGATAGTACTATCGATAGTATCGATAGTTTTGTTGCAAATGATATATCGATAGTTTTTTCCACTATCCATACTATCGGCAAAAAAAAAAACAAGTAATTAAAAGAGTAAAAATAATCGAAGTCAATAAACAGTAGCCGGCAGCTTTGAAGCAAATTATCCGTAGTTCAATTGTATAACTTTAGCGCTTGAATGCCAAAAGTACCGTAGCACCGCAATGACCCATTTAGCACTACTGGAATCTCTTTATATTATATTACATGCCAAAAATAGCATTAAAATATATAAAATATATTACCTTATGCAAAAAATAATGCGTGCTTGAAGTGCACATTAAAAAAAAGTTCCATAGAAAAACCGGTTTTAACGTTCGCTTATTTTTTTGCACAAGGGGGTTAATCTTTAGCTCGAAGGTATTAGAAAATTAAGTAAATCAACCGATGTTTTCCGGTATTTAAAGAATTGCTGGAGGAATGTTATTTATTCCAAATTCATCTGCAAATGTGGAAATTTTATTTTCGTACCAAGGAGAGAAGCCGACTATTTGCATCTACTGTGAACAATCGAATAAAAAAAAGGTTATAAACGTAGTATAATGTAAATGTTACTTTTATATTCATATCCCAGCAACTAATATTCTTTTTGTACCTTCTGGCGTTTTGTTAATTGCTTTTTAGTTAATTAACAAGTACAAGTATTAAAAAAATATAAATAAAGAATTTGGTACAATCGTACTGAAAAAAGTAAAAATTTTTTTGAAAGTTAGTACAATTTGTAAACATGACACCGCATCCCTGCTTCTGTATACATAAGTACTTAAATACATATGTATGTATATGAATTTATTCGACAAATAGTAGTCACAAGTATTTTAATAAATTCAACATCGCCGATACAAAGATACATTTTGGTGGTACTGATATCGCGACGGCCGCCAATCGTCTCGGATTTATTTTGGCATAGCGTGTTTCCCTATAATTTTTTTTTTAATTGTACCTACATACCTACATTTCCAGCATAATCTTCGATGTAATTGCATGCGATAAAAATTAAATTTTTAGAAGAAGGTTAAAATTGTCGCTTACGATAAAACTTTACAGCCAGTGTCTTAAAAGTTATCAACAATTTTCGCATTTTGATAATTCTAAACCATGGGTAGACCCATAAAATTTTAAGTTCAATAAAAAAGTATATTTTCGATAATATGCCGCTTATGATACAATCCAAAAAAAAGGCTTGATATATTTTTATATACTAATGAAAATGTTGAGGACTCTGGATTTTTTTCGAGTCAAATATCGTTTATGTGGCAACTTTTATAAAACTATTCGATAGTATCGATAGTTCTACATAAAACTATCGAAACTATCGAGTAGAGCGACTATCGATAGTTTTGCAGCTCTACTCAGTGACGACTAAATGAAATAGCATAAGCATGTGTGTGATTTTCATCCGCACAATTGTGCTATGGCTTGCGGGTTACAGGTTTAAAGTTGCTACAATTACATGCACACATATTACACACGCATTTATTAGCTTACAATCAAAACATGAGTGTGTGTGTGTTTGCTGTATTTCTCTTGATCTAACAATTTTTTTCTCTTATTTGTTATTGCATGAAAGCAGTGATGCCAACTTTTGAGACTCAAAACGCGTAAAAATTTTTGAAAAAAGGGCTAGAAAGGGCTAATTGAAAAAATATTCAAAAATAAAAAAATGTAAAATTTTTCGAAAAAGCGCGAAAAGGGGCTAGTATTAAAATGTTTCTGTTGAAAATAAAAACATCAAATCAATTTTTGTAAAGTAATTTATTAGAATATAAATAACTATCATGAGATCAACACATACATAGCTTGAGAGCTTCATTATTGTACATATTTCATTTACACTTAATATTAAATTTCAATAAAGTATGTACATACGTAGATTAAATAGTTAGCACAAACATACATATATGTATAATAGAAATATATATATGTACATATGTATGTTTACATAAGTAGATACATTTAAAATTGTCCCTTATTAAAAGTAGTTGTGAACTGGGCATCCGGCCCCAATTAAAATTGTTAAATTGTTGCTGAAATTGTTAAATTTGGGTAATTAAAATTTGAAAATTGTTAAATTCTTGGAAATTTGTGTTTTCGGCGGCGCTTTGATGTTTTTTGTTTACATTAGGAGTTTTTGTTTACATTAAGTGTATGTCTCTCTGTCCGTCTGTCGGTCTGTCTGCCTGACCGTGGATGTTTGTGTGTGGAATATTTTGTGTGAATGTATTAAGGCGGTTCATAGTTTGGCGGTTTTTATGTGTGTATATACAGACGAGGAAAATCATGAAAATGATTTTTTCTAATACCAATGGTGAAATAGTGATTATTAATTTTTCCTAATGTCTACGGCAAAACATGTTTATTAATTTTTCCTAATGCCGACGGCAAAACATGAATATAATTTTTTCAAATGCCGACGGGAAAATGATTTTTCCTAATGACGACGGGAAAACATGATTATTATTTTTTTTCCTAATGCCTACGGCATGCATGATAATTTTTCCTAATGCCTACGGCAATGCATGATAATTTTTTCAAATGCCGACGGCAATACATGATTATTTTTTTTTTCTTAATGCCGACGGCAATACATACTTATTTTTCCTAATGCCTACGGCAATACATAATTATTTTCAAATGCCGACGGCAATACATGATAATTTTTCCTAATGCCTACGTCAATGCATGATAATTTTTGCTAATGCCGAAGGCAAAACATGATAATTATTTTTTTCAAATGCCGACGGCAAAACATGATTATTATTTTTTTTTCCTAATGCCTACGGCATGCATGATAATTTTTCCTAATGCCTACGGCAATGCATGATAATTTTTTCAAATGCCGACGGCAATACATGATTATTTTTTTTTCTTAATGCCGACGGCAATACATACTTATTTTTCCTAATGCCTACGGCAATACATAATTATTTTCAAATGCCGACGGCAATACATGATAATTTTTCCTAATGCCTACGTCAATGCATGATAATTTTTGCTAATGCCGAAGGCAAAACATGATAATTATTTTTTTCAAATGCCGACGGCAAAACATGATTATTATTTTTTTCCTAATGCCGACGGGAAAACGTGAAAGTTATTTTTTCTAATGCTAATGTAGGTGTTGCTAGACTGTGGGAATTTAAGGCTGACCGTGATTTGAGTGGGTGGCGTTGTTGCCGTAATATGTAACCATAGGAATTCGTGGGTGTGACTGTCTGTCTGTGAGAATTTAGGTGAAGCTTCGATTGGAAGGGGGGCGGCGTGTTGTAGAGCTAGATCAATTGCATGTATATATATATGTGTGTGTGTGTGTGTGTGTATATGTGTGTGTGTGTACGTTTGTAGGAATTTCTATAGGAGCTTAAGGCTGATTGCGATTTATGAGGGGTGAGGTGTACTAGTAATATGTAACCGAGGGAGTCTGTCTGTTTGTATTTCTGTAGGAGTTTAAGGCTGACCATGATTTGGGTGGGCATGGTTGTTGACGTAATATGTAGCCATGGAGATTTGTGGGTGTGTCTGTCTGTAGGAGTTTAAGGCTGATCGTGATTTGAGGTGGGTGAGGATGTTATTGAGGTAAATTGGTTATGTGTATGTATGTATGTATGGCCAGGGGAATTTGTGTATGCATATCTGGGGGAGAATTTAGGCTAGTCGTGATTTGTGAAAGGTGGGGTGTTGTTGAAATTTTCTTGGATATTTCTTATATGAATTCTGCTATGTGTGTGTATTTGCGCTGATATTTATATGTAGGTGGAAATAAATTGTTTTCAGTATCGACATTTGGTACTATAAAATAATATCATATGTCTGGACTTCCCTAATCCTAGTATGCTTTTATACTTACTATTGCTTTATATTTTCTCATGCTTAAATTTGTCTCGCGTTGAAGTCGGTCTGTGTGAAATTTGTTTATATTACAGATTTTGTTTATTTAACTACATTCGTCTTCTTTGACTGAAAGAGTTTCCTACACACAGAGAAAACCCAACTTGAAATCAGTAAGAATCATGCTGAAGTAATAAGAACCATTAGCGAAGGTTTAGTCATATTGAAATTTCTTATTTCAATATGGACAAAATATTAATTTATAGTATCCATTTAACTCATTAACTCATTAGTTTGTATATATCTCAATAGACATTTTCTATTATACTAAAAATTATTGAATTAATGTCAAGCATGCTTATTTTTAAGCTGCAAATTTTTTCTAGTGTATAGATCATTTATATTTGCATTGTGCTTTAACTAAACGACGCTTCATATACATATGTACATATTTTCATTAGGTAGATCTGATAAATACTTCAACATTGATAAAAAATTTGATATGTATACATACATATCTACAAATTGATTTTATGTATGTATGTATGTACATACAAATAAGTGTTTATTTCAATCTTTGAATACCTTTTTTTTGTCATTGATGTCTTTTGTTCTTCTTGTTGTTGGTGTTGTTGTTGTAAATATTCGTCTGTGTATAGATGCGATATATTCAGTTTTTTTTCTGCGTTTACTTAAAAGTTTGTGAGGATTTTCTGTTTTTAAGTAAAACTGAATTCCTGAAGATACATACTCTATAGTAATAGCAACTATAATAGAAATATTTCTTATACTTAATTTACAGTTTTTTAAAGTATAGGGTATAAAATTTTTTCTAGCTATAGCCTTCTACATTTATTTTGGAAAACTTGCTTTGCTTTTTAAAAATGTATAAACATTTTTAAATGAAACTGATCCGGCACTCCAGCTTAGGTACTGATAGTTTTTTTTTTGTTGTTAGTTAACTTACTTATTTTTTATTTTTTATTGATAAAAATTGGAAATCAAAAGGGAGTTTTATATTGTAATTATTATTTTCATAATTGTTGAAAACAATCGCTGCTTTTTGTTTGTTTTTTGCGATGAAATCATTTGAATTACTTTTGCAACTTTACGCGTTTATAAAAATTATGTTATTTTCTATATTTCTTAATTTATAAGACTTTTAGACTTTGTCCTTTAGGGGTTATATATTCTATTATACGATTATGAATAAGAATGCAGTAAGCTGACGTATTTGCTTACTGCTTCAAATTAAAATTTTATTAAATTGAATAAAAGGAGTTTTTTTTTTTTTTTTCTTAAACTCTGATGCAGTTAGAAGCGCTGGAGATTCTTTCATATAACAGCTTTTTTGAAATTTTTGATACATAGTATAATATAGAATTGGATAACATTTATTTTTAATTTTTATGTTAAGAAGTACGGGTATGAGACTGAATTTAAATGTACTTTTAAATTAGTTAAATCATAATGAACAAACATATTTTTTTCTTTAATAGCGATCAACAGAAAACGAACTCGTTTTCATATAATTTAGGTATACCCTATCGACGGCTCCTCTAGGATACAAGATGACTTTGTATGACGAAATTTCTGTTGCTTTATACTAATAATATGTTTACATTAATAAGATACATATACATATGTTTATTTTATGAGCGGTGCGCACCTATGGCTTTTATTTAATGTTCTATATGACTTTTTTTTTCATTTTCTTTAATAATTTTCTCCCCATAATAGCATTCTAAATATTTCAAGTGCTCAAATGCTGTGTAGTCTTCTTCTGCAAACTTAACTAAACGTCTAACTTCTTCCAATGCTTCTTTATAAGAAGATATTTTGTTATGGTTTTCTTCTACGATACGTGCCCATCGGGCAGAGTGTACGTATTAGTTGGTCAGTCCGTCTCTATTTTTATTTATTTTTTTTTCTTCTAATGTGCCACTCCTTTTTTTAGATTTTACTACTTGGAATAGAGAATTTTTGTCTAATTTTTTGGTGGGTATATACATTAGGTATGTAGAAATTAGTTTAGATACAAAGAAATGCATGTTTAATATACAACTATTGTATCAAATCGATCTTAAATAACTCAGTTACCTCTACCAGCAATTCACCGTTGGTGTATTCATAAAGTGTTAGAAACAATGAAATATCTATGTTTTGAGAGAATTTTTCCCCTCAAGTATTTCTACATGAGGTTTGAGGGGTCAATCACTGTCGCATTCATATGTAATGATTATTCACTTAAAAAACGTCATCATCACCATCAATCATCTCCGTATACAATACATTCATGAGTTGGGTTGATCCAGATACAATTGCTGTCTCATCACCTTCTAACAGCTTTATATATTTTGCTAGTATGCATGCCTTAGCATGCTTCTATCGATAGTGACGTAAGAGTCCGAGATGTAGAGTGTTACAATTAAAAATCTTTACTATTAGAATATACCAGTTCGCTCTTTTGAATTTTTACAAAGTAGATACATATGTATGTATTTCATTGACCACAAAATCATAAAATTTCTTTGCTTACAAAATTGTATGACGTGAGGATTTTTTTTTTTTTTAAATTATACATGCTTCGGCATGCTTTCATTTTTTTTTTTCTATAAATTTATGTAATACTCATACAGATACAGATATAAAGTAAGATCTGTTTACTGTACATTTTAAAATTTATGCATGCTTCAGCATGATTCTAGTTGAAGCGTATATTCATTCACTAAGTTTGTTTGATACTTATTCATACACATGTACATTCTTAAAGATTGGATATCAAAGTCCAATTTCCGTAGTTTATCTATATTTTCTAAAGATCTGATAGCTAAAGAAATAAATAGAGTGAAGATCTTCTATAATAATCCCATTTTCATATTGTAAAATTTTGCGTGCTAGCGCTTTCGATGGGAAAATATACATACAACTTTATAAAAAGTGATAATATGATGTGCTGCTGAATATTGCACTATGTTATAGTTCATTTTAAACACTGAAGTTTTAGCAATATTTCATTCCGACCAGAATTCCACTACATTTAGTTAATTATCTTTCTTAAGACTCATCATTCCTAATCAATCCTGCAAAAACAACACAAACTAGATTTTTCGTTTTAATTTTATTTTTTTTTAATTCAACATTCATTCTTCAAATTACTTTATACTATATTAAGTAGCTTTTCCTCATTTGTTGAGTTGACTTTAATAGGAGACATTTTAATGGTACGATGAACTTTTCTATTGCATGCATTGAGTAAATCTTTATACATACCAATCCACTTATATGAACCATTAAAGCTAATTCTTTTCACATCATACCTTTCAATGATCTATTAAATCATTCTAATATTGATGCTTTCATATTAAGTAATCTTTAATCTTCTATTTATGTATGAGTTTTCCCAAGTATTTATTAAAAAATTCTTTAGAATCATCTGTTTGTAAGTTTTTTGGTACCCGTACCACTTCAAAAATATTTTCCATTGCCTTGGTTTTTAGAGTGCAGCTTTTATTTTCAGCTGTACTTTGAGAATGTGTCAATTACAGTCTTCAAAAATCAACAATTTCTATTTTCTGTAGAATAGTTCTACATTTCACCTAACTTAGCTCCATAAAACATCATATATTCCTGTCATTACATCTCTACAAGCACAAACAGTTGTTGAAATTTAATATGGACTTCGTTAACTAAATTCCTTTTTAAAGACATTGAATTGTTTCACAGATTTTTTCGAAAGTGTTGTGATCTACATCTTGCACTTTCAGCTATTTATACTAACATGTAGTTAATTTTCTAATCTATATATTTAACCGTAAACTCTTCAATTTGTTTTTAATTATTTACTTTTTAGAATTGCTTTTTCAATTTTATAACTGTCTTCTTTCTCTAATTTTATTTCACGTTGTTGTTCCTCAATTTGCATTTAAATATATTCTTGAATATTAATGCTTTAAGCTATCTTATTAATTTGTCTTGTATTTTATCTTCATTCAGTTTAATGTAACTATCAACAATAGTTTGTATCTAATTCATTTATGCCTTCCAATACTGATAAGTCAGTATAAATGTCTTCAGAATTGGAAGTCTATGAGTAAAATCATCGTCATCATCATTCTCAGTATTAGCATCATTAAATATGATGGTATTATCAAATATTGTTCCTTCTACTAGTTTCTTTTGGGGTACTTGTCTACATCTTGAGTGAAGGTTTCTCAGGCTTTAAACTTGTATATTTTCAACTTCTGTCTTGATTTTACTTTCTTCTTTCATAAGAATTCTTTTAATATTTTTAGAACTATTTATGAATTCTTCTGCTATAGGTTTAAATGTATCTTTTAGTTGTTCACTTGTATCTATTTCACCAGTTTTTATACTACGAAGCTTTTTCTTCAACACATTTCTTGTCAACACCAACTGTTTTAAAATTTTCTCATCCAGGGCAAATAACAGGTATCAGCAATAATATCAGCTTTTCAGGAGCTGGTCTGGTTTTCAGATCAGCTTTTCAGGACCTGGTCTGGTTTTCAGATCAGCTTATCAGGACCTGGTCTGGTTTTCAGATCAGCTTATCAGGAGCTGGTCTGGTTATCAGATCAGCTTATCAGGACCTGATCTGTTTATCAGATCAGCTTATCAGGAGCTGGTCTGGTTATCAGATCAGCTTATCAGGACCTGATCTGGTTATCATCAGGTTATCAGGAGCTGGTCTGGTTATCAGATCAGCTTATCAGGACCTGATCTGGTTATCAGATCAGCTTATCAGGAGCTGGTCTGGTTATCAGATCAGCTTATCAGGACCTGATCTGGTTATCAGATCAGCTTATCAGGACCTGGTCTGGTTTTCAGATCAGCTTATCAGGAGCTGGTCTGGTTTTCAGATCAGCTTATCAGGAGCTGGTATGGTTTTCAGATCAGCTTATCAGGACCTGATCTGTTTATCAGATCAGCTTATCAGGAGCTGGTCTGGTTATCAGATCAGCTTATCAGGACCTGATCTGGTTATCATCAGGTTATCAGGAGCTGGTCTGGTTATCAGATCAGCTTATCAGGACCTGATCTGGTTATCAGATCAGCTTATCAGGAGCTGGTCTGGTTTTCAGATCAGCTTATCAGGACCTGATCTGGTTATCAGATCAGCTTATCAGGACCTGGTCTGGTTTTCAGATCAGCTTATCAGGAGCTGGTCTGGTTTTCAGATCAGCTTATCAGGAGCTGGTATGGTTTTCAGATCAGCTTATCAGGAGCTGGTCTGGTTTTCAGATCAGCTTATCAGGAGCTGATCTGATTTTTAGATCAGCTTATCAGGTAACAGATCAGGCTATCAGGAGCTGTTCAGATTTTCATTTCAAGATATCTGAGTCAGATTTAGTTATCAGTGTACAAGTAGCTAGCCATTTAGAACATTTATATACATGAAGTTTAAAGTCAAATGAAATACGAAAAAGTAAAGTTTTATGTAGTAAAATTATTTTCTATAACGATCATCGTTTAATTCAATATCTTTGCTTATAATCAAAAATTCATATTTAGCCTTTCAACATGCTTTATATTTTTCTCACCCTTACTTAAACATTAAAATTACATTATGATGATCTCTTATTAAATGTTTGGTGATTCTGGTGTAAGTTTTACATCAGTAGAATGAATCAACATTCTTATCTCTCCCCATAAAAAAGTATTCTTCCCATACGCATCATCGTTAAATATCATATTGGAATTACTTTGGACTGAAATAACAGATTCACTATCGGTAAATTTTGTAATATATTATTGTTTTAATTGATGAAATTAATTTCTTTATATCTAGGTTGATATAAAGATTTTGAGTATAAATAAATGTTCTCAAATTTAAGTCCATTAGGACTTTCTAGCAAGCCAATCAAAGCGTTTTTTTTTCGCAATTTGACAGGTCAACTATTGTTGCACGAATAGAATTTGATATAAAGGAACTATGATTTATTTTTGAACTATCGTTCGATGATTCCTCAATATTTCGTACCAAGGTTTTTTAGGTTGTTTTACTAACCGCATTTATGTAGCTAAATACATTTTATAAATATTATCTCTTATTATAAAAAAATAAACTAATACAGCTATACCATATCAGAAAATATTTTCTGAAATCGTATAGCTGCATTAGTTTATTTTTTCTATAATAAGAGATAATGATCCACACTCATAATCAAAACAGCATAAAAATATCCCTTGTTTTGACTATGAGTATGCATCAATATTTATGAAATGCGTTTAGTTACAAAAATGTGGTTAGTAAAACAAAGTATATTTTAACAGCCTTATTTATAACACTTATTAGGGCTTTATAAAGACTTTTTAAGAAAAAATTTTTTTTATAAAAAATTTGTTTTAAAAAGCCTTTACAAAGCCTTAATAAGTTTTATAAATAATGCTGTAAGAGTTTAAAATCAGTATTTTGTATGATAATACTGATTTGAAACTCTTAAAATATTCTTTGTTTTGACTATGAGTAGGGGCCATTATCTCTTATTATAGGACAAATAAAATAATATAGCTATACGATTTCAGAAAATATTTTCTGATATCGTATAGCTACATTTTTAATTTTTCTATAATAAGAGATAATATTTATAAAATACATTTCATAAATATTGGCGCATACTCATAATAAAAACAACCTAAAAATACCTTGGTACGAAATATTGATGAATCATCAAAATTTCATACCATCCTATATTTATGTTGTTTTACTAATCGCATTTTGTAAATAAATGCATTTCATAAATATTATCTATTATTATAGAAAGAATCAAATAGTATGGTTATATGATATTAGAAAACATGATTTCTGATATCATATAATCATACTATTTTATTTTTCTATAATAAGAGATAATGACTCATACTCATAGTCAAAACAACGGATATTTATATGCTGTTTTGATTATGAGTATGCGTCAATATTTATGAAATGCATTTAGTTATAAAATGCGGTTAGTAAAACAAAGTATATTTTAAGTGTTTAAAACCACCATTTTTATAGTAATACCGGTTTTAAACACTTAAAGCATACTTTGTTTTGACTATGAGCATGAGCTGATATTTATGAAATGGATTTTATAAATATTGACTCATACCCTTAGTCAAAACAACATAAATAATTCTTGGTACGAAATATTGATGATTCATCGAACTATAGTTCAAAAATAAATCATAGTTCCCTTATATCAAATTCTATTCGTGGAACAATAGTTGACCTGTCAAATTACGAAAAAAAAACGCTATGATTGGCTTGCTAGAAAGTCCTAATGGACTTAAATTTTGAGAACATTTATTTATAGTCAAAATCTTTATATCACCCTAGATATAAAGAAATTAATTTCATCAATTAAAACAATAAAATATTACAAAGTTTACCGATAGTGAATCTGTTATTTCAGTCCAAAGTAATTCCAATATGATATTTAACGATGATGCGTATGGGAAGAATACTTTTTTGTGGGGAGAGATAAGAATGTTGATTAATTCTACTTCTGTAAAACTTACACCAGGATCACCAAACATTTAATAAGAGATCATCATAATGTAATTTTAATGTTTAAGTAAGGTGAGAAAAATATAAAGCATGTTAAAAGGCTAAATATGAATTTTTGATTATAAGCAAAGATATTGAATTAAACGATGATCTTTATAGAAAATAATTTTACTAGATAAAACTTTACTTTTTCGTATTTCATCTGACTTTAAACTTCATGTATATAAATGTTATAAATGGCTAGCTACTTGTACACTGATAACTAAATCTAACTCAGATATCTTGAAATGAAAATCTGAATAACTCCTGATAGCCTGATCTGTTACCTGATAAGCTGATCTAAAAATCAGATCAGCTCCTGATAAGCTGATCTGAAAACCAGACCAGCTCCTGATAAGCTGATCTGATAACCAGACCAGCTCCTGATAAGCTGATCTGAAAACCAGACCAGCTCCTGATAAGCTGATCTGAAAACCAGACCAGGTCCTGATAAGCTGATCTGAAAACCAGACCAGGTCCTGAAAAGCTGATCTGAAAACCAGACCAGGTCCTGAAAAGCTGATCTGAAAACCAGACCAGGTCCTGAAAAGCTGATCTGAAAACCAGACCAGGTCCTGATAAGCTGATCTGAAAACCAGACCAGGTCCTGAAAAGCTGATCTGAAAACCAGACCAGCTCCTGAAAAGCTGATATGATTGCTGATACCTGTTATTTGCCCTGGATGAGAAAATTTTAAAACAGTTGGTGTTGACAAGAAATGTGTTGAAGAAAAAGCTTCGTAGTATAAAAACTGGTGAAATAGATACAAGTGAACAACTAAAAGATACATTTAAACCTATAGCAGAAGAATTCATAAATAGTTCTAAAAATATTAAAAGAATTCTTATGAAAGAAGAAAGTAAAATCAAGACAGAAGTTGAAAATATACAAGTTTAAAGCCTGAGAAACCTTCACTCAAGATATAGACAAGTACCCCAAAAGAAACTAGTAGAAGGAACAATATTTGATAATACCATCATATTTAATGATGCTAATACTGAGAATGATGATGACGATGATTTTACTCATAGACTTCCAATTCTGAAGACATTTATACTGACTTATCAGTATTGGAAGGCATAAATGAATTAGATACAAACTATTGTTGATAGTTACATTAAACTGAATGAAGATAAAATACAAGACAAATTAATAATATAGCTTAAAGCATTAATATTCAAGAATATATTTAAATGCAAATTGAGGAACAACAACGTGAAATAAAATTAGAGAAAGAAGACAGTTATAAAATTGAAAAAGCAATTCTAAAAAGTAAATAATTAAAAACAAATTGAAGAGTTTACGGTTAAATATATAGATTAGAAAATTAACTACATGTTAGTATAAATAGCTGAAAGTGCAAGATGTAGATCACAACACTTTCGAAAAAATCTGTGAAACAATTCAATGTCTTTAAAAAGGAATTTAGTTAACGAAGTCCATATTAAATTTCAACAACTGTTTGTGCTTGTAGAGATGTAATGACAGGAATATATGATGTTTTATGGAGCTAAGTTAGGTGAAATGTAGAACTATTCTACAGAAAATAGAAATTGTTGATTTTTGAAGACTGTAATTGACACATTCTCAAAGTACAGCTGAAAATAAAAGCTGCACTCTAAAAACCAAGGCAATGGAAAATATTTTTGAAGTGGTACGGGTACCAAAAAACTTACAAACAGATGATTCTAAAGAATTTTTTAATAAATACTTGGGAAAACTCATACATAAATAGAAGATTAAAGATTACTTAATATGAAAGCATCAATATTAGAATGATTTAATAGATCATTGAAAGGTATGATGTGAAAAGAATTAGCTTTAATGGTTCATATAAGTGGATTGGTATGTATAAAGATTTACTCAATGCATGCAATAGAAAAGTTCATCGTACCATTAAAATGTCTCCTATTAAAGTCAACTCAACAAATGAGGAAAAGCTACTTAATATAGTATAAAGTAATTTGAAGAATGAATGTTGAATTAAAAAAAAATAAAATTAAAACGAAAAATCTAGTTTGTGTTGTTTTTGCAGGATTGATTAGGAATGATGAGTCTTAAGAAAGATAATTAACTAAATGTAGTGGAATTCTGGTCGGAATGAAATATTGCTAAAACTTCAGTGTTTAAAATGAACTATAACATAGTGCAATATTCAGCAGCACATCATATTATCACTTTTTATAAAGTTGTATGTATATTTTCCCATCGAAAGCGCTAGCACGCAAAATTTTACAATATGAAAATGGGATTATTATAGAAGATCTTCACTCTATTTATTTCTTTAGCTATCAGATCTTTAGAAAATATAGATAAACTACGGAAATTGGACTTTGATATCCAATCTTTAAGAATGTACATGTGTATGAATAAGTATCAAACAAACTTAGTGAATGAATATACGCTTCAACTAGAATCATGCTGAAGCATGCATAAATTTTAAAATGTACAGTAAACAGATCTTACTTTATATCTGTATCTGTATGAGTATTACATAAATTTATAGAAAAAAAAAATGAAAGCATGCCGAAGCATGTATAATTTAAAAAAAAAAAAAATCCTCACGTCATACAATTTTGTAAGCAAAGAAATTTTATGATTTTGTGGTCAATGAAATACATACATATGTATCTACTTTGTAAAAATTCAAAAGAGCGAACTGGTATATTCTAATAGTAAAGATTTTTAATTGTAACACTCTACATCTCGGACTCTTACGTCACTATCGATAGAAGCATGCTAAGGCATGCATACTAGCAAAATATATAAAGCTGTTAGAAGGTGATGAGACAGCAATTGTATCTGGATCAACCCAACTCATGAATGTATTGTATACGGAGATGATTGATGGTGATGATGACGTTTTTTAAGTGAATAATCATTACATATGAATGCGACAGTGATTGACCCCTCAAACCTCATGTAGAAATACTTGAGGGGAAAAATTCTCTCAAAACATAGATATTTCATTGTTTCTAACACTTTATGAATACACCAACGGTGAATTGCTGGTAGAGGTAACTGAGTTATTTGAGATCGATTTGATACAATAGTTGTATATTAAACATGCATTTCTTTGTATCTAAACTAATTTCTACATACCTAATGTATATACCCACCAAAAAATTAGACAAAAATTCTCTATTCCAAGTAGTAAAATCTAAAAAAAGGAGTGGCACATTAGAAGAAAAAAAAATAAATAAAAATAGAGACGGACTGACCAACTAATACGTACACTCTGCCCGATGGGCACGTATCGTAGAAGAAGACCATAACAAAATATCTTCTTATAAAGAAGCATTGGAAGAAGTTAGACGATTAGTTAAGTTTGCAGAAGAAGACTACACAGCATTTGAGCCCTTGAAATATTTAGAATGCTATTATGGGGAGAAAATTATTAAAGAAAATGAAAAAAAAGTCATATAGAACATTAAATAAAAGCCATAGGTGCTCACCGTTCATAAAATAAACATATGTATATGTATCTTATTAATGTAAACATATTATCAGTATAAAGCAACAGAAATTTCGTCATACAAAGTCATCTTGTATCCTAGAGGAGCCGTCGATAGGGTATACCTAAATTATATGAAAACGAGTTCGTTTTCTGTTGATCGCTATTAAAGAAGAAAATATGTTTGTTCATTATGATTTAACTAATTTAAAAGTACATTTAAATTCAGTCTCATACCCGTACTTCTTAACATAAAAATTAAAAATAAATGTTATCCAATTCTATATTATACTATGTATCAAAAATTTCAAAAAAGCTGTTATATGAAAGAATCTCCAGCGCTTCTAACTGCATCAGAGTTTAAGAAAAAAAAAAAACTCCTTTTATTCAATTTAATAAAATTTTAATTTGAAGCAGTAAGCAAATACGTCAGCTTACTGCATTCTTATTCATAATCGTATAATAGAATATATAACCCCTAAAGGACAAAGTCTAAAAGTCTTATAAATTAAGAAATATAGAAAATAACATAATTTTTATAAACGCGTAAAGTTGCAAAAGTAATTCAAATGATTTCATCGCAAAAAACAAACAAAAAGCAGCGATTGTTTTCAACAATTATGAAAATAATAATTACAATATAAAACTCCCTTTTGATTTCCAATTTTTATCAATAAAAAATAAAAAATAAGTAAGTTAACTAACAACAAAAAAAAAACTATCAGTACCTAAGCTGGAGTGCCGGATCAGTTTCATTTAAAAATGTTTATACATTTTTAAAAAGCAAAGCAAGTTTTCCAAAATAAATGTAGAAGGCTATAGCTAGAAAAAATTTTATACCCTATACTTTAAAAAACTGTAAATTAAGTATAAGAAATATTTCTATTATAGTTGCTATTACTATAGAGTATGTATCTTCAGGAATTCAGTTTTACTTAAAAACAGAAAATCCTCACAAACTTTTAAGTAAACGCAGAAAAAAAACTGAATATATCGCATCTATACACAGACGAATATTTACAACAACAACACCAACAACAAGAAGAACAAAAGACATCAATGACAAAAAAAAGGTATTCAAAGATTGAAATAAACACTTATTTGTATGTACATACATACATACATAAAATCAATTTGTAGATATGTATGTATACATATCAAATTTTTTATCAATGTTGAAGTATTTATCAGATCTACCTAATGAAAATATGTACATATGTATATGAAGCGTCGTTTAGTTAAAGCACAATGCAAATATAAATGATCTATACACTAGAAAAAATTTGCAGCTTAAAAATAAGCATGCTTGACATTAATTCAATAATTTTTAGTATAATAGAAAATGTCTATTGAGATATATACAAACTAATGAGTTAATGAGTTAAATGGATACTATAAATTAATATTTTGTCCATATTGAAATAAGAAATTTCAATATGACTAAACCTTCGCTAATGGTTCTTATTACTTCAGCATGATTCTTACTGATTTCAAGTTGGGTTTTCTCTGTGTGTAGGAAACTCTTTCAGTCAAAGAAGACGAATGTAGTTAAATAAACAAAATCTGTAATATAAACAAATTTCACACAGACCGACTTCAACGCGAGACAAATTTAAGCATGAGAAAATATAAAGCAATAGTAAGTATAAAAGCATACTAGGATTAGGGAAGTCCAGACATATGATATTATTTTATAGTACCAAATGTCGATACTGAAAACAATTTATTTCCACCTACATATAAATATCAGCGCAAATACACACACATAGCAGAATTCATATAAGAAATATCCAAGAAAATTTCAACAACACCCCACCTTTCACAAATCACGACTAGCCTTAAATTCTCCCCCAGATATGCATACACAAATTCCCCTGGCCATACATACATACATACACATAACCAATTTACCTCAATAACATCCTCACCCACCTCAAATCACGATCAGCCTTAAACTCCTACAGACAGACACACCCACAAATCTCCATGGCTACATATTACGTCAACAACCATGCCCACCCAAATCATGGTCAGCCTTAAACTCCTACAGAAATACAAACAGACAGACTCCCTCGGTTACATATTACTAGTACACCTCACCCCTCATAAATCGCAATCAGCCTTAAGCTCCTATAGAAATTCCTACAAACGTACACACACACACATACACACACACACACACACACACACATATATATACATGCAATTGATCTAGCTCTACAACACGCCGCCCCCCTTCCAATCGAAGCTTCACCTAAATTCTCACAGACAGACAGACACACCCACGAATTCCTATGGTTACATATTACGGCAACAACGCCACCCACTCAAATCACGGTCAGCCTTAAATTCCCACAGTCTAGCAACACCTACATTAGCATTAGAAAAAATAACTTTCACGTTTTCCCGTCGGCATTAGGAAAAAAATAATAATCATGTTTTGCCGTCGGCATTTGAAAAAAATAATTATCATGTTTTGCCTTCGGCATTAGCAAAAATTATCATGCATTGACGTAGGCATTAGGAAAAATTATCATGTATTGCCGTCGGCATTTGAAAATAATTATGTATTGCCGTAGGCATTAGGAAAAATAAGTATGTATTGCCGTCGGCATTAAGAAAAAAAAATAATCATGTATTGCCGTCGGCATTTGAAAAAATTATCATGCATTGCCGTAGGCATTAGGAAAAATTATCATGCATGCCGTAGGCATTAGGAAAAAAAAATAATAATCATGTTTTGCCGTCGGCATTTGAAAAAAATAATTATCATGTTTTGCCTTCGGCATTAGCAAAAATTATCATGCATTGACGTAGGCATTAGGAAAAATTATCATGTATTGCCGTCGGCATTTGAAAATAATTATGTATTGCCGTAGGCATTAGGAAAAATAAGTATGTATTGCCGTCGGCATTAAGAAAAAAAAATAATCATGTATTGCCGTCGGCATTTGAAAAAATTATCATGCATTGCCGTAGGCATTAGGAAAAATTATCATGCATGCCGTAGGCATTAGGAAAAAAAAAATAATAATCATGTTTTCCCGTCGTCATTAGGAAAAATCATTTTCCCGTCGGCATTTGAAAAAATTATATTCATGTTTTGCCGTCGGCATTAGGAAAAATTAATAAACATGTTTTGCCGTAGACATTAGGAAAAATTAATAATCACTATTTCACCATTGGTATTAGAAAAAATCATTTTCATGATTTTCCTCGTCTGTATATACACACATAAAAACCGCCAAACTATGAACCGCCTTAATACATTCACACAAAATATTCCACACACAAACATCCACGGTCAGGCAGACAGACCGACAGACGGACAGAGAGACATACACTTAATGTAAACAAAAACTCCTAATGTAAACAAAAAACATCAAAGCGCCGCCGAAAACACAAATTTCCAAGAATTTAACAATTTTCAAATTTTAATTACCCAAATTTAACAATTTCAGCAACAATTTAACAATTTTAATTGGGGCCGGATGCCCAGTTCACAACTACTATTAAATAAAATTTCGATTTCTCGATCTTCCAAAAACATACATTATCTGTTTTAGAGGCTGTACTGAATAACTTTCAAGGCATAAAAAATTTATCATTCTTCTTTTTTAAATTGGTAAAGCAATACCGACTTTTTACTCATTTTATTTTGCTAGATTAAAGGAAGAAAAAGTTCGCAAAAATTGAAATGTATCCATATCGAGCAAAAACTAAAAAGGGGCTAAAAGGGCTGAAAGATTATTGTAGAAAGTGCTAGGTTTGCGCCTTTTTGAGTTTGGGGCTAAAAATTTGTTTTCGCGTTTTGACTGACTGAAAACGGGCTAAATCTAGCCCTAAAAGGGCTAAGTTGGCATCACTGCATGAAAGCCATAACACCAGCGTTGCCGATTCCTGTGTAATTATCCAAAAATGGGACAAAAACAAATTTTCTTGAACTTTTTTGGAGCCGTAACATTTTTTGTGTAATTTCGCCCCAGCATTATACATAAGTAAATTTAGAAAGATGTTTACCCGTACATTTACTAATAAAAATTTTTAAATCTTTTTATGTTTTTTTTGCTTGGCTGTTCAGTAGAACAATTTTCCAGCAAATTAAAATTAACAAAAACTTGAATGAAGAATAAGCTGTCGTCTGATACCATGGTGTCAATATTTTTTGCATATGATGGTATAAGACACTATTGAGGGGAGCATTTTGAACCAACCAAAAATATGTTGAAAATTAAATACTGAAATTAAAAAAGCATTTTTTTACAAAATAAGTTGCATACAAATTTTTTCATTGGAGAAAAAGCTTCAGAGATTCATGTCATATCTTATAAATCACTCTTTTATATAGCGTTGCAATTACCAAAAAAAAAATAAGTTTCGTTGTTGACTATCGCTATCTTTATTGACACTGGCCGTTGTAAAGTACTTCTCCCTTATAGCCCACAATTAAAGTTTCATAAATTCTGTGGACTATAAGCGAAATTGAACATTAACCAAACTTTTTTTAATAGAAACAAATTTTTTAACAAAATAAAAGTTTAACAGAATTATGTATAAGAAAAAACTCGCATGAAGTTAGCATAAGTTGCAAAATATCAGTGTAATTTAATTTAATTACAGGAATTCGAAATTTTTTAAATTTTGGCACTATTTTTTATTATTTTGTGAATTGTGGATTTGCCCACTTAATATTTAGCGCTCAGTTGTCCACATTTTATCAAATTTTGTTCGTAATCTTTTAGTAATTTTAATATTTTTTCGACACTCAATATAACGCATTTTCTAATTTTTTCAACTTCTACAATTACATACTGTCATGTATTTTTGTATTTATATAGAAAATTTTGACATTTGTAAAATTATAGAAAAATTTAAATAAAAAAAGATTAAATTTTGTTAAGAAAAATTAAGAAAAAAAACAGGGTGGGCTATATGCGAATTTTTCATACAATATTAGCTACGCAAGCAAGACAAACGAAGTGGATTTCAAAACTAATACTTTGTATGAAATTCGAAAAAAACTGCAAGTGAATATGACAGTTTTGGATTACATCCGATTTTGGCCTTTAAGGAGAATGGATTATAAGCAAAAAGTACTGTAACAGCAATATTCTCCTCAGTGCGCAAATGTATTGGTGGATTAATGTTCAAAAACGTGAAGCTGGTGCGAAATTTACTCAGAACAGCTTGAAAAGGTCGATCGATTCTCACACAGCACAAATTTTGATAATAAAATTCAATGATTTGAAAGTGTTGTTCGTTTGTTTGTATATTCATGGTGAAGTGGCAAATCTTACTGAGCATTTTTGAATTTCCACAAGTTACGAAGCTTATATTGTACTGAAAAACAAATAGTAAAAAAATCACTCGATATATACTGTTATATAAAAAGCATTATTTATTTTAAAACACAAAATCTGCTTTATGTAATTTATAACGTTTTGGATAATTTGGAAGGTTCGTCTGTGAAAAATTTAATTTCGATTCCGGCCACACTGCATAATACTTAAAGGAAGAGAGTTCAATAAATAGAATTAGCTTGGTTAAAGAGATTTTGTTTGTGTTTTTTATTTCGTGTATTATTTAATTATGGTTGCATATGAATGTAAGTATGTATGTGTGTGGCTGTGTTTTAATAACGTTTAGATAATTTTTTTTAATCTTAATAAAATTATTTACATTTACATGTAAACGAAAAGAGCCTGAACAAAAACCTTGCCAAACCAAAAAAAATCGTAAAACGAAGAAATTCCAAATCTAAAAAATTTTCAACATAAAATAAATCGCTTTTAGGTGATTACAAAATAATTACTTTTGGATTAAAAACATTCCTATCATTATGGATCTAAAAAAAAAAGGATTTGGTTAGTGCATTATTAAAAATAGTATTAAAAAAAATCTGAGACTACCTCAACAAGAAAATAGAGAGTGAAACTTGAAATATTTGGACAAAAAAACAAAACTAGCACTACGAGTATGAAATAAAAGGGGATTACCATTAAATTTAAGGCATTAACATCAAAAGTATCCCAGGTAATAGTGTGGTTATCCTAGAAGTGAACTTTATCAATATGGATTTCAAATAAAAGGACTTGATTGGTACTTTATAAAAATTATATAACCAAATTCTGAAATGAATAGAACAAAATGGCCTATCAAAATAGATTTTTTTCGAAGAGAAACACACCTATCAATATGGGTCACAAATAAAAGGATTTTATGAGTGGGTTTAATGAATCAACATGAAGAAGGACTCAGTTGAACACGATATCAACATGACGAATTTCGCGTATAGTTATATTTGAACCCTATCTATTTGCGTATCAAATGAAGGAGTAAGTGTATAAAGTTTGTACACGCATTCGTACTTTAAATAAGCTTTTTTTAAATAAATTTAAGACCCAGCTAAAAAAAATTATATATGGTCCATATATTTTTAGTATATGAATGTATATGGGATATCATATATATGAATATGTATGAATTCTTGTATGGAAATGTATGGGATTATACATGGCAAAACTATTATATATGAACTAATATATGGACTAATATATGAAATGTATTATAATATATGAGTTCATATGTGGAAATTTAATTATGAAGCTCTTCATATGTGGATCCATATATAGATATAAGATTTAATATATGGAGTCATATAAGAATGTATGCATACATGATATCTCACATAAGATGTTTTTGCAATCAAAAAAGCTTGGTATTTTATTACTGGTGAATTGGAAATCCATTAGAAAACACATACGGTATGCAAAGTTTACATGCGTACCCTCAAAGTCTAAAAAGGAAAAACTTTCGTTCCAAAAAAACCATTCTTGTATGATTTTAAAAATTGTGGCCCCATTCAATATATCAAATAATCAAAAGGATAATCCAATCATTAATTAATTAACTATTGTTAGACGGATTATTTTTTCTTTTATAATTAATTGCATTAGTTTTTAATCTGATTACTTAAATTAAATTTTATGTACGAATATGATTTTTTATTTTTAAATAATTTATTCACCTTTTGACTTAAAATGATGAATTAAACGACTTTTAGTTCGTTTTTCATTATTTGTCGAAACAAATGTTTCATTAAATACAATTTCCCTGTTCATAATCTAAAAAAAAGTAATTTTAGTAATTTAATTTATTGCACAGCAGTGCGCTTTTGTGAATCAAGAGAGTATAAATATGAACTTTGCATACTGTAGAGGAAATATTTACACATACATGTATGAAAATGTATGAATATATATAATCATATATGCCCATATACCCTCATTTTTCGGATCCGAACCATATATGGGATATCATATATGCTCCATACATATTTTTTTTAGCTGGGGAACTTTGTACTTGATTTAAATTTGTATTGGTTTTCGGATTGTTTTAAGTAAATGCTAGTGATATTCGAACTTAAATTTTTAAGTACGATTCGTACTAAAAGTAAGTTGAAAAAACTTGAATTTAGTACGGCTCTTTTCTTTCTATGTACGTATGTATGTATGTCTGTAAATTTTTCTCTATATTTTTTTAATTTTAAGACCAGACAAAAGGTTAAATATAAACAGAAACTACTTAACGTGATTCTTGTGTCAAATAAAAAACTGCTAAGCAAACAATCTTTGTTCCCAATAGAAAAGACGATAAAAGCAAATAAAAAGTTGTATAAAACAGGTAAGAAAACATACGAAGTGCTTAAGAAAAAGTAAAAATAAAACCTTTTTCGCTTATCTTCAAATGTGTCTTATTAGCATTATAAGTTGTAAATCATGGCAGAAGTATGCAGGTACGTACAACATGTACATATCGTCACCTTAAATGCAAACGGACGTAACTACACAAAAATTCGTAATCGATTTTTTGATTGATTATGGCTCATTTTGCCAAACTACATGTTCACGAAAATATTTAGGCCTCTTCGGTTAAAACTGACGACTTTATTAAAGAAAGCTTCTACAAAGAGACGTAACTACTCATATATGAACAAATTTAGTTCCGCTTCAAGTTAGCTTTGACATATCAGTTATTTACATGCATATAAAACGGCCCTATGAAATAAGGCTCAAGGAAAGAATTTTTAATATTCAGTATTTATTTTTATTGACCTTTGGCTATATTTAGTTTAAGTGCTTTTTTTAAATGGGCTTTTAAAGTCAGCGAATTAAAATAAGCGATTATTTATTTTATTAATTAGTTCATCCGACGTTTCGTTGGAAAATCCCAACTTCATCAGGGATGTTTTTATTTGTTAATCTGGTAACCTTGTTGTAACAGAAAAAATATAAAAACAACAATTTTAGAAACTTATCATTACACAATTGTTTTTGTTTTATGATACATACAACATACATTGTAATCATAATTATGATTAAGAACAATCGTTACTTACATATGATAATATTTTGAAAATTGTAATTGTTTTTCATAGTTTGTATTTTACATAATCAGCACTACATAAAACACAAAAGCTCGAAAACAAACGTCATATACAAAACATATAACATGAAACCAACGACACTGTTCTTAATATTAATATCACAGTAAAACTAAAATAAAACAATAGAGTAGTTGGCATTTGTGTTGTCTTTGTCTTCCTTTTTATTAATTGCACTGTTCCCTTTTTGTTGTATCCTGAGGCTCTCAAGTGTATATCGTTTATTCTCTCGTCTCTCTTTGTCCAGTATTTTTACATTCGTCAAGTCAGCTCTATGGTTGTTCTCCGTACAGTGTTGTGATAGTGCGGTTGAATGTTTTGGTTTTTTAATATCTGTTTCATGTTCACTTGTTCTTATGCTTAAGCTCCTCTTTGTTGTTCCTGTATATACTTTACCACAGTTGTATGATGGATTTCCTAAACATTTAATTTGGTACACAACATTGCTTTGATCTTTTTTGTCAACTTTTGTTTTTGTTTTTGTGAATAAATTATTTATCGTTTTGTTTGCTCTATATGCCAGTGTAACTTCTTTGTTGTTTATTAGTGTTCTCATTTGTTTATTTTCTGTTAGCTTAGGAATGTATGGAAGGCTATAACATTTGGTGTTGCCAGATGAATTTGCATTTTCCTTATTTTTATCCCCATATTTTGCCTTTTCTATTAAGTTGTTTATTAAATATATCGGGTAGCTGTTATTTAAAAGTATTTGTCTTATTTTTTGTATATTTTTATTTTTAAATTGCTCATCACTGATTTCTAATACTTAATACTTTCTTAATTAAATTCAAGGCAGTATTTGTTTTTTGTTGCATAGGTTGTGTTGAATGAAAGTTTATAAGGCGTCCGGATGCAATATCTTTTGTGTACCAATCAGTTATAATTCTGTTGTCTTTTTTATATATTTGCAAATCTAAATATGATATGCAGTAATTTTCTGGTTTTTCGATTGTGAATTTTAGCTTGGTATGATAACTATTGAAAGTGTTTAGTATAATTTCTTCGTCGCTTTTCCTTATTACCGCAAATAAATCATCTACGTATTTTGTTATGTATTTTATGTTGATGTGCTTTTCTTTTAGTTCTTCTATTGTTGTCTCTAGTAATTTATCTAAAACTATATCTGCTATAGTGGGGGAGAGTGGGTTCCCCAAGGGCATACCATATGTTTGGTTGTAAACTTTCCCATCATAAATAAAATAGTTATTTTCATGAAGGCAGAATTGTAATATTTTTAAAAATTGTTTTTTCGGAATTTTTGTAAGTTTTTCTAACACAGTCCATTGTTTTATTATATTATTGATAGCCAGATGGATTGGGATATTAGTGAAGAGTGGTACGACGTCCAATGATATTAAAATTTCATCATCATCAACTATTATGTCCTGAAGATTCTTCTTTAATTCCAGTGAGTTTTTAATATTATATTTTTCTTTTATCAGATGTTTCAAGATGTTGCCAATATATTTTGAGAGATTGTAGCATGGTACTTCAATTGATGCTGAAATTGGTCTCAATGGTATATCTAGTTTGTGGATTTTTGGTAAACCGTACAATCGAGGTGCTGTGGCAGAATTTGACGTCAATTTAATTTTTTCATACTTTGTTATAAAATTTTGTTTGTAAAGATCCAGTATTATTCTGTTATTTTCTCTTTGAAGTTTTTGGGTAGGATCAAATCTCATTACCTTATAAGTATTTCGGTCTTCTAGTAGTTTCTGCATTCCCCTGTTATAAGTTTCTTTATACATAATAACTGTCTTGTTACCTTTATCTGCTTTTGTTACTATTATGTCTTTTTGTTTTTCCAAAAATCTTTTTGTCTTTTTAAATATATTGAGTACAAATTTCTCTTTCAGATTATTTTTAGCTGTTCTCTTGTATGTTAAAATTCTGTTAGCTATTCTTGTTCTGGCTATTTCCTTTTCTCTATTTTTAATTAGGCCTTATTTCATTTATCTTGGGGTTTATTTCATCTTGAGATTGGTTGGGAGTTATTTTATTTTTGTTGGGCTTTGTTTCATTTTGAGTTTGATTTCATTGGGCTTTATGTATTTCATTTATATTGCGTTTTTCATAAATGTTATCTTGGGCCTTATTTAATTTTTTTGGGTTTTATTGCCTTGGGCCTTATTATATATAAAATATAACGCTTAATTGATCTTAATTTAAGTGAAATATAATGAATTCCAATTGCGAAAATATTCTTAAAACAATTTTGAAAATGGTTATTTCAAGAAAATTACACAAAATAAGGCGCTTGAAATCAAATAAAAAATAATGAATGGAATGAAATGTAACGGTTTGTCCAAAGAAAATATTCTTTGTGATAGAATGCCCCGATAGATGGGAGGGTTCTCCTTTGTAAAATATTGTCTCAGAAGTTCAGTTTCTCCATTGCGCAATTTATTCGGAAAATTTACTTACCCTACGTCTATACCTGATATATTTTTATCATGACAAAAGTCAAACTTTATATTGAAAAATATTTTTTTTATGTTAGATCTTTTTGTTATACAGAATTTGACATTTGTCATGATAAAAATATATCAGGTGTAGACGTAGGGTTAAGAAAATATTACTGTTTTTTGGAAGATGATATGTGAACAGAAAAAGTTTTACGCAATAAACCTCGTTGAGCGTAAAAATAAAAATAGTGTGTGTGTAGAAAATTCTAGTCCATCGAAAAAAAGTCACATCATATATAAGTATTTTTATTAAAAAAAAAAACCTTGAAAAGTTTACTAACATACGAGTAACAATGATGTTGTAATATCTGTGCCATTATTGGTTGTACATTGGTTGTATCCTCGCCCACTTTTTTTTACAATGGGAACCTATTCCCTCTCAGACAAAAAAATAATTTTTGCAATTGGTCTAAAATGTATCGAGTTTGATACAACACACCTAAAAAACAATAAAGGTGAATTTTCAACCTTCTCCTTATTTTGAAGTCGGTTAGAAATATATGTAGAAGTATCCATACTACAAGTAAATTTCGATAAAAAATTTCAAATATACTCGTACTTTATTAGTATTGATTTTGTAACGTTTTTTGTTTCTCCTGTAAAAAATATAAATGTGTAGTTACGTCCGTTTGCATTTAAGGGGACTATACATACATACATATGCACATACCTATCGAACATTTTCTTCAACAGAGTTATAACTGAAAAAAACTTGTTTTGCAAGAAACGAGTTTAAAGTTTTGAATTTACTAAAAACTTAAAGAAAAAAGAAAAATTTGTTATTCTATATATACATAAGTATGTATATATACAAGATATTTTAATGACATTTCTAAACAATATAAAGAACGTTATCGTGCCATAACCGCCAAAAAAAAACTTAAAGCCGCGTTCAGACCATTATACTTTGTATTTATACTTGTCAAAAATTCAAATAATACGTGCAAGTGTGATAGTCTGAACGCAAAATGTCATTAAAGTGGCAAATAATACGATAACAATTTTTACATCCCATTAGGGTTGCCAGTCGTACTGATTTTGCCAGTACATGTACTGATTTTTGTTTAAAGTACTGATTTATGCATAACTAGCAAATCAGTACGCAAATGTACTGATTTTTTCATGTATAAGAAAGCCTGTCATAGTGTTAATTTATTTTCTTTGAATCACCAGTGATCTTTACTTTACGTTCGCCTTAAGGCGAATTTATTTTCAAAGTGGTTTCCATATAATGCTCAAGCAAATTCTGCCAAAACAGAGATCATATAAATTTTAGTTTAAGTTAATGTTAATGTTAATTTTATTGAGATTTTTTTAATTTAAATTTGCAAGAAAGATTTGCTATAAGTGATTTCTGATAAATGCGAATAATGAATTTAAAGTTTCTTTTTCGAAAATTTTTTTGAAAATATTATTTTATTAATTACATACATATGCATTGATACAAAGTATACATTGAATTCATTTTCGCTTAATTTTGCTATTTGCATTTGCTAAAATGTATGCGAATATTTAAGACAAAAAAATTTTGTACTTCTTTTACGAAAAAAATTGCCATTAACAAACGTCAAAAACACGAAAATTATTTTAAGCCAGCATGAAAAATATACTTACATATAGGGTATGTTCGTAGATTCAGAAAATTTATGCAGAAGTTCTGTTGCACATGCTTTGCAACTGCTCAATATCTGTGCATAGTTGGCATTTTTGAACGAACTGCAAACTAGTTTTAAGTCGGCAAGTAATTTTATTTAAGAAAGTTGTCATGTCGTCGATGTGAAAGCACAAAAAACTCTTTATAAAAGTTTGCACATTGTGCATACACATGGCTTGGACGTAGCTGACTTATAAGTAAGGCATTCTTCAAAGCTTTATCAGAAAGCTTTTCTTTTAAAAAATTCTCATAAGCATCAAAACTAAACTAAAGTCCAGCGGTGTTTTGAAATATACCTATTTAATTTTTTGAAAAAGAAAAGGCATTGTATTTTCGGCAGCAGTATTTTCTACATAAAACTACTCTGTTAAAACTTTTAAAAAATATTTTCATTCATCACTTCGTACAAACAAATTTGAATTGCAAACAATATTAACTAGTCATTGTTGTAGTAAATTCCACGCGAAACAATTGTCACTCATTAATTTCATATACAAACATATGTATGTATCTTTCTGTTTTATGAATTCATGGTTTTAATATATTAATACATATTTGCTCAATGCAAGACTCAGTTTAAATAAAATGCTATATGTAGTACATCCATGTATGTAATACAACTTCATATTCTTATATAAATTTATTTTCATGTGATTTTTTAACGTATTGTACTATTTGCATTCGCTTTCCCAAAAATTAAAATGTAGTATTCGCATTCGCATGCGCTAAACTTGTATTAGTTACATTCTTACTTAAAGCCTGATTACTTAAGTACTGATTTTTTTTTTCAATTTTACCGATTTTTTTTTATGTACTGATTTCTATGATTACAAAACTGGCAACCCTACATCCCATAAGACTTTTTCGTTTTTAGAAAATTTTCTAAACTATAATACTTTTCATTAGATCAGGGTTGTATTTTCACACAAACTAAATTTCCAATATGGCAGCAAAAATAAAATTAAACAAAAGAAATAAACGAAATAAATACAAAAAGTTGAATTTAATAAATAAAATGGAGAATCGACTTCCGTCAATAAAGTACTCATTGTGCCAACCTTCTGCGTCGTTGCGTTAATGTCAGTTGCAAAAGGCGACGTTTAACGTATGACGGATTCATTATGCCCCGGGCTTTACACATTTTATTTGAAGTGTGATGGTCTGAACACAATATGTGATTTTACGTTAGATTTTTTGACAGTCGCAACGAATGTATTTAGATTTCTGTATCGTAAAATGTGATGAAGGTATTAATACTTGTATAATAGTCTGAACGGGGCTTAAGCGACAAAACTTTCGAACTTAATTTTTTGACAAAAATCGGTAATTTGCGATCGTCAATGATCGATTTTCGTAAAAAAGACAGAACCTTTTCAAACTCACTCGCATCTTTGAGGAATGCGTGGAATATGTTGAAAATTGAAAAAACCTGTTCACATTACAACATCTTCCATCTGTCATGTATTATAACACTATTTTTACGAGTGTGAGCAACTAAAAATTAAATAATGAAATGTTATTTAAAAATTCAGTAGAAATTGATTTAATTGCTACTCCTGAGGAGCAGAAACAAATAATGCTAAAATATGCAGAATTAGTAGAAATTATGCCATTATTATGATGAAGAAGAAATATTACAAACTTTATCCGCAAAGATTTCGCGTATACATTTGCAACTACTTTTATGTAATTTATTTCGATTTAGAAATATATATACAAGATTTTATTATATACATACATAAGTGCTTTTTCATTTTATTGCATATTCTTATTCTCTTTGTCAAGATCTATCACTCAACTAAATTTCAATTAAAAAATGTCATTATTAATAAAACTATACGCATTTATATTTTAACTTAAGTCTTCTTGGAAAATAGTACGTAAGCCATAACATTTTACCTCAACTTACTTTTTTTCGGTAGATGCATCAATATTGAAATATTTGTGCATAAAAACTTGTATACACTCAAGTTCAATAACTAACATCCCATCCAAATTATTCTTCATTTTTTTTAATACAGTCAAATCCCGATAATTCTTATCCCGATAAATCATAATTCCCGATAATTCGTAATAAACTGTCGGTCCCTTGAAAAAATCTCGTTAATTCATAAAATTTCCATACATTTTGGTCCCCTCGCTAATTCGTAATATTTTCTTCAAATAAAATCTTCTTTACCTCTTATAAATCGTAATTGTTTGCTAACTACTACTTATAATTCGTAATAAAAACAACAAAAACATAGAAAGAATGATTTTTTGTTTATCGCTATTTTTTTTTTTGCGTGGGTTTTTGCTTCTGCTTGTTTATGTGTGAGCACGCATAAGATACTGTCGGTGTTACAAAAACAACAAATTTTTATTTTGTATTTTATTTTAAACAATTTTTTTTATCGTTTTAGAAAATAAATTGAAAAGCCCCGTTAATTCGTATTTATTTTATTTTAACCCCGTTAAATCGAAACCCCGCTAAATCTAAAACCCCTATAATTCGTAAGACATGGCCGGCCCCTTGCGATTACGAATTATCGGGATTTGACTGTATATGTATTTATTTATTGTATCTTCATATGTGACCTAACAATAAGTATTCAAATCTTAAATCTAAAATATAATTATTAGGCCCGACCAGTGTCGGACATAAACTTAGTAATAGCTATAAATAATCACCCTTATCGCGAATGTTATGAGAATAAAGGCCCAACTATAATATGAATAAGTTGGCTTAAGCTAATGTCAGAATTGAACGATAAGTCTGTCAAATGCTTAAACAATTCAGATGTGACTTTTAGGTGGCCACAATGTACTTACATGCACTTAAGTATTCTTTAGCCACAGCTGCACATCTAGGTATAGTCAATAATTTTGTAGTAATTTTGTTTCTTCTCATAACTCCTAAATGAATGCAATTCAATCAAACTAACTTGAAAGAATGTCCTAATCTATTAAAAATTCACATATAAATATATCCATCACCTTATTACTTGTTTTATTTGTTTTGCCTACTAAAAAGTACAACAGTGAATATACATAAGTAAATACATGTGTATGTGTGTATATGTGTATTGTAAAACAAACAATGAAAATAAAAGTTTTGCTTTATTTTCCGAGTTTAAAATAAGAAACAATAAAAAAATATTTAAAATCAATGAATATTTTCTGCAGCTGCTTATTTGAGTTTAAAAAAGGCAAAAACAGTTGTTTCCTTACGGAATGTGCGTTCAGTTTGGCACTTTACTTAAGCAAATGACATTTGACGAAACTTGACGAAAAGTTTGTTAAGTACATTATAGTTTGCCACATGCGTTTTATATGTAACCGCACAGTTGCTTAAGCTAGCTTATTCATATTATAGTTGGGCCTTAAGTTGTTTCGGAGTAAACGTGTATTCCCATCCCCAACAAATTGGTATCGCGAATGTTTTGGGAGTAAAAAGTCTATTGTGAATATCATGGGAGTAACAATTTCTATTTTGAATTGTTTGTTTTGATTTATAAATAGTTTGCGTGCTTATAAAAGAAAAGTTTATTTTGTGAAGGAAAGTGTTAATTTAAAATGAATAGTGTTTATTTGCGTTTCCTGATTTTGGAAGAAGAAAATCAATCCACGGAACGATTGCGGCGAAGACATATACGCGATGAATCAGATCAGCTATCGTTAACGGAGACAAGGTAAAAGTCGTTAAGATTTAAATGTGTTTGTCTCTAAATCAAATGTTTTTGACAGGTTTCAGGAATATTATAGACTTAACAAAGATGCTTTCCAATTCCTACTGAACGTGTTGGAAGAAAACTTGCCTCCTAGGGGTAAAATGTTTGCGGTACCCACCGTAGTGAAATTGGCTAGCACCTTAAGTTCTTTGGCGGAAGGCAGCTACCAAAAGGGGGTGGGCAGACAAATCGATGTCGGCTTGGCACAATCTACATTTAGGGAAGTGCTAGCAGAAGTTTTAGTGACATTAGAAAAAGTTTTGTGCACCCAGTGGATTGTGTGGCCATCTCTTGATGAAAAGAAAGAGATTACAAAAGGTTTTTACACAAAATATTGAATACCAGGGATGGTAGGCTGTATAGATGGCACACATTTGAGGATCTTCGCTCCGTCAAAAAAAAACGGCATTTATTTTATAATAGAAAAGGTTTCAATAGCGTTAATGTAACGATAGTAAGTATCAAATTTATGTACAGTAATTTTGACTTAGCTGCACAATCAACTTTGCACGATTTTTTGTGCAGATAAGTCAAAAATGCTGTTATCTTAAATGCACTTACCTGCCTAAATGTGCAGGTATACAATTTTCGACTTCTGTTTTATACACATACATGGTTGCATACTTATGTAGCAACATTTATTTAATGTGTGCAGCTAACTTAAAATTTTTGTATGAGAATAATTTAAAACTGCCAAAAAATATGTTAAATGCGCAGGTATACAAAGTGCACTAAAAAAAGGATTTTGAACAATAATTACAGAAAAAATATATTTTGTGCAGTTAAGTCAATGTGCAGCTAACGTTGATTTTTTGAATGAAAATCTTTTAAAATTTCCAAAATTTTAGGGCACTTATCTTAAATGTGCAGGTATAGAAAGTGCACTTAAAAAACGAATTTGTATGGGATTTTAAAGAATAGTGACAGAAATTTATCAGTTTAGGCAGTTAAGTCCAAAGTGCACTTAAGCAAAAGGCAGCTAAATCAAAACTACTGTATGTATAATATGCCGATTTTTCTATGTTTCATTGAAAAATGAAAGGTAGTTGACAACAAAATGAGAATTCGATACGTGGACGGTAGTCATGGTGGATCGACACATGATGCTTCAATTTGGGCCTTCCATGGAGCAAGACTACCTCGAAGGACATAGATGATTTTGGCTATTAGGTATGCTACGATAAAAATATGAAGTATTAAAATAAATATATGTACATATTTACATAATTTAGGGGACGTCAGTTATCCCTCAGAGCCATGGTTGCTGGTACCCTACAGAAATGCCAGTGAAGGATCTGTTGAAGCCCGATTTAATAAAGTGCATTCGAGCGCACGCAATATTGTGGAAAGAGCCAACGGGTTGCTTAAAAATAGATGGCGATGTTTACTTGGCGCCCGTGAATTGCGCTACTCTCCAGAGAAAAGTGTTCAAATCGTCAATGTATGCAGTACGCTACATAACATGTGTATATAATACAAATGTGACTCAACATACCGCTTGATGAAAGTCATAAACAAGAATACGATGATGATGTTGTGCAAGGACCACGTTTGAGTGAAGCGGAACGTATTCGTGGTGTGATGAACAACGATTGCTTTGAAAAATGAAATGCTGTGATGAATTTTGATTGATTTCATTCAATTCATTAAAAATTTTTAATTTTGTGATAAAACAAACTCGTCGTTTTTTTATTGCAATAAATTATTTGGCTAAAATCGCCATTCTTCGTTAAATCTTTTACCACAATGAAGTTGTTATAAGTTATTTTAAATCTATATTTGCCATTTGCTAACTTTTTGCACTTTAAACAAATAGTGTTTTGTTTAACGTTTTTATAAACTATTTGTCCTCTTGCCAATTTTAGTCAGATGTGCTCTTTGTAACTGATCAATGTTTTTATAAACAATTTTATATCTATATATCTCAGGCGCAAGTGAAACAACAACAACAACAAAACTATTAACAACAACACTATCATCAAAACCACCACTATCAACAACAGCAACAATACCATCAACAGCACTACAATCCCCAACAATATCAGTAGTCATGGATATCCGCATCAGAATTCTGGCCAACCAGCAGCAACACCATCTAAAGGCTTCATTAGTCTTTACTTTCTGTTGCTGTTCTGTGCCGTTCCTTTCTGTATAAAATATTTTGCAATTACTTTGTCTGTGAAAAAAATCAGCTGGCAACCTGTAGAATTGATTACACTTGTACATAAAATATCACAACACACTAATACATACACACTTTTGGCTGTCACTTAACGTTGAATTCTATTTTCTACAGATTCGTCCGCAACAGAACAGAACGAAAAAGTAAAAACTAACCACACATACAGATTTTCAACTCAACAGAAACAAAACAGCTGATTCAGAACAGAACAGCACGTACAAACTATTTCTGCCTTTATAATAATGATGCTCCCACAACTGAGCCTGATATGTGTACTAATTGTCCCAATTGCCAGACTACAATTGTAAAGTATCATGTTTGTAATTCCTTTTCACTTAAACTAAAACTTTATAAAATATTTGGCATTCGAAACGAAAATGTTATTAAAAAAAAGTTTAAATTTTTAATAAAAAATTCTTATTAAAAATCAAAAACGTTTAGAACTCATTCAGTCTTTTTTTAATACAAAACTCGCACTCAAGCCGAGATACCATTGTCGGCGTAATGTACCGATGTTCGTGGCCTTATTTCCCAACTAATTGATATCACTACCAGTTCTGCCAGAAAAATTTTGACTCTTGTCCCTAATTTAAAACGCCATGTGCCCAAAAATCCCCACTTCGACAGAAAAATCCTAACTTTTGTCCCCAAAAATATATCATTCATAAAAAACGATTATTAAGTCCTATCCGCAGGGATGCAAAATAAGATTTTCACAAAGTCACAAAAAAATTTGTACTTTTTTCAGTACGATTGACCAAATTCTTTATTTTTATTTTTTTTAATGTTTTTATTAACTTAAAACGTAGTCCTGATTCACACACAGTTTTTGATCAGTTTTTGTTCAATTTTCTTTTGAACCTGCATTTACGTTCATACACACCGTCAAGTTTGTTTCATCAAGTCTCATCAATTTGTGTTGTAGTAGAGTATTACGAATGACAAAATAAAACGAAAAAGCAAACTTGACTGGTACGGTCAAGTCTGTACCCCTTTCCATTCTCTTTTCCTCTCTCTCCTAAAAACTCAAGACTTGACGACTCAGACCTGACAGTGTATGAATCAGGACGTACATAAAATTATGTATGTGTGTAAAAACTTAACAATTAACAAAGAGGCACTTTCAAGTTTATTTATTATAATATTATTAATTAATACTATCAATTAATAATAATGTTTAATTTTAGAAGGTACATAAAAGAGTATTAGTTTTTGTGATCAGAATATAAAACTAAAATTTAGGATTTACTTTTCCATCCATTGTTTTGATTCGATTGGAGTCAGTCGAAGTAAATAATCTGAAGCAGATAATAGCAAAAAAAAATAAACAGCCCTATCGTGAACAGTTTTTCCCTCGAAATATTTTTCCTGTTCCCCACATTGCAATCGTGAATAATTTTGCCCACGAAATGTGTTGCCTTTCTTGATTCCCCTTATTGTGAATAATATTTTTCACATGGATTTTTTTACTTCGTTTTGTTCACAATACTTGCAATTATATATTAAAACTTATAAATAATCATTTTTAGGGAAAGATCAATAAATAATGTCCACGATTAATAACAATAATACCTTGGAACAACTTTTTTCATTGAATATGAATCTGTTTGGTTTACATGCCGTAAATTTTATGGCTGTGGTGTAAAAAAAATTTTTGCACCGCGCACAGTGGCACATTTTGTGAGTCGGCGGTCAAAATTCTATAACTTTTGACTGGGTTGATTTTTAATGATTTTTTTTTTAGATAGAAGACATCTTAATCTTCAATTTAATGTATTAACTTTAAAATCATGCCGTATTAAAGTACACTTATATATGATTGAAAAATGACTTTTAAAAATATAGGTATTATCGGCCTTAAGAAAAAATAAATTTGTGAATGTAGTGATTTAACATTGCATTTTATAAAAAGTAACGTTAACTGAACTAAAAAGTTACATAATTAACTAAGCCGTCCACCCGGGTCCATTTTGTTTTGACCTTTAGCCCTCTTCTCCAATGGACCACTTAGAATACGGGTTAGAAGCTCATAATTGTTTTAAATATATTAATATTGATATAATATTTAGCAAAACTAATCTTATTTTAGTCGTTGATATCCCTGTGCAATTTTAGGGTAATCGGTCCACATTTACTCATAGGGCCCTTGTAAGTCAAATTGCGTAAAATAGCCTTGGTGATCATAATTCACTAACAAATGTAAGTTCGACAGCTTTAAATGTTATTATTATATGAACAATTTAAATATATTTTAAACGTGAATCCACAACAGATATGTAGGAGATCCATATCCGAAAAAACGTTTTACCATAAATTCTAAGAAAATCTTTTTATTCCAAATAAAATAAAATTTCTTCTATAAATTTTCAATATTTATTGTGCTTGTTTGCTATAATTTTTATGTTAATTTGCATAGAATATATTTTTCATTTAACTGTCTTAGTGAAAATTTGATCTCCTATTCATCTGCAAGGAGTTGCTTGGCGCCTTTGTCCAATTCCATGGGGGTGGAATTCCATTTTTGTCGAATGCTGGATATATATGGATCAGAAGTGCACAGTAAAATATTAAAGAGGTCTTCATTGGTACTATATCTAGATATCTTTCTTGTGTTGTGCTCGCGAAAATATCTATAATCTTTGTTCCTTTTTTCTTGCGCTTCTTCAGAAAGATCTCCAATCGGAAGCATATTGTGTTGAATAATGTTTTCCCCACGATATATTATTTATGGACTATCGATGGCATATTCCTCCAATCATATTTTTCGTTGTATAGTTTCGCTGTTTCATTAGCATACTGACCAAATTTTCTTTCATTTACCTTTTTATTGCATGATATTACTTGCAGTATGATTTTGTCGCGTTTTATTAATTCAAAATCTACTACTGTAATAGCAGCAGCAGTTTCAGGATCAGAAAAAAATTTTCTTGCTGTGTTGCCATCATTTGTGTTTCCTTCTCCTTGCTTTGGCTGATCGATCAGTAAACCCAATTCTAAATATTTATCTTGTACGTGTTTCTTTTTTGGCTTTATTTTCGTCACTTTTTCGTACTGTTCCTTTAAAATCTAAATCATAGCTTAGCTTTAATATGTGTTCCATAAATCGAATTTTAGCATGGAGTGGGGACAAGCCAAACTCATAGGCTTCTTGGAAAGTGGTGTCTTCTGTTGGAAGTTGACTTAATTGGCTTGCAGTTCTTTTGCAAATAACACAGCTCGAAGATGATTTTGTTTCAGTTATGGCCTGTGCAACTTTTCCATCAATCATTGTAAGTAACATTTGATAATTTATTTGAATCTCTTGATCGTTAAGTAACAAAGTTATCGGTTGAAGTTTATCTATTTGTTGTTTAAGTTTAGATACTTCTTCTAATATTACATCCTTCGTTTCCTTCTTAAAAGCAAATTTAATTGGTATGCAATATTTTGTTGAGGAAGGTATTTCGTTTCTTTATATGTCAATATCGGTTTCTTTGCTAGTAGATGGCTCAAAATTAATGTTATTTGTTTTTAGTCTTAACGGAACAAAAGATATCATAAATAAGTCATAATCTGATATTTTTTCTGCATTATACTGATTATATCACTTTTGTCCAGAAGATCCATCGCATCCCCATTTAGAAATTAATTTTAGGCTAAAGTCACCAAGCTTTTTAATATTATCTGCGTCCAATGTATTCAACAATCTTTCCGCAGTATGATGTAATATGTCTTGCAATACCACATCTGCTGAACTTTCTGTAATGTTTACAGAATTTTGTGGTGGTAAACAATCTTTTTTAATTAAAACCAAATCTCTATATTCTGGATAAATGGATCAATGTTTTCCAACTGCCCGCTTTCGCAATTCCATATACTGATATTTTGTTAGCTTTAAGTCCAGAAATATTGAAAATGCTTCTTCAGATGTAAATTTTTTATCATCGGTTGGTGTTGGAATGCTCTTTAAAATCCTTTTTACATGCTTGGGGCTCGCTTTCATTACATTTTCTATTATATCAATTTTTTTAGTTTTATTTTTTGTTGGTCCTAGTTGATGGAAAACGTATCTTTAATTATTTCTTGAGAAAATTCTTCATTCATGCTTTGCAGCTTTCGTCTTTGGGACCTTTCACTATAATTGCCATAATTGCCAAGAATATGGCCATACGAAAACTTACTGCAAGTTACCTACAGTGTGTGTTATCTGCGGTGAATTGCATGGTACTGCTAGCTGCACTAAGCCAAAAGATCAAGCAGAAAAAAAATGTAGTAATTGTGGAGGTAATCACACAGCTAACTATAGAGGGTGCCCTGTATTTTCTTTCGTTAAACAGGCTATGGGTCAAAAACCCAAGTTAACTCCAGCTCTACAAGTAAACGCGAACTCCGACACTTTTGCTCAAATCAGCCAACCAGTTACTTCACGTGTATCGTATGCTGATGCTGCTAAGACTAGTTCAATTCCCACGCAAAATGTTCCAGCGCCAAATAATTCAACGACTTCAAACTCAAGCTTTAACTTTAGTCGCCTTGAAGCTACTATTGAGAATCTGGTGCTAACTATAAACAACTTTACTACAAATATGACAAGTATGATGCAAGAAATGCTGCGAATGCAGAATACACCGCTTCAAGCATTAGTTAATAAACCATGAATACGTTAAAAATATGTTTCTGGAACGCAAACGGCATTCGCCAACATAAAAATGAACTTGAGCACTTCCTCATGGAAAAAAATATTGATATAATGTTGGTTTCTGAGACTCATTTGACCTCAAGAAGCTTATTTAAAATAAATGGTTACACTTTATATGATACAAAGGACCCGAGAGAGAGAGCATGTGGAGGATCAGCAATTCTGATTAAGTTAAGACTCAAGCACTATGTCCTTGGCAACGTTAGTGAAGAATATTTGCAAGCAACGAATATTTTCGTAGAAAATTTTTGTACGAACTTCGTGATATCATCAATTTACTCACCTTCCAGATTTTCAGTTAGCGAAGATCAGTATGAGAAGTTCTACAAATCGCTTGGATCTTGTTTCGTGGCAGCTGGTGACTACAATGCAAAACATACGTACTGGGGATCGCGTCTTGTTACACCTAGAGGTCGAGCCTTGTTCAATACAATTTCAAAAATGGGCTTAGATGTCATTTCGAGTGGGGAGCCTACTTACTGGCCTACTGACGTAAGAAAAATTCCAGATGTTATAGATTTTTCCGTCACGAAAAATATTCATAGGGACTTAATTCATGTAGAGGCCTCTCTAGATCTGTCCTCCGATCACTCTCCAACAATAGTTACAATTTTCAACCCACTAATGAGTGATTTAACTAACTCATATGTGAAGATGATTAATGGAATCAACTGGCTGGTATTCAAAAAATATCTTAGTAGTCACTGCGTAGAAAACATTCAGCTTAGATCATGCGATGATATTGAATTTAACATTGCCAATCTTAACGAAAATATTAAACAGGCTGCTGAACACGCCACTACCCCGTATCCGCAGACCGGCTTTAACAGAATTTATTCTACGGAAATTGAACGTCTTGTATGTGAAAAAAGGAGAGCTAGAAGAGAATGGCAACAACACAGATCACCCCTAAATAAAATCAGACTTAAAGAATGTACTAAACGACTCAAAGAGCTGCTATCGTCGGAAAAAACTGCACTACTGGAAAAGTATTTAGAAGGTCTTGATGTAACGTCCGCATCTAATTACTCTTTATGGCGCGCTACTAGAAATCTTAAACGACCCGTTGATCTTAAATCACCATTGCGTACTGCGACCGGAGGCTGGGCAAGAAGTGATAGTGAGAAAGGTAACTTATTTTCTGAGCATTTAAAATCTGTATTCACTCCCAATTCATGTACGGGTGGTGCTGATTTACCGAGTGTAGTTTCTCTACCCCCTCGTCCCTTAAGGTTTAAGATGCGTGAAGTACAAAAAGTAATTGCTGAACTCAACCCGAAGAAAGCTCCTGGTATTGATGGCATTAGTAACAAAATGCTCATGAACTTGCCTCATATTGCAATAAGAATCCTGCTATTTACTTTTAATGCTATTTTAAGAATGCAGTATTTTCCACATAACTGGAAACTGGCCAAGATCAAAATGATTCCAAAGGCGGGCAAAGATCTTACCAAGACTGAGTCATATAGGCCTATAAGCTTACTATCTACAATCTCAAAGCTTTTCGAAAAGCTGCTCATGACTAAATTGTCCAAAATTTTAACTGATAATGGGTGCATCCCGGACCATCAATTTGGCTTTAGAAGTCAGCACAGCACGATTGAACAAACGCATAGACTGGTACAAGTTGTAAGAAGAACATTTGAAGAAAAGAAGTATTGTTCTGCTCTCTTTATTGATGTTTTTCAGGCGTTTGATAAAGTATGGCACGAAGGCCTAGTTTTAAAATTGAAGACATATCTGCCAATAAATATTCAAAAGCTTTTGTAAAGTTATATTATTGATAGGAAGTTCACTGTTGTGGAAGGAGAGTTCACGAGTGTGCCCGAATCTATATCTTCTGGTGTGCCCCAGGGTAGTCTTCTGGGTCCTGTCTTGTATTTAATATATACTTGTGATATGCCTGTGAGCAATAATATCCATATTTCTACTTTTGCCGATGATACAGCCTGTATGAGTGTGCACGAAAACCCTTATGAGGCATCCCGCAATCTCCAGGAACATATTACCCAGCTGGAAATATGGTTGAGCTTATGCAGAATTAAAGTCAATGAATAAAAGTGTGTCCATATAACGTTCACCCTAAGAAGAGATACTTGCTCTCCCATTCGAATCAACAATCAAAATATTCCTCAACATTCCCAAGTGAAATACCTTGGTATACACCTTGATCGAAGACTTACATGGAAACATCATATTGACTCTAAGTTAACTCAGATGAAACTTAAGTTAACTCAAATATATTGGTTGATTGGCAGAAACTCAACACTCAGCCTAGACTGCAAACTTTTACTGTACAAGTCGCTTTTGAAGCCAATATGGTGCTACGGAATTCAGTTACGGGGCACTGCTTCAGCTTCCAATGTTGAGAGAATCCAACGAAGGCAAAACAAAATTTTATGATTAATAACATCGGCTCCATGGTACATCCAAAATTCTATTATACATCGTGATTTAAATATGCCACTAGTGACTGAAGAAATTGCAAAATACGCAGGCAAATATTTAACAAAACTCGAATCACATCCTAATCCGCTTGCTCGTAATATTTTGAACTTTACTGGACACACCCGCTTAAAAAAGAGGGACACACGGGCTCTTATACCTAACACTCCAGATGGGACTACTTGAAAATACTTCCCACCCCCCTTTTTTTGATTATCACTACTAATGTATTATTTATAACTACCACTAAGTTTATGTCCGACACTGGTCGGGCCTAATAATTTTTTTTATAGATTTAAGATTTGAATACTTATTGTTAGTTCACATATGATATAATAAATAAATACATGCACTACAAAAAAAAAAAAAAAAAAAAAAAAGAACCACACAGGCGTTCAGGACCCGTACAGTGCCATAACTGTCAATAATATGGTTATGCGAAAACTTACTGCAAATTACCTACAGTTTATGTCATTTGCGGTGAATTGCACGGTACTGCTAGTTGTACTAAACCAGAAGATCAAGCAGAAAAAAATGTAGTAACTGTGAAGGTAATCACACCGCCAACTACAGAGGATCTCCTTTCTTTCTTTAAACAGACTATGGGACAAAAACCTAAGTTAGCTCCAGCTCAATCAGTAAACGCATACTCTGCCACACTTGATAATCTGGTCCCAACTATCAACAACTTTACAACAAATATGACTGCATGATGCAAGAAATGCTACGAATGCAGAATATACTGCTTCAAGCATTAATTAACAAGCCATGAACACGTTAAAAATATGTTTCTGGAACGCAGACGGCATTCGCCAACATAAAAATGAACCTGAGCATTTCCTTACGGAAAAAATATTGATATAATGTTGTTCTATGAGACTCATTTGACTTCGAGAAGCTTTTTGAAAATTAATGGCTACACTATATATGATACAAAGGACCCTAGAGGAGGGAGAGCATGTGGTGGATCTGCAATTCTAATTAAGTCAAGACTCAAACACTACATATGTACTTGACAACGTTAGTGAAGAATATATGCAAGCAACGAATATTTTTGTAGAAAAATTATGTTCGAATTTCGTGATATCATCAATTTACCCACCTCCCAGATTTTCAGTTACCGAAGATCAGTATGAGAAACTCTACAAATCGCTTGGATCTTGTTTCGTGGCAGCTGGCGACTACAATGCAATACATACGTACTGGGGTTCGTGCCTTGTAACACCTAGAGGTTGAGCTTTGTTTAATACAATTACAAAAATGGGCTTGGATGTTATTTCGAGTGGGGAGCTCACTTACTGGCCTACTGATGTTACCGTATGTTCTAGATTTTGGCGTTATGAAAAATATCCATAGGGACTTAATTCAAGTGGAGCGTTCTCCAGGTCTCTCCTCCGATCACTGTTACAATTTTCAACCCTCTAAAGAGTGATTTAACTAATTGATATGTGAAGGTGATTAATGGGGTCAACTGGCTAGGATTCGAAAAATATCTTAGTAGTCACAACGTAGAAAATATTCAGCTAAGATCATCTGATGATATTGAATATAACATTGGAAATCATAACGAAAATATTAAACAGGCTGCTGAAAATTCCACTACCTCTTATCCGCAGATTAGCCTTAATATAATTTATTCTACGGAAATTGAAACGTCTTGTATGTGAAAAAAGGAGAGCTAGAAGAGAATGGCAACAACACAGATCATCCCTAAGTAAAATCAGACTTAAAGAATGTGCTAAACGACTCAAAGAGCTACTATCGTCGGAAAAAACTGCATTACTGGAAAAATACTTAGAAGGTCTCGATCAGGCTTATGAACAGCAACGTGTGGTTGATAAGAGAAATTTTTACAACAGAGTTGATAAATCGGTATTACGAAATGTTTGCGGTTGAAAAGAGTTATCAACAATAATTTATCAACCATCAACTACAAAATTAATATTGTGAATAGCTATCAACGGAAATTTATTCTCTTTTTTCAACTACAAAATATTAGGAGAAAAATATTCAATCGAACTTATTTTGAAAATAAAATTTGTCTACTAATTTCTATTTTTGGCATTTGATAGCTGTTATATTTTTTTCCTTCAAATGCATTTTTTTTTTTTTTTGCCAAGATTGGAAAATGATTTATGGATGCTGCGCGGATCGTCATCCACACCGTATGATGGGCTCCGCCTTACGTAACGTATACCGACTAAAAACCCACTTTGTTGCTCTTGGGATGTGTTGCCCACCTGGGGACCGCTGTGGCATTACTTCCAGGTGGATCCTGTGACTACTGTGACTTACGTGGTGATCTGAAGAGCTTTGCGCTTCATCTAGATCCTTTTTCTTTGAGCGAAGTACTTGTTTGCTGTACTTGGCTACCGCTTTCCATGCTTCTGCGTGACTGATCATTTTTGTCAACCAGATTGTCGTAACAGTACCAATTTGCGTCTCCAGCTGTTCGCGGCTGACGGACCAAGTTTGGCCGTCCATCTGCCGTTTCTGTCTTCGTTCCAGCGAGACTGCCACGCCTCGATGGTTTCGTATCTGGCGTCTGATAGCGAAAGTGTCCACTGCCATTGTTTGTTTTGCGTTGAAAATTTTCATACGTTCTGTTGCCTGTAGATCAATGGGTATCATTCCAGCTATTACAAATACAGTGGTTGCCGATACCGTTCGGTACGCCGCACAGTGGTACATTTTGTGAGTTGGCTGTCAAAATTCTATAACTTTTGACTGGGTTGAAATTTTTTAATAAATTATTTTTTGTTGGATAGAAAACATCTTAATCTTCAATTTAATGTATTAACTTTAAAATCGGGCCTTATTAAAGAACAGTTATATATGACTGAAAAATGACTTAAAAATATAGATATTATCGGCCTTAAAAAAAATAAATTTGTGAATGTAGTGATTTAACATTGCATTTTATAAATAGTAACGTTAACTGAACTAAAAAATTAGATACTTAATTAAGCCGTCCACCCGGGTCCATTTTATTTTGACCTTTAGCCCTCTTCTCCAATGGATCACTTAGAATACGGGTTTGAAGCTCATAATTGTTTTAAATATATTAATATTGATATAATATTTAGCAAAACTAATTTTATTTTAGTCGTTGATATCCCTGTGAAATTTTAGGGCAATCGGTCCACATTTACTCATAGGGCCCTTGTAAGTAAAATTTCGTAAAATAGCCTTGGTGATCATAATTCACTAATAAATGTAAGTTCGACAGCTTTAAATGTTATTATTATATGAACAATTTAAATATATTTTAAACGTGAATCCATAACATATATGTAGAAAATCTTTTTATTCCAAATAAAATAAAATTTCTTCTATAAATTTTCAATATTTATTGTGCTTTTTTGCTCTAATTTTTATGTTAATTTGCATAGAATACATTTTTCATTTAACTGTCTTAGTGAAAATTTCATCTAAGTATGTCTCCTGTTCATCTTCAAGGAGCTGCTTGGCGTCTTTGTCCAATTCCATGGGGGTGGAATTTAATTTTTGTCGAATGCTAGAGATATATGGATCAGAAGTGCACAGTAAAATATTAAAGAGGTCTTCATTGGTACTATATCTAGATATCTTTCTTGTGTTGTGCTCGCGAAAATATCTATAATCTTTGTTCCTTTTTTCTTGCGCTTCTTCAGAAAGATCTCCAATCGGAAGCATATTGTGTTGAATAATGTTTTCCCCACGATATATTATTTATGGACTATCGATGGCATATTCCTCCAATCATATTTTTCGTTGTATAGTTTCGCTGTTTCATTAGCATACTGACCAAATTTTCTTTCATTTACCTTTTTATTGCATGATATTACTTGCAGTATGATTTTGTCGCGTTTTATTAATTCAAAATCTACTACTGTAATAGCAGCAGCAGTTTCAGGATCAGAAAAAAATTTTCTTGCTGTGTTGCCATCATTTGTGTTTCCTTCTCCTTGCTTTGGCTGATAGATCAGTAAACCCAATTCTAAATATTTATCTTGTACGTGTTTCTTTTTTGCCTCTCTTTTGGCTTTATTTTCGTCACTTTTTCGTACTGTTCCTTTAAAATCTAAATCATAGCTTAGCTTTAATATGTGTTCCATAAATCGAATTTTAGCATGGAGTGGGGACAAGCCAAACTCATAGGCTTCTTGGAAAGAGGTGTCTTCTGTTGGAAGTTGACTTAATTGGCTTGCAATTTTTTTTTTTTGCAAATAACACTGCTCGAAGATGATTTTGTTTCAGTTATGGCCTGTGCAACATTTCCATCAATCATTGTAAGTAACATTTGATAATTTATTTGAATCTATTGATCGTTAAGTAACAAAGTTATCGGTTGAAGTTTATCTATTTGTTGTTTAAGTTTAAATACTTCTTTTAATATTACATCCTTCGTTTCCTTCTTAAAAGCAAATTTAATTGGTATGCAATATTTTGTTGAAGGTATTTCGTTTTTCCATATGTCAATATTGGTTTCTTTGTTAGTAGATGGCTCAAAATTAATGTTATTTGTTTTTAGTCTTAACGGAACAAAAGATATCATAAATAAGTCAGAATCTGATATTTTTTCTGCATTATACTGCTTATATCGCTTTTGTCCAGAAGATCCATCGCATCCCCATTTAGAAATTAATGTTAGGCTGCAGTCACCAAGCTTTTTAATATTATCTGCGTCCAATGTATTCAACAATCTTTCCGCAGTATGATTTAATATGTCTTGCAATACCACATCTGCTGAACTTTCTGTAATGTTTATAGAATTTTGTGGTGGTAAACAATCTTTTTTAATTAAAACCAAATCTCTATATTCTGGATAAATGGATCAATGTTTTCCAACTGCCCGCTTTCGCAATTCCATATACTGATATTTTGTTAGCTTTAAGTCCAGAAATATTGAAAATGCTTCTTCAGATGTAAATTTTTTATCATCGGTTGGTGTTGGAATGCTCTTTAAAATCCTTTTTACATGCTTGGGGCTCGCTTTCATTACATTTTCTATTATATCAATTTTTTTAGTTTTATTTTTTGTTGGTCCTAGTTTATGGAAAAACGTATCTTTAATTATTTCTTGAGAAAATTCTTCATTCATGCTTTCCAGCTTTCGTCTTCGGGAACTTTCACTACACTCCTCAACTGGTCTGGCAGGTCGGCCCACATTTGCTGGTTTTGGTTGGTTTTCAAATACAAGTTCGCTTGTAAGCCATTGTGTGTTGCAGTTAAACATTTTTTCCTTATTTCTATAACATTCATTATACCGTGTATTTAATCGCGTTAAAAAATTATTAATTTTTTTAAATGGTCGCACAACTCAAAATAAGGGTCTTTTAAAATGTGTAATATAACATCGTTTTTGTTTTTTTGTTCAAAATAAAGTTTAGCAAGATCGTTATAACTGAACTTAGCCATCGTTTTGACAATACTGATCGTCTTTATTAATTTTGTCTGTTTTTACACACATCAAGTTTTCTTGAAGCAGGTATGTGTTTCAACGAGAGAGAGGAAAGAAGAAAGAAGAGGAGTACATTCATTCTCATATTCAAAACTCATTAAAAACTTGAACACAAACTATGTGTCTAAACAACCGGGCAGGTTTAAAAGAGAATTAAAGAGACCTGCTTCAAGAAAACCTGATGTGTCTATCGTATTTTAATCTTTATATGGACAGCAGCTACCTGGGTACACAATAAAGTTATAACAAAAGGTCGAATATATCAGTCCAAATACAACAACTCATGTACCTACCCCCGCTTATATGTAACTATAAATTTTTTAATGGCCTAAATTATAAAAATGCATTTAATGCATTATAATAACAGTCTTTCATTATACCCTTTTCATTAATAAAACTTCTTCGAAAAAAAGAAAAACATACACACAATACACACACAAACACATGTAGATATACCGCACTCCCATACCTAAAATATCCGACATGCAAGCAGTAAAATCATTGTAGTTCCTAGATATGCAAATATAAATTTAAAAAGTTAGCATATAGCATAGCTCAAAGTACGTACTATAACACGTTATAAGTAATTTTACGAAGTTTTTCGCAGAAAAAAAGTTGCGTTCCACTGAACATCGAGATTTGGGTATATTTTATACCTTTATTACAATCCCCAAATCTGGGACTCGAGCAAAGTAAGGCACGATTTTTTTAATTTATTTTATAAGTTAAGAAATGTTATTGTGTGAAGAAAAAATTTTTTTCCAAAAATATATAAAACCAAAAAAGTTATGCCCACTTGAAGTTCCAAAATTTTCTAAAATATTTTGAATTTCAGCTTCTCTTAAAAAAGCGCGTTTTTGATCACCCTATTCGAAGAGAAATAATCGAAATAAAAACTTAAATTTCTGTATTTCGAGGTTTCTATGCATTTACTTTTATATAAAAAAAAAATAAATCGGTGACCCAAAAAAAATTTTTTTAAGACTTTTGGCCGCCATCTCTTCAAATGTGCCACTGTGCGGCGCCTAAGACAATTAAAAACTTTACACTGTATAACATTACATTCGAAACCCAAAATATGTGTATCTCTTATTATTAAACTTAATTTGTCTTCTTCCCGTTTTTTTACATTCACTACGCATTGATAGCGGGTACAAACGTTCCCATCAAATTGAAGATTGCAAATTTCCCTTCATGGGGAATGAAAATTTCATGGGAACAAAAATTTCACATTTTTTTCACGATAGGCGTGAATACGAATTTATGAAGATATTACATAAATACATACATTCTTGCAATCGAAATATTCTAAATAATTTCCCAGTCCAAAACTTCATAGACATCTGTCCTCTACAACTCGCTTGTACATATTTTCCGATTTGAACTTTTTATAATTTCTTCAGGAAGGAAAATCAAATTAATGACAGTAGATCTTATAAATATTTAAATGTGATTTTATTCTTATCAAAGATTCTAACATTTCATATTGCAGATTAATTTGGTTTTGGTAGTCGTCATGCATGAAAATATTCTCTGCACAAACTCATTACTTATTGACACTATCAACAGGTTGAACACAGCAGCTGCAATCTCACGAAAGAAGTAATTTCCGACATTATCTTCGTACTGATATACTATTTCCCAAAAGCCAAATATGTCTTTAGGAAAAGTTTGATTTGTTTGTTTCCGCCAATCGATGTAAGCAATTTTATTCCATTGGTTTACATACACACCTCCTGGGAGAAGAATATTTGTTCATGCCTTCATTGAGTTGTATGTAAATTGAAAACTTTAAACGTGTTTTCTGCAAAACTAGTTTTTTTGAGTTATGACACTTTTGAACTGGATGTGCGAATTGCACAATTAAAACTTTCAACAGTAATTTTTCTATGGGAATTGTTACAATTTAAGTTTAAAATTTTTTAAACGCACTAATAATCCCAAATTAATACTTTACTTATTAAGTAAAATATTTTTTTATTAAAAATACATTGAAATTGATTATTGAGGGGCTTAGCTGGATCCTATGCGCATTTCACTGTTGCTAATGCAGATCATCAGGGAACCTTTACCCAAAGCTTCTTACAACAACTAGAGTTATTATATTATAAACTTTCATTTAAACAAATGAGAAGCTCATACCAAATAACAAAGTTGAAACACTAATTATTAACTTGACTGCACCCGGTCAGAAAAATACTTGTGTGGCAACACTCTATTGTTAAATAGCTCTTGTTGTTATTTACATTTATTTTCTTTTACATACTCTTACGACTACAATTTGAAGCTGAAAAAAAGTCATCCAATATAGCAATGGTAAAGTAAGAAAATAAAAAACATGTTGATTATTGAGTTCTTGTTTCAACCTTGTTATTTATTATGAGCTTCTCATTTGTTTAAATGAAAGTTTATAATATAATAACTCTAGTTGTTCTAAGAAGCTTTGGGTAAAGGTTCCCTGATGACCTGCATTAGCAACAGTGAAATGCGCATAGGATCCAGCTAAGCCCCTCAATAATCAATTTCAATGTATTTTTAATAAAAAAATATTTTATTTAATAAGTAAAATATTAATTTGGGATTATTAGTGCGTTTAAAAAATTTTAAAAGTAATTTTTTTTTTCAAAAGAAAAAAGTTTTAATTGACAAAAGGCCGGGGCACAATGAATCCGTCATACGTTAAACTTCGCCGTTTTCAACTGACATTAACGCAACGACGGAGAAGGTTGGCACAATGAGTACTTTATTGACGGAAGCATTTGAAAAGCTTCAATAGGTCGATTCTCCATTTTATTTATTAAATTCAACTTTTTGTATTTATTTCGTTTATTTCTTTGTTTTAATTTTATTTTTTGTATAACTAAACACAAAAATCTACATCAGAACATAGCAAAAAAAGCAACCAATATCTGTCAATAATACTCAACGTACACAAAAAGTTAAAAGTTGACGAAATTTTGCATTTTGCGTTGACGGACACGTGCTGAATGTAACAGACCTCATAAGAAACCACGTATTTCAACTTAGCTGTCAATTGAAAAAGTTTAACGCATGACGGATTCATTGTGCCACACTACTCTAAAAGATTTTTAAAACTGAAATGTTACCATTACTAAAATATTATGTCAACATCCACGATTATTTTCCTGACAAATGCAAATTGTTAGAGCTCAAAATGAAAAGTCCCCAAATCCCTCCCCACGAAATTCTGCCACCAAATTAGAGGCGAAATCCCTATTTTGGGGACAAATCCCCTAATCCGGTGGCACTGATCACTACAGTGATATCATCTGTAAAACAACGGTGATTTAAGAAAGAGAATTAAAACTATGCGTATTTTTTTAAATAAGAGAAAACATGTTTTGGAATTAAAACGAACTTATTTCGATTTCAAAACTTTTTTTACTCATTTTAAAACATATTTTGTACATTTATTCATCACATTTCGATACCTGTTTGTACACACGTACATAAGTCTCTAAAATACTTAAAGCTATGTAGAAAAAAATAACAAAAACAAAACCAGTCTTCTCTGGACAATAAACATAAAAACAAACAGAAAACCAGTCTTCTCTGGATAATAACACCTTCTTAGGTTAACTTAAAAATGAATCACTAACTGCCTTATTCATAGTAAGGCAGTTGCGTTTTAGACAACATCGAATTATTCATTTTTTAAATTCCTTAATTTAATTTCTTCAAATTCAATTTGGAGCTTTGTACAGGGTACGATGGTACCCAGTTTTGAAAAGTAAGAAGATAATTTATACTAAAAAAGTACATGTGGTTATTACTGTTGTAATATTTGTTGTAGAAATGCGGCTACCTGATTGCTGTGCCTTGATGTTGAACATTCAGCCCTGTAAAGTTCTTATGGGAAGATTTTATCATCTTGCCAAATTGATGAAAGCGCTGATTTACACGGGCATAATTGTGCTGGCATAACATGCCAGTTTGTTGGTGAGAGAGGCAAAGAGAGCAGTTTTGCGGTTGGCATAACTTTTCAACCAGCTACAACCCCGCATTAGCAGCATAAAATCAATAAATACACAACTTAAAAAACAGCAAATGTTAAATGAATACTAAAAACACTAACACACACAAAGCTGTGTATACGTATACATTTTGTGCCAGATGAATTAGTCTCGTGTAATTTGGAAAAGAACAAAAATTGTGCGGCTTAAAAATTGTTCTCGTCTAAACTACCTCAAAGATGTGAGTAAATGTGAAAAGGCTATTAGGACACCTGGTTAGAACTATGCTGCTTAGCTATATAAAATAATTTCATGTATTAAATAATAATGCAATAAAAATATTTGTATTTTTGAAACTATTTATTTATTATTATTATGTGACGCGCTAATGACCTAAGGCTAAAAACCGGTTTTGCTCAGGAGAGCAATTTTAGAGATTTAAATACGTGTATATTTGGTGTACCATCACTGAATAAAATGCGCATATCTCTGGGAGGGAACACTTTTGGGGCATGGGATCGGTCTCGTTCGATGCTCAGATGTTGTCCACATAAAAAAAAGTGAAAATTGATTTTTTACCCTTAGGTCCCTTTCTCTACACGCTGTCACATATATAAAAGAGGATGTGTGTATGTATGTATGTAACGTATGGACTCCAAAACGGCTGGGCCGATTTTGATGAAATTTTCAAGGAATCTTCAGAATATTCAGGCGGGTGACACTGAGAAGTCTGATTTTTTATTTTCGGTCTGTGGGCGGAGGGGCGTGGCAAAATCCATTTTTCATATTGCACCACCAATGCCATATATATATATATATATATATATATATATATATATATATATATATATATATATATATATTTATTTTTTTTAAATTTTTTTTTCTTTTTTTTTTGAAAGCTGTTGTCATGTTTTTCAAAACGAGATATCAAACTCTTAAATCGGTTATGTAGTTCCGAAGATATTTACAAAAAACCTATGTTAATAATGATCCAATATCAAAATTTTAAAACTTTCGAAATGTTGCATTAAAAAATCCGAGTTTTCGGTTTATTTACAAAATATTTACATCATTCGATAACACGATGGGGGTAGCGAAGCACACCGGGTATAGCTAGTTATTTATAAAACAAAACAAATTCGCCGCAAATATTTGTATGTGTGGACATTTCGCATATGTAAACACAGACTTATTACCCATATTTTTTTAAGTTCTTATTAGTAAGCCATTTGTCATCTCCTTCTTTACAAATAAAGAAAACGGAAACTAAAAAATGGAAACAAAGAAATCAAAACAAAAATAAATTTATGTTTTTTATTGTGTTTTACATTGGCTATTTATGGTCAGATTTCTTGATTTTTAGGATGCAAATAAAACCAATTTATTTCATCTTTTTTCTCAACGTTTCGTCAGCTTTTTTCCGACGTCTTTAGGAGAATTTTTATTTTTAAATTCTGGCAACCATTCAAGCATATGGTATGCCAATGGGTAACCCATTATCACCGACGATAGCAGATATTGTTTTGGACACATTGTTAGACGATATTATTAAAGAATTGAAGACAAAACACATATACATAAAATTTATTTGTAAGTATGTCGACGACCTATTTGCGGTTATTAAAAAAGCGGACATGAAAATCGTATTAAAAACTTTAAACTCATATCACAAAAGTCTGCAATTCACTGTTGAGATAGAAGAAAACAACGAAATACCATATTTGGATATGAAAATAATAAAATACAACAACAAATTAATAACAGACTGGTATGCAAAGGAAACCGCATCTGGCAGATTAATTAATTACCATTCCACCCAACCGATGATAATGAAAATAAATACGGCGACGAATCTAATTAACAAAATTCTCAACATTAGTGACAAACGATTCAGAAACAAAAACATCAGTATAATAAGAAACATAATGACAAAAAACAACTTCCCGATATACATTACGAACAAACTATTAAACAAATGCTTAAATAAAAACCAAACTGGAAACAATCACCCTTATTCTATTTGGCGTCGGCAACATCGTCGTCAATTTTGAAACAACATCAATATAACACAAGATCAATGCTAAGTTTGTATTCCCTAAAAGTGTTATGACGACGTTGCCTGTTTATCGATAAATACAATACACATATCTATTATTTCAGTCAGCTGATTCATTTTGTGTACTATTTTTGGTAAAAGTGTTTTTGAATAAGCAAAAGCTTTGTAAATAAATTAAAATAAAATGTTTTTCTTTCCTATTGGGACGATGAAAATAAAAAAATTTAATAGTGAAAATAAGATTTCTCAGACAAAATTCATGCATTTGCCAGTTACCCAAGGAAAAGTAAGTGATAAATTCCGTCATGTTTTTGGAAAATAATGAATAATGTTCATCCTTTTAATATTTTCAAGTTATTTTCGGCTGAACAAAACATCATTTAGGCAAGTATTGGACAAAATACATATAGCCTATTTTTTGAAACAAAAGGGTTCAGATCAACGTTTATTGGAGATTGGAGCTTCCTCCAAAGCAGCTCAGTGCTAATTGCTTATATATTCCGCCTCCAGTTGCTTCACACTCAGCACTGTTTGCAGCCTTTTTTTAATTTAAACCTCAAGTCCCCACTGTACCTTGAAATAATTAAGAACATTACCTCTGCGGAATCCTCTAGCAAAAAAAGGAATTTTTTTCAACTCTTTCACAAGCTTTTCAAATTGGTTGGGGCTAGTCATTTTAATTTCGTCCATATATTTTTCACTTTTTTAAGAAATTTTTTTAAATAAATACGTACATTTTTATGTCTACTTTGGTACTTCTTATATTTCACTTTTTTAACATTTAAATTATTTTTCAAATTCGTTGAGACATGAACACAACAGAGCACGACATCAAAAACAGTGACGACAAAATGAACGGCAACATCAACATCAATTTTTCTTACAGAATACTAAAAATTTGCTGACAGTCATCGATAAATGGCAATACTATCTACAGGAATACCGATTTGCCAAAAAACATTAAAAACGACGTTGCGATATGTTGCCGAATAGAATAAGGGTGAATAATAATGGAGTAGTAGAAAAAGTTTTTTACAGTGTACCATATGTTCCAAAGTTGACCGAAAACAAAACATTAAAACATATGATAAATGATAAAACAACAATAGTCACACATAGATCAAACAAGACACTGAGACATCTTTTTACACAGGAAAGAACAAAAATTGACAAATTAGAAACAGACAATGTTGTATACGAAATAACTTGTCAAGGAAATGAAACAGAAATGTGCAATAAAGTACACGTAGGAACAACAAAACGAAAACTCGGGACCAGAGTATCAGAACATGAAGCAGACATAAACAAAGGAAAGGAGACAACAGCTCTAGCCAAACATGTGAAAGAAACGGGACATAAAATAGATTTTAAAGGGGTCAAAACATTAGATATAGAATAGAAAGCGAATAAAAGATATACACTGGAAAGCCTACGAATACAGCAACATATTAAAAAATCCATCAACACAAAAGAAGACAAAGACAACACCAAACTGCAATATTCAATTGCAATAACCTGACAAGTGAAGTTCTGTGATATTAGTTTTAAGTTTGCCTGTGATATTTTGCATTATTTATTATTATTCAAATTATACAATTAATTGTTCGTGCTGTCCAGTTTTTATAATTTATTTAATAATGTAACTGAAGATCGTAAGTCAAACATAAAAATTAATATTACAAAAATGTAACAAAAAAATAATAAAAAACTTGTAATTTGTTGCCAGAATTAAAAAATAAAAATTCTCCTGAAGACGTCGGAAAAAAGCTGACGAAACGTTGAGAAATAAATTGGTTTTATTTGCATCCTAAAAATCAAAAAATCTGACCATAAATAAATAGCAGTAGTAGTGAAATCCCACTCCTGGGACAATTAAAATTGTTAAATTGTTGCTGAAATTGTTAAATTTGGGTAATTAAAATTTGAAAATTGTTAAATTCTTGGAAATTTGTGTTTTTTTGTTTACATAAGGAGTTTTTTGTTTACATTAGGAGTTTTTTGTTTACATTAGGAGTTTTTGTTTACATTAAGTGTATGTCTGTCTGTCGGTCTGTCTGTCTGCCTGCCTGACCGTGGGAAGTTTGTGTGTGGAATATTTTGTGTGAATGTATTAAGGCGGTTCATAGTTTGGCGGTTTTTATGTGTGTATGTGACGACGGGGAAAATCATGAAAATGGTTTTTCCTAATGCTGACGGAAAATCATCTAATGATTTTTCGTAATTCCGAAGGCAAAACATGATAATTTTTCGTAATACCGAAGGCAAAACATGATAATTTTTCCTAATGCCTACTGTAATACATGATAATTTTTCCTAATGCCTACTGCAATACATGATTATTATTTTTTTCAAATGCCGACGGCAAAAAATGAATATAATTTTTTCAAATGCCGACGGGAAAATGATTTTTCCTAATGACGACGGGAAAACGTGAAAGTTATTTTTTCTAATGCTAATGTAGGTGTTGCTAGACTGTGGGAATTTAAGGCTGACCGTGATTTGAGTGGGCGGCGTTGTTGCCGTAATATGTAACCATAGGAATTTGTGGATGTGTCTGTCTGTCTGTGAGAATTTAGGTGAAGGTTTGATTGGCAGGGGCGGGGTGTAGTTGAGGTAGATCGATTGCGTGTGTAGTTGTGTGTGAATGTGTATGTATGTGTGTGTGTGTGTGTGTGTGTGTGTATGTTTGTAGGAATTTCAATGTGTGTATTTCTGTAGGAGCTTAAGGCTGATTGTGATTTATGAGGGGTGAGGTGTTCTAGTAATATGCAACCGGGGGAATCTGTGTGTTTGTATGTCTGTAGGAGTTTAAGGCTGACCATGATTTGGGTGGGCAGGGTTGTTGACGTAATATGTAGCCATGGGGATTTGTGAATGTGTCTCTCTATAGTAGTTTAAGGTTGATCGTGATTTGAGGTGGGTAAGGATGTTGTTGAGGTAAATTGGTTATGCGTATGTATGTATGTATGTATTTTTGTAAGAATTTAAGATAATTGTGATTTATTAGGGGCGAGGTGTTCTTGTAATATGTAGCCGTGAGAATCTATGTGTATAGACGTCTGTAGAAGTTTAAGACTATCTGTAATTTCAGGTAGGTGAGAGTGTTGTGTTGTTGAGATTAATCTTATATATTGTATATGTATGTATGATCATGGGAATTTGTGTATGTATATCTGAGGGAGAATTTAAGGCTCGTCATGATTTGCAAAAGGTGGGGTGTTGTTGAAATTTTCTTGGATATTTCTTATATGAATTCTGCTATGTGTGTGTATTTGAGCTGGTATTTATATGTAGGTAGAAATAAATTGTTTTCAACATCGACATTTGGTACTATAAAATACTATCATATATCTGGACTTCCCTAATCCTAGTATGCTTTTATACTTACGATTGCTTTATATTTTCTCATGCTTAAATTTGTCTCGCGTTGAAGTCGGTCTGTGTGAAATTTGTTTATATTACAGATTTTGTTTATTTAACTACATTCGTCTTCTTTGACTGAAAGAGTTATCTACACACAGAGAAAAACCAACTTGAAATCAGTAAGAACCATGCTGAATTAATAAGAACGATTAGCGAAGGTTTAGTCATATTGAAATTTCTTATTTCAATATGGACAAAATATTAATTTACAGTATTCATTTATTAAACTCATTAGTTTGTAGATATCTCAATATACATTTTCTATTATATTAAAAATTATTGAATTAATGTGATGAATTCTTATTTTTAAGCTGCAGATTTTCCCTGAGTGTATGGATTGTTTATATTTGCATTGTGCTTTAACTAAACGACGCTTCATATATTTTCATGATGTAGATCTAATAAATACTTAAGCATTGATAAGAAATTTGATATGTATACATACATATCTACAAATTGATTTTATGTATGTATGTATGTATGTATGTACATATATATGTACATACAAATAAGTGTTCAACTCAATCTTTGAATACATTTTTTATTTTATTTTTTGTCATGTGATGTCTGTTGTTGGTGAAATTAAAAACATTTTAATTTTTATCTGCGTTTACTTAAAAGTTTGTGAGGATTTTCTGTTGTAAGTTGAATTCTTGAAGATATGTACTTACATACTCTATAGTAATAGTAACTATAATAGAAATATTTCTTATACTTAATTTACAGTTTTTTAGAGTATAGGGTATAAAATTTTTTCTAGCTATAGCCTTCTACATTTATTTTGGAAAACTTGCTTTGCTTTTTAAAAATGTATAAACATTTTTAAATGAAACTGATCCGGCACTCCAGCTTAGGTACTGATAGTTTTTTTTTTGTTGTTAGTTAACTTACTTATTTTTTATTGATAAACATTGGAAATCAAAAGGGAGTTTTATATTGTAATTATTATTTTCATAATTGTTGAAAACAATCGCTGCTTTTTGTTTGTTTTTTGCGATGAAATCATTTGAATTACTTTTGCAACTTTACGCGTTTATAAAAATTATGTTATTTTCTATATTTCTTAATTTATAAGACTTTTAGACTTTGTCCTTTAGGGGTTATATATTCTATTATACGATTATGAATAAGAATGCAGTAAGCTGATGTATTTGCTTACTGCTTCAAATTAAAATTTTATTAAATTGAATAAAAGGAGTTTTTTTTTCTTAAACTCTGATGCAGTTAGAAGCGCTAAGGATTCTTTCATATAACAGCTTTTTTGAAATTTTTGATACATAGTATAATATAGAATTGGATAACATTTATTTTTAATTTTTATGTTAAGAAGTACGGGTATGAGACTGAATTTAAATGTACTTTTAAATTAGTTAAATCATAATGAACAAACATATTTTCTTCTTTAATAGCGATCAACAGAAAACGAACTCGTTTTCATATAATTTAGGTATACCCTATCGACGGCTTCTCTAGGATACAAGATGACTTTGTATGACGAAATTTCTGTTGCTTTATACTGATAATATGTTTACATTAATAAGATACATATACATATGTTTATTTTATGAACGGTGAGCACCTATGGCTTTTATTTAATGCTTTATATGACTTTTTTTTTCATTTTATTAAAGTTCAGCGTATTGTATATATATTTCTGAAATGTTTAAGTGTGTTTTGTGTGCCCATCGGGCAGAGTGTACGTATTAGTTGGTCAGTCAGTCTCTATTTTTATTTATTTTTTTTTTTCTTCTAATGTGCCACTCCTTTTTCAGATTTTACTACTTGGAATAGAGAGTTTTTGTCTAATTTTTTGGTGGGTATATACATTAGGTATGTAGAAATGAGTTTAGATACAAAGAAATGCATGTTTAATATACAACTATTGTATCAAATCGATCTCAAATAACTCAGTTACCTCTACCAGCAATTCGCCGTTGGTGTATTCATAAAGTGTTAGAAACAATGAAATATCTATGTTTTGAGAGAATTTTTCCCCTCAAGTATTTCTACATGAGGTTTGAGGGGTCGGTCAATCACTGTCGCATTCATATGTAATGATTATTCACTTAAAAAACGTCATCATCACCATCAATCATCTCCGTATACAATACATTCATGAGTTGGGTTGATCCAGATACAATTGCTGTCTCATCACCTTCTAACAGCTTTATATATTTTGCTAGTATGCATGCCTTAGCATGCTTCTATCGATAGTGACGTAAGAGTCCGAGATGTAGTAGTGTTACAATTAAAAATCTTTACTATTAGAATTTACCAGTTCGCTCTTTTGAATTTTTGCAAAGTAGATACATATGTATGTATTTCATTGACCACAAAATCATAAAATTTCTTTGCTTACAAAATTGTATGACGTGAGGATTTTTTTTTTTTTTTTTTTTTTTTAATTATACATGCTTCGGCATGCTTTCATTTTTTTTCTATAAATTTATGTAATACTCATACAGATACAGATATAAAGTAAGATCTGTTTACTGTACATTTTAAAATTTATGTATGCTTCAGCATGATTCTAGTTGAAGCGTATATTCATTCACTAAGTTTGTTTGATACTTATTCATACACATGTACATTCTTAAAGATTGGATATCAAAGTCCAATTTCCGTAGTTTATCTATATTTTCTAAAGATCTGATAGCTAAAGTAATAAATAGAGTGAAGATCTTCTATAATAATCCCATTTTCATATTGTAAAATTTTGCGTGCTAGCGCTTTCGATGGGAAAATATACATACAACTTTATAAAAAGTGATAATATGATGTGCTGCTGAATATTGCACTATGTTATAGTTCATTTTAAACACTGAAGTTTTAGCAATATTTCATTCAGACCAACAAGTTTAGAGAATTCCACTACATTTAGTTAATTATCTTTCTTAAGACCCATCATTCCTAATCAATCCTACAAAAAACAATACAAACTAGATTTTTCGTTTTAATTTTATTTTTATTAAATTCAACATTCATTCTTCAAATTACTTTATACTATATTAAGTAGCTTTTCCTCATTTGTTGAGTTGACTTTAATAGGAGACATTTTAATGGTACGATGAACTTTTCTATTGCATGCATTGAGTAAATCTTTATACATACCAATCCACTTATATGAACCATTAAAGCTAATTCTTTTCACATCATACCTTTCAATGATCTATTAAATCATTCTAATATTGATGCTTTCATATTAAGTAATGTTTAATCTTCTATTTATGTATGAGTTTTCCCAAGTATTTATTAAAAAATTCTTTAGAATCATCTGTTTGTAAGTTTTTTGGTACCCGTACCACTTCAAAAATATTTTCCATTGCCTTGGTTTTTAGAGTGCAGCTTTTATTTTCAGCTGAACTTTGAGAATGTGTCAATTACAGTCTTCGAAAATCAACAATTTCTATTTTCTGTAGAATAGTTCTACATTTCACCTGACTTAGCTCCATAAAACATCATATATTCCTGTCATTACATCTCTACAAGCACAAACAGTTGTTGAAATTTAATATGGACTTCGTTAACTAAATTCCTTTTTAAAGACATTGAATTGTTTCACAGATTTTTTCGAAAGTGTTGTGATCTACATCTTGCACTTTCAGCTATTTATACTAACATGTAGTTAATTTTCTAATCTATATATTTAACCGTAAACTCTTCAATTTGTTTTTAATTATTTACTTTTTAGAATTGCTTTTTCAATTTTATAACTGTCTTCTTTCTCTAATTTTATTTCACGTTGTAGTTCCTCAATTTGCATTTAAATATATTCTTGAATATTAATGCTTTAAGCTATATTATTAATTTGTCTTGTATTTTATCTTCATTCAGTTTAATTTAACTATCAACAATAGTTTGTATCTAATTCATTTATGCCTTCCAATACTGATAAGTCAGTATAAATGTCTTCAGAATTGGAAGTCTGTGAGTAAAATCATCGTCATCATCATTCTCAGTATTAGCATCATTAAATATGATGGTATTATCAAATATTGTTCCTTCTACTAGTTTCTTTTGGGGTACTTGTCTATATCTTGAGTGAAGATTTCTCAGGCTTTAAACTTGTATATTTTCAACTTCTGTCTTGATTTTACTTTCTTCTTTCATAAGAATTCTTTTAATATTTTTAGAACTATTTATGAATTCTTCTGCTATAGGTTTAAATGTATCTTTTAGTTGTTCACTTGTATCTATTTCACCAGTTTTTATACTACGAAGCTTTTTCTTCAACACATTTCTTGTCAACACCAACTGTTTTAAAATTTTCTCATCCAGGGCAAATAACAGGTATCAGCAATCATATCAGCTTTTCAGGAGCTGGTCTGGTTTTCAGATCAGCTTTTCAGGACCTGGTCTGGTTTTCAGATCAGCTTTTCAGGACCTGGTCTGGTTTTCAGATCAGCTTTTCAGGACCTGGTCTGGTTTTCAGATCAGCTTATCAGGACCTGGTCTGGTTTTCAGATCAGCTTATCAGGAGCTGGTCTGGTTTTCAGATCAGCTTATCAGGAGCTGGTCTGGTTTTCAGATCAGCTTATCAGGAGCTGGTCTGGTTATCAGATCAGCTTATCAGGAGCTGGTCTGGTTTTCAGATCAGCTTATCAGGAGCTGATCTGATTTTTAGATCAGCTTATCAGGTAACAGATCAGGCTATCAGGAGCTGTTCAGATTTTCATTTCAAGATATCTGAGTCAGATTTAGTTATCAGTGCACAAGTAGCTAGCCATTTATAACATTTATATACATGAAGTTTAAAGTCAGATGAAATACGAAAAAGTAAAGTTTTATCTAGTAAAATTATTTTCTATAACGATCATCGTTTAATTCACTATCTTTGCTTATAATCAAAAATCCATATTTATCCTTTCAACATGCTTTTTATTTTTCTCACCTAACTTAAACATTAAATATACATTATGATGATCTCTTATTAAATGTTTGGTGATTCTGGTGTAAGTTTTACATAAGTAGAATGAATCAACATTCTTATCTCTCCCCATACAAAAATATGCTTCCCATACCCATCGTCGTTAAATATCATATTGGAATTACTTTGGACTGAAATAACAGATTCACTATCGGTAAATTTTGTAATATATTATTATTTTAATTGATGTAATTAATTTCTTCAGATATTTATATCTAGGTTGATATAAAGATTTTGAGTATAAATAAATGTTCTCAAATTTAAGTCCATTAGGACTTTCTAGCAAGCCAATCATAGCGTTTTTTTTCGCAATTTGACAGGTCAACTATTGTTGCACGAATAGAATTTGATATAAAGGAACTATGATTTATTTTTGAACTATCGTTCGATGATTCCTCAATATTTCGTACCAAGGTTTTTTATGTTGTTTTGACTAAGGGTATGAGTCAATATTTATAAAATCCATTTTATAAATATCAGCTCATACTCATAGTCAAAACAAAGTATGCTTTAAGTGTTTAAAACCGGTATTACCATAAAATGGTGGTCTTAAACACTTAAAATATACTTTGTTTTACTAACCGCATTTTATAACTAAATGCATTTCATAAATATTGACGCATACTCATAATCAAAACAGCATATAAATATCCTTTGTTTTGACTATGAGTATGAGTCATTATCTCTTATTATAGAAAAATAAAATAGTATGATTATATGATATCAGAAATCATGTTTTCTAATATCATATAACCATACTATTTTATTCTTTCAATAATAATAGATAATATTTATGAAATGCATTTATTTACAAAATGCGATTAGTAAAACAACATAAATATAGGATGGTATGAAATTTTGATGATTCATCAATATTTCGTACCAAGGTATTTTTAGGTTGTTTTTACTATGAGTATGCGCCAATATTTATGAAATGTATTTCATAAATATTATCTCTTATTATAGAAAAATTAAAAATGTAGCTATACGATTTCAGAAAATATTTTCTGAAATCGTATAGCTATATTATTTTATTTGTCCTATAATAAGAGATAATGGGCCCTACTCATAGTCAAAACAAAGAATATTTTAAGAGTTTCAAATCAGTATTATCATATAAAATACTGATTTTAAACTCTTACAGCCTTATTTATAAAACTTATTAAGGCTTTGTAAAGGCTTTTTAAAACAAATTTTTTATAAAAAATTTTTCTTAAAAAGTCTTTATAAAGCCCTAATAAGTGTTATAAATAAGGCTGTTAAAATATACTTTGTTTTACTAACCACATTTTTGTAACTAAACGCATTTCATAAATATTGATGCATACTCATAGTCAAAACAAAGGATATTTTTATGCTGTTTTGATTATGAGTGTGGATCATTATCTCTTATTATAGAAAAAATAAACTAATGCAGCTATACGATTTCAGAAAATATTTTCTGATATGGTATAGCTGTATTAGTTTATTTTTTTATAATAAGAGATAATATTTATAAAATGTATTTAGCTACATAAATGCGGTTAGTAAAACAACCTAAAAAACCTTGGTACGAAATATTGAGGAATCATCGAACGATAGTTCAAAAATAAATCATAGTTCCTTTATATCAAATTCTATTCGTGCAACAATAGTTGACCTGTCAAATTGCGAAAAAAAAACGCTATGATTGGCTTGCTAGAAAGTCCTAATGGACTTAAATTTGAGAACATTTATTTATACTCAAAATCTTTATATCAACCTAGATATAAATATCTGAAGAAATTAATTACATCAATTAAAATAATAATATATTACAAAATTTACCGATAGTGAATCTGTTATTTCAGTCCAAAGTAATTCCAATATGATATTTAACGACGATGCGTATGGGAAGAATACTTTTTTGTGGGGAGAGATAAGAATGTTGATTAATTCTACTTCTGTAAAACTTACATCAGAATCACCAAACATTTAATAAGAGATCATCATAATGTAATTTTAATGTTTAAGTAAGGTGAGAAAAATAAAAAGCATGTTGAAAGGATAAATATGGATTTTTGATTATAAGCAAAGATAGTGAATTAAACGATGATCGTTATAGAAAATAATTTTACTAGATAAAACTTTACTTTTTCGTATTTCATCTGACTTTAAACTTCATGTATATAAATGTTATAAATGGCTAGCTACTTGTACACTGATAACTAAATCTGACTCAGATATCTTGAAATGAAAATCTGAATAGCTCCTGATAGCCTGATCTGTTACCTGATAAGCTGATCTAAAAATCAGATCAGCTCCTGATAAGCTGATCTGAAAACCAGACCAGCTCCTGATAAGCTGATCTGATAACCAGACCAGCTCCTGATAAGCTGATCTGAAAACCAGACCAGCTCCTGATAAGCTGATCTGAAAACCAGACCAGCTCCTGATAAGCTGATCTGAAAACCAGACCAGGTCCTGATAAGCTGATCTGAAAACCAGACCAGGTCCTGAAAAGCTGATCTGAAAACCAGACCAGGTCCTGAAAAGCTGATCTGAAAACCAGACCAGGTCCTGAAAAGCTGATCTGAAAACCAGACCAGCTCCTGAAAAGCTGATATGATTGCTGATACCTGTTATTTGCCCTGGATGAGAAAATTTTAAAACAGTTGGTGTTGACAAGAAATGTGTTGAAGAAAAAGCTTCGTAGTATAAAAACTGGTGAAATAGATACAAGTGAACAACTAAAAGATACATTTAAACCTATAGCAGAAGAATTCATAAATAGTTCTAAAAATATTAAAAGAATTCTTATGAAAGAAGAAAGTAAAATCAAGACAGAAGTTGAAAATATACAAGTACCCCAAAAGAAACTAGTAGAAGGAACAATATTTGATAATACCATCATATCACTACAGATAACAGTAGCTCAAAACCCAAGGCACAAGTGGGAATGGACAGATATATAACAGTGGTAAAGCGTGGGCGAAGCCCAAATTCTTCAAAAATTTCATCTGCTCCAAAGATGTCTAGGGATAACAGCGCATCATCTACCAATCGTCAAAATCGTTTTTCATTATTGCAAGACACCGACGACAAGCCCTCTACATCATCGCAAAAGTCTTTTAAGCCACCACCTATTTATCTGAGAGAAAAAAATTCTAACGCGCTTATAAAAAAACTACTGTCGACCATTGGTGAAAATACTTTTCACATCATTCCAATTAAACGAGGTAATATTGATGAAACTAAAATCCAAATATATAATGAAAAAGATTTCCGAAAAATTGTTAGTGAATTCGAAAAAAATAAAACAAATTTTTACACATACCAACTTAAGAGTGCTAAAGGCCTACAGATAGTATTAAAGGGCATAGATTCATATGTTGAACCCGAAGAAGTAAAATGTGCACTTGTCGACCAAGGATTCAAGGTAAAAAATGTTACCAACATATTTAATAGAGAAAAGGTCCCCCAAACCCTATTTCGGGTTGAACTGGAGCCGAATGACATACAATTAAAAAAAAATGAAGCCCATCCAGTTTATAACGTAAAGTATCTCTTACATCGAAAAATCACAGTTGAAGAGCCACGTAAGCGTTCAGGTCCCGTACAGTGCCATAATTGCCAAGAATATGGCCATACGAAAACTTACTGCAAATTACCTACAGTGTGTGTTATCTGCGGTGAATTGCATGGTACTGCTAGCTGCACTAAGCCAAAAGATCAAGCAGAAAAAAAATGTAGTAATTGTGGAGGTAATCACACAGCTAACTATAGAGGGTGCCCTGTATTTTCTTTCGTTAAACAGGCTATGGGTCCAAAACCCAAGCTAACTCCAGCTCTACAAGTAAACGCGAACTCCGACACTTTTGCTCAAATCAGCCAACCAGTTACTTCACGTGTATCGTATGCTGATGCTGCTAAGACTAGTTCAATTCCCACGCAAAATGTTCCACCGCCAAATAATTCAACGAATTCAAACTCAAGCTTTAACTTTAGTCGCCTTGAAGCTACTATTGAGAATCTGGTGCTAACTATAAACAACTTTACTACAAATATGACAAGTATGATGCAAGAAATGCTGCGAATGCAGAATACACTGCTTCAAGCATTAGTTAATAAACCATGAACACGTTAAAAATATGTTTCTGGAACGCAAACGGCATTCGCCAACATAAAAATGAACTTGAGCACTTCCTCATGGAAAAAAATATTGATATAATGTTGGTTTCTGAGACTCATTTGACCTCAAGAAGCTTATTTAAAATAAATGGTTACACTTTATATGATACAAAGGACCCGAGAGAGAGAGCATGTGGTGGATCAGCAATTCTGATTAAGTCAAGACTCAAGCAGTATGTCCTTGACAACGTTAGTGAAGAATATTTGCAAGCAACGAATATTTTCGTAGAAAATTTTTGTGCGAATTTCGTGATATCATCAATTTACTCACCTCCCAGATTTTCAGTTAGCGAAGATCAGTATGAGAAGTTCTACAAATCGCTTGGATCTTGTTTCGTGGCAGCTGGTGACTACAATGCAAAACATACGTACTGGGGATCGCGTCTTGTTACACCTAGAGGTCGAGCCTTGTTCAATACAATTTCAAAAATGGGCTTAGATGTCATTTCGAGTGGGGAGCCTACTTACTGGCCTACTGACGTAAGAAAAATTCCAGATGTTATCGATTTTGCCGTCACGAAAAATATTCATAGGGACTTAATTCATGTAGAGGCCTCTCTAGATCTGTCCTCCGATCACTCTCCAACAATAGTTACAATTTTCAACCCATTAAGGAGTGATTTAACTAACTCATATGTGAAGATGATTAATGGAATCAACTGGCTGGTATTCAAAAAATATCTTAGTAGTCACTGCGTAGAAAACATTCAGCTTAGATCATGCGATGATATTGAATTTAATATTGCCAATCTTAACGAAAATATTAAACAGGCTGCTGAACACGCCACTACCTCCTATCCGCAGACCGGCTTTAACAGAATTTATTCTACGGAAATTGAACGTCTTGTATGTGAAAAAAGGAGAGCTAGAAGAGAATGGCAACAACACAGATCACCCCTAAATAAAATCAGACTTAAAGAATGTACTAAACGACTCAAAGAGCTGCTATCATCGGAAAAAACTGCACTACTGGAAAAGTATTTAGAAGGTCTTGATGTAACGTCCGCATCTAATTACTCTTTATGGCGCGCTACTAGAAATCTTAAACGACCCGTTGATCTTAAATCACCATTGCGTACTGCGACCGGAGGCTGGGCAAGAAGTGATAGTGAGAAAGGTAACTTATTTTCTGAGCATTTAAAATCTGTATTCACTCCCAATTCATGTACGGGTGCTGCTGATTTACCGAGTGTAGTTTCTCTACCCCCTCGTCCCTTAAGGTTTAAGATGCGTGAAGTACAAAAAGTAATTGCTGAACTCAACCCGAAGAAAGCTCCAGGTATTGATGGCATTAGTAACAAAATGCTCATGAACTTGCCTCATATTGCAATAAGAATCCTGCTATTTACTTTTAATGCTATTTTAAGAATGCAGTATTTTCCACATAACTGGAAACTGGCCAAGATCAAAATGATTCCAAAGGCGGGCAAAGATCTTACCAAGACTGAGTCATATAGGCCTATAAGCTTACTATCTACAATCTCAAAGCTTTTCGAAAAGCTGCTCATGACTAAATTGTCCAAAATTTTAACTGATAATGGGTGCATCCCGGACCATCAATTTGGCTTTAGAAGTCAGCACAGCACGATTGAACAAACGCATAGACTGGTCCAAGTTGTAAGAAGAACATTTGAAGAAAAGAAGTATTGTTCTGCTCTCTTTATTGATGTTTCTCAGGCATTTGATAAAGTATGGCACGAAGACCTAGTTTTAAAATTGAAGACATATCTGCCAATAAACATTCAAAAGCTTTTGGAAAGTTATATTATTGATAGGAAGTTCACTGTTGTGGAAGGAGAGTTCACGAGTGTGCCCGAAACTATATCTTCTGGTGTGCCCCAGGGTAGTATTCTGGGTCCTGTCTTGTATTTAATATATACTTGTGATATGCCTGTGAGCAATAATATCCATATTTCTACTTTTGCCGATGATACAGCCTGTATGAGTGTGCACGAAAACCCTTATGAGGCATCCCGCAATCTCCAGGAACATATCACTCAGCTGGAAATATGGTTGAACTTATGGAGAATTAAAGTCAATGAACAAAAGTGTGTCCATATAACGTTCACCCTAAGAAGAGATACTTGCTCCCCCATTCGAATCAACAATCATAATATTCCTCAACATTCCCAAGTGAAATACCTTGGTATACACCTTGATCGAAGACTTACATGGAAACATCATACTGACTCAGATGAAACTTAAGTTAACTCAAATCTATTGGTTGATTGGCAGAAACTCAACACTCAGCTTAGACTGCAAACTTTTACTGTACAAGTCGCTTTTGAAGCCAATATGGTGCTACGAAATTCAGTTATGGGGCACTGCTTCAGCTTCCAATGTCGAGAGAATCCAACGAAGGCAAAACAAAATTTTACGGTTAATAACATCGGCTCCATGGTACATCCAAAATTCTATTATACATCGTGATTTAAATATGCCACTAGTGACTGAAGAAATTGCAAAATACGCAGGCAAATATTTAACAAAACTCGAATCACATCCTAATCCGCTTGCTCGTAATATTTTGAACTTTACTGGACACATCCGCTTAAAAAAGAGGGACACACAGGCTCTTATACCTAACACTCCAGATGGGACTACTTGAAAATACTTTCCCCCCCCCCCCCTTTTTTTGATTATCACTACTAATGTATTATTTATAACTACCACTAAGTTTATGTCCGACACTGGTCGGGCCTAATAATTTTTTTTTTATAGATTTAAGATTTGAATACTTATTGTTAGTTCACATATGAAGATACAATAAATAAATACATGCATTAAAAAAAAAAAAAAAAAAAAAAAAAAAATATTTAATGATGCTAATACTGAGAATGATGATGACGATGATTTTACTCACAGACTTCCAATTCTGAAGACATTTATACTGACTTATCAGTATTGGAAGGCATAAATGAATTAGATACAAACTATTGTTGATAGTTACATTAAACTGAATGAAGATAAAATACAAGACAAATTAATAATATAGCTTAAAGCATTAATATTCAAGAATATATTTAAATGCAAATTGAGGAACAACAACGTGAAATAAAATTAGAGAAAGAAGACAGTTATAAAATTGAAAAAGCAATTCTAAAAAGTAAATAATTAAAAACAAATTGAAGAGTTTACGGTTAAATATATAGATTAGAAAATTAACTACATGTTAGTATAAATAGCTGAAAGTGCAAGATGTAGATCACAACACTTTCGAAAAAATCTGTGAAACAATTCAATGTCTTTAAAAAGGAATTTAGTTAACGAAGTCCATATTAAATTTCAACAACTGTTTGTGCTTGTAGAGATGTAATGACAGGAATATATGATGTTTTATGGAGCTAAGTTAGGTGAAATGTAGAACTATTCTACAGAAAATAGAAATTGTTGATTTTTGAAGACTGTAATTGACACATTCTCAAAGTACAGCTGAAAATAAAAGCTGCACTCTAAAAACCAAGGCAATGGAAAATATTTTTGAAGTGGTACGGGTACCAAAAAACTTACAAACAGATGATTCTAAAGAATTTTTTAATAAATACTTGGGAAAACTCATACATAAATAGAAGATTAAAGATTACTTAATATGAAAGCATCAATATTAGAATGATTTAATAGATCATTGAAAGGTATGATGTGAAAAGAATTAGCTTTAATGGTTCATATAAGTGGATTGGTATGTATAAAGATTTACTCAATGCATGCAATAGAAAAGTTCATCGTACCATTAAAATGTCTCCTATTAAAGTCAACTCAACAAATGAGGAAAAGCTACTTAATATATTATAAAGTAATTTGAAGAATGAATGTTGAATTTAAAAAAAATAAAATTAAAACGAAAAATCTAGTTTGTGTTGTTTTTGCAGGATTGATTAGGAATGATGAGTCTTAAGAAAGATAATTAACTAAATGTAGTGGAATTCTGGTCGGAATGAAATATTGCTAAAACTTCAGTGTTTAAAATGAACTATAACATAGTGCAATATTCAGCAGCACATCATATTATCACTTTTTATAAAGTTGTATGTATATTTTCCCATCGAAAGCGATAGCACGCAAAATTTTACAATATGAAAATGGGATTATTATAGAAGATCTTCACTCTATTTATTTCTTTAGCTATCAGATCCTTAGAAAATATAGATAAACTACGGAAATTGGACTTTGATATCCAATCTTTAAGAATGTACATGTGTATGAATAAGTATCAAACAAACTTAGTGAATGAATATACGCTTCAACTAGAATCATGCTGAAGCATGCATAAATTTTAAAATGTACAGTAAACAGATCTTACTTTATATCTGTATCTGTATGAGTATTACATAAATTTATAGAAAAAAAAATGAAAGCATGCCGAAGCATGTATAATTTCAAAAAAAATAAAAAAAAAAAATCCTCACGTCATAAAATTTTGTAAGCAAAGAAATTTTATGATTTTGTGGTCAATGAAATACATACATATGTATCTACTTTGTAAAAATTCAAAAGAGCGAACTGGTATATTCTAATAGTAAAGATTTTTAATTGTAACACTCTACATCTCGGACTCTTACGTCACTATCGATAGAAGCATGCTAAGGCATGCATACTAGCAAAATATATAAAGCTGTTAGAAGGTGATGAGACAGCAATTGTATCTGGATCAACCCAACTCATGAATGTATTGTATACGGAGATGATTGATGGTGATGATGACGTTTTTTAAGTGAATAATCATTACATATGAATGCGACAGTGATTGACCCCTCAAACCTCATGTAGAAATACTTGAGGGGAAAAATTCTCTCAAAACATAGATATTTCATTGTTTCTAACACTTTATGAATACACCAACGGTGAATTGCTGGTAGAGGTAACTGAGTTATTTGAGATCGATTTGATACAATAGTTGTATATTAAACATGCATTTCTTTGTATCTAAACTAATTTCTACATACCTAATGTATATACCCACCAAAAAATTAGACAAAAATTCTCTATTCCAAGTAGTAAAATCTAAAAAAAGGAGTGGCACATTAGAAGAAAAAAAAAATAAATAAAAATAGAGACTGACTGACCAACTAATACGTACACTCTGCCCGATGGGCACGTATCGTAGAAGAAGACCATAACAAAATATCTTCTTATAAAGAAGCATTGGAAGAAGTTAGACGTTTAGTTAAGTTTGCAGAAGAAGACTACACAGCATTTGAGCCCTTGAAATATTTAGAATGCTATTAAGGGGAGAAAATTATTAAAGAAAATGAAAAAAAAAGTCATATAAAGCATTAAATAAAAGCCATAGGTGCTCACCGTTCATAAAATAAACATATGTATATGTATCTTATTAATGTAAACATATTATCAGTATAAAGCAACAGAAATTTCGTCATACAAAGTCATCTTGTATCCTAGAGAAGCCGTCGATAGGGTATACCTAAATTATATGAAAACGAGTTCGTTTTCTGTTGATCGCTATTAAAGAAGAAAATATGTTTGTTCATTATGATTTAACTAATTTAAAAGTACATTTAAATTCAGTCTCATACCCGTACTTCTTAACATAAAAATTAAAAATAAATGTTATCCAATTCTATATTATACTATGTATCAAAAATTTCAAAAAAGCTGTTATATGAAAGAATCCTTAAGGCCCAACTATAATATGAATAAGCTGGCTTAAGCTAATGTCAGAATTGAACGATAAGTCTGTCAAATGCTTAAACAATTCAGATGTGACTTTTAGGTGGCTACAATGTACTTACATGCACTTAAGTATTCTTTAGCCACAGCTGCACATCTAGGTATTGTCAATAATTTTGTATTAATTTTGTTTCTTCTCACAACTCCTAAATGAATGCAATTCAATCAAACTAACTTGAAAGAATGTCCTAATCTATTAAAAATTCACATATAAATATATCCGTCACCTTATTACTTGTTTTACTTGTTTTGCCTACTAAAAAGTACAACAGTGAATATACATAAGTAAATACATGTGTATGTGTGTATATGTGTATTGTAAAACAAACAATGAAAATAAAAGTTTTGCTGTATTTTGCGAGTTTAAAATAAGAAACAATAAAAAAATATTTAAAATCAATGAATATTTTCTGCTGCTGCTTGTTTGAGTTTAAAAAATGCACAAACAGTTGTTTCCTTACGGAATGTGCGTTCAGTTTGGCACTTTACTTAAGCAAATGACATTTGACGAAACTTGACGAAAAGTTTGTTAAGTACATTATAGTTTGCCACATGCGTTTTATATGTAACCGCACAGTTGCTTAAGCTAGCTTATTCATATTATAGTTGGGCCTTTAGCGCTTCTAACTGCATCAGAGTTTAAGAAAAAAAAACTCCTTTTATTCAATTTAATAAAATTTTAATTTGAAGCAGTAAGCAAATACATCAGCTTACTGCATTCTTATTCATAATCGTATAATAGAATATATAACCCCTAAAGGACAAAGTCTAAAAGTCTTATAAATTAAGAAATATAGAAAATAACATAATTTTTATAAACGCGTAAAGTTGCAAAAGTAATTCAAATGAATTCATCGCAAAAAACAAACAAAAAGCAGCGATTGTTTTCAACAATTATGAAAATAATAATTACAATATAAAACTCCCTTTTGATTTCCAATGTTTATCAATAAAAAATAAGTAAGTTAACTAACAACAAAAAAAAAAAACTATCAGTACCTAAGCTGGAGTGCCGGATCAGTTTCATTTAAAAATGTTTATACATTTTTAAAAAGCAAAGCAAGTTTTCCAAAATAAATGTAGAAGGCTATAGCTAGAAAAAATTTTATACCCTATACTCTAAAAAACTGTAAATTAAGTATAAGAAATATTTCTATTATAGTTACTATTACTATAGAGTATGTAAGTACATATCTTCAAGAATTCAGTTTTACTTACAACAGAAAATCCTCACAAACTTTTAAGTAAACGCAGATAAAAATTAAAATGTTTTTAATTTCACCAACAACAGACATCACATGACAAAAAATAAAATAAAAAATGTATTCAAAGATTGAGTTGAACACTTATTTGTATGTACATATATATGTACATACATACATACATACATACATAAAATCAATTTGTAGATATGTATGTATACATATCAAATTTCTTATCAATGCTTAAGTATTTATTAGATCTACATCATGAAAATATATGAAGCGTCGTTTAGTTAAAGCACAATGCAAATATAAACAATCCATACACTCAGGGAAAATCTGCAGCTTAAAAATAAGAATTCATCACATTAATTCAATAATTTTTAATATAATAGAAAATGTATATTGAGATATCTACAAACTAATGAGTTTAATAAATGAATACTGTAAATTAATATTTTGTCCATATTGAAATAAGAAATTTCAATATGACTAAACCTTCGCTAATCGTTCTTATTAATTCAGCATGGTTCTTACTGATTTCAAGTTGGTTTTTCTCTGTGTGTAGATAACTCTTTCAGTCAAAGAAGACGAATGTAGTTAAATAAACAAAATCTGTAATATAAACAAATTTCACACAGACCGACTTCAACGCGAGACAAATTTAAGCATGAGAAAATATAAAGCAATCGTAAGTATAAAAGCATACTAGGATTAGGGAAGTCCAGATATATGATAGTATTTTATAGTACCAAATGTCGATGTTGAAAACAATTTATTTCTACCTACATATAAATACCAGCTCAAATACACACACATAGCAGAATTCATGTAAGAAATATCCAAGAAAATTTCAACAACACCCCACCTTTTGCAAATCATGACGAGCCTTAAATTCTCCCTCAGATATACATACACAAATTCCCATGATCATACATACATATACAATATATAAGATTAATCTCAACAACACAACACTCTCACCTACCTGAAATTACAGATAGTCTTAAACTTCTACAGACGTCTATACACATAGATTCTCACGGCTACATATTACAAGAACACCTCGCCCCTAATAAATCACAATCATCTTAAATTCTTACAAAAATACATACATACATACATACGCATAACCAATTTACCTCAACAACATCCTTACCCACCTCAAATCACGATCAACCTTAAACTACTATAGAGAGACACATTCACAAATCCCCATGGCTACATATTACGTCAACAACCCTGCCCACCCAAATCATGGTCAGCCTTAAACTCCTACAGACATACAAACACACAGATTCCCCCGGTTGCATATTACTAGAACACCTCACCCCTCATAAATCACAATCAGCCTTAAGCTCCTACAGAAATACACACATTGAAATTCCTACAAACATACACACACACACACACACACACACACATACACACACATTCACACACAACTACACACGCAATCGATCTACCTCAACTACACCCCGCCCCTGCCAATCAAACCTTCACCTAAATTCTCACAGACAGACAGACACATCCACAAATTCCTATGGTTACATATTACGGCAACAACGCCGCCCACTCAAATCACGGTCAGCCTTAAATTCCCACAGTCTAGCAACACCTACATTAGCATTAGAAAAAATAACTTTCACGTTTTCCCGTCGTCATTAGGAAAAATCATTTTCCCGTCGGCATTTGAAAAAATTATATTCATTTTTTGCCGTCGGCATTTGAAAAAAATAATAATCATGTATTGCAGTAGGCATTAGGAAAAATTATCATGTATTACAGTAGGCATTAGGAAAAATTATCATGTTTTGCCTTCGGTATTACGAAAAATTATCATGTTTTGCCTTCGGAATTACGAAAAATCATTAGATGATTTTCCGTCAGCATTAGGAAAAACCATTTTCATGATTTTCCCCGTCGTCACATACACACATAAAAACCGCCAAACTATGAACCGCCTTAATACATTCACACAAAATATTCCACACACAAACTTCCCACGGTCAGGCAGGCAGACAGACAGACCGACAGACAGACATACACTTAATGTAAACAAAAACTCCTAATGTAAACAAAAAACTCCTAATGTAAACAAAAAACTCCTTATGTAAACAAAAAAACACAAATTTCCAAGAATTTAACAATTTTCAAATTTTAATTACCCAAATTTAACAATTTCAGCAACAATTTAACAATTTTAATTGTCCCAGGAGTGGGATTTCACTACTACTAATAGCCAATGTAAAACACAATAAAAAACATAAACAAACGAAATTGGTCATAAAACATTAACACAAAAATAAATTTATAACTGTAATAAAGTCGATTATTTTTGTGACAAAAAAAGTGTCGGTTAAGCTATTTTGGCGGTTATGGCTCGATATTATTAACCCAAAAATCACACTTTTTTAGTTATGACTATACTGCAGCAAGGCCTCGTTATGTGCATGCTCGCAAACATACACAAATGAAGACGCAAAACACGTCATAAGGGCGTCATGTAATTTATTAAGCCTAGTGTACTTTTATCAATTTGACTTACCTTTCAATGCTGGACAAATGCGTTTCCAAATGCTTAAGCATCCACAACGATGAAATTGCCCCAGTGCCAATTCCATATAGAATAGTGGTAGTCCACCGAAGACCAACATCACACAATATGGTATCAGAAATGCTCCACCTCCGTTCTGATAGCAAATATAGGGAAAACGCCAAACATTTCCTAAATCAACAGCAAACCCAATGACAGCTAACAGGAATTCGGCTTTTTGTCCCCAAGTTTCTCGTCGCCTCTCTGTGGTAGATACAACTAGGACTCGCTATATTTGAAAGGTAAAATAAAATAATAGGTTGTATAATTGAACAATAAAGGGAACAATTTTTATATTTTGCTTCATCGATGGATTTGTAATGATTTGAGTATCTAATTGGATTTTTGATTTACTTTAAGAAAATTTGAACATTTGTTATTATAATCATTAGAATCTAATCTGAAATATGTAATGTTTGGAATTTCTCCGACTTTTCATTTATCTGGTACATATATGTAAGTATTATGTTTCTGGGGATTCCATACAAATTTGGGATCATGCCTGTGCGACCGTCGGTATTTAAGTTATTTGATAGTTTTAGTACGTTGTTGTATATGGTGTGAGGTGTGAGGTGTGTTGTGTGTAAGGCAACCATGGTGTGGATGGTAGGCTGCAAATGATATAACTGGCAAATGTTCATCTGTGGTTTTGTTATTTTGTAAAATTAAGTTACAGTAAACTCCGGTTAATTACCTCATCAAAAATTTCACGATTTTTGGAGTAATTATCAGCCATGCCAATTTAGTACCTTTAGCACTAACTTTAGTGTTTTCTAAGTCATAACAGTGCGTATTTTTTCAAGTTGGTGCTTTTTTAAAAAATGCACTAAATTTGTGCTTTTTAAATAAAGGCACTAAATTGGTGTTTTTTTAACTTGATTTTAGTGCTTTTAGTCCGTTTTGCAATTGGATTTAATATTAATTTGTGATAGTCTAGTAGCTTCATAAAAAACGCGAATTAGGATTATTCCACTTTTTTGAAACTCTAATTTTAAACACATACACACATACTCAATGAAAATCTAACAGGGTGACTGTACTGGCAAATAATAAAATAACAATATTCTGTTTACTTTTTAGATAAATATGAAGTTTGTGAATTGCATCTTGGTTGTATGCATGATACAATAATATAAATTTTGTGTGTCAAAAAATATCTGATTATACCCCTTTAGATACCCAAAGTTTTCTTTGAAAAGTCCTTGTTCAATTGGATGAAAGACAGATAGGGAAATACTTTCTCATTCACAATGTGCAAAATTGGCTCTCACGAAAAAATCAATTGATTTTAGAGCTAAATCGCTGCATAATTTCATAATTGCAAAACAAAAGAGTTAAGAATATATTTCTAGAAATTACAGAGGACACATAGATGTTATAAAAGACTATAAAAACAAATACGGTGGAGTTCAAGAAATACAGTAGAACGAAGCATTATAAATTTAAGGCTACAAAAATGGAAAAATTATCATTACCATTATTTTAAAAGGTACTCGGTTAGAACCAAAATTTCAAAACATTTCCACTTAAATTTTATTCAAGTGTTTTGATATTTCGACCATACCGGATGATTTAATGTAATATGTATATTAAAAGACTAAAAATAAAATTTGAATTGAAATCTTTATCCTGTACATATGTATGTCAATACAAACACAGTTACTGCATTTAGTGCTTTTTTCATGAACGAACAGTGCTTTTTACTCTGAAAAAGTTGGCATCACTGGGGAAAGGTATTAAAGCGAAGCATAAATACCTTTAGAAATAAATTTAAATAAAATACACATACGTGTGTATTCCTTCAAATAAAATAGTTTATTATATAACAAAAAATTACATTACAAAAATTATATAAAGCCTGGATCACACGATCTACACAATGTAGATCGTCGGCTCATTGCAATAAACTCATGAGTAATAACCCAAAATGACAGTATTACTTAGTTAATTATTGAATAAGACTATATGGCTTGATTACCAATGCAGTATGGTGCATTTATGTAATTATATTTCAATTAGTTTTTACTTATGAATTAATATCAGTGAGCCGACGAAAATTGGTATATTGTGCCAATCATTTAATCCAAGCTTAAGGTGCATATATTCGATTGCAGAGTTATATATTGTTCCGTTTTTCTCTCTTTAAAAACGCTTTTCCGTAGACCCCAAGATTTGCAAATGAATACAAGACCCGAGTGTAGTAATAAGAATGATACAAGTTTTATTTACAAATACACTTATACTAAATTAATCAAGAGCTTAAATACACTAATACAGCTTAAACTACTGAATTACACACAAATATTCACTCACAACTGGTTACCACTACGCCTTCCTCGCTGCAGATTACGCACGTCTCTTAGCTGGCTGCGCAAGTATTCACGTGACACCTCTTTGTGTGCTGCTCGTCACTTACGAGATTCACTCTGCTGTCACTCACAGTTGATACACCATTACCTCTTTGTCAGCTGCTCGTCTTACACGGCACTCACTCTGTCGACACTCGCAGGTGATACACCAATAAAGACTCACTGGCTTTACTTACACCCTTACTCACGTCTATTCGCTGCCCTGTTCCCTTTACTCCACTTGACACAATAGACTCCACAATAATCCCAATTCCACGACAGACTTTGCTGTCACTATAGACTGTCCTATAGTTTCTCCTTTTCCCAACACACGTGTTGTAAAGCACAGACTGCTCTAATATCACGCACTACTGTATCGCAGACTATTATTAATTCACAACTTAATTATCAACTGACTTCTTCACAACTTGTTCACAACTGACTTGTTCGCAACTGACTCACAACTGCAACAACTATAACTGACTAACTAACTTGCCATTGGATGCGTCACCCCTTTTTATACTTCGCATAAATATCACTAGAATTTTCAGACAATGTCTAGACGATCATTATCATCTTATATGTTGTTTACAAAGTGCCTAATTAAGTTCATGTGGTAACTATTAGGTATTTTTTATAATATTTAAAAGTCCCATACAATTTTATACGTACAGTTTTAACAATTTAATGACTATTCGTGACATATTTCTTATAAATTAACAACAAGAGCAAAATAAATTAACCACTTTCTTACGGTTATTTTCATCAAAGGTGCTACAATATATGTACATTTTACAATTATTTTAAAAACAAAAGCAACATATTACCTTTGGAAGGGATATAACATTTGAAAAATTCATAAGTTTTAGAAATTTATTCCGTCTTATTCTATATTATGATGGCAATTATAATTCAAATTCCACGAGAAATTTTTCCTGGGGAATAATTTCAAACAGTAGCAAATAATAGGGAAAACAAAAAAATCTAATTGGAAAAGGGAGAAATTTCTTGCGGAAATTTATTCATAATTGCAGTGTATCTATCTTATGTACATAACTATCTTATGTCGACTCCTCAATCCTAAAAACATTACAAGTAGTGTCGTTAACAATTGAGTACTATTGATACCTCTTTACAATTGGAGTAGAATACAATACATGGCAAGTGAAAACTTTTTGCTGTCGGGTTGACGTAAAAGGGAGAAATATTTACAGAATAATGCGGAGTATTTTGTCTAACAAACTGCTCGAGTGTGTATGTATGTTTTTTACATTGCAGTTCAAAATTAATTTGTTTTTTAGTTAGACCGTTTAGGTAGTTTTTGATACAAATTACATTAAATTACATGGATTTGATAAATAGTTTTAGTCAAAAACGACCGACTGAATGAGTTCGACTCAATTTGCAGAGTAGAAGGCCGGGACACTAATAAACCATACTCCTCTTACCGAACGTATGAATACATACATACATATGTATCTGTTGAACTTGTAGAAAAAAATTTATGTATGAATTTAAAAATTTTCAGTAGAGCAAAAATACTGTTCAAATTGTCAGGCAAACTTTTAATGTACATATGTATGTGCCTATAAAAATTTGTTCTTTATACGTAATTAATCGAATTTGATTAGAATAGTGTATACATTTCTTTTAATTTTTCGACATGTTCAGTCTTATTATCGTTGTCATAGTCGCAACGAAATCGATGAAAAATTAGATAATGCTTGGTATACATACATATGTAACAATCGCAATTAAAAAAACGTTAGTAAATATATTTTTAACAAAACAATATTGTTTTTGGAATATATTTGTATGAAAGTGAATCTAAAAATTTTCGTAAGTCAACTTAAGCGGTAGTACTAAAAGTCCACCGATATGTATATTCGTTTTGGTTTAGATAATAGAAAAACAAGTTTTCATATTTAGTTATTGTTTTCACTATAAATTCTCTAACATCGAATGTGATTAATCAACTTAAAAATAGATGAGAAAAATTTTTTTGATTTTTATTTCATACTCGTATTAGAAAATTTTTCACTTTAAAGACAATTGTGCAATGATATATTATGAACATAAAACCTTTTAAAATGCATTAAATTGTTATTAAAGTAATATTTATTTAAAAAAATAATTTATTTTACGAAAAATATTTAGATCCCGAAATCTCGAAAATCCCGTGATCCCGAAAAATCCCGGGATTCCGAAAATCCCGAAAATCCCGGGATTTTCGGGATCGGAATTACAAAATCGATTAATGTAATGTTTAATGTAAGTGTTATGCGAAAATATTCCTACAAGGTCAATCCAAAGACTAATCTAGAATAGTAGCAAACAACTAAATACATGTGCAGCACATACTAGCTTGATTAAACTTAAACAAGAAATAACAACAAAAAAAAAAACAGTCTGCTCGTTAAGAAGATACACATGCCTATACATATACTATAGAGTAGAATGAACAATTCCATCCATGAAACTAACGAAATGTTTGTTTACTAAAGTGCTGCGTAAATCGTTCTAAAAGTTTTATATTCTAGATCACACTACTGCCAAGCAGTCTGTTTTAGTGCAAACATAAATAACAAAACAAAACTAACAAAACATGACTCTCACTAAAATCAATCAAGCATTATTCGAATAGTTTTTCTCTGCAGTTTTGTTAGTGCTTGTGTTCTCAAAACAATTAGAACATCAATACGAAAAGCGAGAGTGAAACAAAACAACAGTAAATCACAGCAGAAACATCGAGTGCACTAGCACACGAGCACAAACATGCAGTCTATGTATGTATGTATATATGTATGTATACATATATTGAAAATAAAAATTAACAAATTATTATACATACATATATAAATGTACATAAGTATGTATGATATTATTTCATAGTAAATAAAACCTCTTTTCAGCTTTCATATTAATAACGAAGCGCAATGTTTCTTTTATATGGAAAATTATCTTCGCTATTAAAACATTCAAACATGTTTTGAATGTTCTGTGTGAATTTTGATGTTCTATTTCATTTTTGTTTTGAAACGATTGGTTTTACTTCAACATTATTCTACTGTAGTTTTGTTCTGTACTGCAGTATTCTTATCGTAAAGCAAAACACATCTCTTTTGAAAGTTTTGTTTTAAAATAACGGAGCAATATACACACACATTTGAAATTAATGAGAGTGCTTGTAAGCCTTTTTTTAGGGCTTGTGCCACGCTCTATTGTTTACTAAAGCCCAACCTCGAATAAATATGTTAATACTGAACAAACTGGTGCTTTTATCATACTGTGAGCGGAAACATTTCGCTTCATACTGTTAACCAAAAGAGATTGTTCATTGAACGACTTTTGTTCATGCTGCTTTCTCTCAAATCTCATCTTTTGTTATTAATAAGCAGTTTTGACAAAATATTGAAGGCATTTCCCGCCATGTAGCCTCTAAAAACCCGCTAAAAACCGCTGCATTTTTTATAAGCAACATATTTATTTTTTCATGGTTTATTGGTAAAAAAAATTATGAGATAAATTTATAAAATATACATATGCAAACATACATATACATATGTCGGAATTTCATAGTTCGCCAATATTTGTAAGCAAAACTCAGCCTACTCTGAATTTTTATTTTCTGCAGTGTCCCCATACTCGAACTTCGAACCAGAAAAAAGTGGAATCCAAGGGACTATTCCATCTAATAATATTGATATACCTTAATTATTCTAAACGTATATACCTTAATTATTCTAAACGTCGAATAAACTTTGCGTTATATGGTTGACTACTTGAATCCTCATTGAGTGTATTTTTTTTTCTATTCTGTTCATTTGTAACTCACCATTACATACAGTGACACTAACAATTTTTCGTACCGGTAGTGTGGTTAAAGTAAATTACGGTTGATAGTTATTGCAGATGTGGAATCCCCCTTATTTAGGGACAGTCGTTTGGCAGCGTTAGCGGACGGCCCCCATCCAAAATAGAAACGAACAAACCAAAATGTACTTGAAATATTCGCTGAATTACCCATAGTTCAAAAACCAGATCCAAAATATGTTATTCTCTCGGCAATCGGAGACAAAAATATTCAAAGTTATTCCTGATTTACGGTTCACAGATAGGGATTGCCGTTCGGTTTTAACCCATAAAAACCGAAACCGACAAAAACACCGTCGGTTTTTAAGTTTTACTTTAACATTATCTTGTTTAAAAATACAGCAAATGTGCTTTACATTGAAGACGTTTATACATTACTAAGCATTCTTTAACAATGAAAGGTAAGAAAATTGTAAAATTTAAAGAAAATTATAACAATTCTTTGCAGGAAGAATTGTAATCTGTTATCAAAAAATCGCTAGCAGATGTAAAGCAAAAAGACGATAATTTTAACGTTCTTCGACAAGAATTTGTAATTTATAAAAAAACGAACAACAAAACAACCAACATATTATTGCTTCACAAGGCAAGAACATAATAAAGCCCTCTTCAACTGAAAGCGAAAGAGTGTTTTCTGTCGCTGGTAACTTCTGCACAAAAATAAGATTTCGCTTAAACGACTCTACATTGAACGCTTTAACGTTTCTGAAATTTTATTTCTCGGATAATTATATAAATATACATTTTTTATTCCTAACCCAGTAAAAAAAGACACTCCAAAGAAGTCATGAAAATGTAGAGTTTGCAGTCTGGAAGTAGTTCAAATTTCGATCCGATCTAATGATTTTTACATAGGGTTGTCATTGCAAAAAGTTCTCTTTTTCGATGCCTAGTCACCGAATTAGAAGCAATTTTAAGAAAAATTTCCTTTTTTGTGTTCTATGGTAATATTTTCATCTAGGAAAAATTGTAAAAAGTTACATATTTTAACAATTCGTTTCTTCTTATACAAATTTAAACGCGAAAGAGTGTTTTCATGTAAATTTAAGCAAATAACTTCTAAATTTGAAGCAAAAATTAGTTCATAAATTTCTTTCAAAAAATCGATGTTTTGAACATTTTGGTGAGTATTTACTAAAACTATGGAAGAACTAAAAGGTTTTGTGTGATTAAAATAAACTTCTACTTGGTTTTTTGCTAACTATCGGCAAATTAAAAATATCGATTTTTTGAAAGCAATGAAAATGTGGTTCCTTCAGAATGACTTCCATTTTTTTTTGCTGGGAAGCTTTTTATACACATACTCACTACTAAATGTTCTTTTTCTAATATAAGTACCTGAATTGAATACAAACCAGAAATACTCTATCACCCCTATAGTACCCATTTGTTCCCTCGAAAAAATTTTCCCAGAAATATTTTACCTTTTTTGGTTCCCCTAATCATGACTAATCTGCCTTATCGTGGTTGGCGTATTTCAAATAAGACTACTACTGTTTGGCAATAGATTAAAGAAAAACTGTTGAAGTCTTCTTTAATCTATTACCAAACAGTCGTAGTCGTATTTGAAATACGCCAACCACGATAAGACAGAATATTTTTCACGTGAATTTTTTTTTCTCATTTCCCTTGGTTTTGTTTACTTTATTTTTGCAGGCGAACTGAATTATTACATCGAATAATTTCGATATTTTTCTTCGAATTATATATTAAAAGTTAAAACTATTTATTTTTTCATAGAGTATGAATCTCTTTGGCTCAGAGACAGTAAATTTTATGGTGGTGCACCACGGTGGTATTCTTAATGAAAAAATACCCAAACCAACAGAAGCGCCTCCATGAGTACAATTTTAAAGTTAAATAAACTTCATTTATAACCTAAAATTGTTTTGATTTTATTACTAAACTTAAATTTGTCCGATTTTCAACTAATTTTTAAGCTTTACAAGAATTCTCCTTTTTTACATTCACGTGGACTGACAGCGGGGAAAAAATTTCACTTAATATTGAAGATAGCATTTTTATCTTCGAGGGGAATAAAAATTTTACATGAAGAAAAATTCCATTTGTTTTTCACGATAGGGATGATTATTTTCAAATCATCATTTATCTCTCCAGCATACATACATATTTATATATGTATATTCCACGGTTTTCTAATTTCCACGGTTTTTGGCAAACCATATTAGTAGTAGGGAACTGCCGGTTCTGGATCAATTAAAATTGTTAAATTGTGGCTGAAATTGTTAAATTGTTGCTGAAATTGTTAAATTGTGGGCTGAAATTGTTAAATTGTGGCTGAAATTGTTAAATTGTTGCTGAAATTTTAAAATTCTTGGAAATTTGTGTTTTCGGCGGCGCTTTGATGTTTTTTGTTTACATTAGGAGTTTTTTGTTTACATTAGGAGTTTTTTGTTTACATTAACTTTGTGTGAACGGGTGATTTTTTTGGGTTACATTAATTGTGATAACGGGTGATTTTTTTTTTTGAGGTTTCATATGAGTGTATATGCCGACGGCAATACATGATTATTATTTTTTTTTTCAAATGCCTACTGCAATACATGATAATTTTTCCTAATGCCTACCGCAATTCATGATTATTATTTTTTTCAAATGCCGACGGGAAAATGATTTTTCCTAATGACGACGGGAAAACGTGAAAGTTATTTTTTCTAATGCTAATGTAGGTGTTGCTAGACTGTGGGAATTTAAGGCTGACCGTGATTTGAGTGGGCGGCGTTGTTGCCGTAATATGTAACCATAGGAATTTGTGGATGTGTCTGTCTGTCTGTGAGAATTTAGGTGAAGGTTTGATTGGCAGGGGGCGGGGTGTAGTTGAGGTAGATCGATTGCGTGTGTATGTGTGTGTGTGTATGTGTGTGTATGTGTGTGTGTGTGTGTGTGTATGTTTGTAGGAATTTCAATGTGTGTATTTCTGTAGGAGCTTAAGGCTGATTGTGATGTATGAGGGGTGAGGTGTTCTAGTAATATGTAACCGGGGGAATCTGTGTGTTTGTATGTCTGTAGGAGTTTAAGGCTGACCATGATTTGGGTGGGCAGGGTTGTTGACGTAATATGTATCCATGGGGATTTGTGGATGTGTCTGTCTATAGTAGTTTAAGGCTGATCGTGATTTGAGGTAGGTGAGGATGTTGTTGAGGTAAATTGGTTATTTGTATGTATGTATGTATGTATTTTTGTAAGAATTTAAGATGATTGTGATTTATTAGGGGCGAGGTGTTCTTGTAATATGTAGCCGTGAGAATCTATGTGTATAGACGTCTGTAGAAGTTTAAGACTATCTGTAATTTCAGGTAGGTGAGAATGTTGTGTTGTTGAGATTAATCTTATATATTGTATATGTATGTATGTATGATCATGGGAATTTGTGTATGTATATCTGAGGGAGAATTTAAGGCTCGTCATGATTTGCAAAAGGTGGGGTGTTGTTGAGATTAATCTTATATATTGTATATGTATGTATGTATGATCATGGGAATTTGTGTATGTATATCTGAGGGAGAATTTAAGGCTCGTCATGATTTGCAAAAGGTGGGGTGTTGTTGAAATTTTCTTGGATATTTCTTATATGAATTCTGCTATGTGTGTGTGTGTGTATTTGCGCTAATATTTATATGTAGATAGAAATAAATTGTTTTCAGTATCGACATTTGGTACTATAAAATACTATCATATGTCTGGACTTCCCTAATCTTATTATGTTCTTATACTTACGCTTGTTTTATATTTTCTCATACTTAAATTTGTCTCGCGTTAAAGTCTGCCTATATGAAATTTGTTTATATTACAGATTTTGTTTATTTCAATCTTTGAATACATTTTTTTTTTTGTCATTGATGTCTTTTGTTCTTCTTGTTGTTGGTGTTGTTGTTGTAAATATTCGTCTGTGTATAGATGCGATATGTTCAGTTTTTTTTTTATTTGAAAATAAAAACGTTTTAATTTTTATCTGCGTTTACTTAAAAGTTTGTGAGGATTTTCTGTTTTTAAGTAAAACTGAATTCCTGAAGATACATACTCTATAGTAATAGCAACTATAATAGAAATATTCCTTATACTCAATTTACATTTTTTAAAGTTGATGCAACGGTAGTAAGTTAACGTTAGAAATTTTTGGGGTACATAATTTTTTTCTTCACTTTCTACATTTGTTTTCGAAATCTTGCTTTGCTTTATGAAAATGTATAAACATTTTTAAATGAAACTGATCCGGCACTCCAGCTTATATACTGATAGTTTTTTTTTCTTTGGTAGTCAACTTACTTCTTTTTTTATTTTTATTGATAAACATTTAAAATCAAAAGGGAGCTTTATATTGAAATTTTTATTTTCAGAATTGTTGAAAACAACCACAAAATTTTTTTTTGTGATGAAATCATTTGAAGTTGAAGCTGATATCTTTGCTTACTGTTTTAAATTAAAATTTTATTCAATAGAATAAAAGGAGCTTTTTTCTTAAATTCTGATGCAGTTAAAATCGGATATGAGACTGAATTTAAATGTACTTTTAAATTAGTCACAATGAACAAACTTATTTTCTTGTTGAAAAGCGATCATCAGAAAACGAAGTGGGTTTCAGAGACTTTAGGTATACCCTTTCGATGGTTCCTCTAGGATACAAGATGACTTTGTTTCACGAAATTTCTGTTGCTTTATACTGATAATATGTTTACATTAATAAGGTACATATGTATATGTTTATTTTATGAAGGGCTATTACCTATGGCTTTCATTTGACGTTCTATATGATTTTTTTCTCATTTTATTAAAGTTCAGCGTGTTGTGTATATATTTCTGAAATGTTTAAGTGTGCTTTGTGTGTCCATCGGACAAAGTGTACGTTTTAGTTGGCCAGTTAGTCTATATATTTATTTATTTTTTTCTTCTAATGTGCCACTCCTTTTTTCAGATTTTACTACTTGGAATAGAGTATTTTTGTCTAATTTTTTTCTGGGTATCTACATACATTAGTTAAATATGTCTATGAATTTTTAAGAAAAAATTTTAAATAAAATATTGGAAAAAGAATTAATTATGTGAATAGTTTTTATTTCTTTATTAGCTTTACTTCGCTAGATCAAAAAAATTTTTGTTTTTGCTTATTTGCAAATTCTTGTTTTCATGTCGCTTAAACATGTACAGTCTTGTTTTCATATCGCTTAGACATGCACAGTCTTGTTTTCATGATGCTTAGACATGCATAGTCTTGTTTTCATGATGCTTAAACATGTACAGTCTTGTTTTCTTTGAGAGGTTATGCACAAGACAAATTGAATTTCACAATATTATGAAATTCCATTAAAAGAGAAACAGTTTAGACAATCGGATAAGTCCTTATATTTTTCACTACATACAAGTTTCTGTTATTTTATATTCGAATAGATGAATCCTAACTTTCCTTTAAAAAATAACACAAAACAAGGATAAATTTAGTTTAATTTTATTTATATTAATAATACATTTTAATTTAATTTTATTTATTTTTATTATAATGATGGAAACATTTCATAATATCCAATTATTAAATTTTCTAATATACTTTTACGCAAAAAATATATTGTACATCTGCAAGTATTTGGTCCTTCCTCACACTCAGGATTATACCAAGGACAGCTTCTGAAGTGGCCTTCTGTGTTGTCTTCATCTTCCATGATACCATATTCTTCGTTCTCATCCAGCATATTTTGAAAAAATTTGATCATCTCCCAATGATCGAAAAGCCTGAAGCTTTCAAAATCTCTTATAAATTGGTTTAGAGTACGTTTGATTTGACTCATTTTATTTGCTTATAAGTTAATGAATGATGATTGTTTGAAGGTTCCTTTAAGACTAATTTCCTCTTTTAAATTTTTAAAGTAGTATCTCTTGATCTTTAAAATATCTATACCATCATCTATATTCCATACCTCTTTTTTAGCACTCTATCTCTCTCTACCCCTTTTCTCTCTATAACTGTCTCTTTCTGTCTATCACTACCCCTCCACTTATTCACTATTTCACCATATTTTCGATTAGCCTTCTTGAAGTCGTCATCGCTACTTTCAAGATCATTTTCAGTTAAACATTCAAAATGCGGAGAAGTAAATGAAAAAAAAAATAAATAAATAAAACAAAAATGGAGTCTACAACAAATCTAACATCAAAATTTAATTCACTAAAAAATAAAACCTTAATCCACATAAAGGAGCTTGAGACATCAACTAAATACACCATTCGAAAAGTGTCAAGAGTAACAACAAAATATGGGCCAACACTAAAAGTTGAAATGGAAAACCACATAATGTTCCTCCCAAAGCGATATAATGCTTTAACCGATGCTGAAATTAAAGAACTCTCGAGCGGATCATATTGCTTAAGTAGAGAAGGTGAACAAAGCTTAATTGTTGAAAGCGAGCTGAGTGAATTTCTAATTCAAAATTCCCAATTTCCAATTTGGCAATAATATATAATAATTTTGTATTTTAAATTATAAATAAAAATACATGAAAGAGTTTTGTAAAACATAAATGTTTGTGCTTTTTTATTTAATATTTTCAGTTATTTCATAAAGAAATTTAAGACATAAATGACCACAGGTAAATGTATTGAAATTCTGATGTTGATTATAGTTGTATTTTATATTTCTACCAAGATATTTGACTACTTCCGAAGGAGGTTGTAAGTTTCCAAAGCTGTCGAAATATTCTTTTTCATTGTTGTTTTTATAATATGCTACCCAATGTGTACCAGGTCCTGTTGATACGTCTAAATTGATTATTCCACATTCTATTTTCTTTGTTCGTTTTGGTAGAGTATTCAACATGAAAACTCCTCTAAAATATGGAATATTTATAGAGAAACGGTTTATGTCCACATCAGATAGTGGTCTGTTCGTAGCATCTCTAAGAGTTTTTTGATTCCTCTTTGTAAACTAAACCATAACCCTTTTTATATGGTTTTAAGTAAAGTCCCTTTCCAACTGCTATAGATTCCATCGCTCTATTATGTCTAATTGCTTCATCAAGTTGATTTTTTGCATTCTTTGTTGCATTTACAGCTTTAGCTATAGCAGCACCTCCAGTTGTTAGACTACCAATTGCACCCAGAGCAGTTAAAATCGGTATTAGAGGCAAAAACCCACCAATTTTTGGTACACGTATTACATGTGGTACTATAATTTGAGATTTTCTTCCTTTTAATGATTTGTTGATAGTTTTTCGGGCAATTTTAATTGCTGAGTTAATATTTAATGGTTTTTCCTTCTTTAGTATTTTTGTTGCAGCTCTAATTGATGTTCTAAACAGTTTTTTATCATTTATCTTGTTCTTTTTAACATTTTTCTTTTTCTCCACACCCATACCAAATTTTGTTTTGGCTTTCATTGCGTTAGTAACCATATAGGCAAATGATTTTTCAGCAATACTACTATCTTTTGATAAAACTCGATCCCAAGCTGAATTTTCAAGTATTTTATCAGCTTTATGTCTAATGCTTAAATCCTTACAAGCAGAGTCCAATAAATTAATTCCTTTGTCACCTCAATTTAAACGTTTTTGTAGTTTTGTTTCAGGTCCACAATACTAATATCCGGGAAGATAAAGTTCACCAGTTAGAGAGTTTATTCTTTTTATCTACTATACCTCCTCCAACGAAGGTGTTTTTATGACTAAACGTTTTCTGATATTGTATAACTATATCATCTAATTTTGTCGATAATAACAGGTAACATTTATAAAATCTATTTAGTTCGTAATATTGTTCCTTCTACTATTTTTTTTTTTTTTTTTTGTTTACTTGCCTCTATCTTGACTGATCGTTTCTCAGTCCTTAAACTTGTATATTCTGAACTTCTGTCTTGATATTACTTTCTTCTTTCATGCGAATTCTTGTTTTTTCTTTTCATATCACTTAAACATGCACAGTCTTGTTATCATTGAAAGGTTCTGTACAAAACAAATCGAATTTCACAATATTATGAAATTCCATTATATTTCATTAGGTATTTTCTTATCGACACCAACTGCTTTAACACCATCTCATTTACGTTTGCTAACAGCAAATAGTACAATAGGTGTCAGCTATTAGATCAGCTTATCAGCTATTAGATCAGCTTATTAGCACCTGGTCTGTTTTTCAGATCAGCTTTTCAGGAGCTGGTCTGGTTTTCAGATCAGCTTATCAGGACCTGGTCTGGTTTTCAGATCAGCTTTTCAGGACCTGGTCTGGTTTTCAGATCAGCTTTTCAGGACCTGGTCTGGTTTTCAGATCAGCTTATCAGGACCTGGTCTGGTTTTCAGATCAGCTTTTCAGGACCTGGTCTGGTTTTCAGATCAGCTTATCAGGACCTGGTCTGGTTTTCAGATCAGGCTATCAGGACCTGGTCTGGTTTTCAGATCAGCTTATCAGGAGCTGGTCTGATTTTCAGGTCAGCTTATTAGGAGCTGGTCTGGTTTTCAGGTCAGATGAAATAACTAAAGTCTATCTTTTATTAGCAGTATTTTTTTTTCTATAACGAAAATCGTTTAATTCAATATATTTGCTTATAATCAAAAATCCATATTTATCCTTCCAACACTCTACAAATTTTTTAAAACTTGTCAAAATTCATATTACTGCCAACATGAACCTTGTAAATATGCTTCATATTTTCCTCATCTTACTTAAACATTATAATTACATTTGCATTGTCTCTTATTAAATGCTTATAGCCATATTCATAAAAATTTTAAACAGCATTTCAAATGTTGTTTGAGCAAAATTCGCTAAAATTGTATTCATAATAGAATATTAGCGTAAAAACGTTTTTTAACTTGCGTAAATCACCAAATCTTAAAAATTAAATGCACCCATATTTAAAATAATTTTGAATTGTCGTCGTTGTAGTTTTGCTTCTTGCTTATTTATATTTTTAACTTTGTCTGTATGTATGTATGTATGCATGTATTAAGAATTATGCTTATGTTTGGCACAAGTAGAATGAGTCATCATTATTCTGTCGCCCCGTAAAAAAAATATACACGTACACGTACATATGTATGTATATTATTCTGCTTTCCACATGGAACATCAGCAAATATCATAATTGAAATGTATTAAGCTTCATTACCAGAAAAAAATAAATGTATAATAACCCATTCTTTTACTTATGAAATTATGTAATTTCTTTAAGTATTCATATTTGTAGTAGTATGTAGATAATTTTAGTATAAATATGTGTTTTTAAACCTCAGATAGTAGTAGGGAATTGGGCATCTGGCTTAGATTAAAATTTTAAAGTTTCATTAGTCATAACTCCGACAAAGGACACCAACAAATTATTACACACCCCAAATCACTGACAGACTCAAATTTCCACGATCAGGTAGGTAGACAGACAGACAGACAGACAGACAGACATCCACTTAATGTAAACAAAAACTCCTTATGTTAAAAAAATAAGAGTGACTTATTAAACCACCCTCGAAAAATATTTAAAGGACTTATTGAACCACCCTCGTAGGTATCAAATTTCAAGAATTTTAAAATTTTCAAATTTTAATTACCCAAATTTAACAATTTCAGCCACAATTTAACAATTTCAGCCCACAATTTAACAATTTCAGCCACAATTTAACAATTTTAATCGGCGCCAGAACCGCCAGTTCCCTACTACTATCTGAGGTTTAAAAACACATATTTATACTAAAATTATCTACATACTACTACAAATATGAATACTTAAAGAAATTACATAATTTCATAAGTAAAAGAATGGGTTATTATACATTTATTTTTTTCTGGTAATGAAGCTTAATACATTTCAATTATGATATTTGCTGATGTTCCATGTGGAAAGCAGAATAATATACATACATATGTACGTGTACGTGTATATTTTTTTTACGGGGCGACAGAATAATGATGACTCATTCTACTTGTGCCAAACATAAGCATAATTCTTAATACATGCATACATACATACATACAGACAAAGTTAAAAATATAAATAAGCAAGAAGCAAAACTACAACGACGACAATTCAAAATTATTTTAAATATGGGTGCATTTAATTTTTAAGATTTGGTGATTTACGCAAGTTAAAAAACGTTTTTACGCTAATATTCTATTATGAATACAATTTTAGCGAATTTTGCTCAAACAACATTTGAAATGCTGTTTAAAATTTTTATGAATATGGCTATAAGCATTTAATAAGAGACAATGCAAATGTAATTATAATGTTTAAGTAAGATGAGGAAAATATGAAGCATATTTACAAGGTTCATGTTGGCAGTAATATGAATTTTGACAAGTTTTAAAAAATTTGTAGAGTGTTGGAAGGATAAATATGGATTTTTGATTATAAGCAAATATATTGAATTAAACGATTTTCGTTATAGAAAAAAAAATACTGCTAATAAAAGATAGACTTTAGTTATTTATCTGACCTGAAAACCAGACCAGCTCCTAATAAGCTGACCTGAAAATCAGACCAGCTCCTGATAAGCTGATCTGAAAACCAGACCAGGTCCTGATAGCCTGATCTGAAAACCAGACCAGGTCCTGATAAGCTGATCTGAAAACCAGACCAGGTCCTGAAAAGCTGATCTGAAAACCAGACCAGGTCCTGATAAGCTGATCTGAAAACCAGACCAGGTCCTGAAAAGCTGATCTGAAAACCAGACCAGGTCCTGAAAAGCTGATCTGAAAACCAGACCAGGTCCTGATAAGCTGATCTGAAAACCAGACCAGCTCCTGAAAAGCTGATCTGAAAAACAGACCAGGTGCTAATAAGCTGATCTAATAGCTGATAAGCTGATCTAATAGCTGACACCTATTGTACTATTTGCTGTTAGCAAACGTAAATGAGATGGTGTTAAAGCAGTTGGTGTCGATAAGAAAATACCTAATGAAATATAATGGAATTTCATAATATTGTGAAATTCGATTTGTTTTGTACAGAACCTTTCAACGATAACAAGACTGTGCATGTTTAAGTGATATGAAAAGAAAAAACAAGAATTCGCATGAAAGAAGAAAGTAATATCAAGACAGAAGTTCAGAATATACAAGTTTAAGGACTGAGAAACGATCAGTCAAGATAGAGGCAAGTAAACAAAAAAAAAAAAAAAAATAGTAGAAGGAACAATATTACGAACTAAATAGATTTTATAAATGTTACCTGTTATTATCGACAAAATTAGATGATATAGTTATACAATATCAGAAAACGTTTAGTCATAAAAACACCTTCGTTGGAGGAGGTATAGTAGATAAAAAGAATAAACTCTCTAACTGGTGAACTTTATCTTCCCGGATATTAGTATTGTGGACCTGAAACAAAACTACAAAAACGTTTAAATTGAGGTGACAAAGGAATTAATTTATTGGACTCTGCTTGTAAGGATTTAAGCATTAGACATAAAGCTGATAAAATACTTGAAAATTCAGCTTGGGATCGAGTTTTATCAAAAGATAGTAGTATTGCTGAAAAATCATTTGCCTATATGGTTACTAACGCAATGAAAGCCAAAACAAAATTTGGTATGGGTGTGGAGAAAAAGAAAAATGTTAAAAAGAACAAGATAAATGATAAAAAACTGTTTAGAACATCAATTAGAGCTGCAACAAAAATACTAAAGAAGGAAAAACCATTAAATATTAACTCAGCAATTAAAATTGCCCGAAAAACTATCAACAAATCATTAAAAGGAAGAAAATCTCAAATTATAGTACCACATGTAATACGTGTACCAAAAATTGGTGGGTTTTTGCCTCTAATACCGATTTTAACTGCTCTGGGTGCAATTGGTAGTCTAACAACTGGAGGTGCTGCTATAGCTAAAGCTGTAAATGCAACAAAGAATGCAAAAAATCAACTTGATGAAGCAATTAGACATAATAGAGCGATGGAATCTATAGCAGTTGGAAAGGGACTTTACTTAAAACCATATAAAAAGGGTTATGGTTTAGTTTACAAAGAGGAATCAAAAAACTCTTAGAGATGCTACGAACAGACCACTATCTGATGTGGACATAAACCGTTTCTCTATAAATATTCCATATTTTAGAGGAGTTTTCATGTTGAATACTCTACCAAAACGAACAAAGAAAATAGAATGTGGAATAATCAATTTAGACGTATCAACAGGACCTGGTACACATTGGGTAGCATATTATAAAAACAACAATGAAAAAGAATATTTCGACAGCTTTGGAAACTTACAACCTCCTTCGGAAGTAGTCAAATATCTTGGTAGAAATATAAAATACAACTATAATCAACATCAGAATTTCAATACATTTACCTGTGGTCATTTATGTCTTAAATTTCTTTATGAAATAACTGAAAATATTAAATAAAAAAGCACAAACATTTATGTTTTACAAAACTCTTTCATGTATTTTTATTTATAATTTAAAATACAAAATTATTATATATTATTGCCAAATTGGAAATTGGGAATTTTGAATTAGAAATTCACTCAGCTCGCTTTCAACAATTAAGCTTTGTTCACCTTCTCTACTTAAGCAATATGATCCGCTCGAGAGTTCTTTAATTTCAGCATCGGTTAAAGCATTATATCGCTTTGGGAGGAACATTATGTGGTTTTCCATTTCAACTTTTAGTGTTGGCCCATATTTTGTTGTTACTCTTGACACTTTTCGAATGGTGTATTTAGTTGATGTCTCAAGCTCCTTTATGTGGATTAAGGTTTTATTTTTTAGTGAATTAAATTTTGATGTTAGATTTGTTGTAGACTCCATTTTTGTTTTATTTATTTATTTATTTTTTCATTTACTTCTCCGCATTTTGAATGTTTAACTGAAAATGATCTTGAAAGTAGCGATGACGACTTCAAGAAGGCTAATCGAAAATATGGTGAAATAGTGAATAAGTGGAGGGGTAGTGATAGACAGAAAGAGACAGTTATAGAGAGAAAAGGGGTAGAGAGAGATAGAGTGCTAAAAAAGAGGTATGGAATATAGATGATGGTATAGATATTTTAAAGATCAAGAGATACTACTTTAAAAATTTAAAAGAGGAAATTAGTCTTAAAGGAACCTTCAAACAATCATCATTCATTAACTTATAAGCAAATAAAATGAGTCAAATCAGACGTACTCTAAACCAATTTATAAGAGATTTTGAAAGCTTCAGGCTTTTCGATCATTGGGAGATGATCAAATTTTTTCAAAATATGCTGGATGAGAACGAAGAATATGGTATCATGGAAGATGAAGACAACACAGAAGGCCACTTCAGAAGCTGTCCTTGGTATAATCCTGAGTGTGAGGAAGGACCAGATACTTGCAGATGTACAATATATTTTTTGCGTAAAAGTATATTAGAAAATTTAATAATTGGATATTATGAAATGTTTCCATCATTATAATAAAAATAAATAAAATTAAATTAAAATGTATTATTAATATAAATAAAATTAAACTAAATTTATCCTTGTTTTGTGTTATTTTTTAAAGGAAAGTTAGGATTCATCTATTCGAATATAAAATAACAGAAACTTGTATGTAGTGAAAAATATAAGGACTTATCCGATTGTCTAAACTGTTTCTCTTTTAATGGAATTTCATAATATTGTGAAATTCAATTTGTCTTGTGCATAACCTCTCAAAGAAAACAAGACTGTACATGTTTAAGCATCATGAAAACAAGACTATGCATGTCTAAGCATCATGAAAACAAGACTGTGCATGTCTAAGCGATATGAAAACAAGACTGTACATGTTTAAGCGACATGAAAACAAGAATTTGCAAATAAGCAAAAACAAAAATTTTTTTGATCTAGCGAAGTAAAGCTAATAAAGAAATAAAAACTATTCACATAATTAATTCTTTTTCCAATATTTTATTTAAAATTTTTTCTTAAAAATTCATAGACATATTTAACTAATGTATGTAGATACCCAGAAAAAAATTAGACAAAAATACTCTATTCCAAGTAGTAAAATCTGAAAAAAGGAGTGGCACATTAGAAGAAAAAAATAAATAAATATATAGACTAACTGGCCAACTAAAACGTACACTTTGTCCGATGGACACACAAAGCACACTTAAACATTTCAGAAATATATACACAACACGCTGAACTTTAATAAAATGAGAAAAAAATCATATAGAACGTCAAATGAAAGCCATAGGTAATAGCCCTTCATAAAATAAACATATACATATGTACCTTATTAATGTAAACATATTATCAGTATAAAGCAACAGAAATTTCGTGAAACAAAGTCATCTTGTATCCTAGAGGAACCATCGAAAGGGTATACCTAAAGTCTCTGAAACCCACTTCGTTTTCTGATGATCGCTTTTCAACAAGAAAATAAGTTTGTTCATTGTGACTAATTTAAAAGTACATTTAAATTCAGTCTCATATCCGATTTTAACTGCATCAGAATTTAAGAAAAAAGCTCCTTTTATTCTATTGAATAAAATTTTAATTTAAAACAGTAAGCAAAGATATCAGCTTCAACTTCAAATGATTTCATCACAAAAAAAAATTTTGTGATTGTTTTCAACAATTCTGAAAATAAAAATTTCAATATAAAGCTCCCTTTTGATTTTAAATGTTTATCAATAAAAATAAAAAAAGAAGTAAGTTGACTACCAAAGAAAAAAAAACTATCAGTATATAAGCTGGAGTGCCGGATCAGTTTCATTTAAAAATGTTTATACATTTTCATAAAGCAAAGCAAGATTTCGAAAACAAATGTAGAAAGTGAAGAAAAAAATTATGTACCCCAAAAATTTCTAACGTTAACTTACTACCGTTGCATCAACTTTAAAAAATGTAAATTGAGTATAAGGAATATTTCTATTATAGTTGCTATTACTATAGAGTATGTATCTTCAGGAATTCAGTTTTACTTAAAAACAGAAAATCCTCACAAACTTTTAAGTAAACGCAGATAAAAATTAAAACGTTTTTATTTTCAAATAAAAAAAAACTGAACATATCGCATCTATACACAGACGAATATTTACAACAACAACACCAACAACAAGAAGAACAAAAGACATCAATGACAAAAAAAAAAAATGTATTCAAAGATTGAAATAAACAAAATCTGTAATATAAACAAATTTCATATAGGCAGACTTTAACGCGAGACAAATTTAAATATGAGAAAATATAAAACAAGCGTAAGTATAAGAACATAATAAGATTAGGGAAGTCCAGACATATGATAGTATTTTATAGTACCAAATGTCGATACTGAAAACAATTTATTTCTATCTACATATAAATATTAGCGCAAATACACACACACACACATAGCAGAATTCATATAAGAAATATCCAAGAAAATTTCAACAACACCCCACCTTTTGCAAATCATGACGAGCCTTAAATTCTCCCTCAGATATACATACACAAATTCCCATGATCATACATACATACATATACAATATATAAGATTAATCTCAACAACACCCCACCTTTTGCAAATCATGACGAGCCTTAAATTCTCCCTCAGATATACATACACAAATTCCCATGATCATACATACATACATATACAATATATAAGATTAATCTCAACAACACAACATTCTCACCTACCTGAAATTACAGATAGTCTTAAACTTCTACAGACGTCTATACACATAGATTCTCACGGCTACATATTACAAGAACACCTCGCCCCTAATAAATCACAATCATCTTAAATTCTTACAAAAATACATACATACATACATACAAATAACCAATTTACCTCAACAACATCCTCACCTACCTCAAATCACGATCAGCCTTAAACTACTATAGACAGACACATCCACAAATCCCCATGGATACATATTACGTCAACAACCCTGCCCACCCAAATCATGGTCAGCCTTAAACTCCTACAGACATACAAACACACAGATTCCCCCGGTTACATATTACTAGAACACCTCACCCCTCATACATCACAATCAGCCTTAAGCTCCTACAGAAATACACACATTGAAATTCCTACAAACATACACACACACACACACACATACACACACATACACACACACACATACACACGCAATCGATCTACCTCAACTACACCCCGCCCCCTGCCAATCAAACCTTCACCTAAATTCTCACAGACAGACAGACACATCCACAAATTCCTATGGTTACATATTACGGCAACAACGCCGCCCACTCAAATCACGGTCAGCCTTAAATTCCCACAGTCTAGCAACACCTACATTAGCATTAGAAAAAATAACTTTCACGTTTTCCCGTCGTCATTAGGAAAAATCATTTTCCCGTCGGCATTTGAAAAAAATAATAATCATGTATTGCGGTAGGCATTAGGAAAAATTATCATGTATTGCAGTAGGCATTTGAAAAAAAAAATAATAATCATGTATTGCCGTCGGCATATACACTCATATGAAACCTCAAAAAAAAAAAATCACCCGTTATCACAATTAATGTAACCCAAAAAAATCACCCGTTCACACAAAGTTAATGTAAACAAAAAACTCCTAATGTAAACAAAAAACTCCTAATGTAAACAAAAAACATCAAAGCGCCGCCGAAAACACAAATTTCCAAGAATTTTAAAATTTCAGCAACAATTTAACAATTTCAGCCACAATTTAACAATTTCAGCCCACAATTTAACAATTTCAGCAACAATTTAACAATTTCAGCCACAATTTAACAATTTTAATTGATCCAGAACCGGCAGTTCCCTACTACTCATATTCACAGATGGTACAGATATTCTGCCGGTCTCAGAATAACGTGACGGCAACATTCTTCTTCTTACCGCAAAATAAAAAGAGTGCTGAGAAACTACTGTCAGCTGAAAGTTTACCAGGTGTTTGCGACATAAAATGTCAATACCACTCCAAATTAAACTGCTCAAAAGGTACTATTTATGCTATTTATTTATTTAAGTAATATTCCCGAAGACGAAATCGTTAGTGAACTAAAAACGCAAGGCGTTGTTGAAGTATACAAACATATGAAAACAACGCTGGAGAATAACTAGCCCCATGTGGTGTACTATTGCTAACATTCGTTCGCTACTCTACTCACGAAAAACTTGATTTTCATGGCATAAAGTAAAAGTAAGACCTTATTACCCTAGCCCCATGCGTTGTAAATCTTGCTAAAGGCTGGTGTCATACCAAAAAATGGTGTAAAAATAGTCCCCTGTGTGAAACATGTGGCCTACCACTGCATGTACGCGAACTTTTTGCATAAACTGTTCCGAATGCAAAATTTTTAAACAGCACAAAGAAATTCTAAAAATTAAAACCAATGACAAGTGCACTTTAAAAGCAGCGAAAGAAAAGTATCAAACACAAACAACAATAGCATTGTTGTCTCAATCATTTTCTGATGCGCTAACCAACAAAAGCATTAATAACACAGCAAATCATACCATACAAATTACAAGGAAAAAATCAACACTTTAAGTGAACAAAATATTGATTCAATAACTGAAACAACAAAAACTCCTACCGAACTAAATAATAATCCTGAAATTACACATTCCAAAAACAACGTCCCTACTGCTCAGAAATGCACAGAAGACACAAAAACAACTAAACATATAACAAGCAAAAATACAAAAGAACCACACACAATGTTAACACGATCAATAACTAAACTACCAACAACTAATCAAACAACAACAGCAATAAAATCAACAAAAAATAAAGAAACTCACAAACCAATGATACAGCTTTACCAAAGCGATCAACAAACCACAGCTCTTCTTACAATGAACAAGAAGAAATAATGTTCGTAGATGAAGAATAATTTACTCACTATTTCAACAACATGGATTTAACAGTGGAAATTAAATGGTCTTATAAATAATTATCACGAACTAAAACTTATTATTAACCAATTTAATCCGGACATTAGTTCCATACAAGAGACTCACATTCCAGCTAATCAAAACAACATAATCTTTCCTAAGCAATACAATGGCTACTTCCATAACTTAGCTGATAACACATAAGCAAAGAACATAACGCATAGCCTTATATATACTAATAATGACATAGCCACTATTTCTATATAAATCAATAAGGGTATACAACTTAGTGTAGCGTGCCTGTATATTACAATACAATAGTAATTACAATAGTAACAATTGAAAATTTTGTTCTCAATGAAGACCTCATTGTGTTAAATAATGGATCCCCCACCCATCTTTCAACGCACAACACTTTTTCTCATATAGATATCTCGATATGTTCCTCCCAATTGACGCCTTTTTGCTCTTGGAAAACTCTCGAATTTCTATAGCAGCAACCACTTCCCTATCTTAATAACAGTAAAAAAAGCGTAGATTATACAAAAACAAACTTTCCACCCAAATTAAAAACAGATCGCGAAAACTGGCCATTATTTAAACAAAAATGCAAAGAAAATCTCTCTAAGGCCAAAATCAGCGATAAGATCAATCAATAAGCTGCACTATTAATTAAATGCATTAGATCGGCAGCCAATGTCAGTTTTCCCCAAACACGGCAAATATCTTTTAAACGCCAAATAATTTGGTGGAACTCAAAACTTGAAATTCTACGCAAAGACTTTGCCACAACTTTAAACGCATTAGAAACGATTATAATCTTCTGCAGTACAAAAAATATAATGTCTTATTTAGGAGAGCTGCTAAAGAAAGCAAAGCAGCGTGTATACAAAAGCTGACCGCCAACATTACCCCCATCTCCTGATTCAATTTACATCACAGATTCAGCTGAAATTTGAAACTGTTCTGCAAAACATTGGTCTGCACAATCAGATGATAGAAATTTTTCGTCAGTTTTTCGTGATAACAGAGCAAGTTATTCATATCAATCTTACAACCAACAGAGCTACAATAATTATGCCAAAAGTATTGAAAATCCAATCAACATCGTCGAATTAGAAGACGCTATGCATTCAGCAAAAGGCAAAACACCTGGCAAAGATCGAATCTCATATGCAATGTTAAAAAACCTATGTATTTCATCGAAAAGACATGCTTTTGGTATATAATAATATATTCAAATACAGTATTTTTTCGCAAGCATGGAAAACTGCCGTAGTTATCCCTATCCCAAAACCTAATAACGACTACCTCACAGTTTCTGGATACAGACCAATTTCCTTCCTTTCTTGGGTCAGCAAAATTCTGGAAAAAATCATCGCTAGACGACTAATGTGGTTCATTAAATCAAATAGCTTTCTTACGCCCAGCTGCATTTATGAAAAAGCAAGGAACCGATGATGTCCTCCTTTACCTACAACATTTCATAGCTAAAGCTGTGTCTACAAAAAATCCTGTCAGTATATTATCGACTGGCTTTGAAAAAGCTTTTCATAGAATTGGCGTCCACATCATTCTGAAATAACTACAAGAGTGGAAAATTGGTAAAAACATGTTTTTAATAATAAATTTTTTTTTTACAGAACCGTAAGTTTAAGGTTAGAATCAATGGTACCTTCTTCAAACCCGCTCCACTAAATAATGTCATACCTCAAAGATCACCACTGTCTGTCGTATTATTTATTACTGCGTTTAATGAATTTAGTAAAATCATATCTACGCAAAAACACATAGAGCATGCAATTTATGCTGATGACGCAGTTATTTTTACAAAACTCAGCGACAAGAATAAAGTGAAGACGATTTTCGAAGATAATCAAATAGTCGAATGGGGCTTAAAGTCCGGAGCCAAACTCTCTTTGGATAAATGTAATATACTTCACACAACTGTGCTATGCCTGACGTTGAATACAACAATATAAAATTAAACGTTAAATAACTTACAAATCCTTGGTGTAGTTTTCGATAAAGGTTTTACCTTTAAGGAACATTGACTTCAACTGCGAAAAGCCTTGAATTCTAGGCTTAATATTATAAAATATCTAACATCAAAAAATATCAGAATTCATACTTCCACCATGATTAGCATAACTAGATCTATCATGCTCTCCAAAAATTGATTACAGTCTTCCCATATACGGATGGTCTGCACATTCGCACATCAAATTAATACAAGCGCCATGCCATGTTTCAGTACGCCGAAGCATTGGAGCGTTTCCAACCAGCCCCACCAAAAATTTCTTGGCAGAAGCCGGTATGCCTCCGATCACTGATCGGACTATACACCTAACATACAAACTTATCCCCAAACTATTCGTTTGTCGCAACAGAATATTGAGGAAAAAATTAGTCCCAAGTCACACTGTGCAAGTCTTATTGCTAAGCTGATTAGTTTCAGGGAGAGAGAGACGAGTTGAACAGCAACGTTTCTTTTCCCCCCGTCTCTCTCTCCTAATAAAATAATCAGCTTAGCAATAAAACTTGCATAGCGTAAATAGGGACTTATCAACGGAACTATAATACCCAGACTACAATCATCCATCAGAAGGTGCATCGACTTCTCCAAAAAACTCAACCTTCAGCTTCGTCCTAGACTTATAACCCATCATGCAGAACCACCGTGGCTGACAAACGAAGATTCATTTATTTTGTCGTTGGCAGAGCTGCCTAAGAGTACTACTTCTTTCCATATATATAAAACTATGTTTAACGCTATCGCCGAGCGTTTTATTGCAAGCAGCTGGGAGTTTCTCTACACCGATGGATCCAAATCCAACGACAGTACTACTTTCGCAACTGTCACTCAAGATGGCAGCCTAATCAACGCCGGATTTGTTGATGACTATTGTTCCAATTTCACAGCTGAAGCATTGGCCATCCTCACCGCAATACAATACGCTACAAAACAGACTTCGAAGTATGTAATCTGCTCCGATAGTCTCTCATCTATTCTCGCCATCAAAAACTAACATTACGAATCGCCAATAATTAATCAAATAAGAAACATATGTAACCAAAACCCAAAATGAATCAAAGGCATGTGGGTACCCTCATACGTAGGCATTATAGGCAATGAATACGCGGACTCAGCTACTGAAGAAGCAAAGCGACGACCATTGAAAAAATATTCCGACATGGGAGACTCGTGATATTCTTAATACCATTGATATCTTATGTCCACAAAAGCACAAAAATGGTCCGATTACCAGCACAGTTACAAACGCATCAACCCAATGGGAGAATCACCACTAAACCCCAAAAACTGTTCCAGGAGTGAAATTAGCTTATTCGTTCACCTTAGAATTGGCCACTGCAAACTATCTCATCAACATCTTCTTGATAGAACTCATGCTCCTGTATGTCCCACCTGTAACACCCAGCTCAATGTAGCCCACATACAATGCCACCAGATTATGGCATTTGTCCCCAAAATGGGGATTTCACCTCTAATTTGGGGACAGAATTTCGTGGGTAGGGATTTGGGGAATTTTCATTTTGAGCTCTAACAATTTGCATGTATCAGAAAAATAATTAATCGTGGATGTTGACATAATATTTTAGTACTGGTAACATTTCAGTTTTTTAAAATCACTTAGAGTAATGTGACAATCATACTTTATAATGAAGATGATATTACCATCATAGTAATACCGTGAACATACATACAGTGCCGCTTAATATAATAGCACCAGTTGCAATATTCTGATTCGAATGATGTAAAAATTTCACCTATTTATTATATTATTTTTTTTTTTACATGTTTTATGTTATGTTACGTTGCATAGTTATGAGTCGCGGTAAGCATTGTTCGCCGGAAAAACGTGAAGTAATAAAAAAAGAATTCCGTCTGAGGGTAAATCGTATTCCCAAATAAGGGAATTGCTGGGCTGTTCCAATAAAATGACAATAAATGCCCTAAGATATGAGCAAAAAAATGAATCCCGTGAGAGGAAGCGAGTTTTGTTATCCTTAATAGTAAAACGGTTAGTACGGACGACTGAAGCACACCCCTTGATGACACCCAGCAAGCGTGGAAACTATTCGCCGCAGACTTCGAGACAACAACCTCAATGACTGTAGTCCTCGAAAAGTGCCGCTCCTTTCCTCTAAGCATGTTGCTAAACGGTTATCTTTTGCTAAAGCACATCTGAATTGGCCAAAGGAAAAGTGGAGAAATATGCTATGGACTAATGAATCCAAAATTTTTCTTTTTGGTGGAAAGGGTTCCAGATGTTTTGTCCGCAGGGCACCTAACAGCGAATACAAGCCAGAATTCACATCAAAAACTATCAAACATGGAGGTCATAGTATTATGGTATGAAGTTGCTTCTCATATCAAGGTGTGGGTCCTATATATTAGATCAAAACCTATTAGATGAAAATCCTTGATGAAATTATGCTGCCGTATGCTTCCTTTGAAATGCCGCTGGTGTGGTTCTTCCAGCAAGACAATGACTCCAATCACACCAGCAAAATGTCAAACAAAATGGTTCAACGATGATATGACAATAAAAACAACAAGCGTTGAAGGGCTCTGGGAGGCTGGGCAGAAAATTTGGAGTTCCATCAAAGTTGAAAGATGCCAGCTCTTAGTAGATTCCATGGGAAGGCGTTGTCCACCGGTAATAGCAAACAAAGGGCACGCGACAAAGTATTGAAACCATACAGTTAATTTATCTACAAGATATCTAAGTGAAATTTTTAATTTATTTTAAGAAAGACCACTAATTTTTTCTAAAAATTAAAACCGTGCTCGCAGCTGCAGAACTAGCTCTTTGTCAATTAATTTTTTTTTTCCTTTGAAAAAGAAAAATGACTTGAAAGTTTTTATTGTGCAACTGTTCTACGCACTGTTCTACCTTAGTTAGTTATTGTGTCACGCATAAAAAAACTATGTATGTGTGATTCCCAGAAAATATGAAAAACTTTGAACTTTTTAAAAATTTGCAATTTAAGCACATTAACAAACATAGATTTGATTCGGTGTATGGAATTTTGAAAAATGTTATAGATCCAAAACAAGGTTTTCCTAAAGACATATTTGGCTTTTGGGTAATAGTGTATCAGTACGAAGATATATTTTTTAATGCATGTATTTATTTATTGTATCTTCAAATATGAACTAACAATAAGTATTCAAATCTTAAATCCAGAATATAATTATTAGGCCCGACCACTGTCGGACATAAACTTAGTGATAGTTATAAATAATACATAAGTAGTGATAATCAAAAAGAAAAAAAAAGTATTTTCAAGCAGTCCCATCTGGAATGTTGAGTATAAGTACCCTTGTGTCCCTCTTTTTTAGGCGGATGTGTCCAGTAAAGCTCAAAATATTACGAGCAAGCGGATTAGGATGTGATTCGAGTTTTGTTAAATATTTGCCTGCGTATTTTGCAATTTCTTCAATCACTAGTGGCTTATTCAAATCACGATGTATATTTGAATTTTTGATGTACCATGGAGCCGAAGTTATCATACGTAAAATTTTGTTTTGCCTTCGTTGGAATCTCTGGACATTGGAAGCTGAAGCAGTGCCCCATAGTTGAATTCCGTAGCGTCATATAGGTTTCAAAAGTGACTTGCAATCTAAACTGAGAGTTGAATTTCTACCACTCAGCCAATGTACCTGAGCTAATTTTAGTTTCATTTGTGTTAGTTTAGAATCAATGTGTTATTTCCATGTAAGCCGTCGATCAAGGTGTATACCAAGGTATTTTACATGTGAATGTTGGGGAACAATTTGATTATTGATTCTAATGGGGAAACAAGTATCCTTTCGTAGAGCAAATGTTACCTGCGCACACTTCTGCTCATTTACTTTAATTCTCCATAACTTTAACCATAGTTCCTGCCAGGTAATATGTTCCAGAAGATATCGGAATGCCTCGTGAGGGTTTTTGTGCATGGTAAAGAAGGCTGTATCATCGGCAAAAGTAGATGTATGGATTTTAGTGCTAACAGGCATATCATAAGTATAAATCAAGTACAAAACTGGTCCAAGTATACTTCCCTGTGGCACACCGGCAGAGATAGATTCGGGAACACTCATGAAGTCTCCTTCCACAACAATGAATTTCCGGGATAGAATATAACTTTCCAATAGCTTTAGAAAATTTATTGGTAGATATGTCTTCAATTTTAAAATTAGGCCTTCATGCCATACTTTATCAAATGCCTGAGAAACATCAATAAAGAGAGTAGAACAATTTTCTTCAAATGTTCTTCTTATAACTTAAACCAATCTATGCGTTTGTTCAATGGTACTATGCTGACTTCTAAAACCAAATTGATGGTCCGGTATGCACAAATTATCAGTTAGAATTGGGGATAATTTTGTCATGAGCAGCTTTTCGAAAAGCTTTGATATTGTTGATGGCCTGTAAGACTCAGCTTTGGTAAGATCTTTGCCCGGATTTGGAATCATTTTGACCTTGGCAAGCTTCCAGCTGTGTGGATAATACTCTAGTCGTAATATGGCATTAAAAATAAATAGTAAGATTCTAGTTGCAGTGCGAGGCAAATTCATCAGCATCTTGTTACTAATACCATCAATACCTGAAGCTTTCTTCGGGTTAAGCTCAGCAATTAGTTTATGTACATCACGCATCTTAAACTTTAAGGGTCGAGGGGGAAGAGCAACTACACTCGGCAAATCAGCAACACCAGTAGATGTATTTGGGATAAATACGAATTTTAAATGCTCAGCAAATATTTTACCTTTTTCAGTATCGCTTCTTGCCCAATCACCGGTCGAAGTGCGCAGAGGTGGTTTAAACTCAACGGATCTTTTAATCTTTTTAGCAGCGCGCCACAAAGAGAAAGTAGATGCTAGTGTGACATCAACACCTTCCAGATAATTTTTAAAAGATGCAGTTTTCTCAGATGCAAGCAACTCTTGGAGTCGTTTTGTGCACTCTTTAAATCTAATTTTATTTTGGGGTGATCTGTGCTGTTGCCATTCCCTTCTAGCTCTTCTTTTTTCACGTACGAGGCGTTCAATGTCTGAAGAATTAATTTTATTAAACCCAGTCTGCGGATGGGAGGTAGTGGCATGTTCAGCAGCCTGTTTAATATTCTCGTTGAGATTGGCAATGTTAGATTCAATATCATTTGGTGTTCTTAGCTTAATATTTTCTGTACAATGACTACTAAGGTATTTTTTGAACCCCAGCCAATTAACAGGATTTATCATCTTCATATATGGATGAGGTAAGTAACTTCTTAGTGGGCTACAGATTGTAACGATAGTGGGAGAGTGATCGGACGAGAGATCTAGGTAAGCTTCAGCGTGAATTAATTATTTAGAAATACTTTTTATGATGCCAAAGTCTATAACATCCGGAATTTTTCGTACGTCAGCACGCCAGTAAGTGAGCTCCCCACTCGAAATAATATCAAAGCCCATTTTTGAAATTGTGTTGAACAACGCCCTACCTCTAGGCGCAATACGACGCGAACCCCAGAAGGTATGCTTAGTCGCCAGCTGCTACAAAATAAGGCCCAAGGGGTTTGTAGAAATTCTTGAAATGATCCTCAGTGGTTGAAAATCTAGGAGGGGAGTAAATTGAAGATATCACGAAATTTGAACAAAAATTCTCAATGCAGATGTTTGTTGCTTGTAGATGTTCTTCACAAATGTTGTCAAGAATATTGTGCTTGAGTCTTGACTTTATTAGAATTGCTGATCCACTGCAAGCCCTTCCTCTAGGGTCCTTTGTATCATATATAGTGTAGCCATAAATTTTAAAAAGACTTCTCGAAGTCAAATGAGTCTCAGATACTAACATTACATCAATATTTTTTTCCGTGAGGAAGTGCTCAAGTTCATTTTTATGTTGGCGAATGCTTGTTCATGGCTTGTTAATCAAAGCATGAAGCAGTGTATTCTGCATTCGTAGCATTTCTTGCATCATGCTAGTCATAGTTGTTGTAAAGTTGTTGATAGTTTGCACAAGATTTTCAATAGTGACTTCAAGGCAATTAAAACTAAAGTTTGAGTTTGTATTTTTTGAATTGTTTGGTGGGGAAACATGTTGTGTGGGCATTGAATTTGCCTTAGCAGCATCTGCATACGATACACGGGAAGTAACTGGTTGGCTCATTTGCGCAAAAGTGGCTGAGGAAGCGTTTGTTGTTTGAACTGGAGCTAATTCAAGTTTTTGCACCATAGCCTGCTTGACGAAAGAGTACACAGGACAACCTCTGTAGTTAGCGGTGTGATTACCTCCAAAATTACTGCAATTTTTTCCGCATGATCTTCTGGTTTAGTACAACTAGCAGTCCCGTGTGATTCGCCGCACACAACACAAACAGTAGGTAAATTGCAGTAAGTTTTTGTATGGCCATATTCTTGGCAATTATCGCACTGCACGGTACCTGAACGCTTATGTGGTTCTTCAACTGTGATTATTCTGCATAAAAGGTATTTTAGGCTATAAATAGGATAAGTCTCGTTTTTTTCAACTGTATATCATTCGGCTACAATTCAACACGAAATAGGGGTTGGGGTACCTTTTCTCTGCTTATTATGTTTTTACCTTAAATCCCTGGAGGACGAGTGCATCTTTTATTTCTTTAGGAACAACATAGGAATCTATGCCCTTCAATACGATCTGCATGCCTTTAGCACTCTTAAGCTGGTATGTATAGAAGCTTGTTTTATTTTTTTTCAAATTCAGAAACCATTTTGCGGAAATCTTTTTCGCCATAAATTTGAATTTTCGTTTCATCGATGTTTCCGCGTTTTATTGGGACAATGTGAAATTTATTTTCACCAATGACCGAAATTAATTTTTTAATAAGGGCATTTGAATTTTTCTCTCTCAAATAGAGGATACATCAAGTTTGTCGTTCTCATATTGCAAAATTTTAAAGCGGTTTTGCCGATTAGTTGAGGCTGCGCTGTTATCCCTAGACATTTTTGGAGCAGATGAAATTTTTGAAGAATTCGGGCTTCGCCCACGCTTTACTACAGTTATATATCTGTCCATTCCGACTTGTACCTTGAGTTTCGAGCCGTTGTTATCTGTAGTGATAACTTTGTTAAGTGATGAACAAGAGCCTGAAGGGGATGATATTGCTGGCTTATATGAAGAAGTACTAGGCAACTGCAATGTTAATGCATCATTACTATTTGGCATTGGACAAAGCGAAGTTGATCGCTGACGAAAAACTGGCTTTGCCGTTAAAAAAAGATTTTCATCAGATTTATTATTTATATTTTTTTCATTAAGAGTTTCAGAACTCACAGTAAAATAAGCATTTATGCCGTTAGAACTCACTTCAAATTTTTTTGTATTTGAGGCACTCATACAAAGAATTCCTCAAGGGTTATTCGTTTGTGTTTTTTTTTTGTTTGGGTCTTTTTTTTGTTTTTGTTATTTATGATTGTTTGTTTGTTTTGAGGTACTCATACGAGTATTCCTCAATATCACTTTGTTTGTGTATTTTTTTGTTTGCGGTTTTTTTTGTTTCTGCTATTTCTACTATGTACAAAATATTTGCAAAGCATAAAGTTCATTTATTAAAGTCAGTATGTAACTATTACGAATAATATGTACTACTAATATATTTTTGTATAATTTTTTGTTTGTTTGGTAAGTATGTAAGTAAAATTCCGCTAATCGACTGTTTGCTATGAAGGTACCACTAGGTAAGGTGAGTACGAAGATAATGCCGGAAATTACTTCTTTCGTGAAATTGCAGCTGCTGTATTCAACCTGTTGATAGTGCCAATAAGTAATGCGTTTGTGGAGAGAATATTGCATGAATTATGCATGAACACTACCAAACCAAAACCAAATTAAGGAATGCTCTGCAATATGAAATGTTAGAATCTTTAATAAGAATAAAATCACATTTAAATATTTATAAGATCTGCTGCCACAAATTTGAGCTTCCTGAAGAAAAAAACGTTCAAATCGGAAAATATGTACAAGTGAGTTGTAGAGGACGGAGCCGAACTTGATGCCTATGAAGTTTTGGATTGGGAAACTATTTAGAATATTTCGATTGCAAAAATGTATATATGTATGCAATATCTTCTTAAATTCATTTTCACGCCTATTGTAAATAAAATGTGAAATTTTTGTTTACATGAAATTTTTGTTTCCATGAAATTTTCATTCCCCATGAAGGGAAGTGAATTTAAAAAAACGGGAAGAAGACTTGTAAAGCTGCAAAATTAATTGAAAATTAAACAAATTAAGTTCAATAATAAGAAATACACATATTTTGGGTTTCAAATGAAATGTTATATAGTGTAAAGTTCTATTTTTAATTGTTTTAGGAGGCGTACAAAATTTTTTAGCATACCACAGCCGTAAAATTTACTGCATGTCAACCTTAGAGATTCATGTTCAATGAAAAAAGGTGTTCCAAGGAATTATTGTTACTAATCGTAGACATTATTTATTGATATTGCCCTAAAAATAATTCTTTATAAGTTTTAATATATAATTGTGTCAAGTTTTGTCAAATAAAAACACGTCCGTTCTAGATGATTGCTTTTATTCAAGTGTCTCTTACCATTTTCATACAACCAACAACTGAAGCCAGACAACTCTCTCGTGTTGCCAGACCTTTGCCTTACATTACTTATACTATACATTCTAGTTCAAAGATATATGTTATGACAACTCGGCCATTCCTGACGCGAACTCGTCCTCGAGTCACTCGTCTCATGGGTCTTCTAAATCGTCTTCATAAGCACCTTCAATATCCGGATATAACGCGCACCACAGCTTCATTTTATCAGTACTTGAAATTTTTGAAAATTGTCTTTGATTTCGCCGGGCATAATCGATATCTTCAACAAAATATCTATCGAACCTTAGGACCTTTTTTACGATCTAAGGTCCTTTGTATTTAACTTCTAGTTTCCGTGAGTCACCAGTGCTTGGAATAGCACATTCAAGTAATACTAGGTCTCCTTCTTCATATTTATGTGGCGTTTTGAGTTTCGAATCAAATCTAACCTTCCATAATTTTCTTGCATCATCAATGTTACGTATAGCATCTTCTCGCTTCTTTTTCGTTACCGAAAAATCAACATCACTATTTACATCATAAACTGCTGCTAGAAGTTTGTTGCCGCTCATGTATCTAACTGGAAAATCGAAAAGTAATTCAATTGGGGCATATTTTGTAGTCCCATTGACATTGGTCCATTGTAAATTTCTTATTTTGGTGTCCCAATCTTTGGCGTCGTCCACTGTAGACTTTAGATATGACAGCACCGAATTATTTATTCTTTTGGCGAGTCCATTGGCCCGGGGCGTTCTAAAAGCCACTTTTATATGTTGGATGTTGTGATCTCCACAGAAGGCTTTAAAATTCGATGAAATGAACGATGTTCCTCTGTCAGAGACAAGCACTTTTGGTATCCCGAAATATGAAATCACAATGTTGAGAACGTCTAGCACCGGTTTAGTTTTTGTCGTTTTTACGGGGTACAAAATAACGTATCTTGTCAATGCATCCACTACAACAAGTAAGTGTTCACAGCCATTGAGACTTTTAACAAATTTTTTTTATCATGTATTTATTTATTGTATCTTCATATATGAACTAACAATAAGTATTCAAATCTTAAATCTATAAAAAAAAAATTATTATTATTAGACCCGACCAGTGTCAGACATAAAATTACTGATAGTTATAAATAACACATTAGTAGTGATAATCAAAAAATGGAAAAAAAGTATTTTCAAGTAGTCCCATCTAGAGTATTAGGTATAAGAGCCCGTGTGTCCCTCTTTTTTAGGCGGATGTGTCCAGTAAAGTTCAAAATATTGCGAGCAAGTGGATTAGGATGTGATTAGAGTTTTGTTAAATATTTGCCTGCGTATTTTCCAATTTAACAAATGGCCCAAGGTGATCAAGATGCATTATCTCGAAAGGAAATTTTGGTATATCCATCCCGTACAGCTCACACTCTTTTTGTTTTGGTTCCTTACAATAACAGCATTCAACACAGGCTTTTAAGTATCCCTCCACAAAATTTCTAGCTCGTGGAAACCACAAGTCCTTCAATAAGCGCTTCAGTGTACTTTCAAGTGCTGGATGCACCACGTCATCGAGGCACAACTTGACGACGCGCCAAAGTAATTTTTTTTGTCACTCCTTTTGAATAATCTCTTCTTCTTCATCACAAATTCATTACACAACTGCTTATTTTGTGGCGACTGCTTATGACTATTTAAAACGTCAATGATTTCTCTTAATTCTTCATCTTCCCGCTGCATCATATATATCCAGTCCTCAGTGGACGGCTTAACCAGCATAATTTTCTCACTGGCATCCTGGATAACAGAATGATTTACGCTAGCTTCATCTGAAGCTCGACTCAAAGCGTCAACATGTGCCATTTTGCTGTCTTCGCGGTTCACAATTTGGTAATCGTATTCCAATAATTTTAAAAACCATCTTGAAAGTCTTGGAATTATTGGTTTAGATAACTTCAACGTTGAAATTGCGGAGCAGTCTGTTACAATCGTAACAGCAGATACATCCGGAAGCCTTGGCAAGCCTCTACAACGGCCAAAACCTCCAACTCATATGCGTGGTAATGTTGTTCAGCTTCATTACATATTCTACTAAAATAAGCGATAGGTCTAAGCCGATTTTCATCGTCCCGCTGCAGTAAAATTGCAGCTACACCAGTGGCACATGCGTCTGTATGCAGTTCATGCTCCTTTGTGACGTCATAAATATCTAATACAGGCCCTGTCGATAGAATATAAATTAATTTCCTGTATGCCTCGTTGCATTCCTTCGACCAGTCGAACTAAATATTTTTTCTGGTTAAACGATTAAGTGGAGCTGCTATTAATGCATAATTTTCAATAAATCTTCGGAAATATCCGGTAAGGCCAATAAAACGTCTAACATCAGCCACATTTTTGGGTACAGGAAAATTAGTTACTGCCAATGTATTCACCATACCAGGCCTCAGTCCGCAGTTATTCAATTCATGACCCAAAAATGTAACCTGATCTTTCAAAAACGAACATTTTGATAGACGTAACGTTAAACCATGATTTTTAACAACTTTCAAAAATATCTCCAACTTGGACAATCCTGAGAAGAACGTCTTAGATGCGAAAATAACCTCATCTGCATAGCTCACAACCTTGTCTCTAATGGTTTCCAAAACAATTGACATTATTTTCTGAAACGTACCAGGTGCATTTTTGAGTCCAAATGGCATTCTATTAAATTCGAAATGGCCATGATGGGTAACAAAAGCTGTATACTGCTTTGATTCCTCTTTAATAGGTATCAGGTAATACCCGGACATTAAATCTAAGATAGTAAAATACTTCTTACCAGCTAGAGTCTGCAACACACCTTCAACAGTTGATGCCGGCCACGGCTGTTTTTCCGTGATGGAATTCAATTCGCGGTAGTCTACACATAAGCGGTCTTCACCGTTTTGTTTTGGAACGAGTACAATTGGTGACGCGTATACTGAGTTTGACGGACGGATTATTTCCGTTTCTAAAAATTTATTGATTAATTGTTCAACTGACTTTCGTTTTGGTATTGGTATGTTATACGGATTTTATGCTATAGGTTTGTCTGATTTTACTTTTATTTCCATTTCAATAACACTACATTTACCGATATCTTCTAATTTTTCAGCAAAACACGACGCATACTTGTTCAACAATTCTTGTAATGTGCTTTTTTCTTTTTCATCAAGGCTGTCACTAATATTCAATGTTTCACCTTTCAACGCCACAACACGACAGAGTCCATTTTCCATTATTACCCGGTTTTTTGATAAAATGTCTCTACCGATTATCACTTCGTATTGCATGAGTTGATCATCAATTACCAAAACTTCAGATTCAACACACAACTAGTAAATTTTCACGTTTATTACAAGTTTTTCGCGGCATAAATACACATTACTCGCAAAGCCACATAACTTTTCATTGCACTTTGCTATTGGCATATTGATCTCCAACGCGCTATGTTTTGATATTAATGATTTTCCACTTCCCGAGTCAATCAATGCCCGATAGTTTTTATTGTCTATCTCAACGTCTTTAAACATTTCACGTTTTGTAGCCAATGGACTGTTATTCTCATCAATAAAATTTATAGATCGCGATGAGCACTTATCCATATCATGGTCGATGGCATTACACTTTGATTTCTTTGGCTTACGACAATTTTTAGCAATATGCCCGCGCTCACGGCACTTTCACTGTCATTGTTATGTACTTCTTTGACATTCGTTGTCATTATTAAAACTTCTATAGATTTTACGATAGTCACCATTTGACGCGTGTTTAACTTTATTTTTATTTCCTTCATAAATCTTACACAATCCTTAGTAAGTCCGTACATGATGAAAAATTCAATGCAGCTAATGTTTTTCTCATATTTGCATCACTCAGTCCATTCACAATATACCTTATTATACTGCCATCGTCCATACTTCCTCTACGACACATTGATAACATACGATAATAATACTCAATAAGTGTTTAGTTTTAGCTATACGAGAAATAAACATCTCCATGTGAATATCAGCTGCATTTGTGAGAGAAGGAAAATCCAACAAAAACGCAGAAATGAATTCCAACCAGACATAAAATACTTGCTGACTGTCAACCCAAGTTCTTGCAGCACCTCTCAAATTACTCTGAAGTGCAAATAAAACTGCTGAATCATGCCATCCATACGCTTTTTTTAATTGTTCAACACGCTCTACAAATTTTACTGAAGAAATTTCACTTTTGCATGGATCAAATTCCGGTAACATTTTAATTATTTCCGAAATAGAAAAATTTTCTTCTCTTACTATCACAGGTCTTGTAGTATTATCTATTAAAGGGTTGCATTTGTATACTCGTTTGTATAGCCAAAACAAATATACCATGGTATGTACCATATAATTGTAGTGTGAACGACAGAACTACCCTGCAGTCAGACTGGGGCCAAGTGTCTCTATGTCAACACTAAAATTCTAGTAGTAGTTACATTGTCTACAATTTCTCTTCTATTCGTCAGTATAAAAGAAATGGAGAAAACAGATGTGGTGTATTTCTGGTGGATTTTGCAACAACTTGTCAATATACATAAATTTGTATTGTTACGTCTTCCTCTCTATAAAAACGCTTTTCCGTAGATCCGAAGATTTGCAAATGAATACAAGAGCCGAGTGTAGTAATTAGGGTTAAGAATGATACAAGTTTTATTTACAAATACACTTATACTAAATTAATCAAGAGCTTATATAAACTAATACAATTTAACTAATAAATTACACACAGATATTCACAACTGATTACCAATACGCCTTCCTCGCTGTAGTTTACACACGTCTCTTATCTGGCTGCGCAAGTATTCACGTGACACCTCTCTGTCTGCTGCCGTCACTTACGAGACTCTCTCTGCCGTCACTTACGAGACTCTCTCTGCCGTCACTCACAGTTGATACACCAATACCTCTTTGTCTGCTGCTTGTCACACACGACACTCACAGTTGATACACCAATAAAGACTCACTGGCTTTACTTACACCCTTATACACGTCTATTCGCTGCGCTGTTCCCTTTACTCCAGTCGACATGATAGACTCCACAATAATCTCAATTCCACGACAGACTATTATTAATTCACAACTTAATTATCAACTGACTAACGAGTTCTTAACTTCACTACTAACTATAACTGTTCGCGACTGACTTACAACTGCAACTAACTAACTCATTGGCTGCGTCACCTCTTTTTATATTTCACAAAAATTCCACTAGAAGTTTCAAGCAATGTCTAGACGATCATTATCATCTTATATGCTGCCTAATTAAGTTCATGTGGTAACTATGTACATATGTACATGTGTATATGCGTACGTGTGTACATCATTAACTAAACAACACACGGTGGTTGTTTATCTTTTGCTTTTCGTTTGAATTGGCATGTATGTATGTGTGTAAATATGTGAATCTTCTTAATAGCAGACGCTTTTTTTGTTGTTGTTGCTTTTGCTTGTTTAATCAAGCTAGGCATGCTTATTTAGTTGTTGGCTACTATTCTAGACTATTCTTTGCTTTGACCCTGTAGGAATATTTTCGCGTAGCATTTACATTAACCTGGTTGGAATATTTTTGTGTAATGCTGCTTAACATTGATGACAGGCATTAGTTAATAAACCATGAACATGTTAAAAATATGTTTCTGGAACGCAAACGGCATTCGCCAATATAAAAATGAACTTGAGCACTTCCTCATGGAAAAAAATATTGATATAATGTTGGTTTCTGAGACTCATTTGACCTCAAGAAGCTTATTTAAAATAAATGGTTACACTTTATATGATACAAAGGACCCGAGAGAGAGAGCATGTGGTGGATCAGCAATTCTGATTAAGTCAAGACTCAAGCACTATGTCCTTGACAACGTTAGTGAAGAATATTTGCAAGCAACGAATATTTTCGTAGAAAATTTTTGTGCGAATTTTGTGATATCATCAATTTACTCACCTTCCAGATTTTCAGTTAGCGAAGATCAGTATGAGAAGTTCTACAAATCGCTTGGATCTTGTTTCGTGGCAGCTGGTGACTACAATGCAAAACATACCTACTGGGGATCGCGTCTTGTTACACCTAGAGGTCGAGCCTTGTTCAATACAATTTCAAAAATGGGCTTAAATGTCATTTCGAGTGGGGAGCCTACTTACTGGCCTACTGACGTAAGAAAAATTCCAGATGTTATAGATTTTGCCGTCACGAAAAATATTCATAGGGACTCAATTCATGTAGAGGCCTCTCTAGATCTGTCCTCCGATCACTCTCCAACAATAGTTACAATTTTCAACCCACTAAGGAGTGATTTAACTAACTCATATGTGAAGATGATTAATGGAATCAACTGGCTGGTATTCAAAAAATATCTTAGTAGTCACTGCGTAGAAAACATTCAGCTTAGATCATGCGATGATATTGAATTTAATATTGCCAATCTTAACGAAAATATTAAACAGGCTGCTGAACACGCCACTACCTCCTATCCGCAGACCGGCTTTAACAGAATTTATTCTACGGAAATTGAACGTCTTGTATGTGAAAAAAGGAGAGCTAGAAGAGAATGGCAACAACACAGATCACCCCTAAATAAAATCAGACTTAAAGAATGTACTAAACGACTCAAAGAGCTGCTATCATCGGAAAAAAACTGCACTACTGGAAAAGTATTTAGAAGGTCTTGATGTAACGTCCGCATCTAATTACTCTTTATGGCGCGCTACTAGAAATCTTAAACGACCCGTTGATCTTAAATCACCATTGCGTACTGCGACCGGAGGCTGGGCAAGAAGTGATAGTGAGAAAGGTAACTTATTTTCTGAGCATTTAAAATCTGTATTCACTCCCAATTCATGTACGGGTGCTGCTGATTTACCGAGTTTAGTTTCTCTACCCCCTCGTCCCTTAAGGTTTAAGATGCGTGAAGTACAAAAAGTAATTGCTGAACTCAACCCGAAGAAAGCTCCAGGTATTGATGGCATTAGTAACAAAATGCTCATGAACTTGCCTCATATTGCAATAAGAATCCTGCTATTTACTTTTAATGCTATTTTAAGAATGCAGTATTTTCCACATAACTGGAAACTGGCCAAGATCAAAATGATTCCAAAGGCGGGCAAAGATCTTACCAAGACTGAGTCATATAGGCCTATAAGCTTACTATCTACAAACTCAAAGCTTTTCGAAAAGCTGCTCATGACTAAATTGTCCAAAATTTTAACTGATAATGGGTGCATCCCGGACCATCAATTTGGCTTTAGAAGTCAGCACAGCACGATTGAACAAACGCATAGACTGGTCCAAGTTGTAAGAAGAACATTTGAAGAAAAGAAGTATTGTTCTGCTCTCTTTATTGATGTTTCTCAGGCATTTGATAAAGTATGGCACGAAGGCCTAGTTTTAAAATTGAAGACATATCTGCCAATAAACATTCAAAAGCTTTTGGAAAGTTATATTATTGATAGGAAGTTCACTGTTGTGGAAGGAGAGTTCACGAGTGTGCCCGAATCTATATCTTCTGGTGTGCCCCAGGGTAGTATTCTGGGTCCTGTCTTGTATTTAATATATACTTGTGATATGCCTGTGAGCAATAATATCCATATTTCTACTTTTGCCGATGATACAGCCTGTATGAGTGTGCACGAAAATGAGGCATCCCGCAATCTCCAGGAACATATCACTCAGCTGGAAATATGGTTGAACTTATGGAGAATTAAAGTCAATGAACAAAAGTGTGTCCATATAACGTTCACCCTAAGAAGAGATACTTGCTCCCCCATTCGAATCAACAATCATAATATTCCTCAACATTCCCAAGTGAAATATCTTGGTATACACCTTGATCGAAGACTTACATGGAAACATCATACTGACTCAGATGAAACTTAAGTTAACTCAAATCTATTGGTTGATTGGCAGAAACTCAACACTCAGCTTAGACTGCAAACTTTTACTGTACAAGTCGCTTTTGAAGCCAATATGGTGCTACGAAATTCAGTTATGGGGCACTGCTTCAGCTTCCAATGTCGAGAGAATCCAACGAAGGCAAAACAAAATTTTACGGTTAATAACATCGGCTCCATGGTACATCCAAAATTCTATTATACATCGTGATTTAAATATGCCACTAGTGACTGAAGAAATTGCAAAATACGCAGGCAAATATTTAACAAAACTCGAATCACATCCTAATCCGCTTGCTCGTAATATTTTGAACTTTACTGGACACATCCGCTTAAAAAAGAGGGACACACGAGCTCTTATACCTAACACTCCAGATGGGACTACTTGAAAATACTTCCCCCCCTTTTTTTTTGATTATCACTACTAATGTATTATTTATAACTACCACTTAGTTTATGTCCGACACTGGTCGGGCCTAATAATTTTTTTTTTATAGATTTAAGATTTGAATACTTATTGTTAGTTCACATATGAAGATACAATAAATAAATACATGCAAAAAAAAAAAAAAAATTGATGACGGCTATTTTCGTAGCAGTATGTACGTAAGGTATAGAAATGTACCAGTAAATGTCTGGTTTTTATGTCTCAATGTTCCCATAAGAACTATGAATTCACTGCCGAGTCAATTGTTTTAGTGTTACTAGTAGATTTTCAATGACAAGCACATGCTAAATGTCTATAGCATAAAGTATTGTATTTGGAATAATTGTAGAGTAGTACTGGTGACAAAGTCAAAAGCGACTGAGTACATTTTCACTATTCGCACTTTCTGCAGGGTAGTAACTATAAGTTATTGTGTGTGCGTGCTTTTCCAAATTGCAATACAATTAAAAACAAATATTAATTGGTTATTGTAATGCTGCTGAGCAACTGTTTGATCTGTTGTTGCTCAAAAATACACATTGTAATACAAACATATGAAAAAAACCATTGTTGAAACAAATACATGATAGACAGATGTATGTGCGGACGTTCGTTATGTTATTTTGTGGCGCAGCCAAGTATAGAGAGAGAGAGAGAGACAATTTTGCTCTGAGAGTAATTACACTTGCATATCTAGTAATTTTTTTTGTATTTATAGCTCATGTACATGTATCATCTACTTACATATGTATGTACATATGTGAAATTTTGCTTTTATTCATTCATTCATCCGCCATGTATATTTTTTCTCAACACATCATAAGGCACTTACGGTAAAAGCAGTTTTATGTATCTTGTTTGTTTTAGAAAAACAAAGAAAATAAATATGTTGTTTTCATTTGCTCATTGCCCAACCATACAAAATATTTGCTTTAAAAATCAACATTTACAACTAGTAACAGAAAACGCTAAATAACATATTTTTTCATACCAGAACCAAAAACACGCAAAACTGGTGCAAACAGATGTATCTGTGCAATGCTATATTATCTATGTGATTTGTATTTTCATTTCGATATGGCGAGCACACATTTCTATTGCGTAACAAACATGACGAGTTTTGCACATTGACATATGGGGGCACCACATTTGAATTTAACGTATTTTCGGCCTGACTGTGCATGCTTGTTGGCATCGTGTGCTGCTGTGTTGACATAAATGAGTGCGTATATGAACAAAAGACACTAGACGATGGCAGAGTTAATGTTGTTGTTATGCTTGCCTGTACACGCTCACGTCCGCCTGTCGTTAGGGGCCCGCTAGATGACGCATTATCTACATTTTCACGGGTGCCATCTTCATTGTTTCTATCCCTTTCCATGGAGTCTACCTTTTTGGTTAGAACAGCTATAGCCTCCATCAAACCGCACATGTTTTTCTGCATTTCAACCATCACTCGACTCTGTTGTGTTTCTTCAGTACACTCTTCAAATCCCAGTAAATTTTCCTCCGAATTAGACGCCATCTCAATATATTCTGGGTTATTTTCATCAAACGTTTGCAATCCATCTATCAACTCTGCCTTAGAACCCGATGTTTTTAAATTACGTATATGGAGCTTTTTCTTTAACTATACCACAGTATACTCAGCGTATTCCATATTTTTTCCAAGATTACCGCGGCGCACGCTAATACTTTCTATGACGTTTATTTAATTCTTTTTATACACTTTGCGACACACGCCTCTTTCAACTAAACCGATCACGATTTCTTTATTTAAATACCTCGACACACGCAGACTACAATATTGTCTTTCAGAAATAAACTCAGTAGTATCCCACTTCTGATATTTTGTCTAGATTTGCCAAATAAAAACACGTCCGTTCCAGATGACTGCTTTTATTCAAGTGTCTCTTACCATTTTCATACAACCAACAACCATTGTTGCCATTTTGGCATTTTCACTGCCAGATCTGGCATTTTCATTATGTGAAAAGCATTCAACTTTAAAAAAATTCTGCCAGATGCTTTTTGGCAGAATTTGCTTAAAACAATTATTGTTAATGTTAATTGTTAAAACAATAAATGTTAATTTGTCATATTTTTTTCAATCTACAGAATATTTTTATTAATAAATGTAAATTTTTTTTATAATTATGTGTTTCCTTCGTAATGTAGATAAAACGAATACCTACATATGTATGTATTATATGCTATGTATTGTATACATACCCTCTAGCCAGCCTAGAACGACATGTCTCTATGTCAATACTCTTTCTCCAGCGACAATTGCACTAGTTAAAATGTCGACAACTTTCCTTTTATGTGCGAGTAAAGATACGTTAGAGACAACAGTTCTAGTGTATTTCTGGTGATATTGTCAATGAACGCGTCAATAGATTGTTTTTCTTTTTTATAACGCTGTGCAATAATATTAAATAAATATATGTAGACGAGGGTTACTTAAATCTACTAGTGAAACTTTGGTTCAAATATCAGTAGCACTATTGACAATGTTACTAGAAGATCACTATAAATTTACTATTGACAACGAGCGAGTAAATATTGATATTGTAGACTAGACCTCCTAAAATTTACTAGTGCTTCTTTGGTGTCAATGTCTCCATGTGGTCCCAAAAGAACTACTTAGTCAATAGTCCTACAGTCTAGTGTTGGATTTTCAATGACAAGCTAATGTTAAATGGCAATAGATGATTACATTGGCTGGGGTACACCTGGTCAGTAGTACTACTGACAATGTCTCTAGTAAATCACTACAATTTCACTATTCGCACTTTCTGCAGGGTATGTATATGGAGCCCTATTTTCAATTATATGTAAGCGAAAAAAAATAAAGTTTTCAGAAGACAGGTTTTTATAGCATCCAAATATATTTTACCATACATAAATTGTCCCTTAGGTACAAATTTTACAGCCTGCATTTTTAAAGATATGAAACATTTCGACATTTTGATAATTCTAAACTATGGGTAGGCCATAGTTTTAATTGCAATTAGAAAAGTCTATTTTTTACAACATCTTGCTTACAATTAAACCGAAAATAAGTCTCGATATACAGACATACAGGCACATATTATATGTATATACCATGAAGGAAATGTCGACGGTAAAATGTACTGAGTCGCTTTTGACTTTGTCACCAGTACTACTCTCTAATTATTCCCCATGAAATACTATGTGCTATAGACATTCAGCATGTGCTTGTCATTGAAAATCTACTAGTAACACTAAAATAGTTGACTAAGTACTGACTACGTAGTTCTTATGGCATCATGGAGACATACCAACCAGACTTTACTGGTACAATTCTATACTTTACGTACATGCAAATTTGTGTATATTAACAAGTTTTTGAAAAATTCACCACATATGTTTTCTCTCTTACCTTTATACTGATTAATAGAAGAAAAACTGTAGACAATATGTTGACATAAAGAAACTTGGTCCCAGTCGTAAAATACATATATATTCATATCTATGGATAATATCAAACACATACATACATATGTATTTATGTATGAATGTGCTATAAAAACATCTGTAAATACTAATAAGTTTGTATAAACATGAAATTGAAAGCTATTTCAATAAAATATTTAAAATTTAAATCTGGCATTATACATTTGTTCGGTAGAACATTTTAGCAGAATTTTTTTACAGATGTAGCATTCTCTCATCATCATTTTCTGGCAACACTGCCAATAACTGAAGCCAGACAACTCTCTCGTGTTGCCAGACCTTTACCTTACATTACTTATACTATACATTCTAGTTCAAAGATATGTGTTATGACAATTGCAAGTATAGTATTAAAATTGCGCAGTGTATTAATTCAGTTCGCCTGCAAAAATAAAGTGAACAAAACTAAGGGAAAGGTGAAAAAATCCATGTGAAAAATATTATTCACGATAAGAGGAATCAAGAAAGGGAACACATTTCAGGAGAAAAATTATTCACGATTGCAATTTGGGGAAAAGGGAAAATATTTCGAGGGAAAAACTGTTCACGATAGGGGTGATTATTTTTTTGCTATTATCTTCTTCAGATTGTTTACTTCGACTGACCCCAATCGAATCAAAACAATGGATGAAAAAGAAAATCCTAAATTTTAGTTTTATATTCTGATCTCAAAAACTAACACTCTTTTATGTACCTTCTAAAAATAAACATTAATATTAATTGATAGTATTAATTAATAATATTGTAATAAATAAAGTTGAAAGTGCCTTTTTGTTAATTGTTAAGTTTTTACACACATACTACATATGTAAATATATGCACGTACGTTTTAAGTTAATTAAAACATATAAAAAAATAAAAATAAAGAATTTGGTCAATCATACTGAAAAAATTAAAATTTTTCTTGTAACTTTATGAAAATCTTATTTCGCATCCCTGCGCATAGGACTTAATAATCGTTTTTTATGAATGATATATTTTTGGGGACAAAAGTTAGGACTTTTCTGTTGAAATGGGGATTTTTTGGGGACATGACGTTTTAAATTTTGGACAAGAGTTAAAATTTTTCGGGCAGCACTGCCCATATACTTGTATACGCCAACTGATCTCCTTAGATACACATGTGATAAAAATACTAAATTAATGTACAAATTCATAACTACAAATTGTTCACAAAACCGTATTTAAATGTAATATATAACTATTTGCCAAAGATAGAGTCGAAAGCTCTAGATGCTAGTACTCTTTTTATAGCTATTGCTATTTATGGCGCGGTACAGGAGTTAGAAAATGATTTTCGTAACAATGTAATCGACACTATTACAGTTATAAATTTAATTTTGTTTTGATTTCTTTGTATTTAGTCCCTATTTACACTATGCAAGTCTTATTGCTAAGCTGATTAGTTTATTAGGAGAGAGACACGGGGGAAAAGAAACGTTGCTGTTCCCCTCGTCTCTCTCACCCTGAAACTAATCAGCTTAGCAATAAGACTTGCACAGTGTGATTTGGGACTTAAGAGCAGAGTACAAAAATAAACGAAACAAATTGTTTGATTTTGTTTTGTTTCGTTCTTTGAAGTTAGTGGCACAAAAACAAAACAAAAACATTGAGAACGAGAACAAGTGTGCTGGCATAACATGGCAGTTTGTTGGTGAGAAAGGCAGAGGGAGTTGTTGGCATTATTTTTCAATACAGCAGCACATAACCAATCCACACACAACTTAAAAAACAGCAAATGCTAAAAGAATGTAAAAAACACTAATAAACACAAAACTGTGTGCACGTATACATTTTTATGCCAGATGAATTCAGCGTTTCCGTTGGTGATACTCTTTAGTAGCTACTTTTAGCAATTTGCCACTTTTTCGACTGCTTGGATACTATTGTGCTACCTTTACAAAATGCACCCAAATTTTACACTTTTTCTAATTTTTGCCACTTTTTGATACTTTTTACTGAACGAAGATATAGCTTTTGGACTTTCGGTTTTATTAGTATAGGGTGTTTTTTAGAGGTATAGAACTTAGAATTGAAATAAAACACAAGAAAATCGTTTTAATGTCCATTAATTTGGCTTTATTGGAAGAATAATTTTATGCCATTAATGTTTAAATATGATTTCGGGCATGTGGCCGCCGCGGCTGGCTCGAATAAAGCCAATTCTACAGGTCCAATTTTCAACCACTTTTTCGAGCATATGGGGCCGTATGTTGGCAATAACGCCACGAATGTTGGCTTCCAAGTCCCCTAACGTTTCTGGTTTGTTGGCGTAGACGAGCGACTTCACATATCCCCAAAGAAAATAATCCAATGGTGTCAAATCACACGATCTTGGTGGCCAATTGACAGGTCCATTCCGCGAAATTATGCGCTCATCGAATGTGTGGCATGTAGCGCCGTCTTGTTGGAACCACAACTCATCCACATTCATGCCATCCAATTCGGGAACAAAATAGTCGGTTAGTCGGCTCCAATTGCTGTGCACGGTGGGGAATCGATTCATTCGGGTCCTCTTCAACACTTTGCTCTACAGCGGCAATTGTTTCTTCGGTGCGCACTGTTCGACGTCTCTGCGGATGCGTATTATCACATAGAGTAAACGTAGTGCGAAAACGATCCATGGTTAACCGAATTAATTGCTCTGATGGACGATTATGTCGACCATAAAATGGACGGAGCTTGCGGTAAACTTCGCGAACTGAACCATTATTTTCGAAATAAATTTGCACGATTTGCAAGCGTTGTTCTTTTGTCAACCTGTTCGTGATGAAATGGCAAACCAAACTAAATATTAATCACTTGACAGCTGACAAAATGGCCGCCAGTTAAAAAAGTGATGCCAACTTAAAGTTCTATACCTCAATAAAAAACACCCTTTATATTCAAAAATTGTTTTAGTTAAATTATGTAGTGAAGTTTTGTGAAGAATTAATAGAAGCGATAAAAGACTGATTTTATTAAAGTATTTATTTAGATCCGGTATCTATTAAATTGTTTCCGTTCTTAGTAATATAATAAGCGAACTTGAGTTAAAGTTACGCATATTAGTAAAGCTACGGTCACACTTGTCAAACATTTGCCCAAAAAAGCATAACCACTAAAGCCGCGTTCAGACTATTATACTTTGTATTTATACTTGTCAAAAATTCAAATAATACGTGCAAGTGTGATAGTCTGAACGCAAAATGTCCTCAAAGTGGCAAATAATACGATAAAAATTTTGACATCCCATAAGACTTTTTCGTTCTTAGAAAATGTTCTAAACGATAATACTTTTCATTAGATCAGGGTTGCATTTTCACACAAACCAAACTTCCAAGTCGGCTGTTTCGCCGCCAATAGCGTGTCGTCATTGATGTAATGTTTTGTCATATGTATATCTGCTCAAAATTTTGAATAAGTGAATCGTATGGAAGTATATTTCGTTGACGTACTTTTTTAACGTTTTTGTAATATATTTTCTTAAATTTTTTTCTGTTATTTACATAGAATATTTTTAACTGCTGAATTTTTTCAAGTGTCGGCACGTGCCCGCCTGCATGAAACCGTTTTGCCACCGCTAGTAAATGAATAACACAGACATTTTCATTGAACAGCTGTTTTGTTTTCTACTAGCATTACACATTTGATTTGAAGTGTGATGGTCTGAACACAATATGTGATTTTACGTTAGATTTTTTGACAGTCGCAACGAATGTATTTAGATTTCTGTATCGTAAAATGTGATGAAAGTATTAATACTTGTATAATAGTCTGAACGGGGCTTTAATGCCAATGAAAAATTTTTTCAATTCAGACAAAAATTCGCAAAGTTAAGAAGTATCCAATATTGTTGGATTCTATGACATTGTCTATTAGTTGTGTTCGAAACTGTTTTATATGATAAGCAAGTGTCTAGAATCTGGATTAAAACTTTTTTCTTTAGTGTTTGTTGGTTACGCGTTTTGGGGCAAATGCTTGATAAAGCCCCGTTCAGACTATTATACAAGTATTAATACTTTCATCACATTTTACGATACAGAAATCTAAATACATTCGTTGCGACTGTCAAAAAAATCTAACGTAAAATCACATACTGTGTTCAGACCATCACACTTCAAATCAAATGTGTAATACAAGTAGAAAACAAAACAGCTGTTCAATGAAAATGTCTGCGCTATTCACTTACTAGCGGCAAAACGGTTTCATGCAGGCGGGGACGTGCCGACACTTGAAAAAATTCAGCAGTTAAAAATATTCTATGTAAATAACAGAAAAAATTTAAGAAAATATATTACAAAAACGTTAAAAAATTACGTCAACGAAATATACTTCCATACGATTCACTTATTCAAAATTTTGAGCCGATATACATATGACAAAACATTACATCAATGACGACACGCTATCGGCGGCGAAACAGCCGACTTGGAAGTTTGGTTTGTGTGAAATGCAACCCTGATCTAATGAAAAGTATTATCGTTTAGAAAATTTTCTAAAAACGAAAAAGTCTTATGGGATGTCAAAATTTGTATCGTATTATTTGCCACTTTGATGACATTTTGCGTTCAGACTATCACACTTGCACGTATTATTTGAATTTTTGACAAGTATAAATACAAAGTATAATAGTCTGAACGCGGCTTAAGTGTGACCGTAGCTTAATCTAAGCAAATAAAGAATGCTGTGATGTGATTTTCAAAATATCTCAACTTAAAATCTTGGTACGAAATAGGTACAGCAATTTATCAAATTGCTCGGATGAAAATTTATATTAAATCAAAGTCGTTTACATTTGCTTCATATGTTTATGTATATTTAGTTAGCTGTATGATATTACTCCTGCTGAAAGGTTCTTTTTCTAAATTGGGATCGTTAGAAAATAAATTAGCTAACGGCATGAAAGTTGAAACTTTTCATTCCGTGATAGGTACATATCTGCTATAAGTTTGTAGCAAAGTGATTTAGAAGATTGGACACAGAGGATACCAGAGTTAAAGAAAGTGACTTCTGAAAAAAGCTAGAATCATCTACATATTTTGTTGCATTGAATTAAAAAAATAGAGTGTGAAAAACTTTATTGGTATTAAAAAGTAATTAAAATTTATTTCCAAATGATTCCTGATTTGACTTTAAGCATTTTCATTGTAAAATTTTAATTTTTACCATTTATTTACAAACATCGCATAGCGGATGAGATTACAAAGTATACAATGAAAATAAGCTAAAAACTGCCATGACTAAAGGAGGTTTAACAAAGACGCAGTGACTGAGTGAACGAGACCTCAGAAAACACTGTCTAGTGTCATATTTGGAGACTGGATTCCAAATAATGAACTTATTCAAAATTGCAGATATACAGTTTAAAAAATTGGCATATGCTAATAACTATTAGAAATTTCTAAAAACGATATTTTTCCGTCAATTAAAAAATGCAAGGTACAACAAATTTACAGAATTGTAATATTCCATTGTCTTCAGAATTCAATACTCAGATATTTATCAAAAGTTAAATACATTTTTTCTTAAGTAAATAAGCTGAGTTGATTTTTTTATAAATAAGTGACAATGCCAAAAAAGCATTAAAATTTATATATGTATGTATCTTCAGAAAATTCAAGTAAGTTATTATTATAAGCGCAGATTATCGGCCCTGTTCTGTAAACCGAATCCGAGTAAATTTCTCATTTCCAAAAAATTAATAATGATCCAGCAGACGTGTTTAAAATCGTACACGATAATTTTTTTTCAGATATGATATTTAAGAATCTATATAATAAAAAATTAAACAAAATCTAAAAAAAATATTCCTATTGTCGGAGTTAGTTTTCTAAATTCGTGCGAATTCAAATCGATTGTTTTACAGTACAGGGACGTATATTAACTATTTTTATATTTTTTAGCTTTGTTTTATCTTAAAAAATAGTAATTTTTACTCTTTATATATGCAAAACCTAATTTTTATTCTTGATGTTTTCAAAAATAAGCAGATCTGTTTTAATTTTTCTTGTTTTTAAGGTTGCTCCTATTTTTTCTTAAAATCCCCTTTTTGATGACACCTGCTTTAAAAAATCCCCTTTTTGTGGCGCTTTCATGGGGTTTTGGTTCGAAATGTTAGAATTTTGTGAAAATATCTTATCTTTAACTTTTTTTAGCTTGTTTTCTTAAAATCCTGCTTCTTTGACATCGGCAGTATGCGACAGCCAAATTATTATTAAACCGGCCACAAACAATACATTAATTTAATCGTGCGCCGCTGGAAAAGATAATAATGGGAAATAAATGGAAACGATTTGGTATATTTGCGGCGAATTCGACATCATCATATAATATAATTTTATTGCACTGTTATTTAACACATTAAGGGCCATTATTACAACTTAAAGTTAGTTAAAAGTAGGATTTTATCGGACGTATAAAAAGCTTTCCATTAGTGAAAATTGGATTTAACTTACCATGTAGGATAAACTTGCCTGTAATTTATCGCTCACTTTAGGTTAAAGTAAAATTTTGCAAATGATAAAGTTTTTATACGTCCGAAAAAGTCCTACTTTTTACTAACTTTAAGTTGTAATAATGGCCCTAAGTTTGTTTTATATAGCTAAGTAGCAATTGCTATAACCGGGTGTCCTAAGAGACCTCTCATCTTTTTTTCTTTTTGTTATTAATTATTATAATTTAATTATTATTATTAATATTTTAAATAAATAAAATAAATAAATACTCTAAACGTATGGAATATCTTGCCGTTTTCCTTGAAATATAAGCTGTTAAAATTTCCTGATTTTCTGACTATTATCTGATTTACATTAAGCATTTTTTAATGAAATTTCATGAATTTCGTTGCACACAATTTTTTCTATTTGCTAATTGCAGTGCTATAGAAGAGAATTTTATATAAAGAAGGACGTAGAATGAATTTGTGATGAATTTTTGGCAACTTTTTTGATATAAGATGCTCCTTCAGGACAAATAAAAAATAATTTGCATGCAACTAATTTCATGAAAAAATGCTTAATGTAAATTAGATATTTCTGAAATAAAAAAAATAGTGTGGATAAGATTAACTCTTTGGCTCAATTTACATTTGCTTGAAGTTGTATTTCAAAGGAAAATTTAATCAAAAAGTCTCTAATAAAAAACAAATTATTCAGAAAAAGTTATTGTTTTGAGTTTTTTTTTTAATTTTCTTTTCCTCAATCCCACTGATCACCCATTTTTCGGTTTGTTTTCCTCTTGTCTAAAGATTTGTTTACTCATTTGCTTTAATGCGAAAAGAAAGATTAAATTGGTTTTCAATATGATATTAATATTGAATTAAATTTTATTGACTAAAAAAGAGATTTGTATACTTTTATACATATGTTTTTATTTTTAACTTATTAAAGTTTCACTTTATACTATACCACCAGAAAATGTTAATTTTTTATTTGCAAAAAAGATTACGTGTGTTTCTTTGAGATACGTGCTTATCAGCGTTGTCAACTTTGAAATTTCAAAACGCACCAAAATGGAGAAAAAAAGGCACCATTTACAAAAAAACGCACCAAGCTTAGAATTTCTTTTTTTAGTTAAAAATGTTTATTGAATTAATTTTACATAAAAAGTATAATATTATTTTTTTTGTGTTAAAAATTTAACACTTAAACAGGCTTTTACAGTTCAGGGTTAAAAAAGTAAAACCTATAAAAACTTAACAAATTTGTTTATATTAATTTTTATTATAAATAAATTCTGTAAAAAACTTTTTAAAGAGATCAACGATTACTACTAAGGATTCAAAGCTAATAAAAGTACTAAACTTTTTTATTCAAATATTTAAAAAAAAAATATTCAGAAGTTTAATACATTTACCCATATTAAAAATTCAACAATAAAACAAACAGCCTTTCACAATATATGTACAAAATTAAAAAAAAAAACTTAATAACAAAAATTAACAATTTTAAAAACCCCCGACTTTTTTCAGAAAAGATGTTATATCTTCTAAAAGGCGGGAGCGATTTTCTTCAAACATAGCTAAGAACCCTCTCGATCAAGTCATCTTTCAAACAGAAAAATGAAAATCGGTCCAGCCGTTTGGCCTGTACGTGGACACGGACAGACACACAGATCCACAGATACACAGACACACACTACAAACTTATAACACCCCTTTTTTTAGTCGGGGGTTAAAAAGAACTAAAAAATTCGTACACACATAGTATACATGTGTTCTTAATTGTGAAAGTTTTCTAAGTCATAAGCATTTTTGATTCGATATAGTAAAATAAATGTATATTAATCGAGACTAGTATAACTAAATTAAACTCTTGCATATGAAAAATATTTTTGGATTTGTTCAAATGTAATCTACTAAATATCTCGACCAAGGAAATATATGACTTATACAACTTTCATTATTAAGGGCACATACATATGTTTGCAAGATGATAAAATTTTGTACATTAATTAATTATTCCAAATTAATAAAGCTAATATTTTCATCATTATTGTTATCATCGGGACATTAGACAGATTTCATTTCAAATTGTGATGTTTTATAAACATCATTACTATTAATATGGTAGTTAACACTATCAGGAAGTTGGCAAGTTTCACAACAATAATTTTCCGGTTTTAATCCACTTTTGTGTTAAATTCGCGTTGGTGCCACCAAAAATTAAAAAACGCACCGAAATCTTAAAAAAAAAGCGCACCACGCACAAAAAATTTCAAAAAGCACCCAAAATGGTGCGAAACGCACCAAGTTAACAACGCTGGTGCTTATATAGAAAAAACTCAACATAAATAAAGGTAGAAGTACATACCACGCGTTACGCGGCAACGCTTTTCTGGCTTGTTAAACGTTCAACGCTACACAAATGGAAGGTTACACACCACGCTTTTGAAGCGTTTTTAGTTGTAAAATTTAAATCCTTTGCCGGCTATTTTTTTGCATTTACGTTGCATTTTTCTTTTAACATTTAATTCATTTTTGTATCCATTGCTTAATAAAAAAATTAATTTCTAATCATGTTTGTGTATGTTAGTTTATGAATCTGGCAACACTAGCTGTCATTTTGTATACAACGCGTGAAAGTTGAAGAATGTTCAACTTTTGGCGAGGTACGCGCGGCGAACTTCTCTATGTAATTTGCCTTATGAAAACACACTATTTCAACTTTTTTGACAGACGCGTGTATCGCTTTAGCGCATTGAACGCGTGTTATGTACTTCCACCTTAACAGGGTACAGGCTCAGTTAGCCGACTGTAATGTAAAGTAACTGCAACAGTAGAAAACTTCTGATCGATATTGTTATGTGAAAAGTAATTAAAATGGTTATAAAGATGTAATGTAACGTAACCTACTTTTCATATAAAAATATCGATCAGTTGTTTTCTACGTTACAGTTACATTACATTACATTCGGCGAACTGAGCCTTACGTGTTGCATAGCTGCGTAACGTCAGTCGTAATTTAACTCTGGGTGGAAGAACACCTTTTCGCGTCGTCGTAGTTATTTTTTAAATGCGGCCAGGCATTTTGTTATTGTCTTGTAGAGCTGTAAAACTATCGATAGTCGCTCCACTCGATAGTTTCGATAGTTTTATGTAAAACTATCGATACTATCGATAATATCGAATAGTTTTATAAAAGTTGCCACATAAACGATATTTGACTCGAAAAAAATCCAGAGTCCTCAACATTTTCATTACTATATAAAAATATATCAAGCCTTTTTTTTTGGATTGTATCATAAGCGGCATATTATCGAAAATATACTTTTTTATTGAACTTAAAATTTTATGTTCCTACCCATGGTTTAGAACTATCAAAATGCGAAAATTGTTGATAACTTTTAAGACACTGGCTGTAAAGTTTTATCGTAAGCGACAATTTTAACCTTCTTCTAAAAATTTAATTTTTATCGCATGCAATTACATCGAAGATTATGCTGGAAATGTAGGTATGTAGGTACAATTAAAAAAAATTATAGGGAAACACGCTAGGGTATGCCAAAATAAATCCGAGACGATTGGCGGCCGTCGCGATATCAGTACCACCAAAATTTATCTTTGTATCGGCGATGTTGAATTTATTAAAATACTTGTGACTACTATTTGTCGAATAAATTCATGTATTTAAGTACTTATGTATACAGAAGCAGGGATGCGGTGTCATGTTTACAAATTGTACTAACTTTCAAAAAAATTTTTACTTTTTTCAGTACGATTGTACCAAATTCTTTATTTATATTTTTTTAATACTTGTACTTGTTAATTAACTAAAAAGCAATTAACAAAACGCCAGAAGGTACAAAAAGAATATTAGTTGCTGGGATATGAATATAAAAGTAACATTTACATTATACTACGTTTATAACCTTTTTTTTATTCGATTGTTCACAGTAGATGCAAATAGTCGGCTTCTCTCCTTGGTACGAAAATAAAATTTCCACATTTGCAGATGAATTTGGAATAAATAACATTCCTCCAGCAATTCTTTAAATACCGGAAAACATCGGTTGATTTACTTAATTTTCTAATACCTTCGAGCTAAAGATTAACCCCCTTGTGCAAAAGAATAAGCGAACGTTAAAACCGGTTTTTCTATGGAATTTTTTTTAATGTGCACTTCAAGCACGTATTATTTTTTGCATAAGGTAATATATTTTATATATTTTAATGCTATTTTTGGCATGTAATATAATATAAAGAGATTCCAGTAGTGCTAAATGGGTCATTGCGGTGCTACGGTACTTTTGGCATTCAAATAGCGCTAAAATTGTACAATTGTACCAAGTTTTCCATCGCTGTGCAAAAGCTTAAATCAACTACGGATAATTTGCTTTAAAGCTGCCGGCTACTGTTTATTGACTTCGATTATTTTTACTCTTTTAATTACTTGTTTTTTTTGCCGATAGTATCGATATTGGAAAAAATTATCGATATTTCATTTGCAACAAAACTATCGATACTATCGATAGAACTATCGATAGTTTTGCAGCTCTATTGTCTTGCTTTCGAGAATTTTGCGGCTATCGCATTATTTAGTGTTTTTTTCCACGATTAACCGTAATAAATTGCGGTTCTGTCTGGAATTCTTCATTGGCATATGCAATCGTTTTGTTTGTTTGAGTACATACTCATATGTATAACTGTTCGTGATTTGTGACATTTTGATGACCTGTTCAAGCGCTTACATAGGGTCTCCACCTAACATAATATGTAAGATAAGAGCGTCAAATTCAATCGCAGGGCGAATTATGTTACGTGTAGACTTCAAATTAGTGTTATCTCAATCTTATAAGATTTTTTATAAGAGCGTTGTTATAAGAAATCCTAAAACAACAATCCTATGAGATGAACTGTCAAATAAGCACATGCATTTGTATTTATGTACAAAAAGTCGCCATTGCAAATCTTGTTGTTTGTGAATGTTTGAAAAAATTATTTAAAAAACTATTTTATATGTACACACATACATACCAGTTGCAACTTAAATAACATAAATTTTACCAGTTGCAACTTAAACACCATAAATTTTAAAAATAATTTTTAAAATGGAATGGAGCTGCGAAGATATTTTCAAAATCATCAATTTATACCATCAATTTCCTTGCCTTTGGGACATAAAAAGTTCTGTCTATAAGCGGACAGATCTGAAAAGGAATGCATGGCAAGAAATAGCAAAACACATGTGCAAGGATGAAGAGGAAGTAAGGAAAAAAATTAAAAACTTGCGGTCTGCGTATGTCGCCGAAAGAAGAAAAATTGAGTCTTCCAAAAAGTCCGGATCTTCTTCAGAAGACTTATATATCCCACATTTATTTTATTTTGAAGAACTAAATTTCCTTAATGGAGCCGTAATGTTTAGGAAGACGACAAGTAATCTTATCAATGTAAGGTAAATAAATAAAGATACAAAACGCATAGTTTTTATTATTGTTTTTATTTTTAAAGCAAAAAGAGCTACAAACACCCACATTGTCATTTGGAACAGAGCATTTCACATCCCTAGAAGCAAATTTAGACGACAGTTTTTTAGAATTCAAAGAGAACCTTTTAGAAAGCCAAGAAAGCTTAGTTTCAAGTAAGAGTGTGGATTCTCCAGTAACTACTGATTTCAACACATCAATAACCACTGATTTCAATAAAACTTCGAAAAAAAGACGGGTTGAAAGAGATGAAAAATTTAGTTCGGCAATAGATGCATTTGTACGCCAAGCGGATATGTCATGCGCAATGATGTCATCTTCAAAGAAGGATGAAGAAAGCATGTACACTTCGTTTGGCAAATCTATTTCTTTGCAACTCGCGAAACTAACACTTTCATCAGCTGCTGAAGCCATGGCTGATATTCAAACTATCTTAACCAAAAGAATATTGAAAGGAACCAAGACGGATATTTTGCAAACTGCCATAAATGAAGCCAATATAGAGTAAAACTAAAGGACTTTATTCTTCTGAGTAACAATTTTTATAATTTAATTTCAAAGTAAACACTGCAAGGTCTAGGAATGGACCTACGGAAAGTTGTTTGTTTCTGTTTTATAATTTTGATTTGACCGAGTTGATGAAGCATTTCTCCAGTTATGTTAATTTTTGTCCTCAACACTTTTAATTGCAGATTCGAATTCATCATCCCAAATAAAATAAAAACAACTTTCCGCCGCTAAAATTATAAAACAGAAGCAAACGACTTTCCGTAGCACCTTTCCTAGACCTTGCAGTGTTTACTTCTTTAAAATTAAATTATAAAAATTGTTACTCAAAACACGAAAGACATTTTAGTTTCACTCTGAATTTGAAAACTTTAGTTTCACTCTACCTGAATTTGAAAACTTACCTAATCAATTTTGTGATCTCGTTCTATATGAACATTCAATATTAAAACAACGAATTATATTATTTTTATTATAACACTGTTGTACAGTGGCATGTTAATGAATTATATTTATTTTTATTAAAACACTATTGTATAGTGTAATTTAAAAACATTTGTATTACATTACAAAGGTTTATAAAAACCATAATCATTTTATTGCAAATTTTCATTGAAAAATGTGTTAAGTGTAACATTTTTTTACAGAAAAGAAATGCCATAAATAAAAAACAAATTAATTTTTTTATTAAAAAATTTCATTTTGTTTGGTATTAATTGGTTGTATGAACAGATTGCTAAAAGAAAATAGAAAAGTGTTTATTCCATTTCAACAAATACAGGTTTTGCAACTTGTTTTTTTATTTTTTGCCACTGGAATGGAACGTCGCCTTCGCTAATTAAGTATTTTTTAACATTTTCCCTCATCTCATTTGCAAACCTTGGAATTTCATGTTGTTGAACGGGTAATGGTGTTATAGTTGATGGAAACTCCTGCGCAATTCGTTCTTGATTTTGCTTCGGAACATCTGGTACATTTTTTGTTAGCATATTATGTAAAATACAACAAGCTGCTACAACAAGATCACAATTCTTCAGTTCGACTTCTATTGCCCTGTGAAATATACGAAATCGGCTGGTTAATCTACCAAACGCCATCTGTACTGACATTCTTGCACGGCTCAGTCTGTAATTAAAAACTTCTTGAGCTGTGGTCAGTTTTGTATTGCGGTTATATGATTTTAGCAAGTTTCGATCTATCCCGAAAATGTCATCACCAATCAAAAAATATGATGTTTTTGCGTGTTGCCCCGGCAAATTTTCATCTTTGGGTATATTTAATTTTCCAGACTTCAGGTTTGTGTACAAACTGCTGTTTTTGAAAGGGACTACGTCCGATGCTCTACCATTCCCACCAATATCAACATATATAAATCTACTGTGAGCATCCACAACAGCTAAAAGCACAACGCTATGGTAACCTTTATAATTAAAAAATTGGAACCAGCATGGGGCGGTCTTTTAACTCTTATGTGCTTGCCGTCAATAGCACCCAAAGTATGTGGAAACTGCCACAATTTATTGAAATCATAAGAAATTTTTTTCCACTCGGTTTCATTTGCTGGCATCTGTATAATATACAACATCAATTATTTAATATTCACAGGTGGAAAAAGCGTACATAAGATTTTAATATCTTTATAGATAATTTCTATATAATCATTTGTTTACAAGCGATGTTTATATTTAAATTACCAACAATTTATGTGTGATCTACGACTACTCTTACAACAGGTTTTGAATAGGCAAGTATATTTGTAATTTTACCTTTAAGTAGCGTTCAGAGAGAGCAATAACAATTTCATTTAAGACTTCAGGGACAAATTTGCTAATTGTTTTTCGGGACACACGAGTTAAGAATTCCAAGGACCTGTAAGAGTCCCCTGTAGCTATATAACGTAATGTTATTGCTAACCGTGTTCTTGGTGGTATGGCATCTCTCATGGCGGTATTTTGCTTCTTTATATTAACTTGCACCTATAATTTAATATATATTTGGATTACTTTCGGTCCAAAAATTAACAATTACTTGTTACACACCATAGATAATAGATTTTCAAAATCACCCACTCTCAAACGGCAAAAATTCCTGTAGTCATGTGTGTCCCAAAGTATATCCTTTAGAATATGAGCTTCTACGCTGTGAAGCTGCCTTTTCTCCAAAAAGGGTTTTACCCAATATTGACGCTCCATACGGCTTTGTTCTTCTACGTCGGCAAGATCCATCAACTCTTTGAGATTTTTTAATGCCATTAGAATAGCATAACTTTTTTGGACATCCATGTTATTCTATTGATGCAAACAATTCACAAATGCAGTTTTTTAATAAATGATACAAAAGCAATACATATGTACATATATGTATTTACTTACATACTATATGCACCTTTTGATTAACAAAACACAATTATCTTGCAATTTTATTCACTCTGCAAACAATTAAAACCACAGATATAACATTAAAACAAAAAACAATTTTATCAAACGATTTCTTGACAAATTATAAGCACTCACCACGGCTGTCAATGAATTATGAATTCTTATAAGATTAATAGAAGTAGTATTCCCCTTGGCAAAGATTAAGATTAAGATGAAAAAATCCGTTCTCTCATTCTGCCGACGTTCTCTCAAATATTATGTCACATTTAATCGCAGTTGTAGACGCTATGTTATATTGTAACTAGCATAACTACACTTTTTTATGGATTGTATGACACGTGAAGGATTTCGATGAAACATGTAAATACTAGATACTGACTTTTTAAAATTTTGGAACAATAACCTGGTGGAGACCACATTGGATACTCTATGAACTGGATAAATAAACTGATTGGGAACACGTAATACTAATCTGACGATAACATTTCGTTGAAGAACCTGGTGGAGACCAAATATAATACTCGGATGGTGGATAGTGTTTGTGTTGGGCATAATTGGCAATTTGTTGCAGAACCTGGTGGAGAACCATATATAACTAGAATTTGAAGAGAATTTTGACTGGTGGAGACCATTTAAACTCTAGGAGTGGACTCTAGGATTCTCTACTTCCCATGTGAAGGCGTGGGTCGAATGAGGCCTTGAGAAAACTTCTATTTGTTGAAGAACCTGGCACTTTGCTCCTGATAGCTAGCCATAAACTACGAAACCCCAAAAAAAATAGCTGCGTAAAAATGGCTTATTTTGATTCAATATCTCTCTTTATAAGATTCAGAAAAACGCTGAAAATCCGTCAACTAAGAAATTGTACCTCTAAAACCATCGCTGGTGTTTTTTTTTTAATAGACTTGCCGCTAATGGCAACAAAATGCAGCCATATATAGCGGGAAAACTGCCGTTTTGGCAACACTGTTAATAAGCAATACCAATGTTGCCAAAATAGTGAAATCATGGAATTGTTTGTATGCGTCGCATATGTGAATAGGTTCAACTTTTAAATTAAAGTTTTAATTTTTACACATACATACATACATAACTAAGTACATACATACCCTACAAACATTTGGAAGATATCTGACCAAGAAAATATAAATACAATATCTTATTTTTATCATTTAGAAGAAAATCATCAAATCATATTAAAATATTTTCATTTTAGTGAAACTTTTTGAATGAACAGTTCAAAATGTATTGACTATTTATTTTTTCCTTTATCAAGGTATTTTGTGTTATTAAAATGTTGCATTTTGTTCAGTTTTATCAAATGCGCAATAAATTTATATGTAATATCAATGAGCCAATTCACAAAGTGGTTTTTTGCGTCATATTTACTGTAAGTCATAAACGTTTATGCCCATATTATTCATATAAAAATATTTTATGACAATAAGACCTTATTACCTATGTTTTTTCAGTCTGCTATTTATTTTACATATATAAATATTCTTTTACGTTCAAAAGTTATGCTAAAGACAATATTGGGAAGAACGATGAACTTCGCATAGTTCGATAAATTTGCCTTCAAGAATTCTTTGCGTAAATTAATTTTTTGCAACACCATTAAATTTGACGACTTAACAACTATAGTCAAAATCTCTGCCTTGTTAAGCTGGATTCACCCATTGTTTCCGAACAAAATTTTTGTCCGGACAAAATTTTTGTAGCTATGCTACTTATGGGACGATACAGGGGTTAGAAAATAATTTTCGCAATATAAATAATCGACACTTTTACAGTTATAAATTTATTTTTGTTTTGATTTCCTTGTACTTAAACCAGAGCATGACAATAAACGAAACAATTTGTTTGATTTTGTTTTGTTTAATTCTTTGAAGTGAAAGAAAACCGAAACCATGAGAACGATTGCTTCATTTTTTTTTGTTTGTTTTGATTACTTTGTACTTTTGTTTTCTTTATTTTTTAGATATTCTATAGATTATCTCAAGGGTGTCCAAAAGTTCCTTATGGAAGAGTAAACACCAATGCATTTAAAGAAAAACTAATTTATATTCAATACTAGGTGTTTTCCACAAGATTTTGTAGAAGTTTTTGCTGAAACGCAAAAAACCATAATTGCACATCTTGAAATATTAATGTTGCTTACTTTTTACACTAAATTTAATTCAAGTGATTTTAGTCGCTTAAAACGCATAACATTATATAAAAAAAAATTTGCATCATTGGCAACAGCTGCAAAAAGTAAATGAAAATGAGTTCCAAAAAAGTGAATTATTTAAAACGAGCATTTTTTATATTAAATAAATGGAGAAATATGCATAAATGCACTTACAACTTCAACTTTGTTCAAAAAACCTTCCATTTTGCTTTTTAATAAATTTGTGTGTAAAAACTTTTTACCTATATTTGCAAATTTTCTGAATAATTTTTCAGTTTCACATGTAAACAAAAAACAGCTAATTATTTAATTCTTGTCCGAACTTACCCAGAAGAAAAAGTTCGTACTAGTTTGTACAGGAAATTAAAAAAATTACTCTCTCATTCGCTCTCAAAATTGCACAAAAATTGCTATCTGGAACGCTTTCGGACAACTTTGTACAAGTTCGGACTGATTTTTTATGCATCTGGAACAGACCTACTTATTTCTTGTTGTAAAAACCAATATATACATACATATGTACATACAAAGAAAAAATATTGTTGCTTTGCGCTTGCGTATATGTATACAGTGAATAGCGACAAAAAAAAACTAATAAGACAAAGTTGGTTGTGTATTTCGTATTGCTAGCAGGGTTACTGTTCATCCGACTAAAGTCGCAATTTGGCCCTTTTTTAGCGGTATGCGACTTTTTGTGAGACTTTTTTCGATTACCAACTTTTGCGACTTTTTTAATTTTGTTAGGACTTTTTACCCTTTTTTGTAAAGATTCTCACAGAAAACATTTAAATTGCATAAATTATAAATTTCCTCATTATTTTTATCAAAAAATAAAAAAAATCGCAAAAATTTAAAGGCAATTTCCAGATTATTGTTCATTTGGAAGCAGTTTTATTAAATGCAACCTTGTCACGTGTAAAATGTATTTAAGAAATTTTTCGCAAATTTTCAGTAGAAGTTTGAAAGAATAGTTGTAGCAAAAAAAAATTTAATAAAGAAAAATTGTGGTTTTTGGAGTTCTTATTTTACAAAATTGTTTTTATCCGCCGAGTCAATGAAAGAAGTTATCGTAAAATATACACAGGTGTATACGAACATGTGAACATTTTGAAATTACCTTTGCTTAATAATAAATTAACTAATAAATTTAAAGTAAAAACATGCAACTCAATGCTGTTAGCCTTAAATTTAATAGACAAAGATATAGAAGACTGGATTTCTTTTGATGAACTTATTTTTAAATAAATACAATTAAAGTAAAAAGTACACGGGGCTTTATTTGAAAATGTTTGTCAAAAATATCTTAAGTTTAACTTTTTTAGCTTGTTTTTTTTAATGAATCCTATTCCTCTGATCTCGGCAGCATACGACAGCTAAATGTATTAAACTTAAGTAAATTTGTTCAGTATACATGCATAAAAACATTTATAGAAGCACATATAATGGAACAGTATATGTTATGAAATATGCATTGTTTCAACTTACCTTTTTGTTGTGTTAAGCTTTTTCTTAACAAAAACGTTAAAAAAAAGATGTGCAACTTTTATTTTTCAAATGACTTTTTGTGCTACTTTTCAAAAATTGTTGTGTGTATGTGTATTTCGTTTAGGTAGTCCTGAATGTAGTGATGCAAAATGTGGCACAATTGGGCCATTTGTGGCACTTTTGGATGTTTGATGGCCCTAGGCTAGGCTATTTTGGCTCTTTCAGCTCAAAATTAAACTATGTAATTCCTTCAAACATTTGAGTACAATTTTTAATGGAGTTTTCTCCGTTTTAAAAACGGAAGATTATTTTTGAAGATTTTTTATTTAAACAGATGTCCGAAATCAGCGCCAGATCATGTTTTAAATGGGGAAGCCAATAGTATTGTACCACTTGCTATTAAACTTTTCCAAAGGAAACAAAATTAATAAATAATGAATAAAGGGCAGTATCGCAAGTTCCACAATTTAAAAATCTCAAAGATTGAAGTAGAAGTATATTTTGGAAAAAGATTTCTACAATTAAAAATCGTTTGGGTAAACAAACCTTTGCATAGAAATTTATACAGAATTGTTCAAGGAACTCTTTCGATTCCACAGCATGTGTGGAATGAATATTAAAAAAAAGTGGTTGAGACTAATGTCATGTTTCACGATAAAGATATAAATAAATTTATATTGGAAACAACAATAAAATATGAAAATTTGTTTTTGTTTTCAATATAAATTTTCAGTCGAAAGTTTTCTTTCGATATTGTGAAACAGGGCATAATACAAGAAATCGTCTTCATGTAAAAAAAATTGTGTCATTTTTAATACAATTGAATATTTTTAACTAAAATTTTATTTTATTTAAGCAACATTTTTTGTTTGTTTTTGCTCTATTTTTTGTTTGTATTATATTACTAATATATACTTTTGTTTTTATTTAAATAAAAATATTATAGTCAAATACATTAAAAATTTGTTTGGCCCTATCCAAGTTATTTTGGCCCTTTCAAATCTTTAATTTGGCCCCATTGTTGCCATTTTAACATTTTCACTACCAGATCTGACATTTTCATTAGTTAAAAAGCATTCAACTTTTAAAAAATTCTGCTAAATGCTTTCTGGCAGATTTGTTGAAAATATAAAATTATAATTTATTAAAATGATTCTTCTGTATAGAGAATTCTACTCATAAATGTAAATGCATTGCAGTATAAAGGTTCCCTGATGATCAGGACTAGCAACAGTGATATGCGCAGCAAACACCTTATTAATCAATTTTAGTGTATTTTTAATGAAGAAATATTTAACTGAATAAGTACAATATTAAATTGGGATTATTGGTGCGTTAAAAAGTTTTTAAACGTAATTGTAACAATTCCAAAAAACACAATTATTTACTATTTTATGTTTGTGTGTGCTATAAAAATATCTGTAAACCCTAACAAGTTTGTATAAACATGAAATTTAAAGCTATTTCAATAATTTGTTTTAAATTTAAATCTAGCATTATACTTTTCTTCTGTAGAACATTTTAGCAGAATTTTTTTATAGCATGTCCACACGGACAGCAATTATCGAGGTTCGCTCTCTCATTCGAGGTTCACGGTCGAATCTTGATTGAATCAAGATGGTTCGCCATACAAATTTTTGACAGCGAACCAACTTGGTTCATTTTGAGCCTAGTTGCGAACCATGAAGAATTTGCTATCATCGCTAGTTTTGATAACACATTATCGCTAATTTATCTGAACTAGCTATCAAAACAAAATGAGTACACACATACACATACACATGAGTAAACAAAAAGCAAACCAAAAAAATGGATGCGTGTATGAATTCAAAAAAAAATAGAACACATTTTATTCATTATTTTTTTGCTTAATTTGTTTATCTACTGTAAAAAAGCAAATAACACAGAAAAAAAAACTCCTGCCAACTATTTACGTATGTATGTATGTGTGCATGTATGCATATATATAAATGAGAACAGTGATGCCAACTCTTGATACTCAAAAAGCGTAAAAAAATTTGAAAACGGGTTAAATTGAAAAAATATACGTTTAGCGCTAAATAAAGTAACATTTTTCGAACAATCGCGAAAAGGGGCTAGTATTAAAATGTTTCTGTTGTAAATCAAAACATCAAAAACATTTTTGTACAGTAATTTATTAGAAAATCATGAGATCAACACATACATAGCTTATGATATTACATATCATATCACATTTCAATAAGGTGCCGACAAACAGTGTACATACATATATATTAGTCTCCTGCATAAGACATCTTATAAGAACTTTCAAGACAAGAGGGATTTTTCAAATGCTTTACTACAGCGAAATCTTATAAAACAAACGTTAACAACACTGTTTGCAAGAAATTTGTTTGCGTATTGTAGGTATAAGAGTAAAGAAGAAAACACTTCGTGACGGAAGAATTTGTGATACTTGCTTCTTTCTACGCATGACCGCGTGTACAAACGTCATGCATGTATGTGTGTATGATTTTTTATTTCTCTCCGCACATGCAAAGGCACACACATGCATTAACATTATTTGTATGCGGTTAATCACATAATAGCTTACCATCTACATATTACACACACACTCAAAAGTACAATATGAAAAATAACAAGCATACACTAATCAACAGTACTTCTTTTGAGTGTTTGTTACAAACAAGCTGTCTTGCGAAATCGCTTGTTAACACTGATATACACGTACACCAATACGTCCATCGTGCTTCGCTTGTAGTACGACAGCATTTATTATTGATTAAGTATAATACATGCGACGTGAATACATTTAAAAATCATGTCGTATTTACATTTAAAGACCTTTTACGCAGGTCTCTAATATATAGTATGTATTAGTGATGCACGAATATTCGTATTCGAATTGTCGAATATCCGGCCAATTTCAGGCGAATACGAATATTTTTCCAAAGAAATTAAATAAATAAATGCATAAATCCTAAACGAAATTTAAATAAATGACTAAAAATTTTACTTTGTACAAATACATTAATTGTTATATATTTTGTATCATTTTCAAATATTGTTTAATGACGATCATTAAAATTTGGTGTACTTTTTATTAACTTTAAAGTACGCCAACAAGAGTGTGAAGTCCTTTTTCATAACAATTTTTTAATATTTCATATTGCACATAATATTCGTATTCGTATTCGCGAATATCGTTTCAAATATTCGTATTCGCGAATATCAAAAATTGACATTCGTTACATCACTAGTATGTATATATACATATGTATGTATCTACGTTTACAAAAGTACATACATATACATTTGGTATTTTTTAAATAAAATTTCGATTTCTCGCTCTTCCTAAAACATAAATTTTATCTGTTTTTATCAAAGCTCAAAAAATTTGGAAGAAATTAAAGATTATTCTATAGACTTCTTCTTTTTTAAAATAACAAAGCAAACGAGCAAAATTAAATGAGAAAAAGTCGACATTATTCGATCAAAGGAAGAAAAAGTGCACAAAGATTATGACTTATATACATATTGGACAAAAATTAAAAAAGTTCTGAAAGATAATATTAAAAAGTGCTAATTTGCGCGTTTTTTGGAACCAAACATTTTATTTCGCGTTTTGAGTGTCTGAAATCGGGTTAAATCTAGCCCGAAAAGTGCTAATGCCCATATTTTGAGTTTTTAACCAAATTGTAATTACTTTTAAGTTATATTTAAATACGAAATTGTGTTTTTGAGTGCATATTTAAATAATAATTAAATTCCCAACCTTCTGTAATATAATACCACTTAAGCTTTATGAGCGTACCATATGTTTTTGTGCGTGTGTGTTTATTGAAAACATAGATATAAACATAATGTGGTCGTGTTGAAAACATCATGTGCTCGTATTAAAAAGAATTTCGTTCAAATTTCATAAATATATAGGACAATACATAGTTTCATATCATGGAATAAATAAATAGAAAAATTTATTATGACGTTCGTTTGTTTTCATAAAATTTATTTTATGTAATTATAATTTTCTACATGTTTTGCTTATGTTTTTTTGGAAAGTCCTCGTTCAGACTTGCAATTTTTGTTGCTGGAATTTCTTAAAATTTTGCTTTGAAATTGCATAAGTGTCCACATTATGAAATTTTAATTTTTCAATTATGCATTAAAAAATTCTATTACACCACAAATTTTCCTGAAAAATTAACACTTATATTTGCTTTTTCTAATATTTTTGGTTCTCTTACAACTGAAGAAATAAAATTATAAAACACGTCAAATACAACTAGCAACTTGAAATCAACAATTACGAATTTCAAATCAAAAGAGAATTACAGAGCACAAGAAACTGTGTACCCCTCCCTTATCTTCTTACCCCTTCACCAATAAACTCAAGAATTGCTGCAACAAAAATTGCAAGTCTGGACAGAGACAAGGCGTTCAATAGTATTTGGAAATTTTCTAGTGCTGTCGTACTTTCAACGTAATTTAATAAGAACTTTAATTGACCATTGAATAAATGAAATCGTATCTAAAAAAAATTTAGTTCTAAGTAAAAATTAGCTAATTATGTACTTAAATATTAAGTTAGAAACTATGGGTAGGTTGGCATCACTGCATCAAAAAGATTTGTCAAAACGAACCACGAATGTGTCATTTGAACGGCATGGTTCGCAATCGTGGTTCAGAGAGCGAACCAAGTGGTTCATGTTGCCGTCTGAACATAGCATTACCGATTTAGCATTCTCTCATCCTCATTTTCTGGCAACACTGTTTGGCCCTAAAACAAAAAACTCAAAATGCATCACTGGCTGAGTGTGTGCTGTGCAGTGTTGCCAGAAAATGATGATGGGAGAATGCTAGATCCGTAATAAAATTTGCTTAAATGTTTTACGAAACAAATGTATAACTTTTTTTTTTAACAGAAGTAACACTCAGGCAATTAATGTCAAATACTATTACTAGGTGTTACCTTATTTCGGAAAAGGAAAGTGATAGAAGATAGGTGGTGAAAGAAGAGATAGAAGAAAGCTTCATTCTCTTTAAAACTCTGCTTTTTGCACGCATTTTTTTGTAATAATGCAGTGTTGTAGCGCCTTCTGGTCTCAAATTAGGCGTATTAAATTTTGAAGCTGTGTTTAGTAGCCATTTTATTGGTTATTTTACTTCGCCGATGATTTTGCTACACAATACCGACGAAGGAGGTCGCTCTGATTTTACATTAGGATTAGCATCTGTTGAAGTCGGTATAGGTCAGTGACCAGTGACTTTGCCTTCATCACTTGAACTTTCCTACAACAACTGATACAAAGGGACACTAATGCACATCAGAAAAATGCGTGCTGTTGTTATTTAATGACTGTCGGATACAGGGATTGAAACCAGGATCTTCGGTTTTGTAGTCAACGTGCTAACTACTTCAGCCAACGCCACCCCCAAATGCCAGATTTAAATTTAAAATTTTTTATTAAAAAAGCTTTGAATTTCATGTTTATACAATGTTATTAGTATTAACAGGTGTTTTTATAGCACATACATACATATGTACATATATATGTACATACATACATATGCATGTGTTTGATATTATCCATAGATATAAATATTTATGTATTTTAAGACTGAGGCCAAGTGTCTTCATGTCAACACTAAAATTCTGGTCACAAGTTTATTAGTTACATTGTCTACAGTTTTTCTTCTATTCATCAGTGTAAAGATGTATTTCTGTTGAATTTTTGAACAACTTGTCAATATACACAAATTTGCATGTACGTAAAGTACAGAAATGTATCAGTAAAGTCTGGTTGGTATCTCTCCATGTTGCTATAAGAACTACGCAGTCAGTACCTGGTTAATTGTTTTAGTTACTAGTAGATTTCCAAGGACAAGCACATGCTAAATGTCTATAGCACAAAGTATTGTATGGGGAATAATTAGAGAGTAGTACTGGTGACAAAGTCAAAAGCGACTCATTACATTTTACCATCGACATTTCCTCCAGGGTATATACCTACATAAAATATATGTATGTAGGTATATCGAGACCTATTTTCGGTTTAATTGTCAGCAAGATGTTGTAAAAAATAAGCTTTTTAATTGAAATTAAAACTATGGCCAACCCATAGTTGAGAATTATCAAAATGTCGAAATGTTTGATATTTTTTAAAATACAGGCTGTACAATTTTATCTTAGGCGATAATTCATGTATGGTAAAGTATATTTGGATACTATAAAAACCCGTCCTCTGAAAACTTTAATTTTTGCCCCTTACGGATAATTGAAAATAGGGCTCCATATACATACATATGTATACAATATATAACATATAATACATACATAGGTATTCGTTGTATCTACATTACGTAGGAAACAGATAATTGTAAACAAATTTATATTTATGAATAGAACTACTCTCTACACAAAAAAATATAACAAATTAAAATTTTTTATTTTAAGCAAATTCTGCCAAAAAGCAATTGGCAGAATTTTTTTTGATGGGAGAATGCCAAATCTGTAAAAAACAAATTCTGCTAAAATGTTCTACAGAAGAAAAGTATAATGCCAGATTTAAATTTTAAAAAATTTATTGAAATAGTTTTGATACAAACTTATTAGTATTTACAGGTATTTTTATGTCACATACATATTATATATTTGTTATAATATATAGGTATGAATTTTTGTGCATTTTCAAACATTAAATATATATACATACATACATATATGTATGTATATCGAAACCTGTTTTCGATTGAAATTAAAGTTTTGAATTGAATTGAAATTAAAGTTTTATTGTCCTACATCCTGAAATTTTATCGTAAGCGACAATTTATCGAGCCTTATTTTTTATTTAATCGGAAGCGACATAAATTAAATTTTTCAGGAGAAGGTTTTTTTATGATATTCAAATTTGTTTTACATACGTAAATTGTCGCTTACGATAAAATTTTGCAGCCCGTATCTTAAAAGTCAGCAACAATTTCGGCATTTTTATAATTCTAAACTATGGGTAGACCCATAAAATTTTAATTTAAATAAAAAAGTATTTTCGATAACATGTCTCTTACGATAAAATCGGAAATAAGGCTCGTTATGTATGTTGTAAACCATATTTGAATACTAAAAAAACCGTCTTCTGAAAACTTAAATTTTTGTCGCTTACATAGCGTCTATACCTGATAAAAATTTATCATAACAACTAACAAACCGTCGGCAGCGCCGTTGTAAAATTTTTGTTAATGCAAGCATATATGAGAAGACTTTGTGGTTTTTATATTATGATAAATCATAATTTCGTTGTTGTCGTGAAGAAAGTTTGTCACAATACCTGCAATATTTCACTTCATATTTATTAAAAAGGTTTTATTTAATAAAAACATGAGTATTTTTCTTTATTTTTATATTTTTTTCTGAAAATTACGTAAATATTTCATTTTTTACAAATAAATTAATCCGTCACCCAGTTTTTTACGTTTTTTTATCAAACAAAGTTGTCTGAGCTGAAGCTCTGACAAAATTATTAAGACACTGCAATAACACTAATAAATACAGTCTACACCTCATAAATTTTTCTCTTGATAACGATTTGACTTTTATCATGATACAAATTTATCAGGTATAGACTCACTGTTATGGATCATTAAAAAAAAAGTTCCATACACATATGTATATGATACGTAGGTATTCATTGTATTTACATTACCTAGGAAACACATAATTGTAAAAAAAATTACGTTGATGTAAAGAGTTATTCTAAAAACTGAAAAAAAATTAGCAAATTAATATTTTTAGTTGAATGCTTTTCAACGAATGAAAATGTCAAATCTGGCAGTGAAAATGCCAAAATGGCAACAACATGTAGCCACGCTCCCAGACGTAACGATTTATCGTCATTTAGACGATTTTTTCCTTAAAATTTTCGATTTTTCAATAGTTCAAATATGGCAGCTTTTTATGAAAAACTTACTGATAAAATTTATATATGCATAACCAATATAATTAACACATTATTTTTGTTTTATATAGCTAAGCAACATAGTTACAACCGGGTGTCCTAAGACACCTCTCTTCTTTTTTTTATATGTAGTTTGATGTCTCTCTTCTTGAGAGAGAGAAAATATTTTTTACGAACAACTCTCAGCTTGAATTGGTTTAATTTTATATTTTGTCCGGACCAAGGCACATCAATCAGGTACCCGCGATTCTACAACAAATATTACAACAGCAACAATCACATGTACTCTGTTGGTATAAATTACCTTCTTACTTTTCAAAACAGGGTAGTTCGTCAGATTGCGTGTTTCTTATAGGAAATGTCAAACACCATACAAAACTGAATATTCGATATGCTTTTAGGCTTATGCCTACACAATCCAAATTTGACATTTAGGTTGGTATAATGACATTAGTCACTTGGTGCAGTGCTGCCACCTAATAAATGCACCTTGGTCCGGACAAAATCGAACTGAGCTGCCAAGTATTTTAATTTTTCAGCCGTAGTTGAACTGGGCTGCCACATTATGTTATATGAATGCGATCATGTTATATGAATGATTTACACGAGCATAATTGTGCTGACATAATATGCCAGTTTGTTGGTGAGAGAGGCAAAGAGAGTGGTTTTGCGGTTGGCATAACTTTTCAACCAGCTTCAACCCCGCATTAGCAGCATAAAACCAATACACATACAACTTAAAAAACAGCAAATGTTAAATGAATACTAAAAACACTAACACACAGAGCTGTGTATACGAATACATTTTGTGCCAGATGAATTAGTCTCGTGTAATTTGCAAAAGAACAAAAATTGTGCGGCTTAAAAATTGTTCTCGTCTAAACTACCTCAATAATAAATAAAATTTTATTAATTACAATAGAAATAAAGGAAAATTGAAAAATAAAACATAAACATATGGTGTTAAACGAAGAAAATGCATTAAACAATAAAAATACACAGCGAATTGTAATCATTTGCCGTTAAGCTGCCACTTGTAAAATTAATACACATAGTTTATATATACACGTATTTCATATGGTAGCTTTGATTTTCCAGACAAAATGTTCGAAATGGATGAATCGTGTTGCAGAAAACTCTCAGTAAAAAAATTTTTGTCCGGACAAAAATTTTGTTCGGAAACAATGGGTGAATCCAGCTTTATGGATATTTTTGTATCATAGGGATAATAAATTATGCACATATTCACCGCGGCGAAAATCAGTTGCAAAAATAACACAAATTCGCCAAAAAAAAAATGCAAAATTTTAAACACACCATAATTTTTATTAAACATGTCTAAAACTCTAAGGAATACCATTAATTCGATAAAAATGGCGAAAATGGTTAAAACTCGAAAAAAATTGCTAACAGCAGCATAACGCAAAGTTTCAATTTCGAAACAACTTAAGAAAAGAATATGTTCTTCCAAAATTCGCTTTAATCGCGAATATTACCAAAAATTCGCGAGAATTCGCAAAATCGAAAACAATCCTTAAAATTCATTAGAAATCGTAAAACTGTTAAAATAAAAAAACCGCTTTCAGGGCGAATATTGCGAAAATTCGCGACAATTCGCCAATTCGGAAACAATCCTTAAAACTCATAAGAAATCTCTAAAATTGTTAAAAATAAAAAAACTTGCTATCATCCCGAATATTACAAAAATTCAGGAAGAATTCGCAAAATCGGAAAACCACATCACCACAATGGACATTTTTTAATATTTTCGAATTAAAAACTCAAAATTCAAACTGTTAGTCGTCTTTAAACGACGTAAGAAATATTTAGAAATAAACCCATTTGTTTATTTTCTGTCACTTGAATTTAACGTTTATGACAATTTTTATATGGAAATGCAACAGGTCGTTCACAATGGTGTTATTTGGTCTTAAATAGTAATTTATCACTTATGACTTTAGAAGACTTTGTGAATTGGCTAAATATGTTTTTAATTAGGAGGCAAAAAAATAAAGTTAATAAAAACAATCAGAATTTTTTCAAAACATAAGCTCAGGAAATTCCTTTTTATGCTAAACATATGATGGATGATAAATTGCATTTAGTTGACCATAAAAAATTGGTTTAATTTAAATTAATGACAGTTTTAATTCAGGGGTGACATAACGATATGCTTTATTTTTCTACCTTCAGATAACTTAACAAAATTCTAAAATTGACTTTAGGAGATAATCTATCATTATAAATACGGTGACCATAATTTTCAAATCAAAATACAGAACAAGGAAATAATGGGTGTTTTTTATTGAGGTATAGAACTTTAAGTTGGCATCACTTTTTTAACTGGCGGCCATTTTGTCAGCTGTCAAGTGATTAATATTTAGTTTGGTTTGCCATTTCATCATGAACAGGTTGACAAAAGAACAACGCTTGCAAATCGTGCAAACTTATTTCGAAAATAATGGTTCAGTTCGCGAAGTTTACCGCAAGCTCCGTCCATTTTATGGTCGACATAATCGTCCATCAGAGCAATTAATTCGGTTAACCATGGATCGTTTTCGCACTACGTTTACTCTATGTGATAATACGCATCCGCAGAGACGTCGAACAGTGCGCACCGAAGAAACAATTGCCGCTGTAGAGCAAAGTGTTGAAGAGGACCCGAATGAATCGATTCGCCACCGTGCACAGCAATTGCAGCCGACTAACCGACTATTTTGTTCCCGAATTGGATGGCATGAATGTGGATGAGCTGTGGTTCCAACAAGACGGCGCTACATGCCACACAGCGCACGTCACAATCGATTTATTGAAGGAAACATTCGATGAGCGCATAATTTCGCGGAATGGACCTGTCAATTGGCCACCAAGATCGTGTGATTTGACACCATTGGACTATTTTCTTTGGGGATATGTGAAGTCGCTCGTCTACGCCAACAAACCAGAAACGTTAGGGGACTTGGAAGCCAACATTCGTGGCGTTATTGCCAACATACGGCCCCATATGCTCGAAAAAGTGGTTGAAAATTGGACCTGTAGAATTGGCTTTATTCGACCCAGCCGCGGCGGCCACATACCCGAAATCATATTTAAACATTAATGGCATAAAATTATCCTTCCAATGAAGCCAAATGGATGGACAGTAAAACAATTTTCTTGTGTTTTATTTCAATTCAAAGTTCTATACCTCTTAAAAAAACAAATTTAACGACATATTAAACATATTGAATTTCATGGATTTATAAATTTTTTTTTTTTTGACAAACACAAAATTAAACACAAACAAAAAAAATTCAAAAAGTAACATAACAATGACTTCTTGGTAGGCAGTGTGATTTAAGTATTCAATACAATATGTATAAAATCGATAACATTTTTCTGGCTTAGCTCAATTACGATTTTTTTAACAGCAATTGGCAAAATTTTTTCATCTCTACGTTGTGGGATTTTAAAATATTGTTCATTAATAATGAGAGAGACCTCAGTCATACATATTTTTTGAGAGTCAACTGCGTTTTATAATCATGAAATAAAATAGCTTGACAATGAACGAAGAAAAGCCAGGCACCCAAAGCGGGATCGTCAAAAATAAGATTTAAAACATAAGATGTCACTAAAACAGACAAATTTCATATTCACGCTCTCAAGGAAAAACATTAAGGAAACAAAACTCATTTTGTTTCTGTATTTTTATAGAACTGCTGCATTTGAAGTTGATACTCGTATTTTAAGCCCTTTTATAATATTGATTCAAACAGTATTGTTGTAGAAACTGCGATAAGTTTTTAAATGCAGTTTTAGTAATGAAAATACAGAACAAATACTGAACAGTAAATAAAATACAGTACATTTCAACGTTATTTTCTAGTGAATAATTTATACAGAACAGGACTCTCAAATACAGTACTGTTCTGTATAATACAGAACGGATGGTCACCGTACTTATAAATCATAACTTTTTACCGTAGCAGACACCCCTATCACTTTAACTAGCTATGTAGAAATGGAAATGGAGTACCGAAATGATTCATTTCAAATTCATTAGATGAATCACTCGATGACCCTCCTCCAAAGAGAAGAACAAATTTTCAAACTATGATGCTATAAAAAATGCAGGAGTTCAATGACATCATAAAGATAGAAATAGAAAAAAGTGCTGAGGTGGACGCAAACATTTTGGAACTACAAGAAGGCTTAGTTTGAATAGAAAGAGAAAGAAATGAAATATTGAAGAAACTTTTAAATAACTAAATTAAACAAAGATTTAAACCTTTAATTTGCAACGTTTAAAAGCAAAAAATTTTTTGAATTGTTTTGATGTTTTAAAAAATATTTTATTAGTTTCTTTTTAATAAAATTAATTATTGACTAAAAATTTTTCGATTGCATTTTTTATTTGTTCGCATCTAGGGTTATAATCGTTAGTAAAATCTTCACAGTTCGGTTGAACGCCGTTTGTTTCGCTATTGCTTTGCCAGGTCTCATTAAAAATTTCATTATTCCTATTTAAAAAGTTATGCAGGACGCAGCAGCATTTGATTATATTATTTACATTGCAAATTTTATTGTCTATCCCCTTTCCAAGACGCCGTTGGAAATATGGGATTTTGCAATTTTTTTTTAAGGACAGATCGCTCAAATATGGTGGAATCATTTAATCTACCTAGACATCCGAAATTAATATATAAGAAGCTATACCTATAGTTAACAATAGCGAGCAAAACAAGTGAGTACCTCCCGTTGTAATTGAAATTGTCACAAGTTTCCGAAGAAGGGGGATGAACCTAAAAATGACATCCATATATTTCGAAAATTTAAAACAAATAAAATAAAGCATAAATAAATCCTCGCTTTTAATTCTTAGAGTACATACATATGTATATAAATAATATTCACACCTATAGCTCCAAAACAGTGGGGAAATCCAATTTTATTAAATCCATTCACACATTCCTCAATTTTTGTTTCATTTATAAAATTTGATGGCAGAAAGATTTTTCCATACCTATTTACAAAATTCTTGTAATATGAGGCATACACTTGCCGTAGATACTCCAAACATGTGGGCTTTATTGGAGTGGGATCCATTTTATAAATGTAGTATTATTTTTTTTCATTCATGCACAGGTTTTGTTTTTTATTTATTTTTTATTTTTTGTAATACATGTATTTATTTATTGTATCTTCAAATATGAACTAACAATAAGTATTCAAATCTTAAATCTATAAAAAAAAATTATTAGGCCCGACCAGTGTCGGACATAAACTTAGTGGTAGTTATAAATAATGCATAAGTAGTCCCAGCAAAAAATTACACATTACCATCAGAACTACTTGCCATATAATGACTTACTTTTCTGATTGCCAATTTTTATTACTCGCTTACAAATCACATTATCTAAAATTTAAAAAAATTATGTACAAATTACTAAATGAAGAGAATGATTTTTTTAGATGAAATAAATTGCGTGAAATGTAGACAAATAAAAAAAGTAAGCACTTCTCAAGAATCTATTATTTTATTCTCACGCCTTGTTAAAATCATTAAGTTGGTAATCCAGTAGGGAAGTGCTTCCACCAAAAATGCTTAATTCCAAACTCGATTACCTTTTTTGAAATTTCTTAGGGTAAACGTTATATGGATACACTTTTGTTCATTGACTTTAATTCTCCATAAGTTCAACCATATTTCCAGTTGTGTTATATGTTCCCGGAGATTGTGGGATGCCTCATAAGGGTTTTCGTGCACACTCATACAGGCTGCATCATCGGCAAAAGTAGAAATATGGATATTATTGCTCACAGGCATATCACAAGTATATATTAAATACAAGACAGGACCCAGAATACTACCCTGGGGCACACCAGAAGATATAGATTCGGGCACACTCGTGAACTCTCCTTCCACAACAGTGAACTTCCTATCAATAATATAACTTTTCAAAAGCTTTTGAATGTTTATTGGCAGATATGTCCTTAATTGTACAACTAGGCCTTCGTGCCATACTTTATCAAACGCCTGAGAAACATCAATAAAGAGAGCAGAACAATACTTCTTTTCTTCAAATGTTCTTCTTACAACTTGGACCAGTCTATGCGTTTGTTCAATAGTGCTATGCTGACTTCTAAAACCAAATTGGTGGTCCGGGATGCACCCATTATCAGTTAAAATTTTAGACAATTTAGTCATGAGCAGCTTTTCGATTGTAGATAGTAAGCTTATAGGCCTATATGACTCAAGCTACGGTCACACTTGTCAAACATTTGCCCAAAAGAACGTAACCAACTAACACTAATGAAAAAAGTTTTGATCCAGACGCGTGTTTATCAAATTAAACAGTTTCAAATACAACTAATAGATAATGTCATAGAATCCAGCACTATTGGCTACTCTTTAACTTGGCAAACTTTTCTCTGAATTGAAAGATTCTGCATTAGCATTTAGTGGTTACGCTTTTTTGGGCAAATGTTTGACAAGTGTGACCATACCTTCAGTCTTGGTAAGATCTTTGCCCGCCTTTGGAATCATTTTGATCTTGGCAAGTTTCCAGTTATGTGGAAAATACTGCATTCTTAAAATAGCATTTAAAATAAATAGCAGGACTCTTATTTTAATATGAGGCAAGTTCATGAGCATTTTGTTACTAATGCCATCAATACCTGGAGCTTTCTTCGGGTTGAGTTCAGCAATTACTTTTTGTACTTCACGCATCTTAAACCTTAAGGGACGAGGGGGTAGAGAAACTACACTCGGTAAATCAGCAGCACCCGTACATGAATTGGGAGTGAATACAGATTTTAAATGCTCAGAAAATAAGTTACGTTTCTCACTATCGCTTCTTACCAAGCCTCCGGTCGCAGTACGCAGTGGTGATTTAAGATCAACGGGTGGTTTAAAATTTCTAGTAGCGCGCCATAAACAGTAATTAGATGCAGACGTTACATCAAGACCTTCCAAATACTTTTCCAGTAATGCAGTTTTTCCGACGATATCAGCTTTTTGAGTCGTTTAGTACATTCCTTAAGTCTAATTTTATTTAGGAGTGATCTGTGTTGTTGCCATTCTCTTCTAGCTCTTTTTTTCACATAGAAGACGTTCAATTTCTGTAGAATAAATTCTGTTAAAGCCGGTCTGCGGATAGGAGGTAGTGGCATGTTCAGCAGCCTGTTTAATATTTTCGTTAAGATTGGTAATGTTAAATTCAATATCATCGCATGATCTAAGCTGAATGATTTCTACGGAGTGACTACTAATATATTTTTTGAATGCCAGTCAGTTGATTCCATTAATCATCTTCACATATGAGTTAGTTAAAGCACTACTTAGTGGGTTGAAAATTGTAACTATTGTCGGAGAGTGATCGGAGGACAGATCTAGAGAGTTCTCTACGTGAATTAAGTCCCTATGAATATTTTTCGTGACGGCAAAATCTATAACATCTGGAATTTTTCTTACGTCAGTAAGCCAGTAAGTAGGCTTCTCACTCGAAATGACATCTAAGCCCATTTTTGAAATTGTATTGAGCAAGGCTCGACCTCTAGGTGTAACAAGACGCGAGCCCCAGAACGTATGTCATGCATTGTAGTCACCAGTTGCCACGAAACAAGATCCAAGCGATTTGTAGAACTTCTCATACTGATCTTCGGTAACTGAAAATCTAGGACGTTAGTAAATTGATGATATCACGAGATTCGCACAAAATTTTTTTTCATAAATATTTGTTGCTTGCAAATATTATTTACTAACGTGGTCTAGGACATAGTGCTTGAATCTAAACTTAATTAGAATTGCTGATCCACCGCATGCTCTCCCTCTCAGGTCGTTTGCATCATATAAAGTGTAACCATTTATTTTAAATAAGCTTTTTGAGGTCAAATGGGTCTCAGAAACCAACATTATATCAATATATTTTTCCATGAGGAAGTGCTCAAGTTCATTTTTATGTTGGCGAATGCTTTTACGTTACAGAAACATATTTTAACGTGTTCATGGTTTGTTAACTAATGCTTGAAGCAGTGTTTTCTGCATTCGCATCATTTCTTGCATCATACTGGCGTGAAATAAAAAAAAATTGGTAAAAAGTCCGCAAGTTTTGAAGTAGTGAACCAATTTCAATAAAACTAACTGTTTTGGAAAGAAAAAGTGTTAAAATTTTCAAAAAGTATATTTATAGGCACCCTGTTGGAAGTCAGGGTAGCCCCCGAGAGCCTCAAAGTGGGAAACTGCGGGTATCGAAATTCTTTCGGAGCTTGTAACTTCTGTAAATATTGACCGATCTTAATAATTTTTTCAGCGGGACAATCAACGTTAAGAAACAAAAATAAAACATGCTTATAGCACCATTCTTAAGTATTTTTAATTTTTTTTTTTGAATATTTTAAAATATTATTAAGTATTTGTTAAAAATTTTGATTGTTTCTGAGAGAGGAGGCATCAAGAAAGACTGTTAATTAGATTTGAGAGATTTTTGATAGTGCACCTTACATCCAGCATTGGTCGAAAATTAGCATTTTTTTTTGCAAAAAATCTAATTTTTGGATGTTGCAAAAAATTGCACGCTCGTTTTTGTAAAGTTTTTGACTTTTTATTATAAATAAACTTGTTGTTAGTAACTTGTAAGAAGCTCTTGTCATCCTACACATAAATGTAGGCAAGGGAGGAAATTTTCTAAAAATGCTAAAATTTTTCTAACACAATTTTTCCCAATAAAAAAAAAAGATTTATAAAATTATAAATCGGGAAACATTTTAATTTAGTTCAATAGCATACAGTTAGCTTTGCAAACAGAAAAAAATTATTCTCATACCTTCAATACTTTTCGAAATATTCAAAATCCAATTTTGATTACAAAATTAAATTTTCTACATTTTTTTATTTTTGTCTAAATTATTGATCTAATTTTCTTTACTTCAAATGTTTCTAAGCTTCTTTTATGTTATCAGAATAGGAGACATAATTGTTTATTCAACGGTACATAATATGTATACCTTTGCCATTACGTTAGTCTTAAAAACACCTCAGGTTAAAATTTACGTGTTTTTCCTGATATTCAAACAAACCCACATTTTTTATGACCTCTTGAAGGTGTATTAAATATTTTTCTGTAAGTAATTACTTTTATTTGGCTCAAACATATAAAAATTAATATACACTAACAGTATATATACCCGCAAGGGCAAAGGCGCCTGCGCGCACACCCCTATTATGGGTATGTTTTTACCTAATATTTGTATCGCTTTTGTGTCCATTGTTTGTAAAATACATAACTATACACTTAAGTTGCGATGGGTTCAAATTTATTATTTCAGTTATAGATATCATGGAGATAACAATTAAAAATAAATCGCTCTGTAAATTAACATGGGAAAGCCTCAATGATGGGACTACTCGGTCGGACAAGGTTGACCAAATGTTATACATAAAAACTACTACGTATGGTTTATCTGAAAACATCGATTGAAATTTTTTTAAATTATATGAAAAAAAGTGAATGCAATAAATAAATTTCTAAATGTCAGAATAGAAATAAGGATTTGTTATATGTATATGGAAAGAAGTTTGATCGGCCAAGTAAGGATTACGATAACGCTCGATGCAAAAGCAAAATGATTAAACAAGAAGCCTTGATTCATTCAAATTGATTTTAGCGAAGACCCAACCAAAAAAAACTGCCAATTTAAGTTTAACATTTATTAACGCACTAATAATCCCAAATTATTATTTTACTTATTTAGTAAAATATTTTAAAGAAAAAAGTGGGCATTTGCACTCGGCTATCTACATTCTGAAAATCCAAATGATCTCATTTTTACCACAAACCTATGACCAAACCCATTTAAATTACATGGGTTTGATCATAGGTTTGTGGCAAAAATGAACGAATGAACGAGTTGGACCCAGCTCTAACCACGAGTCGGTGTTGCCAGTTAAATTTTCGTCTCATATCCCTAACTTGAAATTTTAAAACCAAACTTGATTTTATTATGATCAGAAGAATCACTTAAGTTTTGTTTATGAAGAAATACATCTTCTCTTGTTGCTACGCCAATGTAAAGATGAGTAAAAAGATAGTTTAGTAGAAAATTTTCTTAAAATAATTTAAATATATGCTTAAAAATACCTTTGCATGTCACGTTTTTTCATGCATGACAACGTACGTTGACAAACCAAATTTTCTGGTTTGCCATAATAATTTTCTGAAAATAAAAAATTTAGTAAATTTTCATCACACATATTTTCTTATTGTTGGGAAAAAATTTTTCTCTGGCAACGCTAATTCTTAAGGGTATGAGATACACACAAGTTGTTCTCAGTAATGCTGTGGTCGGCAAATTAAGGGCGCCGCGCCTTTTTTATACTCTTCTATTACGTATGTGTGCACCAGAGCTCGCAAAATATGCTCAACCAAATTTCTTTGTGCGGTCTTCTCAATCAGAAGACCTAAGCAAATTAGACAGAATCACTCACAGCGATGCCCATTTAGCGCGTTTCGCGCTAGATGTAGCTCGTTTTAACTATTCCAAACGCGCTTTTTTCCGTCTTAGCGCGTTTAATAAAAATAGCGCTATATTAGTGCGTTTTGAATAAAGTCAATAATATCATTTCAGTTCAATATTTTTTTTAAATTATTTGTATAAAATTAACAATTTTCTAATATCCAAAACTCTGATACAATTTTTTAAATTAGTTAATGATTCAGCAGTCGCAAACAAAATTCGCTTGACTGTGGTTAGAATAAAAAACGCATTTTATTACTGTAATGACAAATATTTTGAAATTTCACAACTAAAAATATGTACTACATACAATGACCCAAAAAATGTACATAACTTACAAATCATGCACTATAGCTGAAGTGCAAAAAGAATTTGAATCGCAAAAGTATTGGACAATTTATATGTTGTTACAAAGTTTTACAAATATATTAAAAGTAAAAACTAGGGATTTCGATTATTTGGAAGGCGATTCTGATTCTGTATTAAATGATTTTAGTTTATTAAAACTTAGGGCGTTTTGAGAAGGGTAGTAGCGCGTTTGGGTTATAAATAGTTGGCATCGCTGATCACTCAGTGTCTGAGCAGCAACCCTCTTTTTCTTTTCAATTGTGTTCTCGCTCACGGGTTATTGATTGAGCGTAACACACGAATCGGTCTCTTACCCTCATACCTAAATAAGAGCGGCAGGCGTTGCGTTAGCAGCAGGGTACGCATTTTTAGTACATTGGAATGTGAAAATATTTTTTGATTGTACTGAAAATACGTACCCTGCTGCTAACCCAACGCTTTCCGCTCTTATTTAGGTATGAGGTTTACTGACCGCATGAAACGAACAGAATCGGTATTTGCTCGGCTACTGAGGATCAGTAAATGAGCCAAACAAGCAAAGTGTTTGCAAAAAAGGTCTTTATTTTTGTTGATGCATTTGCTTTATGTTTTTGCCTCAGATATTTCGTCACAGTCAAAGCATTAAAGAGAAAGGGAGAAGATAATAATAAATAAAAATAAAAATATTTGTAAATCAAACTATTTGTCAACGTAGTGTAAATGTAAAATAAAGGACAGATATTTGTACAACAAAAACAAAATTAATCCTCATGTATTTTGTTAAATAATGTTTCTAAAATAAAATTAAAAAAACAAAAATCCACATACTCATGTTTTAGACTTGGCAGTTTTTCTTGAAACAGTTATCTTCAATTCTCTTTTAAAACTGCTCGTTTGTTTACACTCAGACGGTTTCTTGTTCAATTTTCCTATTGTTTTAATGCTGCGAATGAAATAACAAAAGAGAATGAAGTAACTTTTCTGTACAAGCAAGTCAGTACCCCTCTTCTTTCTTCTTTCCTCTCTATCCCATAAACTCAGACTTGCTTGAAGAAAAACTGCCGAGTGTAAAACATGAGATAGTATGTATTTAAATGTTTACTTATCCACACTGCAAAACACATACATGTTCAAAAGACCGTTTGCAGAGATTTTACGAAATAAAGGTCTTGAGCAGTGTGCACACTTCTACCGATATTCGGTAGATTCTACCGAATATGTTTGTGAATTTAACAATCTACCAATTCTACCGAACAAGGCCTGAAATCTACCGAATATTGTTACATATTTAGTAATTTAAGTCGATATATGTGTAAATTGCCTATTTGCCACATAGCAGAGCGGTCATTTTCTGTCATGAAAATCATTGAAACAGAACAAAGAAATCGGTTAAAAACTGAAAGTATAAGTAACCTAATATTTGCCAAAGAATCGTGCCTTTGGGGATGAAATATTTATCCCTCCCAATGATTTAATAATTTTTACACAAAAGATTAAATTCATAAATGGATCTTACATATAATCTTTGTAGTTACAAATGTTTGTCAAATAAAAGTTATTTTAGTAGCTTTATAAAACCTATGTACAAAAACTGAATTCCTGTTATATATGTATGTATATTATTTTATATATGCATAGCATATCTATATATAGGGTAAGGGCAAATAACTGGGGATGACACTTTTTTTTATTGGAAATGCTTCATTATTTATGGCAGTTTAATTTCCAATCACATGTGAAGTTTTAAATGCGTTTTTACAACCTGTTTAGTTTGATACTCCTTGCACTTACCTTTTACATATAAGTATATATATTTTGTTATTTTTAATGTTTCTCTGAATAAAAAAAAACTTTTTACCGAATTTCATTCAAATTTAGCGATTTTTTTTGTCGATTCTACCGAATTTAAAAAAAATTAAGTGTGCACACTGGTCTTGAGTGAACACATGAGCCGAGCGATCGAAAAAAAACGGTCGTTGGTTAAGCGAGAAGCAAGCCAAACAGGGTGACCGATGACATTTTTCAAAAAGTGGCACCAAATAGGGGATTTATCAAAACAAAGGGGCAAAATTAAAAAAAAAACAGGAAAACTGCACTAAACTTTTTATTTTTAATGTATTTTCATATAACTCACCCTAAATGAAGAGGGTCAAAAAGTGGCAAGGCAGTCGAAAAAGGGGAAACGCAGTCGAAAAAGTGGCAAATTGCCACTTTAGTCGGTCAAACGGTCACGCTGAAGCCAAAGAAGAACGAAGTTTGAGGGTTTTTTCGCGACAGTGTCGCATAGTGTCAGTGGACGAATGTTTTTTTTCTGACAACAAGCACGACAGAGACCAATTATTGCGAGCTCTGGTGTACACTATAGCATTGCACAGATACATCTGTTTGCACTAGTTTTGCGTGTTTTTTGGGTCTGGTATGAACAAATATGTTATTTATAGTTTTCTTTTACTAGTTGTAAATGTTGATTTTTTAAGCAATTATTGTATGGTTGGACAATGAGCAAATGAAAACAACACATTTATTTTTTTTTTGTTTTTCTAGGCAAATAAGATACATAAAACTGCTTTTACCATAAGTGCCTTATGATGTGTTGAGAAAAAATGTAATTAGCTGATGAATGAATGAATGAAAGCAAAATTGCACATACATATGTAAGTAAATGATACATGTACATGAAACACATGCATTTGTAATTACGCTCAGAGCAAAATTGTCTCTTTATCTCTCTATACTTTGGCTGCGCCACAAAATAACATAACGAACGTCCGCACATACATACATCTGCACATCATGGATTTGTTTCAATAGAGGTTTTTTCATATATTTGTATTACAATATGTATTTTTTTGAGCAAAAAAAGATCAAACAGTTGCTCAGCAGCAATACAATAAGAAATTGTTATTTGTTTTCAATTGTATTTTAATTTAGAAAAGCACGCACACACAATAACTCTTATACTAGTTCTGTAGCTCACACTACAATTATATGGTACATACCATGGTATATTTGTATTGGCTATACAAACGAGTATACAAATGCAACCCTTTAAGGTACCAACAGACGACATGTTTTTACATGTGTTTTTTAAGTTTTCGATTCGTATGTTTTTCTTTATCCTTGTCAATATTGGTTAATTTACATAAGGTTTATAATTTTTGGTCACAAACGTACATGAAGTATCACTTCTTCTTTTTCAGTACATAAATATCCAAGTAGTTTGTTTTATAAATGGCTTAAAGCCGTCGAAATATTTTTGGTTCCATCGCTACAGTACTGGCGACGCAAATGTGTTTTTTTAATTTTTTCTTTTTTAAACAAGACGTTGAGGTTGTATCTAAAAATCTATACATTTTTGGACTCATTTTAATAAAACGACAACGTTAAATTAAAAAAATATATATAATTTTTTTTTCTTGCAAAATACTTCATTCAGACGGCTAATGATAGTGCACATAATCAACCGCCGACGAATTTGTTCGCATGACATAGACATTGGCATCACTTTTTTAACTGGCGGCCATTTTGTCAGCTGTCAAGTGATTAATATTTAGTTTGGTTTGCCATTTCATCATGAACAGGTTGACAAAAGAACAACGCTTGCAAATCGTGCAAATTTATTTCGAAAATAATGGTTCAGTTCGCGAAGTTTACCGCAAGCTCTGTCCATTTTATGGTCGACATAATCGTCCATCAGAGCAATTAATTCGGTTAACCATGGATCGTTTTCGCACTACGTTTACTCTATGTGATAATACGCATCCGCAGAGACGTCGAACAGTGCGCACCGAAGAAACAATTGCCGCTGTAGAGCAAAGTGTTGAAGAGGACCCGAATGAGTCGATTCGCCACCGTGCACAGCAATTGGAGCTTTGTCTATCAACTTTATGGAAGATTTTGCCCAAAGATCTTGGCTTGCGACCTTACAAGATCCAGCTTGTGCAAGAATTAAAGCCGCGAGACCATGCAATGCGTCGTGATTTTGGTGTATGGGCCGAAAATGAGATTGATCTCGATGCTGATTTCCATCGCAAAATTTTGTTCAGTGATGAGGCTCATTTTTGGTTGAATGGCTACGTCAACAAGCAAAATTGCCGCATTTGGAGTGAAGAGAATCCACATGAGACCCTTGAGACGCCATTACATCCACAAAAACTGACTGTTTGGTGTGCTCTATGGGCTGGTGGAGTCATTGGGCCATACTTCTTCCGAAATAATGCTGGAGAGTCAGTTACCGTTAATGGAGACCGGTATAGAGCCATGATAACCGACTATTTTGTTCCCGAATTGGATGGCATGAATGTGGATGAGTTGTGGTTCCAACAAGACGGCGCTACATGCCACACAGCGCACGTCACAATCGATTTATTGAAGGAAACATTCGATGAGCGCATAATTTCGCGGAATGGACCTGTCAATTGGCCACCAAGATCGTGTGATTTGACACCATTGGATTATTTTCTTTGGGGATATGTGAAGTCGCTCGTCTACGCCAACAAACCAGAAACGTTAGGGGACTTGGAAGCCAACATTCGTGGCGTTATTGCCAACATACGGCCCCATATGCTGGAAAAAGTGGTTGAAAATTGGAGCTGTAGAATTGGCTTTATTCGAGCCAGCCGCGGCGGCCACATGCCCGAAATCATATTTAAACATTAATGGCATAAAATTATCCTTCCAATAAAGCCAAATTGATGGACATTAAAATTATTTTCTTGTGTTTTATTTCAATTCGAAGTTCTATACCTCTAAAAAAACACCCGTTATATATTTAACATAAGAAAGTAGAGCACGCTCTATTTCAAATAATGTCTTATGTTTTTTGTCATGTTTTTTACACAAGCAATGTTTTAAAGGTAACACACCACTGTTTTCGTTTACATATGTAAATTCTGGCACATACAATGTGAAAAATATGTCGTCTGTTGGTACCTTTAGTGTACACACGCATTACTGCGCTTATTTACACGGGCATAATTGTGCTGGCATAACATGCCAGTTTGTTGGTGAGAGAGGCAAAGAGAGTGGTTTTGTGGTTGGCATAACTTTTCAACCAGCTTCAACCCCGCATTATCAGCATAAAACCAATACACACACAACTTAAAAACAGCAAATGTTAAATGAATACTAAAAACACTACACACAAACAGCTCTGTATACGAATATATTTTGTGCCAGATGAATTAGTCTCGTGTAATTTGGAAAAGAACAAAAATTGTGCGGCTTAAAAATTGTTCTCGTCTAAACTACCTCACTGCGAACAACTTCTGTGCACGGCTGCCAGATGTGACGATATATCGTCATTTTGACGGTTTTTGGTGCCAAAAATAGCAAAATGACGATTTGACAATTTTTTCCTTAAAATGGGCTATTTTTCAATAGTCCAAATGCAGCAGCTTTTTATGAAAAATCTACTGTTAGAATGTTTTGCAGACTACTTCTTAATAAGTTATTGTTTAATTTAACAAAATTTAATTGTTGATGGCTTAGTGTTAAATAAAAATAGAATATTGACATTTTTTATTTAAAGCTACCCTTCCAATTTTAAAACTTTGAATCAATACTCTATTGTTGCGATAAATGAACATACATACATATGTATGCAAGTTGGTATATGGGTTCAATTAAAAGGAAGGTCCTAATTCGTATTTTTAACGAAATTTACTTTTTCAGTGATTCCAATATGTAAGAAAAAAACGCTTTTACAAACAGTTCTACAAAAAAATTTACATTTCTATTATGTTTTACCTTCTCCTTTAAAGTTACAATTATTTGAGTTACGGCCTTTCTACTTGAGACCAACGATACATTGATCTCTGTGTAGATTGATATCGTCAAAAAAACATAAATGTGACAAAGGCCAAGTTCCTATCGGCCATCAAAAGTACTGAGACGAAAACTTGGAGATGCTAACTTGGGAATATTTTTCATAATAATCAATGCGAATGTCTTCGTGTAAAATTCATGTATGAACATGAATTGTTTCCTGATAAATACATTTATAAAATAAAACATATGTATACTTGTTAAAAAAAGTACATTTTCGGCCCTGCTCTGTAAACCGATAGATTTGAAATCTATTTATATATATATATATATATATATATATATTTCAGATTTTTTTAAATTTCTTAATTATATAGATTCTCAAATATCATGTCTGAAAGAAAATTATCGTGTATAATTTTAAACACGTCTATAGGACCATTATTAATTTTTTGATTACAAGAAATTTACTCGGATTCGGTTCACAGGACATTGCCGTTTGATTTGTCCGATTTTTCAAACATAAAATGATTATTTTATATTTTATCGCGATTTCGACGATTTTTCGATAATTTTATCTGGCAGCCCTGCTTGTGTGTATCTCATACTCTTAAAAATCAGCGTTGCCAGACAAAAATTTTTCCCAACAATAAGAAAATATGTGTGATAAGAATTTACTACATTTTTTTATTTTCAGAAATTATGGCAAACCAGAAAATTTGGTTTGTCAACGTACGTTGTCATGCATGAAAAAACGTGACATGCAAAGGCATTTTCAAGCACATATTTAAATTATTTTAAGAAAATTTTGTACAAAACTATCTCTTTACTCATCTTTACATTGGCGTAGCAACAAGAGAAGATGTATTTCTTCATAAACAAAACTTGAGTGTTTCTTCTGATCATAATAAAATCAAGTTTGGTTTTGGAGATTTAAAATTTTAAGTTACGGGGATAAGAGACGAAAATTTAATTGGCAACACCGACTCGTGGTAAGAGTATAAAACACACAGTTGTAAAATGTAATGGTATGGGTTGCCGACCACGGCAGTTAAGGTAGAATTAGTAAAATCGTATCATTCTACTTTACAGCTTGCCGTATCGTTCAACTTTGTGCACAAGTTATAGAAAATGTAACAGTTTGCTCAGCACATTTTTTGTCTGGCATTAAATGCGGCGTTTTTGACATTCGCTACAGAAAAATCTGTTTTCTGCAGATTCCTACCTCAGCAGTGCTACCACCACGTATTTTATAACTAGTAACATGCATTGTATATGGTACGATTTTTGTCAGCTGACACGCAACATCACGATACGATTTTACTAATTCTACCTTAAAGGTAGAATTAGTAAAATCGTATCATTCTACTTTACAGCTTGCCGTATCGTTCAACTTTGTGCACAAGTTATAGAAAATGTAACAGTTTGCACAGCACATTTTATTTTGTCTGGCATCAAATGCGACGTTTTTGACATTCGCTACAGAAAAATCTGTTTTCTGCAGATTCCTACGTCAGCAGTGCTACCACCACATATTTTATAAGTAGTAACATGCATTGTATATGGTACGGTTTTTGTCAGCTGACACGCAACTTCACGATACGATTTTACTAATTCTACCTTAATGCGTGTGTACACATACGTCCCTGAATGAAATGTCGATGGTGAAAATGTACTGAGTCGCTTTTGACTTTGTCACCAGTACTACTCTACAATTATTCCCCATACAATACTTTGTGCTATAGACATTTAGCATGTGCTTGTCATTGAAAATCTACTAGTAACACTAAAACAATTGACTAGGTAGTGAATTCATAGTTCTTTTGGGAACATGGAGACATACCAACCAGATATTAACTGGTACATTGCTATACTTTACGTACATACAAATTTATGTATATTGACAAGTTGTTGCAAAATCCACCAGAAATACACCACATCTGCTTTCTCTATTTCTTTTATACTGACGAATAGAAGAGAAATTGTAGACAATGTAACTACTATTATAATTTTAGTGTTGACATAAAGACACTTGGCCCCATCATGACTGCAGGGGTAATAGAAGAGTATAATATGAATAAGCTGGCTTAAGCTAATGTCAGAATTGAACGATAAGTCTGTCAAACGCTTAAACAATTCAGATGTGACTTTTAGGTGGCCATAATATACTTAGATGTACTCAAGTATACTTTAGCCACAGCTGCACATCTAGGTATTGTCAATAATTTTGTAGTAATTTTGTTTCTTCTCATAACTCCTAAATGAATGCAATTCAATCAAACTAACTTGAAAGAATGACCTAATCTATTAGAAATTCACATATAAATATATCCATCACCTTATTACTTGTTTTATTCGTTTTGCCTACTAAAAAGTAAAACAGTGACACATAAGTAAATACATGAGTATGTGTGTATATGTGTATTGTAAAACAAACAATGAAAATAAAAGTTTTGCTTTATTTTCCGAGTTTAAAATAAAAAACAATAAAAAAGTATTTAAAATCAATGAATATTTTCTGCTGCTGCTTGTTTCAGTTTAAAAAATGAACAAACAGTTGTTTTCTTACGGAATGTGCGTTCAGTTTGGCACTTTACTTAAGCAAATGACATTTGACGAAACTTGACGAAAAGTTTGTTAAGTACATTATAGTTTGCCACATGCGTTTTATATGTAACCGCACAGTTGCTTAAGCTAGCTTATTCATATTATAGTTGGGCCTTAAGACGCAATAGTACTCTAAAATTCAAATGAATGTGTTACACATTCATATAAATATGGTTGGTTATTTGAATAAATACTCGATATTTGATTATTTGTTTATATAATACATTCTACATAGGGGCTGTCCATATATTACGTAACGCTCTAGGGGGTGGTGGGGTTTGAGTTTTGTTACGATTTGTTATGGTGGGGGGAGGGGGTCTTTGAAAATTATACGTAACAGAAAAAAATACTAATTTTGTACAAAAATACGTACATATGGTTTTCTTATTTATTTATTTAATTGATCATACGTGTTGCCTGCATATACTACATATATCTGCCGAATGTCAACTTTTGATATTTGCGAATTGGAATTTGAATATTTAAAAAGTATCTTAAAGTTTATGAAAACTATCCAAAAATTTATAGTTGTTAAATAACATTTGAAAATTTTACAAAGTTTTTATAATAAATTATATAAATTGTAGTCAAACTGAATTGAACTGGTTCTGAACTCCTCATCTTTCTTTATCCATTTACATTCTTAAATATTCTTAATCACCCCTATTCTGCGTTTAGAATACGTTCCCGCATTCAGTTACGCACGCAAAACTGAATCGAAAGAATAAGAAGAAGAGAAGAGTATGTTTAAACCTGCTGATTTGCTATGAAACGCGTGAAATAGGAACAGAAAAATTAAGCAATTTTGCAAAAATTTTAGCAAAAAGTTAAATTTAGTGCAAAAAAGTAGTGATTTAACATTAAAACAAATAATAATTAAATATTTTAAACATTTTCATTAAATATGCTTTTGCAAATTTAAGTACAGAGAGCTAAAAAAAAAACGAGATAAGCAAGAGGTATTTGTGACCAAACTTTTCCAATCTGAAGAATCCTATCGCGTCGGAGGTGATATTTTAATTTTTTGCACATAATTGTAACACAAAAATAAAGCTTAGTTGTTTAAATTTAATTAAATCCGTAGACTATATCGTTTTTCGTTGCCATTAAATAGGTATGTCAACTTTTTATGCTGTTCTACCTGTAATAAACTAAATAAAAATCGAATTTCAGTACAGAAAAACAAAACAAAATGTTTAGTTCATTAATCAAACATTCTTTCATTTAATACTTGCATTATTTTTTTAATTAATCAATTTTTAAAACTAAACTTACAAAAACGTAGTTACGATCGAAATGCAGAATTCATAGAATCGAAAAAGAGATCGAAGAACGGAACGCAGAATACCAAAGTTGCCAAACGGAGAAACTTTCGAATCGAAACGCAGAATAGGGGTGAATATATGTATGTACATAAAAACTTCTTTTCATATTAAACTGCAACATATATTAACATTAAATCGACCAAATACATAAAAGGAAATGGTATTTGAAGAAGTTAAGGAAAAGGTTTTTTGCAATTCTCATGGACAAAAAAGCGTCCTTTCAAAAAATACATTCTTCCATATAAGTATGTACATGACAATATCAAATTATTTAGTTTTAACATTTTTGTTGGTCAACTTGAGGCTACAATGTTTAAGTTTTGAGAGATGTGTTAATGGAAACTTACATACATAGACGTATTTTCATAAGGATATTATTTTAATTTTTTATGCAACAGAACTTAAAAAAATATGAAAACAACAGTGAAATGCGTCGAGGAACTAGATTGTGTGCCCCTTTAATTTTAAGGTATTTTAAGGTATATTTTTTTAATGGGCAAATATCTATTAAAAATGTAATGTTGTAGAATGTAATTCACCATGGCAACCTTTATTGGTCCTAGTTATAATTTTTTTTTTTTTTTTGGTTTCACGCACATTTTAGATTGATTTAAAGATGGCCAAACGGAGTCATCTTTAAGCTCTCTGAAATACCCGACGACTTCACTTATAGAAACTGGTGAAAGCGACCGTAAGGCTAATGCCAATTCTCGTCTTGATGTTTGAAATACTGCTCAGTCATCAATACGGAAAATATAGCAGATTATTTGGCAAAAAAACGCATAGCAAAAAAATAAAAAATAATTTTTTTTTTAATTATTACAAACTAATATTTGTGTGCCATTCATTTAAATTTTGTTTTGGATTTATATACATATGTATATAATTTCTTTATATATTTTTTAAACGAATGCGAATATCTGGAAACGGCCGAATGTTTTGGAATTCCAATACACATCACTAATGCATACATACAGTTTAGGAATAAGCTCTCTATGAAACCATAATTTTTGGAGTTTGAGGGCACTTGGGAAGAAATTTAAAAAGAAGTTTCGCCAATATATGGAGTACCTTCATATTTAAGCTTATTTATTTTTTGTCTACGCACTGTGCTAATCTAACAAATGAATTTGAACAATGAATTTAATTTAATTTTTTTAATAAAAACTTTAGGGCCATTTTCACAACTTGCCTTTAGCTAAAGACAGGATTTTGTCTGTCCGATAAATGGTTTTGCATTATAAAATCTTCATTTATAATTTCTTCATCCATTAGATATTATTATTATTGATAATAATAGCAATAAAAAAATAGAAGAAAATGGCCCTTAAACTATTTAATTTATTTTTATCTAATTTTTACGTTATTCCTGGTGGGTGGGGGGGGGGGGGGGTTCACAGTTTTGTTACGATCTGTTACTAAGGGGGAGGGGGGGGGTCAAAAATCGGGGAAAACAGCGTTACGTAATATATGGACAGCCCCATATCGCTAATTTATTCAATAGTGTCTTAATTCAAAAATGCTTTTTTGAGTTAATAATGCAGATAATTAGTAATATCGTATTTTATAAATGTGTACAAATTTCATAAAAATGTACAACCAGCCGCTGAGGGAATTTCATTTAGTGTCTGAATTGAGGTTTGCATAAATTAAAAATTTTAACACGTTTTCTGCAAAAGTAGTTTTTCTGAGTAGTGACACTTTTGAAGTAAATCTGAGACACATACATACATAAGTATGCATGCTTGTATATCTTTTGTGCTAAAAAGTTTGCAAATAATCGCATATTTATAATCACATGTGTATATGTCGTTATATAACTAATACTATTTTAATGAAAAGTCCCACTTTACATTCTGCGATTTTTGTCTTTCTTTCTTTAAACTTGCACTTCCGTCTAAATTGTACGATTCTTGCCGCAGATATTTTTTATTGATGCATGAATTTTTACTTTTATATGTACATATTTTATTTGTACATATGTTCATATGTACGTATTAGAGAAAGTCAATCGATACAAAAAATTTTGGATACTACCGCACACATCAAACATTTTTTATGCTAGTGCATGTTGATATTTATTCATTCTCATACTTGCGTATAAATCTGCGCACTTTGTTTCATACTTGTATGTATCGATGCGCACTCTTCGTTACATCCCGTATATGTATCTACGCATATCTATCGACATATATTTTTTGATACGTGTTGCCAGAAATACTAGTTTGTAGTTGTTGAGGTAACATCATTTTTTTTCAGACTATTTTAACATAAAAATCAATAAAAAATGTTTTAACCACACACATAATCTTCGCAGTCCTTAGATCTAAAAGCCCTATGAAATATTTACGAAATTAATTTGACCGCGGGTGTAAAAACACGCTCCATTTTACATATCGTTGGTCTCAAGTAGAATTGTAATTGTAAATAATTGTAACTTTACAGGAGAAGGTGAAAACATAATAATGCACACTACAACTGCATGTAGAACTGGTTTGTTCAACTGCTTGTAAAAACGTTAATTTTACTCTATTGCAATAAATTTTTACGACGATGTGTATTTGGGTGAAATATATTGGAATCAGTGAAAACCTCAATTTCGTAAAAAAATGCGAGTTAGGACCTTTCTACTTGATACCATCGAAATATCTGATCTAAGAGCCGAATTAGTGGAAGAATGGTTTAACCATGGCATTCCTTACAATTTTAGCGCTTGTTTGCAATTTGTGATAAAACTGACTTTTTAGCCAAGTCTTGGCTTTTTTACCATTTTGCCATTTTTTATCGCTAATTTTTTTCTTTTTTTTTTTCGCAATAAAAGTGATGTTCCCAACTATTTATTTTCTGGCAGTTTTAAAGATTTAACGATTAATATTCAAAGTAATTTACCAAAAATTTTCAATTTTATTTTCGTCTAATAAAATAAGCTCCACAAAATTTAAATAATGGAGTCCTCGCCAGTCGTCTTCAGATTCTTGAATATCATCGATTAAATAATATTTGGAAACAATTATGTTGAGAAATAGTTTAATTTTTTACTTTCATAACACGGGCAGGGTTAAAAATCTCTACAGATTTTAATATAATGAAATATAATACTTTTCACAAATCTTATTTTGTTGATAAAAATCTTCAATCTTAAAAAATAAGATAAATCTTCACATATGGCATCGCTGCTCCATTGAAAAAGTAATTAAAAAATTAATAAAAATTCAAATAGTTTTATACTCAAATTATATTTGTGTTATTCATTCATTCTATTCTGTTTCATTTGGTTTTAATTTCATTCGTATTCAAAATGATTAAGCAGTCGCAATATTCTATCTGAACAATACTAAATAATACACTCACTTAATTTGCCCTCTTTTTTACTTTCTTGTCTCTCATCAACTCTTATCGAATCAGCGTTGCCATAAGATTTTTTTTGGAAAACTGAAAATTTAGAATAAAAAAGCTGGTTTGCATGTGAAAAAACTGCTCATAAAAATAGAAAAGGACCTAAGGGTAAAAATGTGGACAAGATCTGAGCATCGAACAAGACCGATTCCATGCCCCAAAAGTGTTCCCTCCCAGAGATATGCGCGTTTTATGATGTGATGGTACACCAAAGATACACGTATTTACATCTTTAAAATGGCTCTCCTGTAGTGCGATTCACTAACTTTTAACGATTTGCCAATAGCGAAATTTACCGACAGCTATTGGTATTTACAGTAACGATTTTGCAATTCACTTACTACTTGTTTACAACATCGTTATAATTATTATTCTACCATGTGGCATCTGTGTCAAAATATACGAAAAGCACAAAAAGGAATAGCAAAAAAGCAAAAAGTTTGTGCTAACTTTACAGGAGGTAAGTCAAAAAAATTCTAATTTATTCATTTTATTGTTTTAATAATTAGAATATTTCCTATATTTAAGAATGTCAACAAACGCTGCTGCCAAGAGAAGTCGTGCCACAAACGGGCAACTTAACTAAAATGGTTGATTTCATGCTCGAAAATCGTGGTTTGGCTGGAGGTAAATTCCAAAAGCTCCACGGAAAAGTAGAGTATGACAATAAGTGGAACGAATTAGCTGGGGTTTAAAATTGTCTTGGTGGAGCAGTGAAAACCGTTGACCAATTGCGCACAGTAAGTAAAAGTTCTTAGCAACACGTACATATGTATAAAAATGTACATTAAATTCACTTTATACAAAAAGGTATGGAGGGATATAAAAAGCCGTACCAGCGTTAAAGTGAGGGACAAGAAGAAGCAGCAAGCTATGACAGGCAATAAACCTTTGAGCGTTGACCCAATTTCAGAGCTGGAAAGGCGCGTAATTTCAATTATTGGGACTGAGTACATTGAAGGTCAAAGCTCAGTATGTGAAAATGTCCCGATGGAAGAGGTAAGTTAGAAAATGCTTTTTGTATGGTTATATTTAAACATGTTAAAATTATTAGGAACACCAACTGCTTCTAGAGGATGGGGAAGAAGATTTTAGGCTAGAAATGCCATCATCCCCAAGCATTTCTGAAGTTCAATGTGCTACTCCTAGCATATAAAAACCGACGCCAAGAAGGGGATTAAAAAGAAGGCGTGTGGAAGCTGAAGCCGATAAGCAAGATAAGTTTCTTGAAATTGCCAGTAAACAGGCTGACGCTTTAAAGGTACATAAATCTTCATATGATATTAATATACTAAGTAAAATATTTCCTTTTTTGTATTTAATAGATGGTAGCTGAGTGCAGTGCGGCTAATTTGAAGGCGAACAAAATGATGGCGGAGGCCATAAAAACAATGGGGGAGGGATTAAAAGCAAGTGCTGATGCCTTCAATAATCTTTCAAATGCTCTTAATCGCCTGAAATAATTTTATTTTTTATTTTCTTATTTATTTTTTGTTTTTTATCTATGCACGTATATATTTTTTTTCCTTACATTATTATTTTATCAAGACAAACGGCGCTTTTCACAATGTACAATTAAAAGCTAACAGGAACTTTAACGGCAAGTTTTAAATGGAGAGCTGTCAGTTAAATTTCATGTTAACTCTCAATCATACATTGTGAAAAGGGACGTAAATAATTGAATTATGTTAAGTTTTCGTTTTTTACCTAATGTATTATAAGTAAATTATGACAATAGGGTTTATCTACTGGCAATTTTGGCAAAATATTGTAAAATTTATATAAAATGAACTTATTATTTAAAACAAGAAAGTAGACGTTTAGCTAATGGGAAAAAAATTCGGTGCGTTTTATTTAATTTATACGCAATAATTTGACAACAATAGCAGATACATACATAACCCCTAATACCATAAATGAATTAAATTTTAGTTACATAATTTTAAACTGCCTACCTGTTTAAGAATATCGGAAGAACTATTTTCGTACAATTGCATTTAAAACAAGATATTTAAATGTATTTTTGTTTCAAATATAACTGCACAAAACAATTTTTTTTCGATATTTTGTAACATAATGAATGTATTTAAGTTAATGTTAAGATTAAAAAAAGATCTAATTTTGTTGTTAGTTTTTCATTTTGAAATTTATATGATTATTATTCTTTTTTAAAACTTAAGACTGACAGTGTTATTCATAAGAAATATTTATGATTTGTAATCAGTTCTTAAAGTTACCGCCTTATTTAGAAAACATAAACATAATTAATTTTTTACGAATAAGTTTCGATAGAAGGTTTTATAAATCAAAAATATTTTTTTACGCTTAATACAACGAATAGCTGCGATGTACCTACTAACACATAAGATAACGATGTACCTGTTAATGCAATATATTTATATGAAAATAGTTTTTATTACTTTTTTAAACACGCATAATATAAGACTGAATTTAATATGCATATAACTTTTTATTTAATTAATTTATTTTTGGTTCCTATTAAAGTAAGTATGCATTTTGGTTTATATGTATATTTCATCATGTGAAAAAATTGTCAATTAGTCTATCTTGGACGCGTTTGGCTACGGAGGAAGAGAAGAAGCTTCGTGGGTTACTAAATTTTGATCCAATTCAGGCTTTAAGTGCTCAAATTCATATTCATATGTTTGGTGTCTTAAATCAATATTGTGTAATACTGCGCATACATTTACAATTTTTCCAGCGAATGCGGGGTCGTACAAAAGAGTTCTGTGCTTCGATAAGCATCGCCAAGTTCCTTTAAGTACACCAAAAATGCTTTCAATTGCGTTTCGAGCTTTGCATAATGACTCATTGTAGCGCGATTTCGGGCTACCTTCGGGTTGGTTTGGTAGAGGAGTCATTAGCCACGGCTCAAGTGGATATTGTGAGTCTCCTGCAAATATGTTTAAATGTTTTGAACAAAATAATTTTTCAGTACCATGTAATAAACATACCAATTAAAAACCTGTTGCTGTTTCCATTTTCGAAATTTCAGCATTACTCTTCGCACAGCAGATGAGCTCCAAATATAAGAGTCGTGCCTTGCTCACATTCACATTTAAAATTTTTAGATTTGGGTCACATATCTAGTTAAAAAATTTTCATTATTCTGAGTTTTTCAAAGGGATTTTTTCTTTACCATTTACACATTGATTGATTGATAGCTATGATGGTTAGCATAAGCTTCTTCATGACTTTTCGGAGCCAAAATTGGGACATGTGTACAATCGATAGCGCCTATAGTGCCTGGTACAAAGGGAAAAGATGATGAAGCAAAAATAGATTTTGCCCCTTGACGTTCTTCTTGAGTCATCGGGAATTTCACCTTTGCACAAAACATTGTTTCATTTATTGCATCTGTTACGCGATGCAGGCACCGGCTTATTGACGACTGACTCATTGATATCCCCCACTGCTCGCCTACAGGCCGTTGGAAACATCCGGTTGAGAAGAAACGTAAACTTGCGAGTACCTTGGAAAATAACGATGAATTTAAGCAAAATATAAATATGGCAAAACTTACTTGTTTTTCGCTCGATATTGCTGTTATCCTGGAACCTTTTAGTTGCGCATCCAACTCAAGAACTAAATCTTGCACTAAATCGGGTGTTAGACGGTAAAGTTGTTGGAATTCAGTTGATGTTAAGTCAAATGGATTCTCTAACTCACGGAGAACACTTCGATTAATTGCCAAATATTCAAAAGCCATCACTATATAAAATAAAAACTTCGTATCGATAAAATAAACAACACACAAATTTTTTTCGCTTGGTTACCGACAAGTAAGAAAGAAAACAAAAACAGCTGACTTCAACCGATAGCGAATATCATTAAAAATGTTATTGAATGACAAAGTCGATGAATTTTCGTTAAATATATTTTAACGATACGATCATCGTAATAAAAATTAATAAATCGCACTACTGAAAAAAACCGGTTTTTACCCTTAGGTTCCTTTCTATTTTGCGCGTCACATATTTAGTCAAAACAAAAATTATATCTCTTTTGAATAATATTCTGTAGCTGTAGGGCTTTTCATTTATTGAAAAGTTATTTCTTTTTGGTATCACGTACTTGCACAATAGGACACAGAATGAACACATTTCTTTTTTCGCGACTTATTAACTTGTGTTATTGTTCATTGGATATAACCATCATCGTTCTTTCCAATGTACAAAAATCCAGCCCTTCAATTCACTTTATATGTATGTACACATTTGTTTTATTCGTTCCAAGTACTTGTAAAAAAGAACACAAACCGAACACATTTGGATTCCAATTGATCCAAATACTTTTTTAAGCGATTTGTTAGCTGAAGTATTGGACAAGAACATCAATGTTCCTTCCAATGTAGAAAATGCCACACAAACCGTTCAGTTTACGTGGACACATATCACTTAAGAACTTTTAAAAAACACAAAAGGAACAGAACACTTGGAATCCAATAGAGCCGAAAAGTAAATTTGTATACCATTTGTTAACCTTTGCCATTGTACATTGGACAAGAACATCATTGCCCCTTCCATAACTAAGAACGCTCTCGAACAAGTAATTTTTTATTTTATTTTTAAGGACAAGTAACAATCAGGCAATGAATGCCTACTACTATTATAAGGAAAGCGATAGTAACAGAAAAGATAGGTGGTGAAGGAATAGATAGAGGAATGCTTAATTTTTTTACATTCGGATTAGTATCTCTTGAAGTCGGTATAGTTCAGTGACCAGTGACTATGCCTTCATCACTTGAACTTTTCAACAACAACTGAAAGAAAGGGACAGTAAGGCACATCAGAAAAATGCGTGGTGTTGTTATTTAATGACTGTCAGATAGCGGGCTCGATCCTAAAACCTTCGGTTTTGTAGTCAACGTGCTAACTTCTTCAGCCAATGCCGCCCTAAAAACAGGAAAACTAAATCAAGATCGGTCCAACCGTTTGGTCTGTACGTCGACTCGTACATACAAATAGATACACAGACACAAACTACATACAAACTTATAACACCCCTTTTTTGTCGGGAGTTAAAAACTGAAACGAAATTAGTTAAAGAGTACAGTTATTTATACACATTTACAAAAATTTTTAATATGTTATTATTTTTTTGGAAAAATAATTTAAAAACTGCAGATAACCCAAAAAATCTGTTAATACAAGTAGTGAAGGAAATTCTTCGAATAATCGAATATTCGACAAAAATTATTCGAATAATTTTTTATTCTAAATTGAAAATTTTTGTTCGTTCAAACAAATATAATAAAAAGTTGATCGAATATTTGAATAATTTTTGTTCGAATGACAACACTAGTAGTCATATAAATTACATCCTCGTGAGCTCTTTCGGGGAAATATGCAGCTTCTCTGCTGCAGGACAATCCAGGGTACATCTGCAACTTCTAGAAAAACAATAATATATTATTTAAACTATTTTAGAGAACTAAAAAAGTAATAAATAAATACTTAAATTTTCACATTTTCTGTGTGATGCCCGCAGTAAATTACTATTTTTTCACTATTTTTGTTGATTTTTTCACTTATCGCACTGTTGCTAATACGTGGACAAAATAGTCTATCGAATTTTGTACACAAATTACCAACTTTGGCTAGGATTTTGGCGCAATATCACTTTATCTCCACTTTGCGCCAAATCCTGGCAAGAAATTTTATTTTTGATAAATGCAAAATTTTACAAATGTCTAAACTGCATAAATTTTGCGATAAAGAGAAGTATAGAAACAATCCCCAACGGTGCTATCTCTATGGGATTTTTTATATGGTTGAGTTCGCCCTTGTCGTGTCTAATTGTTAGTCTATGAAGCCGTTTAGATGAAGAGTGGCCTCGCTGCGACACGTCGCCTGCGAGTCTTGTTTTTAGGCGAGAAGTGAGGAGAAGCATGCGGGGTAGCAAAAGTCGCACGTACTGGGAATTGAAGCGACAATTTTATCTCTTCTGTCACAAATTTTTTTCTCTCGTATTTTTTGTGTGCTATGTACAGACAGTGTTGCCAGTTAGACCAATTTTTTATAACATGCATCAAAGAAACAGTTATAATATAAAAATTATTAACAAATAAAGTAAGGAGAGATAAGGAATTGTTGTATTTTGGTGGTAAATGAAAAAAAAAATATGTGGACATATTAATTCTACATTTCTCAAACAAACAATTAGTTCCTTTACGGCAACGCTGCTACGAATGAACGAATAAAAAGCATTCATCTAAATGAGGTAGTTTAGACGAGAACAATTTTTAAGCCGCACAATTTTTGATCTTTTCCAAATTACACGAGACTAATTCATCTGGCACAATATGTATACGTATACACAGCTTTGTGCGTGTTAGTGTTTTTCGTATTCATTTAACACTTGCTGCTTTTTAATTTGTGTGTGTATTGGTTTTATACTGCCAATGCGGGGTTGTAGGTGGTTGAAAAGTTATGCCAACCGCAAAACCACTCTCTTTGCCTCTCTCACCTACAAACTGGCATGTTATGCCAGCACAATTATGCCCGTGTAAATCAGCGCAATGGGCTCTATGCATAAAACACTTTAGAGCGTACCAAGACTTTTGCTGTGCAAAATTATGGAGTTGCCAGAAACTTTAGCATATCTTCTGGATGTTTCTTGGTATAAGAGATTTCATATCTGTTGGAAAGTAGAATAGGACCAATTTCACAAATTAGAATAAATAACACAAACTTTCTTGCTTCTTTATTAAGTAAATATTTTTGCATTTTTTTCATGTCATGATTGATTAATGGTACGCACTGTACATACGTATACACATAACTAAACACATACTTAAGCTTAAATTAGACGTGACATAGCTATAACGCCATAACCATAACCAAACCAAAATTCAATTGGTTTCTATGGTGAGAGTTATGACATTATGGCGAATCACGCATAATCGAATACAGTGTTGCCAATTAGTTTGGTTCGAACGGCTGCTCTCTATGGCTATAGTTATGTCACGTCTGATTGAGCAATATGTACTAAACGACTGCGTAAATCGTTATAAAAGTTTTGTATTCTATTTCACACTACTGCCAAGCAGTCTGTTTTAGTGCAAACATAAATAACAAAACAAAACTAACAAAACGTGACTCTCACTAAAATCAATCAAGCATCATTCGAAAAGTTTTTCTCTGCAGTTTTGTTAGTGCTTGTGTTCCCAAAACAAGTAGAACATCAAAACAACAGTAAATCATAGCAGAAACATCGAGTGCACTAGAACACGAGCACAAACATGCAAGCTATGTACATATGTATGTATGCCCTGCAGAAAGTGCGAATAGTGAAATTGTGGTGATTTACTAGTGACGTTGTCAGTAGCACTAGTGACCAAGTGTACCCAAGTGTACCAATGGTATCATCTATTGACATTTAACATTAGCTTGTCATTGAAAATCCACCACTAGACTATAGCACTACTGACTTAGTAGTTCTTTCGGGACCACATGGAGACATTGGCACGAAATATTCACTAGTAAATTTTAGGGGCTCTAGTCTACAATATCGATATATCCTCTCTCGTTGTCAATAGTAAACTTATAGTGATTTTCTAGGAACATTTTCAATAGTGTTACTGACTAGGTGTACCCCAGCCAATGCAAATGCCTATTGACAAATAACATAGGGTTGTCATTCAAATGCTATCATCAGTAGACTTTAGCACTATTGAGAAGGTAGTTCTTTTACGACCATATGGAGATATTTGTACCGGAGATTCACTAGTAGATTTTAGTGACCCTCGTCTACATATATTTATTTAATATTATTGCACAACATAATAAAAAAAGAAAAACAAACTATTGACGCGTTCATTGACAATATCACCAGAAATACACTAGAACTATCGTCTCTAACGTATCTCTACTCACGCATAAAAGGAAAGTTGTCGACATTTTAACTAGTGCAATTGTCGCTGGAGAAAGAGTATTGACATAGAGGCATATGATTCTAAAGGCTCAGTTAGCCGACTGTAATGTAAAGTAACTGTAACGTAGAAAACATCTGATCGTTATTTTTATATGAAAAGTAGGTTACGTTACATTACATCTCTATAACCATTTTCATTACTTTTCACATAAAAAAATCGATCAGCTGTTTCTTACTGTTGCAGTTACATTACATTCCAGTCGGCTAACTGAGCCTTAAGTTGACTAGAGGGTGTATATTAAAGGGTTGAATTTGTATACTCGTTTGTATAGCCAAAACAAATATACCATGGTATGTACCATATAATTGTAGTGTGATCGACAGAACTAGTATAAGAGTTATTGTGTGTGCGAGCTTTTCCAAATTACAATACAATTAAAAACAAATAACAATTGCTTATTGTATTGCTGCTGAGCAACTGTTTGATCTGTTTTTGCTCAAAATACATATTGTAATACAAACATATGAAAAAAACCATTGTTGAAACAAATACATGATAGACAGATGTATGTGCGGACGTTCGTTATGTTATTCTGTGGCGCAGCCAAGTATAGAGAGAGAGAGAGAGACAATTTTGCTCTGAGAGTAATTACACTTGCATATCGTGTCATTTTTTTGTATTTGTAGCTCATGTGTTTCATGTACATGTATCATCTACTTACATATGTATGTACATATGTGAAATTTTGCTTTTATTCGTTCATCATCAGCCATGTATATTTGTTCTCAACACAACATGAGGCACTTACGGTAAAAGCAGTTTTATGTATCTTATTTCTTTTAGAAAAACAAAGAAAATACATGTGTTGTTTTTATTTGCTCATTGCCCAACCATACAATAATTGCTTTAAAAAATCAACATTTAAACTAGTAACAGAAAACGCTAAATAACATATTTGTTCATACCAGAACCAAAAACACGCAAAACTGGTGCAAACAGTGCAATGCTATAATGTATATATGTATGTATACATATATTCAAAATAAAAATTAACAAATTATTATATATAAATGTACATACATAAGTCTGTATGATGTTATTTCATAGTAAATAAAACCTCTTTTCAGCTTTCATATTCCTAACGAAGCGCAATGTTTCTTTTATATGGAATATTATCTTTGCTATCAAAACATTCAAACATGTTTTGAATGTTCCAAGGCACATCAATCAGGTACCCGTGATTCTACAACAAATATTACAACAGCAACAACCACATGTACTTTGTTGGTATAAATTACCTTCGTACTTTTCAAAACAGGGTAGCATCGTCAGATTGCATGTTTCTTATAGGAAATGTCAAACACCATACAAAACTGAATATTCGAAAGGTGGTTATGTATACCCAAATAAAAGCATGCTTTTAGGCTTATACCTACACAATCCAAATTTGGCATTTAGATTGGTATAATGACATTAGTCACCTGGTGTAGTGCTGCCACCTAATAAATGCGCCTTGGAATGTTCTGTGTGAATTTGGATGTTCTATTTCATTTTTATTTTGAAAGGCTTGGTTTTACTTTAACATCGTTCTATTGCAGTTTTGTTCTGCACTGCAGTATTCTTATCGTAAAGCAAAACACATCTCTTTTGAAAGTTTTGTTTTAAAATAACGGAGCAATATACACACACATTTTGAAATTAATGAGAGTGCTTGTAAGCCTTTTTTAGGGCTTGTGCCACGCTCTATTATGTACATACAATAGGGGTTCTAATATTCCGGACTTTTGCAATTACCGGGAATCGAGAAAAAAATGTTCTATTCGCGGGAATTCCCGGGAATTTCAAACACATATGACTTTAATTAAATGGCCTCAATAAAAAATATAGTTCTATATTTTAATATTTAAAAAAATTATTTGACATATTGGCATAAGTTTATTTTTATTGGAATTTATTTGCTGGTGGTTAACCATTGTGTTTGATTTTCAAAATTATTATTGTTTGTGAATTCTCAAACAGTTCTTGAAAGTCTTTCCATAACATAAGAGGTTTGTGACTGTTCAAGATATGTCGTTGAAGTCTACTGATGATTTGGCTAAGCACCAATGAACTTCATATACAATAGAGAGCTGCGTAAACAGTCTTGAAATGTAAAAACTTCATAATTTTTAAATGTATTCACGTCGCATGTATTATACTAAACCAATAATAAATGCTGTCGTACTATAAGCGAAGCACGATGGATGTATTGGTGTATGTGTATATCAGTGTAACAAGCGATGTCGCAAGACTTGTAACAAACACTCAAAAGAAGTACTGTTGATTAGTGTATGCTTGTTATTTTTCATATTGTACGTTTGAGTGTGTGTGTAATATGTAGATTGTAAGCTAATATGTGATTAACCGCATACAACTAATGTTAATGCATTTGTGTGCCTTTGCATGTGCACAGAAAAATAAAACATCATAAATACATACATGCATGACGTTTGTACACGCGCTTATGCTTAGAAAGAAGCTAGTATCACAAATTTTTCCGTCACGAAGTTTTTTCTTCTTTACTCCTATACCTACAATACTCAAAAAAATTTCTTGCAAACAATGTTGTTAACGTTTGTTCTATAAGATTTCGCTGTAGTAAAGCATTTGAAAAATCCCTCATGTCTTAAAAGTTCTTTTAAATATCTTGTAAAGGAGACTAATATACAATGCTTAACAACCAGCAAATAAATTTTAATTAAAATACAATATTGAAATTAAAAACAAAACAACTTAATTCGTTCATTTCAATAACAACAATATTTCAAAAACAAAAATAATTAAATTCATATTTTGTGAGTTATAGCATGGATAGAAACTCCATCTACATCTGCCAATCTAGGTAATGTTTCCTATAAAGGGATTTTACGCTGAAAATATTTCGTAACTCCTTAATTTGTTGGAGTCACCTCGGAAACTTCTATCAAAACTGTATTTTGAAGTAATAAAACAACGAACAGCAATGAAAAAAAAATCAAATTCCAAAATTGTAATTATTAAATTCCCGAAAATTCCCGTTGAAAATTTCCCAGGATTTGTAAAAAAATAATTCCCGGGAATTCCCGAGATTTTTTCCCGCGTAGAAACTCTAACATACACACGCAGGTATTTATTTAGATGATTAAGCATGCTTATAAACGCTTTTCGTCTAAATTTCGTATAAAAACTTATACAACTTTGTTTGCCACTAGTTTTCAAACATTTTTCCATATTTTTTTTATTTTTTTTTTAGTTTTTAGGTAAATGTAATTTTTCTATGTAATTGTTTATTTTTCAAACAGCACGAAGAAAAAGTACGGGCTGTTTCCTGCAAGAAAAAGAATAACATTACTCTCACAAAACCTCTCTCATTTACCCAATTTTCTAGAACGGGAACGCCTTTCGTGCAATTTGGGATCACGCGTGATTCCAATGTATAGTAACGAAACACACTTAATATGTAGATAAACACATGTATGTACATACATATGTAATTTTTTTTTGCATATTAATATTTTTAGTAAATGAATCATAATTATATTTTTATATGAATTAAAATGTTTTTGTTAAAAAAATAATAATAAAAATAAACTAAAGTATGTGCACAATTCAACACAAATTGCAAAAAAAAAAATTTTTTTGTCATCTATGTATATAAACTCGTGGTACCTTCATAGCGAACAGTCGATTAGCGGAATTTCGCTTACATACTTACCAAACAAACAAAAAATTATACAAAAAATATTCGTAGTACATATTATTCGTAATAGGTACATACTGACTTTAATAAATAAGCTTTATGCTTTGCTAGTATTTTTTACATAGCAGAAATAAGAGAAACAAAAAAAACCACAAACAAAAAAACATAAACGAAGTACCCTTGAGGAATTCTCTGTATGAGTGCCTCAAATACAAACAATTTTGAAGTGAGTTCTAACGGCAGAAATGCTTATTTTACTGTTAGTTTTGCAACTCTTAATGAAAACAATATAAATAAAAAACCAGATGAAAGTATTTTTTTTAACGGCTGAGCCAATTTTTCGTCAGCGATCAATTTCGCTCTGTGCAATGTCAAATAGTCGTGATTCATTAACATTACAGTTGCCTAGTACTTCTTCATATAAGCCAGTAATATCATCCCCTTCAGGGTCGTGTTCATCACTTAACAAAGTTATCACTACAGATAACAGCACTACAGATAGCAGTCTTGAGATAACTCAAGGTACAAGGCGGAATGGACAGATATATAACCGTGGTAAAGCGTGGGCGAAGCTAGTTATGGTCGTTCTAAAAATTATCACTAAATATAAGAAATACGTGCAAATGTATAACAAACATAGTTCTAAGATTACTTAAAAGAAATAACCTTGTAAACACATAGATATTAGTAATAAAGATAAAAAAGGGTCCAAGCAACCCTAAATACACAAACACCATAAAACATGATCAGAAAATACATAAACATAATGTAACCTTGAGAAATTTTAAATGACTGTTTTGTAATCAATATTATAAATAAATATTACTCAAGGTCAGAGAAAGTATAAATACGAATAAGAAATTATGATAAGAAAAATATATTGTTCCGCTAGTATATAAGACAGATATTTTTTATATTCAGTTAGTTAAAAATAAGTAGTAAAGACGCATAGACGTCATATTTTTAATTCAAAGTAAGAACAAAATAAAAGACGCATCGCGTCGTGAAAAATTTTGATTTTTTTATAAAAGGTAAATTAATGTCTTTAACTAGCTTGAATTCTTCAAAAATTTTATCTGCTCCAAAATTGTCTAGGGATAACAGCGCAGCCTCAACCAATCGCCAAAACCGCTTTAAAATTTTGCAAGATGACAACGACAAACCCGAGGTATCCTCGAATAAAACATCAAATCCACCACCAATCTATTTGAGAGAGAAAAATTGAAATGCCCTTATTAAAAAATTAATTTCGGTCAGTGGTGAGAATAAATTTCCCATTGTCCCAATAAAACGTGGCAACATCGATGAAACGAAAATTCAAATTTATGACGAAAAAGATTTCCGCAAAATGGTTTCTGAATTTGAAAAAAATAAAACAAGTTTCTACACATACCAGCTTAAGAGTGCTAAACACCTGCAGATCGTATTGAAGGGCATAGATTCTTACGTTGTTCCCGAAGAAATAAAAGATGCACTCGTCCTCCAGGGACGAGTATCTAACATAATAAATAGGGAGAAGATCGCCCAACCTCTATTTAGAGTTGATCTTGAGCCAAATGATATAAAATTAAGAAAAAACGAGACGTATCCAATTTATAATTTAAAATACCTCTTGTACCGAAAAATCACAGTTGAAGAGCCACACAAGCGTTCAGGTCCTGTACAGTGCCATAATTGCCGAGACTATGGCCATACAAAAACATACTGCAATTTACCTGTTTGTGTTGTGTGCGGCGAATTACACGGCACTGCTAGTTGCAATAAGCCAAAAAAATCAAAGTGATAAAAAAATGTAGTAACTGTGGAGGTAATCACACCGCTAACTACAGAGGATGTCGAGTATATTCTTTGGTTAAACAAACTATGGCACAAAAACAACAAATAGCTCCAGTCCAATCAGTATACGCTTAGTCCGCCAGTCTTGCTCAAATGAGTCAACCAGTTACTTCACGTGTATCGTATGCCGATGCTGCTAAGGCTAGTTCTATTCTGACACAAAATGCTTCACCGCAAAATTATTCAACAAATGCAAACCCAAACTTTAATTTTAGTCGCCTTGAAGACACTACTGAAAATCTTGTGCAAACTATCAACAACTTTACAACAAATATGACTAGCATGATGCAAGAAATGCTACGAATGCAGAATACACTGCTTCAAGCATTAGTTAACAAACCATGAACACGTTAAGAATATGTTTCTGGAACACAAACGGCATTTGCCAACATAAAAATGAACTTGAGCACTTCCTTGCGGAAAAAAATATTGAAATAATGTTGGTCTCTGAGACTCATTTGACTTCGAGAAGCTTTTTCAAAATAAATGGCTACACTATGTATGACACAAAGGACCCTAAACGGAGAGCATGCGGTAGATCTACAATTCTAATTAAGCCAAGACTCAACAACAACAACTGACAACGTTAGTGAAGAATATATGCAAGCTACGAATATTTTTGTAGAAAATTTTTGTTCGTGATATCATCAATTTATTCACCTCCCAGATATTCAGTTACCGAAGGTCAGTATGAAAAGTTCTACAAATCGCTTGGATCTTGTTTCGTGGCAGCTGGAGACTACAATGCAAAACATACTTAGTGGGGCTCGCGCCGTGTAACACCTAGAGGTCGAGCTGTGTTTAATACAATTTCAAAAATGGGATTGGATGTTATTTCGAGTGGGGAGCCCTCTTACTGGCCTACTGACTTACGAAAAATTCCGTATGTTATAGATTTTGGCGTCATGAAAAATATTTCTAGGGATTTAATTCATGTTGAAGCTTCTCTAGATCTCTCCTCCGATCACTCTCCGACTATCGTTTCAATCTGTAACCCACTAAGAAGTGACTTACCTCAAACATATATGAAGATGATCAATCGTGTTAATTGGCTCGGATTCAAAAAATATCTTAGTAGTCATTGCACGGAAAATATTACGCTAAGAACACCCAATGATATTGAATCTATATTAATGAAAATATTAAACAGGCTGCTGAGCATGCCACTACCTCCCATCCGCAAACTGGGTTTAATAAAATTTATTCTAGGGATATTGAACGTCTCGTGTATGAAAAAAGAAGAGCTAGAAGGGAATGGCAACAGCACAGATCACCCCTCAATAAAATCAGATTTAAAGAGTGTGTTAAACGACTCCAAGAGTTGCTTGCATCTGAAAAACTGAATCTCTTAAAAATTATCTGGAAGGTCTTGATGTCACACAAGCATCAAATTACTCTTTGTGGCGCGCTGCTAGAAAGCTTAAAACACCCGTTGAGTTTAAGCCACCTCTGTGCACATCTACCGGAAGTTGGGCAAGAAGCGATACGGAAAAATGTAAAATATTTGCTGAGCACTTAAAAGCCGTATTTACGCCAAACACGTGTACTGGTGTTTCTGATTTGCCGCGTGTAGTTGCTCAACCCCCTCGACCCTTAAAGTTTAAGATGCGTGATGTACAGAACTAATTGCTGAACTCAAGCCAAAGAAAGCTCCAGGTGTTGATGGAATTAGTAACAAAATGCTGATGAACTTGCCGCATATTGCAATAAAAATCCTGCTGTTTATTTTTAATGCTATATTATGACTGGAATGTTATCCACAACACTGGAAGCTTGCCAAGGTCAAAATGATTCCAAAGCCGGGCAAAGATCTTACCAATGCTGAGTCATATAGGCCAATACGTTTGCTGTCAACTATGTCAAAACTTTTCGAAAAGCTGCTCATGGCAAAATTGTCCCCTTGTCTAACAGATACAATGTGCATACCGGACCATATAAGGAAAACATTTGAAGAAAAGAAGTATTGTTCTGCCCTGTTTATTGATGTTTCTCAGGTATTTGATAAAGTTTGGCATGATGGCCTAATCTTAAAATTGAAGACATATCTACCAAATAACATTCTAAAACTTTTGGAAAGTTACATTATTTCCCGAAAGTTAATTGTTGTTGAAAGAGACCTTATGAGTATACTTGAAACTATATCATCTGGTGTGCCACAGGGGAGTATACTGGGGCCAGTTTTGTATATGATTTATACTTGTGATATGCCTGTGAGCAGTAATATCCATACTTCTACATTTTTCGATGATACAGCCTGCCTTAGTATGCACGAAACCCCTCATGAGACATCCCGATATCTTCAGGAACATATAACACAGCTTGATCTATGGTTAAACTTTTGGAGAGTAATAGTAAACGAACAGAAGTGCGTACACATAACTTTTACCCTACGAAAAGATGCTTTAGATCAACAGTCAAGTTGTTCCTCAACATTCACATGTGAAAAACCTTATACACCTTGATCGTCGGCTTACATGGAAACACCATATTGACTCAAAGCTAACACAAATGAAACTTAAAATAACTCAGTTACATTGGCTGATTGGTAGAAATTCAACACTCAGTCTAGATTGTAAACTTTTAATATACAAGTCGATTTTGAAACCAATATGGTGTTACGGAATTCAACTATGGGGCACTGCTTCAGCTTCCAATATCGAGAAAATCCAACGAAAGCAAAACAAAATTTTACGGTTAATAACATCGGCTCCATGGTACATAAATAATTCAAATATACATCGTGATTTAAATATGCCACTAGTGACTGAAGAAATTGCAAAATACGCAGGCAAATATTTAACAAAACTCGAATCACATCCTAATCCGCTTGCTCGTAATATTTTGAACTTTACTGGACACATCCGCCTAAAAAGAGGGACACAAGGGCTTTATACTGAACACTCCAGATTGGACTACTTGAAAATACTTATTTCCTTTTTGATTATCACTACTTATGTATTATTTATAACTATCACTAAGTTTATGTCCGACAGTGGTCGGGCCTGATAATTATATTTTAGATTTAAGATTAGAATACTTATTGATAGTTCATATTTGATGATACAGTAAATAAATACATGTATTAAAAAAAATCTATATAAACATTTTGTATTTTAATTAGAGTGTTGATATTATTGAATTAATTTTTCGTTTGAACCTTAGAAAGTGTGATTTTGTTCGTAACTTCAAAAACTTATTTTGAATGCGAAATTCTTCATTTATTGAAGACATGTTGTTGTTTCACGTTGAAATGTTATTGCAAACTTTTTGTGGGTATTTTGTATTTGTTGAATACATCTCGTAAATCTTTTTTGACATTTATTTATATTCAAAGGTAAATTCTTTTTAATTAAAGTTTGTAAGGAATGTTTTTAGGGCCGGTTTAAAATTTGGTTGTTCTTCTTCGTATTAGTTTGTTGTAGCTTTTTGGTCACATAATCGTGGTCTCAATGATCTAAGGATCGTGGTCTAAATGGTGTCAGGATCGTGGTTTAAGTGATCTCAGGATAATAGTTGCAGTTGTCTCAGGATCGTGATTTAAATCGTCTCAGGATCGTAGTTGCAGGATCTCTGTCACAGGATCGTGGATGCGAGATCGCCATATAAAGTGTTTATGTGCAATATATAAGGTTTTAAAGGATAGCACGTAAATATTGAACTAACAGGATGCAAAGGTTAGTCCTAGCTTGTAGTAGTGTGTGTGGTAGATTTGCCCTATACACGCAAAGAAAATATATGGTTGTAGAATGGTTGACAAAACAATATTATGTGTTCTGAGAGAAAAATGTGTGGTCGTTGAAAACAAGTTATTGTTATTTTAAACATTAGTTTCAAACAGATTAATGTTTGAATTTAATAATTACTTAATCATGGAAACTGCGATATGGTTAGAGTTTAACAATAGAGTTTTGTTAAAAATTTTTGACTACGACTATTTAAAAATAATATGATGTAAATAACAACATAATGTTATCCACAACACTACTATGTTAAGTTTTTAAAAAATATTTTTCAGAATCATCTGTCAGTTAGTTCAGTGTTTCGCTTGTAAGCTATCGGTAGTGCACGCGTGGTGTAAAATAAATAAATAGAGTATAAGCAAAAGGGTAGATCAACAAAAATATATATATATATATACATATGTATATCTCTTTATATAGACGTGTCTGTATTTCGTGTATACACACATATGTAAGTATCCATTTGTATATATACATGTTATTTCAACAATCTTAATTTATTTTTATTTCGGATTTAACGCACAGCTATTTTAAACAAAAGATCTACTAATAAATATGTGATTAAAAAACAAAATAGTATTGTTTTATTAAATAATACCGTGGTCGTATTTAACAATATTATTATTATATTGAAATATGGTATGGTAAGTCTCAATTATATTTTAGTCACATCTAACAATAGTGTTGTCATATTTATAATACTAAGATTACGTGTAACAAGGTTCATTGTTTTTATAGATAATATTATTATTAACTCAGATAATAATATTATTTAAAGTTTGCTTTTCTATTAACAATAATATGATTTGACTGCAACCATATAATTCAATCATAGTATGTTGCTGTTTGATTATGGTTACCTCAACCATATTTTTTCTTTGTGTGTACTAGCCTGGTTAGTTTATACACCTGTCAGGGCGACGAGCTCAAACAATAGGCGCTCCAAAGAGGTGCCAAAAGAGCGCATAAGTTAAAAGTCATGGGTTACATGCAGGTATATAGAAATTTAAACGAATATTCTTAGTGTACGCTGATTGCAGGATATTATTTCATTGTTTATCAAAATTTTCAATCAGCCGCAGTTTTTGTTATCAGAAGGATCTTTTTATCTGGAGGATCGTGGTTGCAAGATCGCCATGTAAAGTGTTTAAAGGATATCACGTAAATGTTGAAAATAATATTGTGCCCATACGACGAAATGATAATTCATCGAAACCAGATTCGAATATGAAAAAATTGCGTACCAAGAATAAGAATCTACGACGTAATGATAATTTATCGAAACCAGATTCGATTATGATGAAGTTATATGCCCAAAATATGAATAATGAAATTAATAGGCTAGTAAGATTCGGCGATAACTCAGCGAAACTAGATTCGATTCTGAGGAATCTAAATGATATCTAAAATGAAGAAAAAAAATATAAAAGAATTAGCGCCGTCAAATAATGATGAAATATTAAAAGTATATGCAAAAGAAGAAATAAAAGAAGCGTATGCCAAGATAAAGACAAATAGCAAAAGTCCTCAACTAAAAATATTAATATACAATGCCCCAAGAAAAATAACAGATGCATTATTGCAATACACACTAATTGAAGAATACCACAATGCCACACACGCAGGCCATTTAGGAATTAGAAAAACTATCATAAAATTAAAACAAAAATATATTTGGAAAAAAAAACAAAGATGGTAAAGGAATTTGTGTCATATTTTGATAAATGTACGAAAAATAAACAAACAAAACACATTAAGGAACCACCTACACTGACAGACACATCAAACAATAGCTTTGAAGTAATTTCAATTGACACCGTATGACCTCTTCGCATTTAAAATTATTACCGATACATTTTAACCATGCATTGCGAATCAGAGTTCAGAAAAGTACACACATTGTGTTAAAATCTCGTACATAACCCTGCAAATAATGCGACTAGTCCATACATGCATGTAGTTACTAGTCCAAAGAGGAGTAAGAGTACCACAAAACTACTTCAAATATATGAAAAAAAGGTGGTCCAACTACTCGCATACAAGTTGTGAGTGCCTAAAAAGAACGATCATATTCGTTTAAACACGAACACTTATCGTACAATATTGAATGCTTGTATGAAAACGACATGATCCATGACTGCATTACATGGGACCATGATGTAACTAGTCTATTTCATCTAGATTGGACCACGTACTCCAATATTATTTGCAGGGTAAATGTAAACAAACACAGCTAAAGCAACCAACACATATTTTTATATTCATATCACTTATGTGTGTTTGGTTTTAATATTTGGTTTGGTGCAGCTATAATTTAAGTTCGTGTTCGTGTACATCGAATAAAAGTACATGTACAATGGACAGGTTCGAGTGTGGCCATACCTTAAGTTCGTGTATGTACTCGTACATTGTACAGTGTACATGTACAGCAAAAAAAAAAGTAAATTAGCATATCATGCTGAGGTGTATGCATTAGTTCAAAATATCTATTTGAAGAGTGAAGATCAGGGAGAGCAATAAAAAGAAAAAGTTTTGTTTTGAAAAATTCGCTACTTTTAATGGACAAACAAAAAATACACATGTCCCGTTGAAACTTGTAAAAAAGAACTAAGTGTAGTAAATAGTACAAACCTGAAAATGCAATTATAAAAAGCGTTATATGTTAGAAATGTTAGAAATTATAAAAGTACCACCAGAAAAAAGAATAAATTTTAAGGCAGATATAGAAAATTTAGCACAAAATTATAGATATTTGATAAATAAAAACAATAATAATGCATAAATTATTAATTTATTAACAAATATTTTCATTCTTAATTTCATTTAATTGTTCATTTCTTCATTTTAATTTTATAATTCCGTTTCCTGAATTGTTATTTTAAAAATGTTGTTTCCTGGATTTTATAATTTGAATTTTGCTTATTGAAAATTATTGACACAAAACTTAAATTTTTTTTTTATTTTTCAAACATCGATAAATTGTAACTGCAAAAGATCTTATAACGTTTTTTTAAATAAAAATAAAATATTCCCTGAAGAAGCCATACAACGGAGTGGCGAAATATTGGAAAATTAAATATAAATAAACAATTATTAAAAAGTGACCTCAAGCTCGAATAATAAACAAAAACATATAAGTTCTGATTTAATCAAAAATAAATTTTGCACACAGGTATGATTCAATTATACAAGAAAAACACAGCCTAATATTTGAAAGAGGAAATTATGAAATGTCTGGAAGAATATAATATCGACATAAAGCAAATTCATTCCAACACTACTGATAATGGAGCCAACGTGGTCAAAGTTTCAAAGTTACTACAAGAATTACAGGATAATAACTTAACGACGGCGGAAGATGGGGAATATGATAATAAAAGAACATATGACGCAATTGAGACCCAACTTTTCTCTGTATTTTCAGTGGTACGTTGTGCAGCACATACGATACAACTAGCGGCATATGATGTCATTAGAACTTTAGAAATGAAAATCAATTCTGCGCGAGATATTGCAAAAAAGATTCGAGCTATCTTAAGGACTGGAAATCAAGATATAAGTCTACCATGTCTAGATAATGTGACTAGATGGAATCATACGTACGACATGATTATTTCCATATTAAGTCTTAAATAATATATTAATGAGCTGGATGACTCTACAAATATATCCGTTAATTGAATATTCGTAGAAAGGTTTGCTACTGCATTTAAGCCATTGGCTTATATGCACAATGCATATGCAAAAAGAGCAGTATATCCTTGGAGAATTTTATCGCGACTGGTTGGAATGTGAACTAGAATTACAAGACATGATCCATTCAAACTCAAATGCGGAGGCTTTACATAAAGCAATGGCAATACGAAAACGTAAGCTTCTTGAAAACGACGCCTTCATCGCGGCATTGTATTTAGAACCTCGCTGTGGCTAAGTGGTAGCGATGCTAGCGTCTCAGTCCAGAGGTCGTGGGTTCGATTCCCACCACAGACCCTGGGTGTTTTTCGCAGACAAGCTAATTGCTTTGCGAATTGTGTTTGTGTTTTTCTAATTTTCAAGGAACTCCTCTACTTACAAACGACCAAAAACAAACTGAATTTTTAAGTTCCCAAAAAAATTAATATAATTTTTTTTCTGGATCATTTAATAAAGACATATGAAATTATTAATCATGTATCGCATTCGACCACGTCGCAAGACGGAAGTGACAATATTTCATTTTCTGAACATTCAAGCTCATTTGATATTACCCCCAGTACGTCAAATGCCGCACATTCAAGATTAGCACAACATATTAAGCAACTTGTGAATACATGCCAGTTAACGACAATAAATGAAAATTATCACATAAAAACAGAACTTCTTGCTATATGTGAAAAACAAATGGCGCCGTTAGAAATTAACGTATTGGATTACTGGAAAAAAGTTTCTCAACATAATTTAAACTTAGGTCAGCTTGCAGAAGTTGTACTTGCTGTACCCGCAACATAAGTTTCTGTAGAACGTGCATTTATTGCACTTGCTACAGTATTAACCAAGTTAAGATCAAAGCTCACAAAGAAGTCTCTCGACTGCTAACTTTAACCAGTCAGAGAAATTTACAAATCTGATTTGTATTTTGTTTGTGAACTATTTTGGTTTTGAATTAGTGTTTTTTTTATGGGAATTGTTACAATTTAAGTTTAAAATTTTTAAACGCACTAATAATCCCAAATTAATGTTTTACATATTAAGTAAAATATTTGTTTATTAAAAATACATTGAAATTGATTATTGAGGGGTTTAGTTGGATCCTATGCGCATTTCACTGTTGCTAATGCAGATCATCAGGGAACCTTTACCCAAAGCTTCTTAGAACAACTAGAGTTATTATATTATAAACTTTCATTTAAACAAATGAGAAGCTCAATAACAAATAACAAAGTTGAAACAAGAACTCAATAATCAACATGTTTTCTATTTTCTTACTCTACTATTGCTACATTGGCTGACTTTTTTTCAGCTTCAAATTGTAGTTGTAAGAGTATGTAAAAGAAAATAAATGTAAATAACAACAACAGCTATTTAAGAATAGAGTGTTGCCACACAAGTATTTTTTTTTTACCGGGTGCAGTCAAGTTAATAATTAGTGTTTTTTATGGGAATTGTTACAATTTAAGTTTAAAATTTTTAAACGCACTAATAATCCCAAATTAATATTTTACTTATTAAGTAAAATATTTTTCTATTAAAAATACATTGAAATTGATTATTGAGGGGTTTAGCTGGATCCTATGCGCATTTCACTGTTGCTAATGCAGATCATCAGGGAACCTTTATCCAAAGCTTCTTAGAACAACTAGAGTTATTATATTATAAACTGGTTTTGTTCTTTATTTATTTTATGTTTTGCTCTATTAATTTTTATTTATTGAATTATTTCCATTTTTTTAAATAAATTTCATTAAAAAATTTCATTTTTATGTTTTTATTTGCGTGTATCAAATTGTTCAGAATTGATAGAAACTTAGCTGTCCTAGAAATCGTAAATTTAAATTGAGGCTATCAGCGCAGAAGTGGTGTAACCCACATTGGTTTTTTGGTTACTGTTCTGGTGATAAATACATACCAAGGCGAATATAAACTAGGTGGCCGCAAGGGCTCAGGTGACTATTTTCGCCGCTTGTAATTTGAATATACGTTGGATGTCAAAACACATTTTTCTAAAATTTCAAGTATAAATTTCTCAAAGCGAATTGAGCTGAGTATACCTTATATGAATTTGCCTTGATACATGCATACACAGGCTGACTTCATAAATGTAGCTTGCAATCCAGCACTGCAAAGAAATTAATTTACAAGGCAAAGCAACACTATTTTGACAATAAATGAAATACATTTTAGTTCATTTGTGAACGCGCAAAAGTTGTTTAGTTGTTTCATTAAGTATAAATTTTGTAAAATTAATTTTTTAATGAATGTTCTGCAATCATGCGTTATGGTAGAATTAGTAGAATCGTATCGTCAGTTGACGGATCAGCTAACAAAATCTGTAACAATAATAAAACATGTTGCTGTTTATTTAATATATATCGTAATTGTATGTGAGGTAGAAATCTACATGAAATAAATTTCTACGTCAACTTCTCTCTTACACACATTCACACACATCTATAAAGCGAAGAGAAATACAATAACAGAGAGTTTTTATTAACTAACATCCAGAATTGAGAGATACGACCACTTCAAAAGTAACAGGATACGATTCGACTAATTCTACCATTAATCTTTTGAAAACCGCTTTCGAATTGGCTTATAATGATAAAAATATACCAAGCACAAAATAATCATAGATGAAAGCAATGCACAAGTTTGAAAGATGTTGCGGATTGAAAAGCATTGCCTTGCAATAATGAACTCGCGGCATTGCCAAAAATAACTATGCTGTATTTATGAACACTACGCATTTCAGTGTTGCATTGCAAGCTGCATTTATGAAATCAGCCATAATTTACGTTACCTACTATGAAATAAAACCAAAATCAAGAGCACTACACCAGGTGACTAATGTCATTATACCAATCTAAATGTCAAATTTGGATTGTGTAGGTATAAGCCTAAAATCATGCTTTTATTTGGGTATACATAATCACCTTTCGAATATTCAGTTTTGTATGGTGTTTGACATTTCCTATAAGAAACATGCAATCTGACGATGATACCCTGTTTTGAAAAGTAAGAAGGTAATTTATACCAACAAAGTACATGTGGTTGTTGCTGTTGTAATATTTGTTGTAGAATCACGGGTACCTGATTGATGTGCCTTGACAAAAATGAACCGTATTTCAAAGAAAATGGAGCTGAAAAATCGTTTTTGCACACATCATAATACTACTGTGGGTTACACCACTTCTGCCTGATTGCCTCAATTTATGTAAAACGTGAAAAAAATTTGATTAGATAACACAAATAAATAATTAAAAAAATACAGTAAAGTTTACATTGGGGGCACCTACGTTAGTACGTATACACACATGTTCATACATATGTATGTATAACAAAAAACTAATTTTTTTTAAATAAAAAATTAAAGAAAAGACAAATTGTCAATATACTACATATGTATGTACATTAGGGTCATAACTGTTTTTCTCCCAAGGAAATAATGGAGTGATGATCAGTGTGCACACTTCTACCGATATTCGGTAGATTCTACCGAATATGTTTGTGAATTTAACAATCTACCAATTCTACCGAACAAGGCTTGAAATCTACCGAATATTGTTATTTAGTAATTTAAGTCGATATATGTATGTGTAAATTGCCTATTTTGTCACATAACAGTGCGGCCGCAGATCGGTCATTTGCTGTCATGAAAATAATTAAAACAGAACAAAGAAATCGGTTAAAAACTGAAACTATAAGTAACCTAATATATGCCAAAGAATTGTGCCTTGGGGATGACATATTTATTCCTACCAATGATTTAATAATTTTTGCACAAAAGTTTAAATTCATAAATGGATCTTACATACATAAAATCTTTTTAGTTACAAATGCTTGTCAAATAAAATTTATTTTAGTAGCTTTATAAAACCTATGTACAAAAACTTAATTCCTGTTATTTATGCATATTATTTTATGTATGCATAGCACATCTATATAAAGGGTAAGGTCAAATAACTGTGGATGACACTTTTTTTTATTGGAAATGCTTCATTGTTTATGGCAGTTTAATTTCCAATCACATCTGAAGTCTTAAATGCGCTTTTGGAACCTGTTTAGTTTGATACTCCTTGCACTTACCTTTTATATATAAGTACATATATTTTGTTATTTTTTATGTTGCTTTGAATTCTTATTTTTTATGTTTCTCTGAATAAAAAAAATTTTCTACCAAATTTCATTCAAATCTACCGATTTTTTTTTGTCGAATCTACCGAATTTAAAAAAAAAAATTAAGTGTGCACACTGGTGATGATAAGAAAATTTTTTATAATTCAATTCTCAATTGAGACGCTTAGTGCAATAACTCCATAAGCCACATGGTATCAAAAATTGATTTTATGTGCTGTAGGTACCATAGCCTTATATGCTAAAAAGATTTTAAGTAAATTGGATTATTTTGGCGGTGTTATTACAAAATATACTTCTTCAAAAATGATATAATACTTACTTTCATTTTGTTTTCCTCAATAAATCTGTAAGCCACACTAACTTTACTTGTTCTTTTTTTTTCATCGATGGATTTTGCTGAAACTGGAAGCTTTTTTCCAAGTTCTTCTGATATTTCTGTTAAATCAATGGGTATTAAAGGACTCTTCCCAAGAGATATGAAATTTATATCAGAAACTAGCGCGGTATGATTTTTTTAAAGGCCCAACTATAATATGAATAAGCTGGCTTAAGCTAATGTCAGAATTGAACGATAAGTCTGTCAAATGCTTAAACAATTCAGATGTGACTTTTAGGTGGCCACAATGTACTTACATGCACTTAAGTATTCTTTAGCCACAGCTGCACATCTAGGTATTGTCAATAATTTTGTAGTAATTTGTTGTCTTCTCATAACTCCTAAATGAATGCAATTCAATCAAACTAACTTGAAAGAATGACCTAATCTATTAGAAATTCACATATAAATATATCCATCAGCTTATTACTTGTTTTATTTGTTTTGCCTACTAAAAAGTACAACAGTGAATATACATAAGTAAATACATGTGTATGTGTGTATATGTGTATTGTAAAACAAACAATGAAAATAAAAGTTTTGCTTTATTTTCTGAGTTTAAAATAAGAAACAATAAAAAATATTTAAAATCAATGAATATTTTCTGCTGCTGCTTGTTGGAGTTTAAAAAATGCATAAACAGTTGATTCCTTACGGAATGTGCGTTCAGTTTGGCACTTTACTTAAGCAAATGACATTTGACGAAACGACGAAAAGTTTGTTAAGTACATTATAGTTTGCCACATGCGTTTTATATGTAACCGCACAGTTGCTTAAGCTAGCTTATTCATATTATAGTTGGGCCTTAAGTTTTTTGGCATACGCAGTTATTGCACAAAACACATTATTATTTTTGTTGATGTGGCTTACAGAAATGTTGCTGTTTATAAAAAGTTTTTTTAAAGTCTTAGAAGAATTTTTTTTTACATTCTTAGAAAATATTTCTTAAGTAATTATTTTTTTTTTGTAATGTGCAATGACATTTCATTTTAAATCTGAAAACAGTGCATCTATTTTTAATAAACACTCCATTGTTGAAGAGTACAAGGAAATAAACACACACAAAATTAAGAGCAGCAAATAACACATTAAGTGGACTTACAAAAAAGTATACTGAATATATTAAAATAGTGGCTAATAAGATGGTTAATATAAAATCATTTCTGAAATACATTGCACCAGTTAATCACAATTTCTACAATAATTTGAAGGCTGCACATACCGAAGCAGATGTTGTATAAATTATTTAGATATTGTTATCATATCATACATAGCATTTGCTTTTTTGTATAATTTTTAAAATCTTTGCATTAATAAATTTGATAAATATTTGAAAATGAAATAATGAGGAATTTTTTGCAATAACTTTATAAGCCACAGAAAAATATTAGAAATATTGTTTTTGAGACTAAAAAATTGTTCAAATAAATTTAGGCAATAACAATGTAAGCCACAATTTTTTATTAAAAATGGTACTTCCAATGAGTTTTAAGCATTGATAGATGGACACATCACAGTGACCCTCCTAAAATGCTTATTAAGGGTGGTTAAAGTAGAAAATATTCAAACCCTGATTTTTTAAATTTATTTTAAACTTAAAAGTCGATTTATTCAATATTTTGTTTTTGTGGCTTATTGCACTAAGCGTCTCAATTCAATTTCTCACACCAAAAGCGAATTCTAAAATGCATTTAGTATTTTTTTAATATTTCTTTTTTTAATAAATATATGTACATATGTATGGAAAATCTCATAGAACACAATTGTAGTTTTTTCGGAATTTTTCAATTTTCCAAGCAAATTTTCCAATGTTTCTTGCCATAAAAACCTTTTTCAGACTATTACACATACATATGTATGTGTATCATTTTTATCATTTTTAGTCAATGTACTGTTGTCTGCATAACCCCTGAAAAAGTACCCTAAAGTACTTTTTTTTTTTGCTTTTGCACTTTTATTTGTACTTGTTTTCTCTGTTTAACATCTTTAGAAACTTTGTTTTTGTGCAGAAAGAATCACATAGTTTGAAGAGCCTTGTTAAAATTGTTTCCAATGTGAACGAATTTGTGGCGACAACTCGAAGTATTTTCCATGTATTTCATATGATAATCAAAATATCGCCAGTTGTGACGAGTTTACTTTTTAAATTACCGAGTTTTTTAACTTTTCAAAAACTGAAAATGGGAAAAATGGAATTTTTTGCAACATACAAAAGAATGATAAATATTTTTAAAATTTTTGAACCACGAAAAAAATTAATATAATGATTTAATAATTATATAAGCAACCAATCCGAAATGCACGACAAACAATTGATATTCAGGGCCAATTTCACCAACTCTATTTAAATATCAATTTATATTTAAATGTCAATTTTTCATTAATATGTGTATGGAAAAATTACTTTTAAATATGAATTGACATTGTCATGGCGAAATAGGCTGTCAGTATTGTAAATATTAATATAAATTTGTTCAAATTAAAGGCCCAACTATAATATGAATAAGCTGGCTTAAGCTAATGTCAGAATTGAACGATAAGTCTGTCAAATGCTTAAGCAATTCAGATGTGACTTTTAGGTGTCCACAATGTACTTACATGCACTTAAGTATTCTTTAGCCACAGCTGCGCATCTAGATATTGTCAATAATTTTGTAGTAATTTTGTTTCTTCTCATAACTCCTAAATGAATGCAATTCAATCAAACTAACTTGAAAGAATGACCTAGTCTATTAGAAATTCACATATAAATATATCCATCACCTTATTACTTGTTTTATTCGTTTTGCCTACTAAAAAGTACAACAGTGAATATACATAAGTTAATACATGAGTATGTGTGTATGTGTGTATTGTAAAACAAACAATGAAAATAAAAGTTTTGCTTTATTTTCTGAGTTTAAAATAAGAAACAATAAAAAAATATTTAAAATCAATGAATATTTTCTGCTCCTGCTTGTTTGAGTTTAAAAAATGCACAAACAGTTGTTTCCTTACGGAATGCGCATTCAGTTTGGCACTTCAATTAAGCAAATGACATTTGACGAAACTTGACGAAAAGTTTGTTAAGTACCAATGCGCATTTATTAGGTGGCAGCACTACACCAACCAGGTGACTAATGTCATAATACCAATATAAAAGTCAAATTTGGATTATGTAGGTATAAGCCTAAAATCATGCTTTTATTTGGGTATCCATTAGTGTCCTGCATAAGATATAAGAACTTTCAAGACATGAGTGATTTTTCAAATGCTTTACTACAGCGAAATCTTATAAAACAAACGTTAACAACACTCTTTGCAAGAAATTTATTGGAGTATTGTAGGTATAAGCGTAAAGAAGAAAACACTTCGTGACGGAAGAATTTGTGATACTAGCTTCTTTCTACGAATAAGAGCGTGTACGAACGTCATGAATTTATAGGGTTGCCAGGTACCAAAAGTCAAATACCTGGACAATGGAAAAAATTCAACTGGATTTTGAAAAAATAACTGGACAATTTAAAAATAAGCTTAAAAAGCAAAGTGTTGATGCTTTTTGAAAATATTGTTTTGGTTGTAAATTGCCAGTGATGTACAAAATAGAGGAACTAATCAGTGTTATTGAAAATTACAACTGGTTGTACATTTACAAGCACTATTGTTTCTTTTTATTTAGTATTAAATATTTTTCTTAGAAGATATAAAAACACAACCAGAAAACAGAAATGTTTGCCTTGTTTTAACAAGAAAAGCTGATCCTTATGTATTTTTATCTCCTGATTACGATTCCGTCATTAGTTTTAATCTGTAAAACAATTTCCTTTATTTCGATAGCTTTACATTAGTAGTTGTGAACTGGCGGTTCTGGGACAATTAAAATTGTTAAATTGTTGCTGAAATTGTTAAATTTGGGTAATTAAAATTTGAAAATTTTAAAATTCTTGAAATTTGATACCTACGAGGGTGGTTCGATAAGTCCTTTAAATATTTTTCGAGGGTGGTTCAATAAGTCTGTCTTTTTCTTAATGCCTACGGCAATACATAATTATTTTCAAATGCCGACGGGAAAATCATGAAAATGATTTTTTCTAATACCAATGGTGAAATAGTGATTATTAATTTTTCCTAATGTCTACGGCAAAACATGTTTATTAATTTTTCCTAATGCCGACGGCAAAACATGAATATAATTTTTTCAAATGCCGACGGGAAAATGATTTTTCCTAATGACGACGGGAAAACATGATAATTTATCCTAATGCATACGGCATGCATGATAATTTTTCCTAATGCCTACGGCAATGCATGATAATTTTTCCTAATGCCGACGGCAAAACATGATTATTATTTTTTCAAATGCCGACGGCAAAACATGATTATTATTTTCTAATGCTCCCAATGTTGCCAGACTGTAGAAATTTGTTATCGTAATACTACATCAGTAATATCAGAGAAAGTAGATTTGATAACTACTAGGTCATATGGTCTCATATGAATCATGGGAATGTGCTTGTGTGATTTCCTCACGCTAATAAATTGTTATAAAATAAAATAATTAAATAAATTATTTTATTTATTTATAAAACGTTCTCATGTATGTGAACACCCCTAATGCTTGTGTGTGGGGGGTCCAGCTTGTTTGTCGCTGGTAAGCTTATATTCTGTTTATTTGTTTAAGAAATATATTTGTATGTAGGTATGTATGTGTGTATGATGCATGCATGCATGTATGTATGTATGTATGTATGTATGTGTGTATGATGTTTGTATGTATGTATGTATGTATGTGCGATCGAAAGAACTTGTGCGTGGAATATTTTGTGGCTGTGTAGAATACATTTATATTTTGCAACGTAATCATTTTCTTTGGCTGCGATTATTTTAAAGCAGCAAGTTTCAACTAACTACAGTCATAAGCAGAGAAACAAAAAGTAAAAATTTGCAAGTTAGCAAAAATGCTAACTTCTCCTCCTCCTTCCCACTTCCTTCTCTTTCCTTTATGTAGTTTGTTTTTGAAATAAGAAAACACTTGTAGATTTTTTATTTTTCTATACATTTATTGTTTAAAGTTTTTTAAAATTTTATAATAATACATACATTAATATTTTAAAGAGTGTAAAAATTCATTTAAAGCAAGATATTTCTTTTGTTAGTAAAATAGCATTTTTTAATGCGCAAACACCAAGTTTATGATAATTACAATAAAAATATTCTGGATACTTAATCTCCATTTGTTTAAAGTTGATACAGCCTATATCCTCAACGTTAAAAATTTTTCGGCATAAAATTTTTTCCAACCATCGTCTTTTCTCTTCACCTTTTACATAAATTTTAGAACATCTTGCGTTGGCTTTTAAAAAATTGCAAACGCTTTCAAAAGAAACTGATCCAGCAGTCCAGCTGAGGTGATGATAGTTTTTCGTTAGCCACTTTGCTTCTCTTTGCCTTTTTATTGATAAGCATTTAAAATCAAATGGTGGTTTTATAATGAAATTGTTATATTCATAATTGTTGAAAACAATCGCTACTTCTTTTGCGATGAAATCATTTGAATTACTTTTGAAACCTTGTACGTCTATAAAAATTGTGTTATTTTCCATATTACTCAATTTATAAGACTTTTCGAACTTGTCCTTTGATGGGTATATATTCTATTATGCGATCATGAATAAGAATGCAGTAAGCTGATGTCTTTGCTGCAATATTAGTTGCTGTTTCAAATGCTATTTTTATATCAATCGGTCCATTATTGAGTGATTCATTCTGATGACTGACATCTACTACAATAATAGGAGTTTTTGTCTTAAACTCTGATGCAGTTAGAAGCGGTTGAGATTCCCTCATATAGTAACTTTGTTGGAATCTTAGATACATATCATATAGAATTGCATATCGTTCATTTTTGAACTTTATGTTAAGATCATCATATGGATATGAGACTGAATTTAAATGTACTTTTAAATTAGTCAAATCATAATGAACAAACTTATTTTCTTGTTGAAAAGCAATCAATACAAAACGGGGGCGTTCTCTATTTGCAGCCAGTTTAACATTCCAAATATGGCTAGTACCTGTGTTTAATTGTGGATTAACATGACAATCCCAACTGCGAAATGCCATAGGTATAGAAGCACCATTGTTAATAATTTTTATCATATTCAATTTGCTAAAGTCGGATAATTGTACATGTGGGATTCTCCATGAGATGAGTGAAATTGTAAGTTTAGCTTTTTCAGTAGAAACACTCGAGCGTACAAGATCTTCATCATTCTTATTGCGCAAGAGTATCAATTCATGTTTTCCATTTAGTATAACTTTGTTGTAGTCTTCGGCGAATCCTAGAAGCATTTTTAGAGGTACATAAAAATTGAAAAATCCATTTTCAAGAGTGACATCGTCAATTTTGTTCCATCCAGCATTTTGCATCACATTGCTTTCTGCTGGTGACAGAGAAACCAAATTTTTTATAGTGCTTGTGGCTCCTAAATATCTTGTATGGTCAATTTCAATTCCATTGAGCTCATAGCGAATTTCATCAAATAGATATGCCACAAAGTTGTTTTTTAATAAAAAGTTCTCCGAAGAAGAAGAAGAAGATTTGGCCTTATTATCATCGACAACAAATCCCTCTAAATAAATGTAGCTCTCACTGGGTAGCACATACAAATCTTGATTTTGTATTGAAATTCTAATTTCATCATTATTGTTGTAAGATTGTAAGTATGGTACATATGTATGATAGTCCTTTTTGATTATATTCTCATCAGACAAGGGTTTATCTAAGACATCTATTATTGAACTCATTTTGTCTTCAATTTAAAATTCAAGGACTTTAGAAAATTTTTATTTGATGTTGTTAGAGCTTTTTGTTGAGCTGGTCGCTTTAATGTTGTTGTTGTTGTTCTTGATGCTATATTTTTCAATGTATTTGTGTTGTATATTAGCATTATTTAGTTGGCCTTAAATGTATTCGTATTGTAATTTCCTCTCCTCGGAAATTAATTAAATCACCGTGTTGATCCAGTACGCGCAGCGCTAGTGAACTTATCTCTCTGGTGTTTACAGGTAAATAGATAAGATTTCTTGGAACCTCATCTATTTTATAGCCTGGAGGCACATTAATCGGAAATTCATGAAGTGTATGCGATTTCGAGTTATTCATATATGTGTTCATAGCGATACTACTTTCAATTCGCAAGAGATTCACTTTAAAAATATTAACTGGAAGATCTGAATAATAATATTTGTTTGGTGTTAGGATTTTGCTATTGAATCCTAAAAGTTTTCCAATTGTATTGTCTTTATTAAAATATACAAGATCCTTGGAACTATTAACTTTAACTTGCATTGTATTGTTATTGGCTTCAATAAAAATCTTATTTGCTGGGCAGAGTCGTTTGTATTCCTCTTCTATAAAATCAACTATATTATTTAATTCGTAAGATCCAATTGGTATTTCAATTATATGTTCCCCTATATGAAACATATTGTTGTAGGTGTCTACATTTGGAATACTGTTGTATGAATGAAAATCAGTTAGAGCACACTCATATGCACCATGTAATTCAATAGGAGGAAAGTAACTAGCAGATAGTTCTGATGAGTTAGAGCTCAGAGTAAGTGTTATTGACATTATAACAGTCTGATTACAATTAAATAATGTTTAGTACACAGTATGGTTTATAAGTATGATTTACATATTTTATTTAAAACTTTTTCTCATTTTAAAATTAACATTAGTTTCTTAATATTAATGCTATTGTTGTTGTTGCTATTGATGTTGTTGTTGTTTCTAATTTAGTTTTTCTTCCAACTATAATATTTCATCTTTACTTATCCAAGAATTATGTTGATTAGAAAATCCCAGCCATTTAACATATACCTCCTTCCCTTTAATTTTAAGAACCTTTTCAACTAGATATGTATTTGGAAATCTAGTTTTTGAAAGTTCCTCAGTATAGAAGCCACCTTTAATAGGATTGCCAAGATAGTCTTCTAATATGTATGTTGCAGGATTTGTATTTTGAACTCTTGTAATTGTGAAAATTTCTGTAGTCCAATTTGGAGTATAACCTTTTTCAAATGTGTGCTTATATTTGCTTATGCGAACATGATCTCCCACATTAAATTTTGACATTTTATACATTTTCAAATGACTGTATACTGTATTTAGCAGCTTTTCCTCATTTGTTGAGTTGACTTTAATAGGAGCCATTTTAATGGTACGATGAACTTTTCTATTGTATGCATTGAGTAAATCTTTGTATATATCAATCCACTTATATGAACCATTATAACTAAATTCTTTCCACATCATTCCTTTCAATGTTCTATTAAATCGTTCTACTATTGATGCTTTCATAATGCTTTCATATTAAGTAATGTTTAATCTTCTATTTATGTATGAGTTTTCCCAAGTATTTATTAAAAAATTCTTTAGAATCATCTGTTTGTAAGTTTTTTGGTACCCGTACCACTTCAAAAATATTTTCCATTGCCTTGGTTTTTAGAGTGCAGCTTTTATTTTCAGCTGTACTTTGAGAATGTGTCAATTACAGTCTTCAAAAATCAACAATTTCTATTTTCTGTAGAATAGTTCTACATTTCACCTAACTTAGCTCCATAAAACATCATATATTCCTGTCATTACATCTCTACAAGCACAAACAGTTGTTGAAATTTAATATGGACTTCGTTAACTAAATTCCTTTTTAAAGACATTGAATTGTTTCACAGATTTTTTCGAAAGTGTTGTGATCTACATCTTGCACTTTCAGCTATTTATACTAACATGTAGTTAATTTTCTAATCTATATATTTAACCGTAAACTCTTCAATTTGTTTTTAATTATTTACTTTTTAGAATTGCTTTTTCAATTTTATAACTGTCTTCTTTCTCTAATTTTATTTCACGTTGTAGTTCCTCAATTTGCATTTAAATATATTCTTGAATATTAATGCTTTAAGCTATATTATTAATTTGTCTTGTATTTTATCTTCATTCAGTTTAATGTAACTATCAACAATAGTTTGTATCTAATTCATTTATGCCTTCCAATACTGATAAGTCAGTATAAATGTCTTCAGAATTGGAAGTCTATGAGTAAAATCATCGTCATCATCATTCTCAGTATTAGCATCATTAAGTATGATGGTATTATCAAATATTGTTCCTTTTACTAGTTTCTTTGGGGTACTTGTCTATATCTTGAGTGAAGGTTTCTCAGGCTTTAAACTTGTATATTTTCAACTTCTGTCTTGATTTTACTTTCTTCTTTCATAAGAATTCTTTTAATATTTTTAGAACTATTTATGAATTCTTCTGCTATAGGTTTAAATGTATCTTTTAGTTGTTCACTTGTATCTATTTCACCAGTTTTTATACTACGAAGCTTTTTCTTCAACACATTTCTTGTCAACACCAACTGTTTTAAAATTTTCTCATCCAGGGCAAATAACAGGTATCAGCAATCATATCAGCTTTTCAGGAGCTGGTCTGGTTTTCAGATCAGCTTTTCAGGACCTGGTCTGGTTTTCAGATCAGCTTTTCAGGACCTGGTCTGGTTTTCAGATCAGCTTATCAGGACCTGGTCTGGTTTTCAGATCAGCTTTTCAGGACCTGGTCTGGTTTTCAGATCAGCTTATCAGGACCTGGTCTGGTTTTCAGATCAGCTTATCAGGAGCTGGTCTGGTTTTCAGATCAGCTTTTCAGGACCTGGTCTGGTTATCAGATCAGCTTATCAGGAGCTGGTCTGGTTTTCAGATCAGCATATCAGGAGCTGATCTGATTTTTAGATCAGCTTTTCAGGACCTGGTCTGGTTATCAGATCAGCTTATCAGGAGCTGGTCTGGTTTTCAGATCAGCATATCAGGAGCTGATCTGATTTTTAGATCAGCTTATCAGGTAACAGATCAGGCTATCAGGAGCTGTTCAGATTTTCATTTCAAGATATCTGAGTCAGATTTAGTTATCAGTGTACAAGTAGCTAGCCATTTATAACATTTATATACATAAAGTTTAAATTCAGATGAAATACGAAAAAGTAAAGTTTTATCTAGTAAAATTATTTTCTATAACGATCATCGTTTAATTCACTATCTTTGCTTATAATCAAAAATCCATATTTATCCTTTCAACATGCTTTTTATTTTTCTCACCTAACTTAAACATTAAATATACATTATGATGATCTCTTATTAAATGTTTGGTGATTCTGGTGTAAGTTTTACATAAGTAGAATGAATCAACATTCTCATCTCTCCCCATATAAAAATATGCTTCCCATACGCATCATCGTTAAATATCATATTGGAATTACTTTGGACTGAAATAACAGATTCACTATCGGTAAATTTTGTAATATATTATTGTTTTAATTGATGAAATTAATTTCTTTATATCTGGGGTGATATAAAGATTTTGAGTATAAATAAATGTTCTCAAAATTTAAGTCCATTAGGACTTTCTAGCAAGCCAATCATAGCGTTTTTTTTTTTCGTAATTTGACAGGTCAACTATTGTTGCACGAATAGAATTTGATATAAGGGAACTATGATTTATTTTTGAACTATCGTTCGATGAATCATCAATATTTCGTACCAAGAATTATTTATGTTGTTTTGACTAAGGGTATGAGTCAATATTTATAAAATCCATTTCATAAATATCAGCTCATGCTCATAGTCAAAACAAAGTATGCTTTAAGTGTTTAAAACCGGTATTACCATAAAAATGGTGGTTTTAAACACTTAAAATATACTTTGTTTTACTAACCGCATTTTATAACTAAATGCATTTCATAAATATTGACGCATACTCATAATCAAAACAGCATATAAATATCCTTTGTTTTGACTATGAGTATGAGTCATTATCTCTTATTATAAAAAAATAAAATAGTATGATTATATAATATCAGAAATCATGTTTTCTAATATCATATAACCATACTATTTGATTCTTTCTATAATAATAGATAATATTTATGAAATGCATTTATTTACAAAATGCGATTAGTAAAACAACATAAATATAGGATGGTATGAAATTTTGATGAATCATCAATATTTCGTACCAAGGTATTTTAGGTTGTTTTACTAACCGCATTTATGTAGCTAAATACATTTTATAAATATTATCTCTTATTATAAAAAAATAAACTAATACAGCTATACCATATCAGAAAATATTTTCTGAAATCGTATAGCTGCATTAGTTTATTTTTTCTATAATAAGAGATAATGATCCACACTCATAATCAAAACAGCATAAAAATATCCTTTGTTTTGACTATGAGTATGCATCAATATTTATGAAATGCGTTTAGTTACAAAAATGTGGTTAGTAAAACAAAGTATATTTTAACAGCCTTATTTATAACACTTATTAGGGCTTTATAAAGACTTTTTAAGAAAAAATTTTTATAAAAAATTTGTTTTAAAAAGCCTTTACAAAGCCTTAATAAGTTTTATAAATAAGGCTGTAAGAGTTTAAAATCAGTATTTTGTATGATAATACTGATTTGAAACTCTTAAAATATTCTTTGTTTTGACTATGAGTAGGGGCCATTATCTCTTATTATAGGACAAATAAAATAATATAGCTATACGATTTCAGAAAATATTTTCTGATATCGTATAGCTACATTTTTAATTTTTCTATAATAAGAGATAATATTTATGAAATACATTTCATAAATATTGGCGCATACTCATAGTAAAAACAACCTAAAAATACCTTGGTACGAAATATTGATGAATCATCAAAATTTCATACCATCCTATATTTATGTTGTTTTACTAATCGCATTTTGTAAATAAATGCATTTCATAAATATTATCTATTATTATTGAAAGAATAAAATAGTATGGTTATATGATATTAGAAAACATGATTTCTGATATCATATAATCATACTATTTTATTTTTCTATAATAAGAGATAATGACTCATACTCATAGTCAAAACAAAGGATATTTATATGCTGTTTTGATTATGAGTATGCGTCAATATTTATGAAATGCATTTAGTTATAAAATGCGGTTAGTAAAACAAAGTATATTTTAAGTGTTTAAGACCACCATTTTATGGTAATACCGGTTTTAAACACTTAAAGCATACTTTGTTTTGACTATGAGCATGAGCTGATATTTATGAAATGGATTTTATAAATATTGACTCATACCCTTAGTCAAAACAACATAAATAATTCTTGGTACGAAATATTGATGATTCATCGAACGATAGTTCAAAAATAAATCATAGTTCCCTTATATCAAATTCTATTCGTGCAACAATAGTTGACCTGTCAAATTACGAAAAAAAAAACGCTATGATTGGCTTGCTAGAAAGTCCTAATGGACTTAAATTTTGAGAACATTTATTTATACTCAAAATCTTTATATCACCCCAGATATAAAGAAATTAATTTCATCAATTAAAACAATAATATATTACAAAATTTACCGATAGTGAATCTGTTATTTCAGTCCAAAGTAATTCCAATATGATATTTAACGATGATGCGTATGGGAAGCATATTTTTGTATGGGGAGAGATGAGAATGTTGATTCATTCTACTTATGTAAAACTTACACCAGAATCACCAAACATTTAATAAGAGATCATCATAATGTATATTTAATGTTTAAGTTAGGTGAGAAAAATAAAAAGCATGTTGAAAGGATAAATATGGATTTTTGATTATAAGCAAAGATAGTGAATTAAACGATGATCGTTATAGAAAATAATTTTACTAGATAAAACTCTACTTTTTCGTATTTCATCTGAATTTAAACTTTATGTATATAAATGTTATAAATGGCTAGCTACTTGTACACTGATAACTAAATCTGACTCATATATCTTGAAATGAAAATCTGAACAGCTCCTGATAGCCTGATCTGTTACCTGATAAGCTGATCTAAAAATCAGATCAGCTCCTGATATGCTGATCTGAAAACCAGACCAGCTCCTGATAAGCTGATCTGATAACCAGACCAGGTCCTGAAAAGCTGATCTAAAAATCAGATCAGCTCCTGATATGCTGATCTGAAAACCAGACCAGCTCCTGATAAGCTGATCTGATAACCAGACCAGGTCCTGAAAAGCTGATCTGAAAACCAGACCAGCTCCTGATAAGCTGATCTGAAAACCAGACCAGGTCCTGATAAGCTGATCTGAAAACCAGACCAGGTCCTGAAAAGCTGATCTGAAAACCAGACCAGGTCCTGATAAGCTGATCTGAAAACCAGACCAGGTCCTGAAAAGCTGATCTGAAAACCAGACCAGGTCCTGAAAAGCTGATCTGAAAACCAGACCAGCTCCTGAAAAGCTGATATGATTGCTGATACCTGTTATTTGCCCTGGATGAGAAAATTTTAAAACAGTTGGTGTTGACAAGAAATGTGTTGAAGAAAAAGCTTCGTAGTATAAAAACTGGTGAAATAGATACAAGTGAACAACTAAAAGATACATTTAAACCTATAGCAGAAGAATTCATAAATAGTTCTAAAAATATTAAAAGAATTCTTATGAAAGAAGAAAGTAAAATCAAGACAGAAGTTGAAAATATACAAGTTTAAAGCCTGAGAAACCTTCACTCAAGATATAGACAAGTACCCCAAAGAAACTAGTAAAAGGAACAATATTTGATAATACCATCATACTTAATGATGCTAATACTGAGAATGATGATGACGATGATTTTACTCATAGACTTCCAATTCTGAAGACATTTATACTGACTTATCAGTATTGGAAGGCATAAATGAATTAGATACAAACTATTGTTGATAGTTACATTAAACTGAATGAAGATAAAATACAAGACAAATTAATAATATAGCTTAAAGCATTAATATTCAAGAATATATTTAAATGCAAATTGAGGAACTACAACGTGAAATAAAATTAGAGAAAGAAGACAGTTATAAAATTGAAAAAGCAATTCTAAAAAGTAAATAATTAAAAACAAATTGAAGAGTTTACGGTTAAATATATAGATTAGAAAATTAACTACATGTTAGTATAAATAGCTGAAAGTGCAAGATGTAGATCACAACACTTTCGAAAAAATCTGTGAAACAATTCAATGTCTTTAAAAAGGAATTTAGTTAACGAAGTCCATATTAAATTTCAACAACTGTTTGTGCTTGTAGAGATGTAATGACAGGAATATATGATGTTTTATGGAGCTAAGTTAGGTGAAATGTAGAACTATTCTACAGAAAATAGAAATTGTTGATTTTTGAAGACTGTAATTGACACATTCTCAAAGTACAGCTGAAAATAAAAGCTGCACTCTAAAAACCAAGGCAATGGAAAATATTTTTGAAGTGGTACGGGTACCAAAAAACTTACAAACAGATGATTCTAAAGAATTTTTTAATAAATACTTGGGAAAACTCATACATAAATAGAAGATTAAACATTACTTAATATGAAAGCATTATGAAAGCATCAATAGTAGAACGATTTAATAGAACATTGAAAGGAATGATGTGGAAAGAATTTAGTTATAATGGTTCATATAAGTGGATTGATATATACAAAGATTTACTCAATGCATACAATAGAAAAGTTCATCGTACCATTAAAATGGCTCCTATTAAAGTCAACTCAACAAATGAGGAAAAGCTGCTAAATACAGTATACAGTCATTTGAAAATGTATAAAATGTCAAAATTTAATGTGGGAGATCATGTTCGCATAAGCAAATATAAGCACACATTTGAAAAAGGTTATACTCCAAATTGGACTACAGAAATTTTCACAATTACAAGAGTTCAAAATACAAATCCTGCAACATACATATTAGAAGACTATCTTGGCAATCCTATTAAAGGTGGCTTCTATACTGAGGAACTTTCAAAAACTAGATTTCCAAATACATATCTAGTTGAAAAGGTTCTTAAAATTAAAGGGAAGGAGGTATATGTTAAATGGCTGGGATTTTCTAATCAACATAATTCTTGGATAAGTAAAGATGAAATATTATAGTTGGAAGAAAAACTAAATTAGAAACAACAACAACATCAATAGCAACAACAACAATAGCATTAATATTAAGAAACTAGTGTTAATTTTAAAATGAGAAAAAGTTTTAAATAAAATATGTAAATCATACTTATAAACCATACTGTGTACTAAACATTATTTAATTGTAATCAGACTGTTATAATGTCAATAACACTTACTCTGAGCTCTAACTCATCAGAACTATCTGCTAGTTACTTTCCTCCTATTGAATTACATGGTGCATATGAGTGTGCTCTAACTGATTTTCATTCATACAACAGTATTCCAAATGTAGACACCTACAACAATATGTTTCATATAGGGGAACATATAATTGAAATACCAATTGGATCTTACGAATTAAATAATATAGTTGATTTTATAGAAGAGGAATACAAACGACTCTGCCCAGCAAATAAGATTTTTATTGAAGCCAATAACAATACAATGCAAGTTAAAGTTAATAGTTCCAAGGATCTTGTATATTTTAATAAAGACAATACAATTGGAAAACTTTTGGGATTCAATAGCAAAATCCTAACACCAAACAAATATTATTATTCAGATCTTCCAGTTAATATTTTTAAAGTGAATCTCTTGCGAATTGAAAGTAGTATCGCTATGAACACATATATGAATAACTCGAAATCGCATACACTTCATGAATTTCCGATTAATGTGCCTCCAGGCTATAAAATAGATGAGGTTCCAAGAAATCTTATCTATTTACCTGTAAACACCAGAGAGATAAGTTCACTAGCGCTGCGCGTACTGGATCAACACGGTGATTTAATTAATTTCCGAGGAGAGGAAATTACAATACGAATACATTTAAGGCCAACTAAATAATGCTAATATACAACACAAATACATTGAAAAATATAGCATCAAGAACAACAACAACAACATTAAAGCGACCAGCTCAACAAAAAGCTCTAACAACATCAAATAAAAATTTTCTAAAGTCCTTGAATTTTAAATTGAAGACAAAATGAGTTCAATAATAGATGTCTTAGATAAACCCTTGTCTGATGAGAATATAATCAAAAAGGACTATCATACATATGTACCATACTTACAATCTTACAACAATAATGATGAAATTAGAATTTCAATACAAAATCAAGATTTGTATGTGCTACCCAGTGAGAGCTACATTTATGTAGAGGGATTTGTTGTCGATGATAATAAGGCCAAATCTTCTTCTTCTTCTTCGGAGAACTTTTTATTAAAAAACAACTTTGTGGCATATCTATTTGATGAAATTCGCTATGAGCTCAATGGAATTGAAATTGACCATACAAGATATTTAGGAGCCACAAGCACTATAAAAAATTTGGTTTCTCTGTCACCAACAGAAAGCAATGTGATGCAAAATGCTGGATGGAACAAAATTGACGATGTCACTCTTGAAAATGGATTTTTCAATTTTTATGTACCTCTAAAAATGCTTCTAGGATTCGCCGAAGACTACAACAAAGTTATACTAAATGGAAAACATGAATTGATACTCTTGCGCAATAAGAATGATGAAGATCTTGTACGCTCGAGTGTTTCTACTGAAAAAGCTAAACTTACAATTTCACTCATCTCATGGAGAATCCCACATGTACAATTATCCGACTTTAGCAAATTGAATATGATAAAAATTATTAACAATGGTGCTTCTATACCTATGGCATTTCGCAGTTGGGATTGTCATGTTAATCCACAATTAAACACAGGTACTAGCCATATTTGGAATGTTAAACTGGCTGCAAATAGAGAACGCCCCCGTTTTGTATTGATTGCTTTTCAACAAGAAAATAAGTTTGTTCATTATGATTTGACTAATTTAAAAGTACATTTAAATTCAGTCTCATATCCATATGATGATCTTAACATAAAGTTCAAAAATGAACGATATGCAATTCTATATGATATGTATCTAAGATTCCAACAAAGTTACTATATGAGGGAATCTCAACCGCTTCTAACTGCATCAGAGTTTAAGACAAAAGCTCCTATTATTGTAGTAGATGTCAGTCATCAGAATGAATCACTCAATAATGGACCGATTGATATAAAAATAGCATTTGAAACAGCAACTAATATTGCAGCAAAGACATCAGCTTACTGCATTCTTATTCATGATCGCATAATAGAATATATACCCATCAAAGGACAAGTTCGAAAAGTCTTATAAATTGAGTAATATGGAAAATAACACAATTTTTATAGACGTACAAGGTTTCAAAAGTAATTCAAATGATTTCATCGCAAAAGAAGTAGCGATTGTTTTCAACAATTATGAATATAACAATTTCATTATAAAACCACCATTTGATTTTAAATGCTTATCAATAAAAAGGCAAAGAGAAGCAAAGTGGCTAACGAAAAACTATCATCACCTCAGCTGGACTGCTGGATCAGTTTCTTTTGAAAGCGTTTGCAATTTTTTAAAAGCCAACGCAAGATGTTCTAAAATTTATGTAAAAGGTGAAGAGAAAAGACGATGGTTGGAAAAAATTTTATGCCGAAAAATTTTTAACGTTGAGGATATAGGCTGTATCAACTTTAAACAAATGGAGATTAAGTATCCAGAATATTTTTATTGTGATTATCATAAACTTGGTGTTTGCGCATTAAAAAATGCTATTTTACTAACAAAAGAAATATCTTGCTTTAAATGAATTTTTACACTCTTTAAAATATTAATGTATGTATTATTATAAAATTTTAAAAAACTTTAAACAATAAATGTATAGAAAAATAAGAAATCTACAAGTGTTTTCTTATTTCAAAAACAAACTACATAAAGGAAAGAGAAGGAAGTGGGAAGGAGGAGGAGAAGTTAGCATTTTTGCTAACTTGCAAATTTTTACTTTTTGTTTCTCTGCTTATGACTGTAGTTAGTTGAAACTTGCTGCTTTAAAATAATCGCAGCCAAAGAAAATGATTACGTTGCAAAATATAAATGTATTCTACACAGCCACAAAATATTCCACGCACAAGTTCTTTCGATCGCACATACATACATACATACATACAAACATCATACACACATACATACATACATACATACATACATGCATGCATGCATCATACACACATACATACCTACATACAAATATATTTCTTAAACAAATAAACAGAATATAAGCTTACCAGCGACAAACAAGCTGGACCCCCCACACACAAGCATTAGGGGTGTTCACATACATGAGAACGTTTTATAAATAAATAAAATAATTTATTTAATTATTTTATTTTATAACAATTTATTAGCGTGAGGAAATCACACAAGCACATTCCCATGATTCATATGAGACCATATGACCTAGTAGTTATCAAATCTACTTTCTCTGATATTACTGATGTAGTATTACGATAACAAATTTCTACAGTCTGGCAACATTGGGAGCATTAGAAAATAATAATCATGTTTTGCCGTCGGCATTTGAAAAAATAATAATCATGTTTTGCCGTCGGCATTAGGAAAAATTATCATGCATTGCCGTAGGCATTAGGAAAAATTATCATGCATGCCGTATGCATTAGGATAAATTATCATGTTTTCCCGTCGTCATTAGGAAAAATCATTTTCCCGTCGGCATTTGAAAAAATTATATTCATGTTTTGCCGTCGGCATTAGGAAAAATTAATAAACATGTTTTGCCGTAGACATTAGGAAAAATTAATAATCACTATTTCACCATTGGTATTAGAAAAAATCATTTTCATGATTTTCCCGTCGGCATTTGAAAATAATTATGTATTGCCGTAGGCATTAAGAAAAAGACAGACTTATTGAACCACCCTCGAAAAATATTTAAAGGACTTATCGAACCACCCTCGTAGGTATCAAATTTCAAGAATTTTAAAATTTTCAAATTTTAATTACCCAAATTTAACAATTTCAGCAACAATTTAACAATTTTAATTGTCCCAGAACCGCCAGTTCACAACTACTTACATTGAGGAGCATAGTTTAGTCCATAAAACTTTTTTATTGTATTTTTTACTTACTTACTTCGTTATGAATTTTTGTCCGATAATTACGAAAAAAGATTTCCTATATTTTTATACCCTCTAGTTTCAGAGATTTGTGCATTATATTTAAAAAATAATATCTCGAAGAAAAGATGTTACGCCATCAAAAAATATTATTTCTAATAATATGACGTCGCTGATTTTGAATGTAGCCTCTGTTTTTTGATAAGTTCTGATTATTTTAGTGAGCCTAATTACGAGTGTCGTATTTCGAATACGAAGAGTTTGTAAAGCAATATTCTTTAGTCTTGTAGAAAATAGTCGTAGTAGAAGTCGAAATACCACACTCGTGATTAAGCCCAATAATTTTGCATTAAAAATTAAAATTTTTCTTTAAAATTGTTTTTTTTTTTTTTTGGTAAAAACTGCAAATTTCGATACAATAACTACAAATAAAACAAAATTTTTCTGGACTGGTCAATACAACATTTTTCTTACTCGCCCTGTGTTTCACAGGATGATAACAATTTTCTCGACTCGAAAAGTTCTCACATTCCTTACAGAAAAGAGGCACAGAAAGTATTTTTAAGTTTGGGGGACCATTCGTGATATACTAAGTGAATTATAAAAAAGTGGCATAAATTAAGCATATGCTAATTGTCACTATATCTTTAAATGAAGCAGTAAAACCACTGTTCCGCTGTGTAATTAATTAAAAAATATAATTGATAAAGAAATTATTTTTCAAAATTTAAGAAATAATTTTAACTGGATAAATTCTATGTTAGCTGGTAACTGGATGAGGCTCTAAAAAACTGGAAAATCCAGGCCATTCCAGGCCGTCTGGCAACCCTATGCATGTATGTGTGTATGATCTTTTATTTTTCTGCGCACATGCAAAGGCACACACGTGCATTAACATTAGTTGTATGCGGTATGAAGGAAATGTCGATGGTGAAAATGTACTGAGTCGCTTTTGACTTTGTCACCAGTACTACTCTACAACTATTCCCCATACAATATTTTGTGCTATAGACATTTAGCATGTGCTTGTCATTGAAAATCTACTAGTAACACTAAAAGAATTGACTAGGTAGTGAATTGATAGTTCTTATGGCAACATAGAGACATACCAACCAGACATTTACTGGTACATTTCTATACCTTACGTACATACAAATTTATGTATATTGACAAGTTCTTGCAAAATCCCCCAGAAATACACCACATCTGTTTTCTCTCTTTCTTTTATACTGACGAATAGAAGAGAAATTGTAGACAATGTAACTACTACTAGTATTTTAGTGTTGAAATAGAGACAATTGGCCCCAGTCTGACTGCTGGGTAGCTTGCCATTTACATATTACACACACACTCAAACGTACAATATGAAAAATAACAAGCATGCACAAATCAACACTACTTCTTTTGAGTGTTTGATACAAACAAGCAGTCTTTGGACATCGCTTGCTTACACTGATATACACGTACACCAATACATCCATCGTGCTTCGCTTACAGTACGACAGCATTTATTATTGGTTTAGTATAAGAAATGTGACGCGAATACATTTAAAAATCATGACGTTTTTACATTTGAAGACTGTTTACGCAGCTCTCTAGTATCCATAAACACCTTTGGAATATTCAGTTTTGTATGGTGTTTGACATTTCCTATAAGAAACATGCAATCTGACGATGCTACCCTGTTTTGAAAAGTAAGAAGGTAATTTATACCAACAAAGTACATGTGGTTGTTGCTGTTGTAATATTTCTTGTAGAATCGCGGGTACCTGATTCATGTGAGTAGTTGTGAACTGGCGGTTTGGCCCCAATTAAAATTGTTAAATTGGTGCTGAAATTGTTAAATTGTTGCTGAAATTGTTAAATTTGGGTAATTAAAATTTGAAAATTGTTAAATTCTTGGAAATTTGTGTTTTTTGTTTACATAAGGAGTTTTTTGTTTATATAAGGAGTTTTTTTTGTTTACATTAGGAGTTTTTTGTTTACATTAGGAGTTTTTGTTTACATTAAGTGTATGTCTGTCTGTCGGTCTGTCTGTCTGCCTGCCTGACCGTGGGAAGTTTGTGTGTGGAATATTTTGTGTGAATGTATTAAGGCGGTTCATAGTTTGGCGGTTTTTATGTGTGTATGTGACGACGGGGAAAATCATGAAAATGGTTTTTCCTAATGCTGACGGAAAATCATCTAATGATTTTTCGTAATACCGAAGGCAAAACACTATAATTTTTCCTAATGCCTACTGCAATACATGATAATTTTTCCTAATGCCTACTGCAATACATGATAATTTTTCCTAATGCCTACTGCAATACATGATTATTATTATTATCAAATGCCGACGGCAAAAAATGAATATAATTTTTTCAAATGCCGACGGGAAAATGATTTTTCCTAATGACGACGGGAAAACGTGAAAGTTATTTTTTCTAATGCTAATGTAGGTGTTGCTAGACTGTGGGAATTTAAGGCTGACCGTGATTTGAGTGGGCGGCGTTGTTGCCGTAATATGTAACCATAGGAATTTGTGGATGTGTCTGTCTGTCTGTGAGAATTTAGGTGAAGGTTTGATTGGCAGGGGGCGGGATGTAGTTGAGGTAGATCGATTGCGTGTGTAGTTGTGTGTGAATGTATGTGTATGTGTGTGTGTGTGTGTGTATGTGTATGTTTGTAGGAATTTCAATGTGTGTGTTTCTGTAGGAGCTTAAGGCTGATTGTGATTTATGAGGGGTGAGGTGTTCTAGTAATATGCAACCGGGGGAATCTGTGTGTTTGTATGTCTGTAGGAGTTTAAGGCTGACCATGATTTGGGTGGGCAGGGTTGTTGACGTAATATGTATCCATGGGGATTTGTGGATGTGTCTGTCTATAGTAGTTTAAGGCTGATCGTGATTTGAGGTGGGTGAGGATGTTGTTGAGGTAAATTGGTTATGTGTATGTATGTATATATGTATTTTTGTAAGAATTTAAGATGATTGTGATTTATTAGGGCCGAGGTGTTCTTGTAATATGTAGCCGTGAGAATCTATGTGTATAGACGTCTGTAGAAGTTTAAGACTATCTGTAATTTCAGGTAGGTGAGAGTGTTGTGTTGTTGAGATTAATCTTATATATTGTATATGTATGTATGATCATGGGAATTTGTGTATGTATATCTGAGGGAGAATTTAAGGCTCGTCATGATTTGCAAAAGGTGGGGTGTTGTTGAAATTTTCTTGGATATTTCTTATATGAATTCTGCTATGTGTGTGTATTTGAGCTGGTATTTATGTGTAGGTAGAAATAAATTGTTTTCAATATCGACATATGGTACTATAAAATACTATCATATATCTGGACTTCCCTAATCCTAGTATGCTTTTATACTTACGATTGCTTTATATTTTCTCATGCTTAAATTTGTCTCGCGTTGAAGTCAGTCTGTGTGAAATTTGTTTATATTACAGATTTTGTTTATTTAACTACATTCGTCTTCTTTGACTGAAAGAGTTATCTACACACAGAGAAAAACCAACTTGAAATCAGTAAGAACCATGCTGAATTAATAAGAACCATTAGCGAAGGTTTAGTCATATTGAAATTTCTTATTTCAATATGGACAAAATATTAATTTACAGTATTCATTTATTAAACTCATTAGTTTGTAGATATCTCAATATACATTTTCTATTATATTAAAAATTATTGAATTAATGTGATGAATTCTTATTTTTAAGCTGCAGATTTTCCCTGAGTGTATTGATTGTTTATATTTGCATTGTGCTTTAACTAAACGACGCTTCATATATTTTCATGATGTAGGTCTAATAAATACTTAAGCATTGATAAGAAATTTGATATGTATACATACATATCTACAAATTGATTTTATGTATGCATGTATGTATGTATGTATGTACATATATATGTACATACAAATAAGTGTTCAATTCAATCTTTGAATACATTTTTTATTTTATTTTTTGTCATGTGATGTCTGTTGTTGATGAAATTAAAAACATTTTAATTTTTATCTGCGTTTACTTAAAAGTTTGTGAGGATTTTCTGTTGTAAGTAAAACTGAATTCTTGAAGATATGTGCTTACATACTCTATAGTAATAGTAACTATAATAGAAATATTTCTTATACTTAATTTACAGTTTTTTAAAGTATAGGGTATAAAATTTTTTCTAGCTATAGCCTTCTACATTTATTTTGGAAAGCTTGCTTTGCTTTTTGAAAATGTATAAACATTTTTAAATGAAACTGATCCGGCACTCCAGCTTAGGTACTGATAGTTTTTTTTGTTGTTAGTTAACTTACTTATTTTTTATTTTTTATTGATAAACATTGGAAATCAAAAGGGAGTTTTATATTGTAATTATTATTTTCATAATTGTTGAAAACAATCGCTGCTTTTTGTTTGTTTTTTGCGATGAAATCATTTGAATTACTTTTGCAACTTTACGCGTTTATAAAAATTATGTTATTTTCTATATTTCTTAATTTATAAGACTTTTAGACTTTGTCCTTTAGGGGTTATATATTCTATTATACGATTATGAATAAGAATGCAGTAAGCTGATGTATTTGCTTACTGCTTCAAATTAAAATTTTATTAAATTGAATAAAAGGAGTTTTTTTTCTTAAACTCTGATGCAGTTAGAAGCGCTGGAGATTCTTTCATATAACAGCTTTTTTGAAATTTTTGATACATAGTATAATATAGAATTGGATAACATTTATTTTTAATTTTTATGTTAAGAAGTACGGGTATGAGACTGAATTTAAATGTACTTTTAAATTAGTTAAATCATAATGAACAAACATATTTTCTTCTTTAATAGCGATCAACAGAAAACGAACTCGTTTTCATATAATTTAGGTATACCCTATCGACGGCTCCTCTAGGATACAAGATGATTTTGTATGACGAAATTTCTGTTGCTTTATACTGATAATATGTTTACATTAATAAGATACATATACATATGTTTATTTTATGAACGGTGAGCACCTATGGCTTTTATTTAATGTTCTATATGACTTTTTTTTTCATTTTCTTTAATAATTTTCTCCCCATAATAGCATTCTAAATATTTCAAGGGCTCAAATGCTGTGTAGTCTTCTTCTGCAAACTTAACTAAACGTCTAACTTCTTCCAATGCTTCTTTATAAGAAGATATTTTGTTATGGTCTTCTTCTACGATACGTGCCCCATCGGGCAGAGTGTACGTATTAGTTGGTCAGTCAGTCTCTATTTTTATTTATTTTTTTTTTCTTCTAATGTGCCACTCCTTTTTTTAGATTTTACTACTTGGAATAGAGAATTTTTGTCTAATTTTTTGGTGGGTATATACATTAGGTATGTAAAAATTAGTTTAGATACAAAGAAATGCATGTTTAATATACAACTATTGTATCAAATCGATCTCAAATAACTCAGTTACCTCTACCAGCAATTCACCGTTGGTGTATTCATAAAGTGTTAGAAACAATGAAATATCTATGTTTTGAGAGAATTTTTCCCCTCAAGTATTTCTACATGAGGTTTGAGGGGTCAATCACTGTCGCATTCATATGTAATGATTATTCACTTAAAAAACGTCATCATCACCATCAATCATCTCCGTATACAATACATTCATGAGTTGGGTTGATCCAGATACAATTGCTGTCTCATCACCTTCTAACAGCTTTATATATTTTGCTAGTATGCATGCCTTAGCATGCTTCTATCGATAGTGACGTAAGAGTCCGAGATGTAGAGTGTTACAATTAAAAATCTTTACTATTAGAATATACCAGTTCGCTCTTTTGAATTTTTACAAAGTAGATACATATGTATGTATTTCATTGACCACAAAATCATAAAATTTCTTTGCTTACAAAATTGTATGACGTGAGGATTTTTTTTTTTATTTTTTTTTTAAATTATACATGCTTCGCCATGCTTTCATTTTTTTTTTCTATAAATTTATGTAATACTCATACAGATACAGATATAAAGTAAGATCTGTTTACTGTACATTTTAAAATTTATGCATGCTTCAGCATGATTCTAGTTGAAGCGTATATTCATTCACTAAGTTTGTTTGATACTTATTCATACACATGTACATTCTTAAAGATTGGATATCAAAGTCCAATTTCCGTAGTTTATCTATATTTTCTAAAGATCTGATAGCTAAAGAAATAAATAGAGTGAAGATCTTCTATAATAATCCCATTTTCATATTGTAAAATTTTGCGTGCTAGCGCTTTCGATGGGAAAATATACATACAACTTTATAAAAAGTGATAATATGATGTGCTGCTGAATATTGCACTATGTTATAGTTCATTTTAAACACTGAAGTTTTAGCAATATTTCATTCCGACCAGAATTCCACTACATTTAGTTAATTATCTTTCTTAAGACTCATCATTCCTAATCAATCCTGCAAAAACAACACAAACTAGATTTTTCGTTTTAATTTTATTTTTTTTAAATTCAACATTCATTCTTCAAATTACTTTATAATATATTAAGTAGCTTTTCCTCATTTGTTGAGTTGACTTTAATAGGAGACATTTTAATGGTACGATGAACTTTTCTATTGCATGCATTGAGTAAATCTTTATACATACCAATCCACTTATATGAACCATTAAAGCTAATTCTTTTCACATCATACCTTTCAATGATCTATTAAATCATTCTAATATTGATGCTTTCATATTAAGTAATCTTTAATCTTCTGTTTATGTATGAGTTTTCCCAAGTATTTATTAAAAAATTCTTTAGAATCATCTGTTTGTAAGTTTTTTGGTACCCGTACCACTTCAAAAATATTTTCCATTGCCTTGGTTTTTAGAGTGCAGCTTTTATTTTCAGCTGTACTTTGAGAATGTGTCAATTACAGTCTTCAAAAATCAACAATTTCTATTTTCTGTAGAATAGTTCTACATTTCACCTAACTTAGCTCCATAAAACATCATATATTCCTGTCATTACATCTCTACAAGCACAAACAGTTGTTGAAATTTAATATGGACTTCGTTAACTAAATTCCTTTTTAAAGACATTGAATTGTTTCACAGATTTTTTCGAAAGTGTTGTGATCTACATCTTGCACTTTCAGCTATTTATACTAACATGTAGTTAATTTTCTAATCTATATATTTAACCGTAAACTCTTCAATTTGTTTTTAATTATTTACTTTTTAGAATTGCTTTTTCAATTTTATAACTGTCATCTTTCTCTAATTTTATTTCACGTTGTTGTTCCTCAATTTGCATTTAAATATATTCTTGAATATTAATGCTTTAAGCTATATTATTAATTTGTCTTGTATTTTATCTTCATTCAGTTTAATGTAACTATCAACAATAGTTTGTATCTAATTCATTTATGCCTTCCAATACTGATAAGTCAGTATAAATGTCTTCAGAATTGGAAGTCTATGAGTAAAATCATCGTCATCATCATTCTCAGTATTAGCATCATTAAATATGATGGTATTATCAAATATTGTTCCTTCTACTAGTTTCTTTTGGGGTACTTGTCTATATCTTGAGTGAAGGTTTCTCAGGCTTTAAACTTGTATATTTTCAACTTCTGTCTTGATTTTACTTTCTTCTTTCATAAGAATTCTTTTAATATTTTTAGAACTATTTATGAATTCTTCTGCTATAGGTTTAAATGTATCTTTTAGTTGTTCACTTGTATCTATTTCACCACTTTTTATACTACGAAGCTTTTTCTTCAACACATTTCTTGTCAACACCAACTGTTTTAAAATTTTCTCATCCAGGGCAAATAACAGGTATCAGCAATCATATCAGCTTTTCAGGAGCTGGTCTGGTTTTCAGATCAGCTTTTCAGGACCTGGTCTGGTTTTCAGATCAGCTTATCAGGACCTGGTCTGGTTTTCAGATCAGCTTATCAGGAGCTGGTCTGGTTATCAGATCAGCTTATCAGGACCTGATCTGTTTATCAGATCAGCTTATCAGGAGCTGGTCTGGTTATCAGATCAGCTTATCAGGACCTGATCTGGTTATCATCAGGTTATCAGGAGCTGGTCTGGTTATCAGATCAGCTTATCAGGACCTGATCTGGTTATCAGATCAGCTTATCAGGAGCTGGTCTGGTTTTCAGATCAGCTTATCAGGAGCTGGTCTGGTTTTCAGATCAGCTTATCAGGTAACAGATCAGGCTATCAGGAGCTGTCCAGATTTTCATTTCAAGATATCTGAGTCAGATTTAGTTATTAGTATACAAGTAGCTAGCCATTTAGAACATTTATATACATGAAGTTTAAAGTCAAATGAAATACGAAAAAGTAAAGTTTTATGTAGTAAAATTATTTTCTATAACGATCATCGTTTAATTCAATATCTTTGCTTATAATCAAAAATTCATATTTAGGCTTTCAACATGCTTTATATTTTTCTCACCCTTACTTAAACATTAAAATTACATTATGATGATCTCTTATTAAATGTTTGGTGATTCTGGTGTAAGTTTTACATAAGTAGAATGAATCAACATTCTTATCTCTCCCCATAAAAAAGTATTCTTCCCATACGCATCATCGTTAAATATCATATTGGAATTACTTTGGACTGAAATAACAGATTCACTATCGGTAAATTTTGTAATATATTATTGTTTTAATTGATGAAATTAATTTCTTTATATCTAGGTTGATATAAAGATTTTGAGTATAAATAAATGTTCTCAAATTTAAGTCCATTAGGACTTTCTAGCAAGCCAATCAAAGCGTTTTTTTTTCGCAATTTGACAGGTCAACTATTGTTGCACGAATAGAATTTGATATAAAGGAACTATGATTTATTTTTGAACTATCGTTCGATGATTCATTAATATTTCGTACCAAGGTTTTTTAGGTTATTTTACTAACCGCATTTATGTAGCTAAATACATTTTATAAATATTATTTCTTATTATAAAAAAATAAACTAATACAGATATACCATATCAGAAAATATTTTCTGAAATCGTATAGCTGCATTAGTTTATTTTTTCTATAATAAGAGATAATGATCCACACTCATAATCAAAACAGCATAAAAATATCCCTTGTTTTGACTATGAGTATGCATCAATATTTATGAAATGCGTTTAGTTACAAAAATGTGGTTAGTAAAACAAAGTATATTTTAACAGCCTTATTTATAACACTTATTAGGGCTTTATAAAGACTTTTTAAGAAAAATTTTTTATAAAAAATTTGTTTTAAAAAGCCTTTACAAAGCCTTAATAAGTTTTATAAATAAGGCTGTAAGAGTTTAAAATCAGTATTTTATATGATAATACTGATTTGAAACTCTTAAAATATTCTTTGTTTTGACTATGAGTAGGGCCCATTATCTCTTATTATAGGACAAATAAAATAATATAGCTATACGATTTCAGAAAATATTTTCTGAAATCGTATAGCTACATTTTTAATTTTTCTATAATAAGAGATAATATTTATGAAATACATTTCATAAATATTGGCGCATACTCATAATAAAAACAACCTAAAAATACCTTGGTACGAAATATTGATGAATCATCAAAATTTCATACCATCCTATATTTATGTTGTTTTACTAATCGCATTTTGTAAATAAATGCATTTCATAAATATTATCTATTATTATAGAAAGAATCAAATAGTATGGTTATATGATATTAGAAAACATGATTTCTGATATCATATAATCATACTATTTTATTTTTCTATAATAAGAGATAATGACTCATACTCATAGTCAAAACAAAGGATATTTATATGCTGTTTTGATTATGAGTATGCGTCAATATTTATGAAATGCATTTAGTTATAAAATGCGGTTAGTAAAACAAAGTATATTTTAAGTGTTTAAGACCACCATTTTATGGTAATACCGGTTTTAAACACTTAAAGCATACTTTGTTTTGACTATGAGCATGAGCTGATATTTATGAAATGGATTTTATAAATATTGACTCATACCCTTAGTCAAAACAACATAAATAATTCTTGGTACGAAATATTGATGAATCATCGAACGATAGTTCAAAAATAAATCATAGTTCCTTTATATCAAATTCTATTCGTGCAACAATAGTTGACCTGTCAAATTACGAAAAAAAAACGCTATGATTGGCTTGCTAGAAAGTCCTAATGGACTTAAATTTTGAGAACATTTATTTATACTCAAAATCTTTATATCACCCCAGATATAAATATCTGAAGAAATTAATTACATCAATTAAAATAATAATATATTACAAAATTTACCGATAGTGAATCTGTTATTTCAGTCCAAAGTAATTCCAATATGATATTTAACGATGATGCGTGTGGGAAGCACATTTTTGTATGGGGAGAGATAAGAATGTTGATTCATTCTACTTATGTAAAACTTACACCAGAATCACCAAACATTTAATAAGAGATCATCATAATGTATATTTAATGTTTAAGTTAGGTGAGAAAAATAAAAAGCATGTTGAAAGGATAAATATGGATTTTTGATTATAAGCAAAGATAGTGAATTAAACGATGATCGTTATAGAAAATAATTTTACTAGATAAAACTTTACTTTTTCGTATTTCATCTGACTTTAAACTTCATGTATATAAATGTTATAAATGGCTAGCTACTTGTACACTGATAACTAAATCTAACTCAGATATCTTGAAATGAAAATCTGAATAGCTCCTGATAGCCTGATCTGTTACCTGATAAGCTGATCTAAAAATCAGATCAGCTCCTGATAAGCTGATCTGAAAACCAGACCAGCTCCTGATAAGCTGATCTGATAACCAGACCAGCTCCTGATAAGCTGATCTGAAAACCAGACCAGCTCCTGATAAGCTGATCTGAAAACCAGACCAGGTCCTGATAAGCTGATCTGAAAACCAGACCAGGTCCTGAAAAGCTGATCTGAAAACCAGACCAGGTCCTGAAAAGCTGATCTGAAAACCAGACCAGGTCCTGAAAAGCTGATCTGAAAACCAGACCAGGTCCTGATAAGCTGATCTGAAAACCAGACCAGGTCCTGAAAAGCCGATCTGAAAACCAGACCAGCTCCTGAAAAGCTGATATGATTGGTGATACCTGTTATTTGCCCTGGATGAGAAAATTTTAAAACAGTTGGTGTTGACAAGAAATGTGTTGAAGAAAAAGCTTCGTAGTATAAAAACTAGTGAAATAGATACAAGTGAACAACTAAAAGATACATTTAAACCTATAGCAGAAGAATTCATAAATAGTTCTAAAAATATTAAAAGAATTCTTATGAAAGAAGAAAGTAAAATCAAGACAGAAGTTGAAAATATACAAGTTTAAAGCCTGAGAAACCTTCACTCAAGATATAGACAAGTACCCCAAAAGAAACTAGTAGAAGGAACAATATTTGATAATACCATCATATTTAATGATGCTAATACTGAGAATGATGATGACGATGATTTTACTCATAGACTTCCAATTCTGAAGACATTTATACTGACTTATCAGTATTGGAAGGCATAAATGAATTAGATACAAACTATTGTTGATAGTTACATTAAACTGAATGAAGATAAAATACAAGACAAATTAATAATATAGCTTAAAGCATTAATATTCAAGAATATATTTAAATGCAAATTGAGGAACAACAACGTGAAATAAAATTAGAGAAAGAAGACAGTTATAAAATTGAAAAAGCAATTCTAAAAAGTAAATAATTAAAAACAAATTAAAGAGTTTACGGTTAAATATATAGATTAGAAAATTAACTACATGTTAGTATAAATAGCTGAAAGTGCAAGATGTAGATCACAACACTTTCGAAAAAATCTGTGAAACAATTCAATGTCTTTAAAAAGGAATTTAGTTAACGAAGTCCATATTAAATTTCAACAACTGTTTGTGCTTGTAGAGATGTAATGACAGGAATATATGATGTTTTATGGAGCTAAGTTAGGTGAAATGTAGAACTATTCTACAGAAAATAGAAATTGTTGATTTTTGAAGACTGTAATTGACACATTCTCAAAGTACAGCTGAAAATAAAAGCTGCACTCTAAAAACCAAGGCAATGGAAAATATTTTTGAAGTGGTACGGGTACCAAAAAACTTACAAACAGATGATTCTAAAGAATTTTTTAATAAATACTTGGGAAAACTCATACATAAACAGAAGATTAAAGATTACTTAATATGAAAGCATCAATATTAGAATGATTTAATAGATCATTGAAAGGTATGATGTGAAAAGAATTAGCTTTAATGGTTCATATAAGTGGATTGGTATGTATAAAGATTTACTCAATGCATGCAATAGAAAAGTTCATCGTACCATTAAAATGTCTCCTATTAAAGTCAACTCAACAAATGAGGAAAAGCTACTTAATATAGTATAAAGTAATTTGAAGAATGAATGTTGAATTAAAAAAAAATAAAATTAAAACGAAAAATCTAGTTTGTGTTGTTTTTGCAGGATTGATTAGGAATGATGAGTCTTAAGAAAGATAATTAACTAAATGTAGTGGAATTCTGGTCGGAATGAAATATTGCTAAAACTTCAGTGTTTAAAATGAACTATAACATAGTGCAATATTCAGCAGCACATCATATTATCACTTTTTATAAAGTTGTATGTATATTTTCCCATCGAAAGCGATAGCACGCAAAATTTTACAATATGAAAATGGGATTATTATAGAAGATCTTCACTCTATTTATTTCTTTAGCTATCAGATCTTTAGAAAATATAGATAAACTACGGAAATTGGACTTTGATATCCAATCTTTAAGAATGTACATGTGTATGAATAAGTATCAAACAAACTTAGTGAATGAATATACGCTTCAACTAGAATCATGCTGAAGCATGCATAAATTTTAAAATGTACAGTAAACAGATCTTACTTTATATCTGTATCTGTATGAGTATTACATAAATTTATAGAAAAAAAAATGAAAGCATGCCGAAGCATGTATAATTTCAAAAAAAATAAAAAAAAAAATCCTCACGTCATACAATTTTGTAAGCAAAGAAATTTTATGATTTTGTGGTCAATGAAATACATACATATGTATCTACTTTGTAAAAATTCAAAAGAGCGAACTGGTATATTCTAATAGTAAAGATTTTTAATTGTAACACTCTACATCTCGGACTCTTACGTCACTATCGATAGAAGCATGCTAAGGCATGCATACTAGCAAAATATATAAAGCTGTTAGAAGGTGATGAGACAGCAATTGTATCTGGATCAACCCAACTCATGAATGTATTGTATACGGAGATGATTGATGGTGATGATGACGTTTTTTAAGTGAATAATCATTACATATGAATGCGACAGTGATTGACCCCTCAAACCTCATGTAGAAATACTTGAGGGGAAAAATTCTCTCAAAACATAGATATTTCATTGTTTCTAACACTTTATGAATACACCAACGGTGAATTGCTGGTAGAGGTAACTGAGTTATTTGAGATCGATTTGATACAATAGTTGTATATTAAACATGCATTTCTTTGTATCTAAACTAATTTCTACATACCTAATGTATATACCCACCAAAAAATTAGACAAAAATTCTCTATTCCAAGTAGTAAAATCTAAAAAAAGGAGTGGCACATTAGAAGAAAAAAAAAATAAATAAAAATAGAGACTGACTGACCAACTAATACGTACACTCTGCCCGATGGGCACGTATCGTAGAAGAAGACCATAACAAAATATCTTCTTATAAAGAAGCATTGGAAGAAGTTAGACGTTTAGTTAAGTTTGCAGAAGAAGACTACACAGCATTTGAGCCCTTGAAATATTTAGAATGCTATTAAGGGGAGAAAATTATTAAAGAAAATGAAAAAAAAGTCATATAGAACATTAAATAAAAGCCATAGGTGCTCACCGTTCATAAAATAAACATATGTATATGTATCTTATTAATGTAAACATATTATCAGTATAAAACAACAGAAATTTCGTCATACAAAATCATCTTGTATCCTAGAGGAGCCGTCGATAGGGTATACCTAAATTATATGAAAACGAGTTCGTTTTCTGTTGATCGCTATTAAAGAAGAAAATATGTTTGTTCATTATGATTTAACTAATTTAAAAGTACATTTAAATTCAGTCTCATACCCGTACTTCTTAACATAAAAATTAAAAATAAATGTTATCCAATTCTATATTATACTATGTATCAAAAATTCCTAAAAAGCTGTTATATGAAAGAATCTCCAGCGCTTCTAACTGCATCAGAGTTTAAGAAAAAAAACTCCTTTTATTCAATTTAATAAAATTTTAATTTGAAGCAGTAAGCAAATACATCAGCTTACTGCATTCTTATTCATAATCGTATAATAGAATATATAACCCCTAAAGGACAAAGTCTAAAAGTCTTATAAATTAAGAAATATAGAAAATAACATAATTTTTATAAACGCGTAAAGTTGCAAAAGTAATTCAAATGATTTCATCGCAAAAAACAAACAAAAAGCAGCGATTGTTTTCAACAATTATGAAAATAATAATTACAATATAAAACTCCCTTTTGATTTCCAATGTTTATCAATAAAAAATAAAAAATAAGTAAGTTAACTAACAACAAAAAAAACTATCAGTACCTAAGCTGGAGTGCCGGATCAGTTTCATTTAAAAATGTTTATACATTTTCAAAAAGCAAAGCAAGCTTTCCAAAATAAATGTAGAAGGCTATAGCTAGAAAAAATTTTATACCCTATACTTTAAAAAACTGTAAATTAAGTATAAGAAATATTTCTATTATAGTTACTATTACTATAGAGTATGTAAGCACATATCTTCAAGAATTCAGTTTTACTTACAACAGAAAATCCTCACAAACTTTTAAGTAAACGCAGATAAAAATTAAAATGTTTTTAATTTCATCAACAACAGACATCACATGACAAAAAATAAAATAAAAAATGTATTCAAAGATTGAATTGAACACTTATTTGTATGTACATATATATGTACATACATACATACATACATACATACATAAAATCAATTTGTAGATATGTATGTATACATATCAAATTTCTTATCAATGCTTAAGTATTTATTAGACCTACATCATGAAAATATATGAAGCGTCGTTTAGTTAAAGCACAATGCAAATATAAACAATCAATACACTCAGGGAAAATCTGCAGCTTAAAAATAAGAATTCATCACATTAATTCAATAATTTTTAATATAATAGAAAATGTATATTGAGATATCTACAAACTAATGAGTTTAATAAATGAATACTGTAAATTAATATTTTGTCCATATTGAAATAAGAAATTTCAATATGACTAAACCTTCGCTAATGGTTCTTATTAATTCAGCATGGTTCTTACTGATTTCAAGTTGGTTTTTCTCTGTGTGTAGATAACTCTTTCAGTCAAAGAAGACGAATGTAGTTAAATAAACAAAATCTGTAATATAAACAAATTTCACACAGACTGACTTCAACGCGAGACAAATTTAAGCATGAGAAAATATAAAGCAATCGTAAGTATAAAAGCATACTAGGATTAGGGAAGTCCAGATATATGATAGTATTTTATAGAACCATGTGTCGATATTGAAAACAATTTATTTCTACCTACACATAAATACCAGCTCAAATACACACACATAGCAGAATTCATATAAGAAATATCCAAGAAAATTTCAACAACACCCCACCTTTTGCAAATCATGACGAGCCTTAAATTCTCCCTCAGATATACATACACAAATTCCCATGATCATATATACATATACAATATATAAGATTAATCTCAACAACACAACACTCTCACCTACCTGAAATTACAGATAGTCTTAAACTTCTACAGACGTCTATACACATAGATTCTCACGGCTACATATTACAAGAACACCCCGGCCCTAATAAATCACAATCATCTTAAATTCTTACAAAAATACATATATACATACATACACATAACCAATTTACCTCAACAACATCCTCACCCACCTCAAATCACGATCAGCCTTAAACTACTATAGACAGACACATCCACAAATCCCCATGGATACATATTACGTCAACAACCCTGCCCACCCAAATCATGGTCAGCCTTAAACTCCTACAGACATACAAACACACAGATTCCCCCGGTTGCATATTACTAGAACACCTCACCCCTCATAAATCACAATCAGCCTTAAGCTCCTACAGAAATACACACATTGAAATTCCTACAAACATACACATACACACACACACACACACACACACACACATACACATACATTCACACACAACTACACACGCAATCGATCTACCTCAACTACACCCCGCCCCCTGCCAATCAAACCTTCACCTAAATTCTCACAGACAGACAGACACATCCACAAATTCCTATGGTTACATATTACGGCAACAACGCCGCCCACTCAAATCACGGTCAGCCTTAAATTCCCACAGTCTAGCAACACCTACATTAGCATTAGAAAAAATAACTTTCACGTTTTCCCGTCGTCATTAGGAAAAATCATTTTCCCGTCGGCATTTGAAAAAATTATATTCATTTTTTGCCGTCGGCATTTGATAATAATAATAATCATGTATTGCAGTAGGCATTAGGAAAAATTATCATGTATTGCAGTAGGCATTAGGAAAAATTATCATGTATTGCAGTAGGCATTAGGAAAAATTATAATGTTTTGCCTTCGGTATTACGAAAAATCATTAGATGATTTTCCGTCAGCATTAGGAAAAACCATTTTCATGATTTTCCCCGTCGTCACATACACACATAAAAACCGCCAAACTATGAACCGCCTTAATACATTCACACAAAATATTCCACACACAAACTTCCCACGGTCAGGCAGGCAGACAGACAGACCGACAGACAGACATACACTTAATGTAAACAAAAACTCCTAATGTAAACAAAAAACTCCTAATGTAAACAAAAAAACTCCTTATATAAACAAAAAACTCCTTATGTAAACAAAAAAACACAAATTTCCAAGAATTTAACAATTTTCAAATTTTAATTACCCAAATTTAACAATTTCAGCAACAATTTAACAATTTCAGCAACAATTTAACAATTTTAATTGGGGCCGAACCGCCAGTTCACAACTACTCATGTGTCTTCGTTGCTTTTATCATACTCTGAGTGAAAACGTTTCGTTTCATACTGTTAACCACGGTTGCCACTTTGGTCCAATTGGACCAAAAATGGTCCTTTTTTTTACGTTTGGTTCACTGGTCCATTTTTTCTGATTTGGTCCCTTTTATGAAAATGTTTACAATTGTCATACAAACAAATTTTGAGTGTTTCATCACGCCTTTAAAAATTTATTTACGAAAATCAACACTGTTCACATAAAGCGAAAGATTTGATTCGTTGACATCACTTGAAAATATAATCGAATTTTACCAGCAAACAATAGTAAATCTGGCAATACTACCTGTCAGTCAAAAAAAAAGCTAAATCTAGGGGGGAAAAGCTAAATTGACAACACTGGTCAATTGTTTCTTTTGTTTACAAATCAGAAATTGACAAATCAACTTCATTGTAACAAATATTTTATTATAAGTATGTAATTGTTTGTGTAAAAGTAAAACTAGACAATAATTTACCATGGACAAGTAAGTTAAAGAATCATTTGAATGGATAGGAAATTTCAATTTTTGCATGGATTGATATGTTGTTTCAGGTTTTTGATAAAGAAGGCGAAGGTTGCAGAACAACGGCCTCACACGCAGTCAATCGGAAGCGATGGCAGTGAAAGGTAATAAATACATACATAAGTACGTATTTCATGGAACGAGCATGTAATTGATTACCTATTCCATATTTAGCGACACAGCTGGCGAAAAAAAAGGATCCAAGACGCAAATTTCGGAAAGAATGGCTAACCCAATTTAATTGGCTCAAAGAGCAAAATGGGAGCGCATACTGCATTGCTTGCGAAAAGTCCATGGTGAATCACGTAGCGAAGCTAAAACGACACACAGAGCAATCAAGCCATTTTCAAAATGTGACCAAGAAAAAGGGTCAAGTGAAGTTAGATTCTTTTCTTAAAGAACAAAATGATACTTTAGAAAAGCAAATCCGAAACGCAGAATTCAGTTTAGTGATGTTCATAATGGCACATAATCTTCCATTTATCCTTATGGATTATTTGCCAAATTTGCTAGCCGTGTGTTGTCCGGACTCAAAAATAGCTCAGTCTTTACGCTGCGGCAGAACAAAATCGACCCAGCTAGCAGAGATTTTAGGGAACGAAGCAATGAAGAGAATAGTATCGGATCTCAGAACGTGTAAATTCTCTTTGATTGTGGACGAAACCACGGACGTATCAACAAAAAAGTGTCTGGTTCTGGTGGTAAGGTATTTTGATAAGTTATCGAATACCATTCGTGACAGATTTTTATCACTAATTGAACTTACCAAAAGCGATTCTGAGTCAATATACCAAACGATAAAGTCATTTTTTGCAAAGCACAGTGTACCTCTAAGTAATTTGATAGGGCTAGCAACTGACGGAGCCAATACGATGGCCGGCGAATTAAATGGGCTGAAAACGAAATTAAAAAATGATACTAATATTTTTTACATCAAATTCACTTGCCACTCGCTACATTTGTGTTCGAGCTACGCCAGCAAACAGCTACCAGCGAAAATTGAAAAGCTGTGTAGAGATATATATAAATTTTTCTCGTACAGCCCAAAGCGAATCAACGAGTTCAAGGAATTTCAGGATTATTGTGGCGTAAAACCACACAAAATACTTGGAATTTCTTTTACTCGTTGGCTCGCTCTGGAAAGTGTGATTGCACGGATTAATGAACAGTGGGAAGCGCTTCGACTATATTTTTTATCCTCGTGTCTTGAAGTAAGTGGCATTAGTGCATTTGAATTAGCGAATTTAATGGGTGATCCAGAACTAAAAGTTTACATGTTGTTTTTGGCCTACGTATTGAAAATAATTAATACCCTGAATAAAGAGTTCTAATCTGAAAAAGTTCGCTTACCCTTTTTGTACTCCCAAATTGAAGTACATTTCAAACTACTTTTGAGTAATTTTATGCATAACGACTTTGTAAAAAATATTGATTGTCTGGAAAATTTTAATATACATGACAAAATGAAATATCTGCAATGAAAAAATATTTTTATAGGAAGTAGAGCAGAAAACTTTTTTGAAAGCGATAACTTTACGGATTCGCAACGAATCACAATTAAAACAAATATTTTAAACTTTTACGTTGAATTTTTGAAACAAATTCAGCAACGGTTTGACTTTGGAAGAACTGATTTAAAAAATTTATGCGTAATTACTCCCAACAAAGTTTTATCAGACACAGAAATGTCAATAATGCCCTTAGTAAGCAATTTATCTCATTTAATTAAGTGTGATATAGATATTATTTTAACACAATGGAAACTCTTAAGACTTTTAAACAGTAATCTTAAACCTGATATGGACGTTTGCGTATTTTGGGCAAAAGTTAAGGTATAATTAGTAAAATCGTATCGTGATGTTGCGTGTCAGATGACAAAAACTGTACCATATACAATGCATGTTACTAGTTATAAAATATGTGGTGGTAGCACTGCTGACGTAGGAATCTGCAGAAAACAGATTTTTCTGTAGCGAATGTCAAAAACGCCGTATTTAATGCCAGACAAAACAAATGTGCTGTGTAAACTGTTACATTTTCTATAACTTGTACACAAAGTTGAACGATACGGCAAGCTGTAAAGTAGAATGATACGATTTTACTAATTCTACCTTTAGTTTATATAAAAACGGTATGGATGAGAAATGTTTTCAAGAATTGACTGATTTTGTATATGATTTAATGAGCCTTCCACATAGTTCGGCGGCAGCAGAACGTACATTTTTTGAACTTTCTCTTATCAAAACCAAATTAAGGAATAAATTACAGTTCAGTTCAATCAATAATATAATGTTGTCCAAAGAACTTTGTGCACAAAAATCAGAGCCTCATTAATTTTGGTCAGTAAAAGACATAGGCTGGGCTTAGAATAGAATCACCATCATATTTTATTTGGTGCAAAAACGTAATACTAGTCATGTATGTGTATTATATACATTTATATCTATATATGTGTATACATTTTATGTTAATTTTTTTTATGTATGTATGTGCAAATTGAATTCAAGCACTTTTTGTTAATGTTTAGAAATCTTTACGTTTAATTTTTACTTATGTTTTGTTAAATAAATGTTTTGTTAAATAATATTGTAAGCATAGCTGGTATGCCAATAAAATAGCAAACAAATTGGTCCTCTCTTTTTATTTTGGTCCTTTTTTTGATGAATTTTGGTACCGAAAAAAAATTTAGAGTGGCAACCGTGCTGTTAACACAAAGAGATTGTTCATTAAAACGAGTTTTGTTCATGCTGCGGGTACCTGATTGATGTGCCTTGTTAAGTACATTATAGTTTGCCACATGCGTTTTATATGTAACCGCACAGTTGCTTAAGTTAGCTTATTTATATTATAGTTGGGCCTTAAGTTTGTTTTCTAAACACAATTAGAAAAATTACTTATTTTCAGTTATTAATTTCTTGTAAATAGTATTTACGATCTCATTTTTATGTTCTTTAGTAAAAAATATGTTATTTTACGTTATTGAATGAATTTAAGGATGTTTTCAATAAAAACACATACATATGTACTTTTTTTATTTTAAAAATACTGCTTTTTTTCCTTTGGTGTACTTTTTTGCTAACTCAATATCTGGCTACCCTAGAAATAGGTCAAGCCATTTTCAAGTTATGCGCTTAGCAACGGACAACATTTCATTTTTATTTATATAGAAGAAGATAGGCATGTATTTTATGTATTTATTTAAAATTTTTTACATAGGTACATACATATGTATACATATGTATTTTCATTACACACAATTGGTAGAATTATGTATAACATAGCAAAACAGAACAAAATGGCGCACAACAGTCATACATTACTACTAAACGAGACGAAATGGTACTACCTGATTACTTGCATAGACTTTATACACAGACTTTGTTCATGAGTCATGAAGAAAGTATTTGTGGTTTTTACTCCATGTGTGCTCCTTTATTCTTCTGCGTACATATAAACCCAAATAAATACACAGAATTTAAATTAGTTATGTTCCCTTTAAAAAACCTACAGGTAGTTTTGAAATTTAAAATTTGAATACAGCATTAAAAGTATTACTGATTGGTTAATGCCACATGTATGATGCTACATTTAAAATGTCCTACATTTTCTTATTACTATGTTATTTGTAAATATGTACATGAATATGTTTGTTTTTTAAGTCAAAGAAAATTAGTAATTAATTGAGTAATAAAAAAATTGTTTTAATATTATGTAGGGTTGTTATCCGTCATCTTTTTCCCGGACACTGTCCTCTTTTTGGGATTTCTGTTCTCGAAAAAAATTAGCGTCCGGGAAAGTCCTAATTTTTAAACCAATTTTTTCGCTTTTGTATTGCTTAACAAATTGTATTTATTAAAAGCTAAACTAAAAAGGTATTGGATGTCCAGTTTATCTTTAAATAACACTGTTTATGATGGTTGTGGTATGTTATTTTAAGAATTATTTAAAATATAGATGGAGTTGAGTAAAAATTGCCAGAAAAATATAGTGCATAGGTTGGAGCGAGAGTTTAAAATCTTTATTTTATGAACAATCAAGATATTTTAACTTAACAATAAAAGTTTATTTGATGTATAATCGGTTGCACTTTGATATTTGAAGTGCTATTTCTGTGCATTTATGTACATATGTAAATATTATTAAATGTGTAAATATTTATGTAGGTACAATTTAATTTAAGCATATGGATAGTGTTGGGTAAAAAGATTCGATATTCTATGCAAAATGTGCGAGATTGACTCTTTTTACAGAACACCATCGATATGTATTTAATGGCATTTTCTTTTCTGACAAAAAATGTTACACTTATTACACTTTTCAATGAAAATTCGCCATAAAATGATTTTCTGAAATATAAATTTTATTAGAAATTATTGTATCAGTAACGAACGTTAAATGGTTTTTTTTAATAAACATTTAAAAGATGTTACACTTTTTCCAGAAATGAAAACGCCATAAGATTTTAGTGGTACTAATCACTCCTATCATAATAATATGTGAAATTTTTTTCCCATGAAATTTTCATTCCCCATGAAGAGAAATTTACTACAGTAAACCTCGGTTAATTATCTCATTCAAAATGTCATGATTTTTTGGGTAATTATCCGAGAAAGGTACTAAAGCGAAGACGTTTAATTACCTCATAGAGATAAGTATGGGAATACGCTTAACTACCTTTAGAAATGCATTTATCGCAACGCCCTGTGATATGTAGCACTAATAACTTGAAATAAAATGTACATGCATATGTATTTCTTCAAATATAACAAAAATTAAAAATTTTAAAAACCCCCAACTTTTTTCAGAAAAGATGTTATATCTTCTAAACGGCTGGACCGATTTTCAAATATAGCTAATAACCCTCTCGATCAAGTCATCTTTCAAACAGAAAAAACTAAATGAAAATCGGTCCAGCCGTTTGGCCTGTACGTGGACACGGACAGACATACAGATACACAGACACACACTACAAACTTTTAGCACCCATTTTTTTAGTCGGGGGTTAAAAATATTTTATTAAATAAAAATTACACAAAATAAATACATTAGGTTCATATTTTCGATTACAGAGTTGCATAAATATATCTAGGCGCTCGGTAGTGCGCCAGGCCAAGTTCTGGCCAATGCACGCAGTGTGTATATTTACACGAAGACATTCGAGCTGTTTTTACACCCCTCATAATTTTGTTCCTCGCAATCGTAAAATTATAGAATTTAAAACATAATTAGAATAAATTCATATAACCTCACATGCGAAGTTTTAAAATTTTACAATGAAAGGTTCCAGAGATATAGAGGTGCAAAAAGTGCATATTTTAAGACATACTCACTGACCACTGACACACTCATCAAATTGATGAAGCACTTCCGCTATTGCTAGAGAGCTAAAATTTGGCAAACGAGTAGATCTAGGTGAGCAATGAACCAGAAAAATCTGAAAAAACGGAAATTTCAACCAGGGAGGCGGGGCTACTCCCATACAAATTAAAATTTGTCCTATTGAGCTGAAATAGGTCTAGGTAAGAAATAAAATAAAAAATCTGAAAACCCGGGAAATTTGGCCAAGAGGGCGGGGCTACGCCCATAAATGTTAGAATTAAAAAAGCAAATCTAAGGCGTTTAATAAAAGGTATATTATTGAAATTGGGCACATATACTGCGATAATGCAGGGCTATAAAATTTTCATTAAAAAAGTGGGCGTTGATACGCCCATACAATTTAAATCTCACTTTCGTGTACTACGGTTTAGCAAATTAGATACACTATTTATGTGGTTATTATTATCCGTTTGCAACGAAACTTGACACGAATACTAAGCACTGGTCGAAAAAAATCTTAAGTTTGGAAAAGTGGGCGGGGTTACGCCCATAAATATTAAAAACTAAAAGTTGCGCTAAGTAGCTGAAATTTGATATACAAATAGGTCTAGGTGATAAACCGACTAGAAAAATCTGAAAACCCAAAAAAAGTTTATCAGAATGGGCCGGGCCACGCTAATATTGTTTGGTACTAAAACCATAATATACAGCATTTAGCTCAAACTAATTTAGTGAAACCTTGCATACGCGTTGCTCGTGTACAGTACTTTAAACTATCACCTTAAAAAGTGGGCGTGATCACTCCTATAAAATGTTAGCCTTGTGTTTAATCTACTTCAGTCTAGCATATTTTACTAGAAAATTAGCATAAGTTGTAAGCGCTGCTCACAACAAAATTGTGAGTTGAAAATAGTGGGAGGGATAGTGCTCATAAAATTTAATTCTCGCTAGAGAGCTGAAATTTTATACATATATAAGTAAGTGTAGAGTAGAGAGCCAATAGGAAATCTTAAAACCAAGAAGTTTTTTCCGGTATGCGGGGCCACGCTTTTAAAACTCCAATTCGCACTAGAAAGCTGAAATTAGATACACAAATAAATCTAGATCAGAGATCACTAAGATAAATCTAAAAAACCTGAAGTTTCAACCAGAGGACGGTAAAAAGCACTTTAAATTCAAAATTAAGATAAATTTTATTCAATGAAGCCTTTCATACACATTGCATATATCCAAAATAAAAATTTCCTATTTTGAAAAGTAGCCATGACTTCACCCACAAATCTTAGCATTTTCTTTCAGGTACTTCGGCTCAGCAGTTTTTAATTTAATACTTAATAATAAATATAATAATTCTTATTAACTTTTTAATACCAAACTTTGCATGAACCTTAAGCACTAGAAGAAATAAAAGTCAGCGAGGCCAGGCCCATAAGAATTTTACGTAATATTATACTATGGAGAGCTGACATTTTGTAGACAAATAGTAATTGATTTACTTAAACAGAAAATCCATAAATTAAACACCAGCTACCCTATTGCAACTTTGCATGCACATTGGGCATATCCTTTTGATATATGTACTTTGGCTAATCAGACTTTAATATGTAAATTTATTGAGAAAAAAGACGGGATCACTTCCACTAAAATGTACGCTGTATTTAACGTGTTTCTTTCCAGAGGACTCTTACCAAATTGCGTACACACTAGCGATCCGTTGTAATGACGCAATAGTGCTTTTCAAAGGTCTACAATTCAACACCAACAATTCATTCATTAAAAATTTACTTGTTAAACATTTTTTATTGTTTTTACTGAAACTTTAGTGGTACTGCAGTGCTCATCTATGGTAAATGCCTTTACTTTTACTTTTTAATTTTTAATTCCTGTTGTTCATAGTTTAGTTGTTGCTGTTCTTGTTGTTGTGTACGCATTGCAATTGAAATAAATTCAGTAAAGTGCGACTTTGACTCGCGCACATTCGGTTTTGATCATTTTTTTTTGATTTAGCTTTCTTCCTTTTTAAGTTTTTTCAGTTTAAACGATTTTTTTCAGTTTTATCGCTTTTTTCTCGTTTTGGTATTTTTTTCTCTTTTTGGGTTTTTTAACTTTGGCGATTTTTTCATTTTGGCGATTTTTTTCTGTTTTTTGGGTTTTTTTTCCTTTTGGCGATTTTTTTCTGTTTTTGGCGATTTTTACGGTTTTTCGCGATTTATTTTAGTCCTAGAGATTTTTTTAATTTGGTGCTTTTTTTCGTTTTGGCGATTTTATATTGTTTTGATTTTTTAGTTTTACCGTTTTTGAAAATTTCAAGAGTTTTGCTCTTACGGTTTCCAAGATACAGCAAGTTGTCAAAATTACAAAGTCAAAATTGCATTAACTGATGGAACAACACCCATTGATTTAAATTTTTTAAGTTTAGTGTTAATTGTTGTAGTCTGTATAAAAATACACTAACTTTTAAAATTTCAAGTGTATATATGTACATACAATTGTATGTATATTACATGGGATTTTAACATTTTTCGGTGGTCGTTTTGGAACACCCTTTAGTTTTTAACTCTTATGTATTTGTTGTTGTAGTGGCCAAATGTCTACACATTGTGTCCAAAATTCAAGTCCGTAGCTCTTACGGTTCATTTTCACCTTTGTTGTACGGAAATATACAGAAAAATAACTGGCGGCGGCGCAACGTCGGCTTCGAGCCGGTCGACTTATTTCTCTGCTTGGTATTGCTTCTTTCAAACACTAACTTGGGTGCCACACGTTCAATTTTTGACTTTCAATTCCATTCAATTTGCAATACACTCACACTTTTTTCACTAACCCAATCAAACTTTTTAAATTGAAAACTAGATTGATTTCAAATTCACCTATCCATTTAAATGGCAATTTAATTTTCAGTTTGAACGGCAGGTCTCAGCACACATTGATTGAAGCTACAGATTCGAGTTGTTTCTTCGTCGGTGGCATTTAAAAAATGAAATTGATTATCAATTTGTGTCACAGCTATCAATTTCAAGGAATTTTGACACACAATATGTGTAATGAAATTGAAAGCCATTTATTGAACGTGTGGCTGCAGAGTAATACACTCATACATAGCTCACACCGATTTGACAATGCAAAGAAATCTCAGCAAAGAAATCAAAGTCAAAAGATTTTTACCCCCTAGCGTATAGATGTTTACACATCAAAAATATATTACTTAATAAGTAAAATATTAATTTGGGATTATAAGTGCGTTAAAAAAATTGGAACTTAAATTGTAACAATTCCCATTAAAAAATACTGATTAAAAACGATTTTTTGTTATTGCATTTGATTTCGTGCGTGTTGTGAAGTTTCTTGTTGCGAACATTTTTGGCGTGCGTGTTTCGTAATTGTTGAATATCATGGTATTCGTGTTCGTGCGTGTCGTGTTGGAAAAATTCGACACGCACCCATCTCTATTTTGAACAGTACATTGTACCAACGATGTGTCTATTTTCTGAACTCTGGTGCGAACACAGAAAAAATTATTCCCAAAAAATTTTCAAACAAACGTATGTTTTGAAATATAATTTAGTTTCAGTAAATATTTTTCACTGTTCTAGTAAATTATTTGTTCCAATTTTATTTTATATAAAAAAAACTATAGAATGAAAATTATCTACATACATATGTATGTATCTAAAGTAAAATTTGTAACAAAATTTTTTAGATTTATTTTTTTTATATTTAAATTTGTTATTTTCAGTTAAATTTATTTTTATATACTGTAAAAATGAAACTTATTTTTTTCTGTGTGCGGAGTTTGTTAGCTAAATTCAAAAATTTTTTGGGTTGAAGTCTACTGACGAGTTCCAAAAGCGGGAACGAAATGCTTACAATGGTACATTTTCATAAAGTGCAAATTAATTTTTTTCATCATCTCCATGTCGTCACAGAACAACTAACACAAAGCAAATTACGTTCTTTTCGTCAATCAGATTTGGAAACGTACAAATAATCAGCCGTCAAATACAAATATCAAAATTTTTTTATTTTCATCAATCAGTGCCTACAACGTGTAAGTGTAGCCGAAAAGAAACGACTGCACGCACACAACTATGTGATTGATGGGTTTTTTTGTACGTCTCCTGGGCACTTAAAAATTCACACAGAACATTCAAGACATGTTTGAATGTTTGGATAGCAAAGATAATTTTCCATATAAAAGAAACATTGCGCTTCGTTAAGGCCGAGGCACAACGAATCCGTCATACGTTAAACTTCGCCTTTTTCAACTGCTAAGTTGAAATACATGATTTCTTATGAGGGCTGTTACATTCAGTACGTGTCCGTCAACGCAAAGTACAAAAACTGATCAACTTTTAACTTTTTGCATACGTTGAGTAGTATGACAGATATTGGTTGGTTTTTTTTGGTATGTTCTGAATTAGGTTTTTGTGTTTTGTGGCAGCAAAAATAAAATTAAACAAAAAAATTAACGAAATAAATAAAAAAAAATTGAATTTAATAAATAAAATGGAGAATCGACTTATTGAAGCTGTTCAAATGCTTCCGTCAATAAAGTACTCATTGTGCCAACCTTTTCCGTCGTTGCGATAATGTCAGTTGAAAAAGGCGAAGTATAACGTATGACGGATTCATTGTGCCCCGGCCTTTAGGAATATGAAAGCTGAAAAGAGGTTTTATTTACTATGAAATAATATCATACATACTTATATGCATTTATATATAATAATTTGTTGTTTGTTGAGTGTTCTAGTGCACTCGATGTTTCTGCTATGATTTACTGTTGTTTTGATGTTCTACTTGTCTTGGGAACACAATCACTAACAAAACTGCAGAGAAAAACTTTTCGAATGATGCTTGTTTGATTTTAGTGAGAGTCATATTTTGTTACACGATACTACAAATCGTACGATAAATCGTACAAGTATGAAATTAGTAACGTGTATCATGCTGTCTACTTATGAAGTATACTTTGTAGTACGAAAATCAAAAATTTTTGATTTTTGTGGGCGGAACTTCGATAAGTACGATAATAAGTATTGTGTATCATGCTGTTCTACAGCAAAATTAGTTTTATGAGGAAATGATTTAGAAAACGCAGTGTTTCTGCAACTCATTTTTAAAATAAGGTTTATGTAGAGTATATTTGAATTAAAAAAAGAAAATAAAATATTATTTCATATCATATCATTCTCTACAACATGTCCCTTCTCTTTTTGCATTATTTTTTCATTCTTTTCCACTGCATTTCACTTTTAATTAATAAATCAAAGATGCAGACTATAACATTTGCCATTTAAGTTGTTCAAATTGGCATTCATATGTATCTAGCTATCTGGCTACCTCTAGCACTATCTATTTATCAATTGTTAAACGGTATTTTTGATTATTCGATTTTCTAAAGCTCAGGCGTTGTGCTACACATACATACATATGTAGTTTGTCTTTTGCTTTCAAAGTCATTTAGTATTAACTTGATTACAATTGATTATCTTATAAATTGAAATAGTGCTTTGATATAATCACCCCTATTCTGCGCTTCGATTACGTTCCCGCATTCAGTTACGCACGGATCGAAAAGAGGTATTCTGCCAAAAAACTGAATCGAAAGAAAAAGAAGAAGAAAAGAGTATGTTTAAACCTGCTGCTTTGCTTTGAAACGGGTGAAATAGGAACAGTAAAACTAAGCAATTTTGCAAAATTTTTAGCAAAAAGTTAAATATAGTGCAAAAAACAGTGATTTAACAATTAAAACAAATAATAATTAAATATTGTGAAAATTTTCATTTCACGGGATAAGCAAGAGGTATTTGTGGCCAAACTTTTCCAGTGTGAAGAATCCTGTCGCGCCGGAGGTGACATTTTAATTTTTTACACATAATTGTAACACAAAAATAAAGTTTATTTGTTTAAATTTAATTAAATCCGTAGACAAAATCGTTTTTCGTTGCCATTAAATAGGTATGTCAATTGTTCTACCTGTAATAAACTAAATAAAAATCGCATTTCAGTACAGAAAAACAAAACAAACTGTTTAGTTCATTAATTAAACCTTCTTTCATTTAATACTTGCATTATTTTTTGCATTAATCACTTTTTAAAGTAAATAAATAAAAATTGAAAACGCTCCGCCACTAAAATAACAACTTACAAAAACGTAGTTACGATCGAAATGCAGAATACATAGAATCGAAAGAGAAATCGAAGAACGGAACGCAGAATACCAAACTTGCCAAACGGAGAAACTTTCGAATCGAAACGCAGAATAGGGGTGAATAACTTCACTTGAACGTGGTAACGAGTTTTGAAGAATTTCCACATGAGCTTCGCTTTTTAAACAATAATATTGTGTACCGTTCTCAAATCATTTTTAATGATTGATAAAAATAAAATAAATATTAAAATAACACTAAGTAAAAAATCAAAAATTTACGATTTTCTTCTCAATTTTCGGATTATAATATTTGACCTTAAAACCGTTTATTCGCGTTTCGGTTAAAACCAAACAGCAAACCTTAGTTTTCTGATAGTGTTTTCACACCGACATGGTTTTAATAAAAGTTGGTTTTAACGTTAAAACCAACTGTTAAAACCTGGTTTTACCATACAAATTGTTTTTGTTAAAACCAAATTAAAACCATTTTTGAATTGGTTTTAAGTTGGTTTTATGAAATGCAACCTTGTTTTCGCTGTAATAAATTCAGTGCTGCCAAGTTGAAATGACCGACTGCAGCTGATAATGTTATAGCAGTGAATAACAATAGATGGCGCTTGAAAAATTTTCAACTTAAAAATGGATGCAGTAGCAACAATAATCAAAAATTATGGAAAAAAAGTGTTTTTTGGAAAGAAAATTTGTTTCTATATTTATGATTTTAACAGACTAAAGTTCGTATCGCTTTTTAAGCCAAATTACATGTGATAATTATTAATGAACAAATAACACCAAAGTTAGTTGTAAATATTCTGACAACACATAGTTGAACGGAACAGCCAGCCGTTTTCGAAGGCCACTAAACCTTCACCATCAGTGTTCTTTTGTGTTTGGTCCACTGTGTGTGGTGTCAGTTGATGTAGATTTCTGCTTTATATACTTAGCATTATTGCAAAGGGAATATGTGAATTGTTTTGATTCATCGTATTTCAACTTGCTGAAAGCTTTTTTTTTTTGTATTGTAAGCTCAATTTTACCATCTCTATATTTACAACAGTCTTACCATTGTCGGTTTGTTCTTTTACTATTTATACACATGTTAGTTAATTTGCTTATTTTTTGTTCTACTTAAGACAAACGTTTTTGGTTTGTTACTATTAAGTATATTTTTATTTAATTTTTGCCACAGGCCCATTGCTATTAATTTTAGTTAATTTTAATTATTATTCGAACTCCATTTGTTTCTATATTTATGATTTTAACAGGCTAAAGTTCGTATCGCTTTTCAAGCGATAAGATTTTATTTACAAAATATAAAATAATTTCCATTTTAGAGCGCATTGTGAAATATCTCAGTTTTTCATACAAACAAAAACAGTTGAACAGTATGTCCAACAAGTGTTATTAAAAATCAGAAAAAATGCAACAACAAATACACGTATTTCGGCAGGAGATTTATTTTATTTTGAGCAAAGTTATTAGACAGCCTGTGAGTTAAAACCTGAATTTAACAAACTTGCAGTGTGAAAATAAAATCAGCTGTTTATGGTTTTAACGTTAAAACAAGGTTTTAACTTTCAGTGTGAAAACACTATGAGACATGTAAAAAAGAGGACGAAAAATAATAGGTCTGTAGCAGCATACAAAAAATTCCGATTACAGACTTTGACGAAAAGATCTATCTCTATGCTGACAAAATATAATGTCAACGCCCTATTATCATTCGTTGCTCGTGTCTTCTGATGTAAAAGATTCTACTCCAGAGAAGAAGAAGTGGAAAATAATGTATTGAACCAAGTATTAAGCTGTTCAATTATTTCTTAAGAAGATCATGGGTATTGATTATTTTTTTCCAAATTGATTTTTTATGAGAATTTTTTTTAAAGATTTAATTGAACTGTAGTGAATTTTAATCAGAAATAGTTTCTTATTCGGGCTTAAGTTCAGTAATTTCAATTCTTATTGAATGAAATATTTTTATTAATTAATGTGAGTTTCTAAAGAAGAGAATTGTTTACACAACAATCATTTCTCATATTCCGTTTCATTAAAATTTTCGTTGAATAGCTTATGTTAATAACAATCTCTAACCAAGTAGATAGACTAGGGTGCTGATAAAAAGTCTAGTTTAATTTTTCTTCTCTTCTTTAGAAACTCACATTAATTAATAAAAAAATATTTCATTCAATAAGAACTGAAATTACTGAACTTAAGCCCGAATTAGAAATTATTTTTTATATGAATTTGTGTATACTTACATTTTTAATGAAGTGGTTCTATGAATTAAGTTTTTTATAAAACATTAAGTTGTAACAAAGCAAACTATCCAAAGCGCCATATCGATCATGGAACACAAGTTGCTCAAAATTGTCGAAACTGCAGGCACTGCTGGTCTAAACGGAAATATCAGTAAAACGATAATAATGCTCATTGTTACCCAAAATAATACCCTTTTTACATAAGTGGCATACAACTTGATATTTCGCAGATATTTCGGCACGTAGAAAGAAAGCTAAGCAAGTACTTGGAATGTTAACAATATTTCACAGAGAGCGAAGCTCAAAATTTTTCATTCCAACGTAAAGTCAGTCCTCATATATGGGTGTGAAACATGGAATGCTGTCAGCTGTCATGTTCATTCGATGCAACTTTTAACCAACAACAACAACTGCCTTGGCAGAGTACTTAAATTATATTGGCCAAATACAGTCTTCAACGTTCGTCCTTGGGAAGCAACTCAAAAAATCCTAGTACAAACAGAAATTTGTAAGCGCAAATGGAAGTAGATAGGTCACACCCTTCGTAAATATTATAATGATATTGCGAAGCAGGCAATTGAATGGAATCCCCTGGGAAGCAGGCGTAGAGGACGACTTGATCATACATGGAAGCGGTAAATCGATATGGAATTGATGAGAGTTCGGAAGAGCTGGAGGGAAACTAAAGCCCTTGCATTCGACAGATCCGAGTAGAACAAACTAGTTACGGCCTTACGCTCCTTATAGGAGCAACAGGAGTTAACATATATATGTACATATATTCGATCAGTTGAAACAGCGAATCAAGGAAAATCATTGATAAAAACTTAGATGCAAAGCTGCAAATGTGACTTTTTTGGTAAGAAAACAACAAATATCTGAAAAAACTTATTACCATACCAGAGAAAATTAAAAACTGCAAAAAAATTTAAAAACTTTCACCTTTAGTAACCCGCTTGTTTAGAGTCCACAATTGAATGGGCACTTTCGCTCTCCTGAAAAGTGCCAATTTACATATTGCATGTACTCGGATTCATAATTAAAATGAAAGAATAAAAAAAATGGTGGAATAAGAAAATCTTATTCAGAAAGCATACATACTTTTTTTTATGGTATGCTATCATCGTTTCATGCTGAACCCGCATTAGTTACGTTTCTTATTTGTTATAAATTCCCACCCTTCTTTAGTGGAATATTGTCCTAACTTGCTATGAGGTAGTCTTGTTTAGTTCATGAACGAACTAGTTCAAATGAACGATTCAGTACTTCGAACTAAGTGAACTAGTTCAACTGTTTTACGCTCACTAGTTAAATTTTTGAACTAGTTCATTTTTTGAACTAAGAACTAAGACAAAAACTGAACTAACTCAGAGGCTATCAACCAGGGAAGGCATTGAGAACATTAAAATTGTACCAACAACTTTCAAAAATTTTACTTTTTTGACCTGAATTGTACTATCTATATATATAATAACAAAAATTAAAAATTTTAAAAACCCCTGACTTTTTTCAAAAAAGATGTTATATCTTCTAAACGGCTGGATCGATTTTCTTCAAACATAGCTAAGAATCCTCGATCAAGTCATCTTTCATACCGAAAAAACTAAATGAAAATCGGTCCAGCCGTTTGGCCTGTACGTGGACACGGACAGACACACAGACACACACTACAAACTTATAACACCCCTCTTTTTAGTCGGGGGTTAAAAAGAAGTGTATACTTTGATTGTCACTCCATAACTCGAGAACGGCTGCATAAAATAAAAAATTGCTGAATAAGTTTTGTAGAACATGCAATGAGGATGGTTTGTAAATTGTTTAAATTATCCGGTTTGGAACCGGCTTTTTATATTTGGCACGGATTTTCAAACTGTTAAACCAATTTTAGAAATACTTTCACCACTGGAAAGCTACATTACCAGTGTCAAACATAGGCTATTTTTGTATATGGTTCGGAACCGGTTTTTTGTATTTGGTACGGATTTTTGGAGAAAAATACCGGTTCTTATTTTATTTTCTTATTTTTTTTTGTCGGCTTTTTGACGGGTTTTTCGTTTTTTTTTAAATAATTGAGTAACAATTGACAAAATAAGCATAAAATTTAAAAATACTTTCAAAAATAATTCTTTTAAAATTAAAATTTTTCCGACATTACAGAGTGTTGCCTAACTTGTAGGGGAAAATCCCTACATGTAGATGTTTTTTATACTAAAATAGAAGCGTAGGGAAAATCTGACAGATTTTTTATGTTCTCCAAATTGTAGGGATTTTTTCGTCATGTCGCATTATTTATGAAATATATGAAAACATAACGTTTTTTTAGCAATATATTTTTCAAAACGGCTCAAAAATTTTCTTTTCGTTAAAATCTCTTAAAAATATATTTCCAGAGTTGTTTGTGGTTTAAAAGGTTGGTGACAACAATATGTATGTATATGTCAAGGCGAATAAATATAAAGGTGGTGTCAAGCCTGCAACAACAAAATCTGCCTAGAGCTTTGCTGCAATGAAAAATTCTAAATAAAACTTCCTACAAATTTTATTGCAATGAAATTTGACAAGCCAAACTTCCTAAACAAGCATCTGTTAACTTGTCACCACTTGGTACATGAATTCGTCTTGGTATATGCTTTTTCTAAGATATCATTTAATGCTGAAAGATGACTTGAGTTTATCCTTTAAAATTCTATTTGAAAGAACTATTCATATTAATTTTTAAAAAACTTTATGTTGTTTTAATTGAATTTAATTAAAAGTACACATGTATGTATTATTTTTTTTTTAGTTTTTTACTTATTTTTTTACCAAGGCTTTAATAAACATTATTTTTCTATAACTAATGGTTTTCTTCTATTTTAATGACAAAAATGCGTAGAGATTTTTGGAGGGGAAATTTTCTCAACGTGTAGAGAAAAATTGGGCTTTTTAGCGTGTGTAGGTATTTTTTCGAGAAATCTACTGTCAACAATGGGCGTGCGAGTCGACGGAAATAACTGTAACAATGAAATCGGTAGGGAATTAGACTACGATTTTGTAGCACTGCAACTTCAAGTAACAAATTTAATCCCTAAATTAACGGCAGAGCAAAGTGACGTTTCTCATAAAGTATTACGAAAAATAGAATCCGGCAGTGGTGCACTTTTTTTCTTGACGCCGCTGGAGGAACTGGAAAAACATTTTCACTAAACTTAACATTAATGTCCGTGAGAAAAGACCACAAGATAGCAGTTGATGTTGCTTCTTCAGGTATAGCCGCGACACTCCTTACTGGCGGCCATACTGCACATTCCGTTTTAAAATTACCGATCTGTATGTAATGTCAGCAAAAATAGCTCCCGAGGCAGAATGCTCCGGCAATGTAACCTTTTAGTGTGGGATGATGTCTCACAAGGAAGCTATAGAAGCGTTAAATCTAACTCTTTAGGATTTACGAGAAAGCACAGATATTATGGGAGGAATGGTAGTTTTATTAGTCGGTGATGTGAGGTGGTAATTCAAGATATTGGTAGCATATGAGCATGGGAAGGGGCACCTCCCATACAAAGTAATTTATAATAATCTTATATCTTGAAAGCTATAGTAAAAAAGAGTCTTAAAATTTGGTATGGAATCTATGTATGGTTTTATAAATAAGGCTGTAAATATTTGTTGTTTTGTTACCCAGCAAAAAATAAAAGGAGTACTACCTTACGAACCACTTTTAAATTACTTCGAAAGTATATAATGCATATTTTTAGATGTTAAAGAAGTAGTTTTTAACCAATTATCAAATGGAATTTCAAATCACTACTTTTTTTCAGCAAATTCATTACTTTTTTGACTCAAGCCAAATACAAGTGTTTTTTATTACATTTAAGGCTTTTCAAATCAAAAAATTGCATTTTAAAAAATAACAAAAATTTTTTGGGTTGAAGTCTACTGACGAGTTCCACAAGGGGGAACGAAAAGCTGAAATAAAAATCACTGAATAAAAAGCACTTTTTAACTACTTTTGTGAATTGAATTATTTTCACTCCCGAATTTCGGATTTTTATAGTTCCAAAACATGATTTTTATTGAGTTTAAAAAATTTCAAAAGCAAACCACTTCCTTCCAATGACACATCAATGTAAAATTCATTGGTTTTTAACCTAAATTTGAAGTGGTTTGATTCAGTAGATGTGGTGCGTTTTGTACTTCTTTTTCCTCACTTTTTTTGCTGGGTATTTTTTATATATTTCGACATCTTGAAAATTATAAAAGCAAGAGTCCTCAAATTTAGTATGGACTCCTTTGAGAGCGAGATGCGAGTTTTGGAAAATATTGGTGGAACAGGACCACGGTAAAGACCACTTCCCTACAAGTTATTAAGAATAATATATTATGAAAGCTGTAATAGCAAGAGTACCCAAATTTGTTATGTGTACATCCGAGCATATAAAAATTAATGTTTGTTTGTATGTCCTTTATGTGCGACCAAACCGCTCAACCAATCGTGATAAAATTTGATGGACGTAGTCTGTGCAACTACGTGAAAGTTTAAGGGCATTACTCTTTTTTAAACTAGAATGAGGAGGGCGATACGGGAAAATTTCTGCCTCCCAGAAAAAATCAAACCGATTTTAATGGAATGTAGAACATAAATATATCTGAATCTATAATGTCACGTAGGATGTATACATTTTTATAAATAATACCAGGAGGGTGATAGGAGAAATGTCTGCACCTCCGAAAAGTTCTAACCGATTAAAAACCACTTAATGGATTTTAAAATAAACAGCAGATTCGTAGATGGTTTATTAACAAAAATTTTTTTGTAATTTCGAAAATATGAGATTTTTTTTGGATTTGAAAAATCCACATTTTTGCTGCAGAAAACGCATTTGGTGCGGAACTTTTTTTTAAGATATCAAAAAAGTAAAAACGCAGTTGTCTTAGAATTTTAGCCCGCATATGAAAACCTAGTGAGCCTTTGTGGTTAAAAAATAGCCATAAGACTAATGTACATATGTATGTATATTGACACTTGAAATTTGTACAATTCGTGTATTATTAAATTAACACTAAAATTAGAAAAAAAATTAAATTAAAGGGTGGTCCATCAGTTAATGCAATTTTGACAACTTGGTATATCTTGGAAACTGTAAGAGGCAAACTCTAAAAAAAACTAAAAAAAAATCCAAATATTATTAAATCGCCAAACCAAAAAAAGTCGCCAAAAACAAATCGCCAAAACGAAAAGAGCAACAAATTAAAAAAATTTCTAGCAGTAAAATAAATCGGCAAAACCGAAAAAATCGACAAATGAAAAAATCTCCCATGTTTAATTTCTGTCTCAAAAGTTTCCGTTCTAGTATGAGGTTCTGTTTTCTTGTGTTTTCATCACCACTTAAGCCTGAATTTATCTAACAAGTAAAAAAACATTTTAAATTGTTAATAAAATTTTTGTTCAAAAATAATAAACAAATAATACCATGATATAAATATATAAGGTACTTCCACAAAAGAAAAATAAGCATACTACGCTTATTTTTTTTGTGATTTTCAAAAATATTATTATTTGTGAATTCTCAAATAGTTCTTGAAAGTCTGAGCATAAGATAAGAATCTTGTGACTATTCCAAATCTATGGTTGAAGTCTACTGATGATTTGCTACAGCAACAATGACATGCATATGTGACGCGCAAAATAGAAAGGGACCTAAGGGTAAAAACCGGTTTTGTTCAGGAGAGCCATTTTAAAGATTTAAATACGTGTATCTTTGGTGTACCATCACTATATAAAACGCGCATATCTCTGGGAGGGAGCACTTTTGGGTCATAGGATCGGTCTCATTCGATGCTCAGATGTTGTCCACATCAAAAAAAAAGTGAAAATTGATTTTTTTTACCCTTAGGTCCCTTTCTTTATGCGCTGTCACATATAGACAAGGCTGAACCACCAGCAAATAAATTTCAAATTTATAACTAAAGTGATTTATATACATATCTATCTACATATCTGTGAATTCTGAAAAGTGGTTATGTATTAACTTAAGGTGGAAGTACATACCACGCGTTAAGCGGAAACGCTTTTGTGGCTTGTTAAAAGTTTAACGCTATACAAATGGAAAGTTACACAACACGCTTTTGAGGTTTTTTTAGTTGTAAAATTTACAGCCTTTGTCGGCTATTTTTTGTTTTGCATTTACGTTTTATTTTTCTTTAAATATTTAATGAATTTTTTTAATCCATTGTTTAATAAAAAAAAACTAATTTCTTATAATTTTTGTGTATGTTAGCTTATGAATCTGGCAATACTGGCTATCATTTTGTTTACAGCGCGTGAAAGTTGAAGAATGTTAAACTTTTGGCGAGATACGCGCGTCGCGAACTTCTCTAAATAACTTGCCTTATGAAAACACACTTTTTCAAATTGTTTTGACAGACGCGTGTATCGCATTAGCGTATTGAACGCGTGTTATTACTTCCACCTTTATCTTATATTTTTAAGTTTTCTGCCTGATACAAATCTTTTAACTATATTTTCATCTAAATTTGGCGTTGAGAAACCAAATTGTTTGATAATTTCGCTTAGTTGACACTTGATTACTTGCATTTGTTTAATCTACATAATTCGTTTCTTGTTGATTGTAACATCCTTTTCTAAAATATTGAAGAAGATCTTTTGACAAATATATTCACAGATCTTACAAGCTCTTATCCACTTTTGGCGAACACCTGGAAAATTTAAAAAATGCTGCGCTCATATTTTTAATTAAGAAGATTTAGGACGTTTTTGTTTGAAAATACTTTTGAGTTCTTGTTTTTGAATTATCTAAATTATTTTCTTCAAAAATGGTTGTTGTTTTTGATAACGAAAATAGTATTACCATGTTTTAAAAACATAAAAATTAAATTAAAGTATTATACAATAGTTTGAAAAATATGGGAAAAATTATGTGTTGGATATAATGTTTAAAACAATATCATATAGCAAATACATAAACCTTCTAGCATAGACAATAAAGAATATGTACTCGTAATTGTTTTAAAGAATCACAACTGCGGCCTTTTTTTCGTCCATGGAGAAGACGATACAATCGTAGAACAGAATTTGGACATTGATTGTTTAATTTATACATTCTGTATTTTATAAAAACAATTTTATTTCAAAATAATTTGAATAAAATTTTCAAACAAAGAGGAAACCGAGAGAGAAATATTGAATTAATACGGTAGCACGATTTTATCGGAAACTTCACAATTCTTATACTTGTCAAATGGTGAATGTCAAGAAAAAATGAGAGAATGGAAGTACCTTCTATATTTATATCATGAATCATACAGCTGTTTCAAATATTTAGAGGTGTGTGTTTGATATATTGACATAAAGGATAAAAAGTCAATGTCAACGTCATGCAATGTTTCCACTACTAGTTGAATCACATGCTGCGCTTTCTCAATCTGTGTTCGTGCTTTGTTTTTGCATTTTTTTAATGTATATTCACACAAAGATACGTATCATACGCACATATATACACACATAAGCATACAAGTAGTTGTATATTGTTCCTTCTTAGCTCAATTAAAATTGTAAAATTTGGGTAATTAAAACTTTAAAATTTGTGTGAAATTTGAGAAATTGTGTTTTCGGCGGCGCTTTGATGTTTTTTGTTTACATTAGGAGCTTACATTACATTTACATTAACAGCCTGACCCACGATATCGACAACGTTCGACTTGTCGCACACTAACCTTTGAAACACCAACAAAATATTAAAATTTGTTTTGAGTGTAAGTGTGCGACAAGTCGAACGTTGTCGACATCGTGGGTTTGGCCCTAAGTTTGTGTGAACGGGTAGTTTTTTTGTTTGTTTAAGGATTAGGGGATTTTATGTATGTATATGTCGACGGGGAAAATCATGAAAATAGTTTTTCCTAATGTCGACGGGAAAACGTGGAAATAAATTTTTCCTATTGCCGACGGTAAAACATGATTTTTTTTCAAATGCCGGCAGTAAAACATGATTATTTTTTTTTCAAATGCCGACGGTAAAATGTTTTTACCTAATGCCGATAGGAAAATAATTTTTCCTAATGCCGACGGGAAAACGTAAAGTTATTTATTCTAATGCTAATGTAGGTGTTGCTAGGCTGTGGGAATATAAGGCTGACCAGGATTTGGGTGGGTGGGGTTGTTGACGTAATATGTAACCGTGGGAATTTGTGGATGTATCTGTCTGTCGGAATTTAATTGTGGCTGTGATTGGTAGGGACGGGATGCAGTTGAGGTAGACCGATTGCGTGTATTAAGTATGTCTGTGAGAATTTATGGTTGATTGTGATTTATGAGGGGCGAGGTGTTGTTGTAATATGTATCCGTAGGAACCTGTGAGTATGTATTATAGGGTTGCATTTGTATACTCGTTTGTATAGCCAAAACAAATATACCATGGCATGTACCATATAATTGTAGTGTGAGCGACAGAACTAGTATAAGAGTTATTGTGTGTGCGTGCTTTTCCAAATTAAAATACAATTAAAACAAATAACAATTGCTTATTGTATTGCTGCTGAGCAACTGTTTGATCTGTTTTTGCCCAAAAATACATACTGTAATACAAATATATGAAAAAACCACTATTGAAACAAATACATGACGTGGAGATGTATGTGCGGACGTTCGTTATGTTATTTTGTGGCGCAGCCAAAGTGTAGAGAGAGAAAGAGACAATTGTGCTCTGAGAGTAATTACAAATGCATGTGTTTCATGTACATGTATCATTTACTTACATGTGTATGTGAAATTTTACTTTCATTCATTCATTCATCAACCATGGATTTTTGTTTTCAACACACCATGTGGTACTTATGTTAAAAGCAGTTTTATGTATCTTATTTGTTATAGAAAACCAAATACATACAAACATGTTTTTCTCATTTGGTAATTGCACAACCATACAATAACTGCTTTAAAAATCAACATTTACAAATAGTAAAAGAAACGCTAAACAACATATTTTTTCATACAAGAACCAAAAAACACGCAAAACTGGTGCAAACAGATTCATCTGTGCAATGCTATAGTATTGTTACGTTTTAATTTACGTGAGTTCTTTTGATTGCTCAAAAATAAAAATAAATAACATCACAATTTTTATTTGCTACTGTTTTTCCTTTTATCCTTAACGAAGCAAATTACAACTTGTCTTTACTTAACTACTTCTTATCGTTATTATCCACTTTCAACGAGGTCTTAACTTGACTACTTTCTGATTAGCACTGCCCTATTCTTGCACATGCTGCCACTTTTTATAGTACATGAATCGGTTCTTGAATGTTCGCCCGATAGGTGGCGTAATAACATGTCTGTACTTAGTAATGGCATCTATGCATGATGACATCTGTATTGTCATTTACTATTGGTAGCCAGATGTTCAAACAGTCCTCTAGCACAATCGGGAAAATTCATGTTGCTGCTTCTAGGCGTTTGTAGATAATTCGATTGGTCGTTATTTTGGAATTTCAAAGTAACGACTCTTATGTTGGCAATACGGTTTGCTACTGGTAATACAGTGCTCGCACTTTTATTTGTATATGTGTGTGCCTGTAGCTATGTATACAATTATTGTTGTTGCTATAGTATTTGCACGTAAATATGTGTGTATGTTTAGTGCTTTAGTTAAATACTTCCAGATAGTTCTTTGCTTTAACCCTGTAGGAATATTTTTACGTAACACTGCCCCCCCACTTAAGCCTATTCGTCCCGAATAGGCACATTATCCGGCGCTCTCTTTCTTTGTTTTCTATACGCCTTGTAGTTACGCTGGAGACGACTACCTCTTCCATATTTGTAGGCTTTAGTTCTGGCTCTGTCTCGTTTCTCAACTGGAACTTGTGTTACCATACGCTGGAGGTGACTAATTCGTTGACATTTGTGGTCCCTGGTACTGACTCTGCTTCCTGTTTCCACTACAGCTTGCTTTGCCTTCCGCTGAAGATGACAAGTTCTTCCACATTTGCAGCCCATGGTACCGAATCTGCCTGGTATTTCCACTACAGCTTGCCTTGCCGTACGCTGTAGATGACAACTCCTTCCACATTTATGGCCTTTGGCTCTGACTCTACTTTGTCCCTTGACTAGAGCTTGCCTTACCATTTCACATTTATGGCCCTTGGCTCTGACTCTACTTTGTCCCTTGACTAGAGCTTGCCTTACCATTCCACATTTATGGCCCTTGGCTCTGACTCTACTTTGTTCCTTGACTAAAGCTTGCCTTACCATTCCACATTTATGGCCCTTGGCTCTGACTCTACTTTGTCCCTTGACTAGAGCTTGCCTTACCATTCCACATTTATGGCCCTTGGCTCTGACTCTACTTTGTCCCTCGACTAGAGTTTGCCTTACCACACGCTTGAGGTTCTTTATAGAAGTTGTCTTCTTCTTCCTGACTGCTTTTATGCTACGCGCTTTGTATACGGTAGCATTTTCTTTACCCTGAGCAAGCGATACCATTTCACCCATAGCTTGCATAGCTTGTTTCTCTGTTTCACAGACCACATGTACATCTTCCACGTCACTAGCTTCATTTTCTTTGCTGAAAACTTCTGGCTCACGTTCAACTTGTTGACACTGCCCACTGCTAATTTCATCTTCTGCCTTCAGTCTTTGGTCAACGTTTTCCTCTTTGCCAGAAATGTCATCCAAGCCAGTATTCTTTTCATCAGATTTACTGACTTGCATTTCTGCATCACATGCACGTCTTTTTATGGCCACAGAAATTTCTTGAAGTTTCTCATTTCTAGCCTTAACTTCAGCTAAAACTTTCTCGTTGTTGGCTTTAGAAGTTTCTCGAAAATCAGCCTTCATAGCTCTAAAAGACTCCTGAATTTCAGCCTTCATTGCTCTAGAAGACTCCTGAAGTTTCTCATCCATTTGGCCTAGAAGTTTGTCATGGTTTGCCTCCATTTTCACATTGCTTGCTCTAGAAGTTCTTGAAACATTGTTTCCATTTTCTCATTGTTTGCCTCCATTTTACTCATCATAGCAGCAAACATTGCACCGATGTCTGTACTGGTTGCTGCTGCACGAGTACATATCTCAATTTCTTCTTTTTCATCGAACTCATAGCTTTCTATATCGATGTTGCGCCGCTGGAACTCTTCCAACAATCTTTTCTGTAGTTCGACCTTATTACCAGTTGTTGGCAAGTCCAGATTGTTCAACTCTTTCTTGAGTTGCTCCACCTTAAGCTCTTGAAATTTCATTCTTCCTCGTATTACAAATTAATTATTTTTAATTAATTTATTATTTTTATTTTAATTTTGCAATCCCACTTCTGACACCAAATGTTACGTTTAAATTTTATTAAACGTGTGAGTTCTTTTGATTGCTCAAAAATAAAAATAAATAACATCACAATTTTTATTTGCTACTATTTTTCCTTTTATTCTTAACGAAGCAAATTACAACTTGTCTTTACTTAACTACTTCTTATCGTTATTATCCACTTTCAACGAGGTCTTAACTTGACTACTTTCTGATTAGCACTGCCCTATTCTTGCACATGCTGCCACTTTTTATAGTACATGAATCGGTTCTTGAATGTTCGCCCGATAGGTGGCGTAATAACATGTCTGTACTTAGTAATGGCATCTATGCATGATGACATCTGTATTGTCATTTACTATTGGTAGCCAGATGTTCAAACAGTCCTCTAGCACAATCGGGAAAATTCATGTTGCTGCTTCTAGGCGTTTGTAGATAATTCGATTGGTCGTTATTTTGGAATTTCAAAGTAACGACTCTTATGTTGGCAATGCGGTTTGCTACTGGTAGTACAGTGCTCGCACTTTTATTTGTATGTGTGTGTCTGTAGCTATGTATACAATTATTGTTGTTGCTATAGTATTTGCACGTAAATATGTGTGTACGTTTAGTGCTTTAGTTAAATACTTCCAGATAGTTCTTTGCTTTAACCCTGTAGGAATATTTTTACGTAACAGTATGTATGTCTGTAGGAGTTTAAGGGTGATCGTGTTTGAGGTGGGTAAGGATGTTGTTGTGGTAGATTGGTTGTGTGTGTGTGTGTATGCATGCATGTCTGTGAGAATTTAAGTCTGATCGTGATTTATGATGGGCGAGGTTTTCTTGTAATATGTAACCTTGGGAATCTGTGTGTATATATGTTTAAGGCTGATCGTGATTTGTGTTATTGAAATTGATCGATTGTATATGTATGTGTGTGTGAACGTGTGAATTTGTGTATGTATATCAGTACACAGAAAAAACTAAATTTCGTTTTCAGTAACCAAATTCATTGAATCAGTAAATTTTTTGTGTGAATGCGGACCTACAAAGAAATTTGTAGATTCTGATAACAATTTTGTAAAAATTTAACTGGAAAAAAATTTTATTTTTAGCTAACTTATTATGGCATTAGAGAAAAAAGTTAACTGAAACTCAAAATATTTTCAGTCAAATTTATTAATAGAACAGAAAAACATTTTTGCAGATTTTTTTGTATTATTCAGCAATTTTTTTTTTATAATTTACAAACACATTCACTAAAATTTTTCGTATTATCAGAAAATAAATTAACTGAATCAATAACAATTCTTAAATTTTTTTTTTAAATTAGTAATTTTTATCTGAAAAAAATAACTGAATCAAATAAAAGGTTCAACTATTTTACTTTCAAAAATTGGCTTGTTTTTATGGTTAAGCATTTCGTTCCCGCTTTTGGAACTCGTCAGTAGACTGCAACCCAAAAAATTTTTTAATTTAGTTAACAAACTCCGTATGTTTATAGTAAGGCCGTGTTTCCAATCTGTGTGTCATGTGCCACACAAGCGTAAAAAAAGCAGTTTGATTCAGACACGTATTTATTAAGTTAAACAGTTTCATACATAACTAATAGACAATTTTATAGAATCTAATATGATTGGAAACTGTTTAAAGCAATAAATATATGTCTTAATCAAAAATTTTTTCTTTAGTAATTAGTTGGTTACGCTTTTTTTGGGCAAATGACACACAATAAATGCCAGATGTAAACTCAGCCTAAGACTCTTAAAACTATATTGGGAATCACAATATACAAACAGAATAAGTTTGAAAACCGCAAACAAAAATCTAACAAAAATTAAAATGTTTTTTATATCTATAAAATAGTTTGTAGAAAAAATTAAAAAAATCAGACAAATTTTTTTACAGTATATAAAAATAAATTTAACTGAAAAAAAAAAAAAAAAATCAGACATATTTTTTACAGTATATAAAAATAAATTTGACTGAAAAAATTAAAATAAAATCAGACAAATTTTTTTACAGTATATAAAAATAAATTTAACTGAAAATAACAAATTTAAATATAAAAAAAATAAATCTAAATTTTTTTTACAAATTTTACTTTATATAGATAATTTTCATTCTATACAGTCTTTTTTAAATAAAATAAAATTGTCTTGACGATGAAGTATATATCGTTTTAGATATGTAATAGAACTGCCACTACATACAAATGTACATACATATGTATATCTAATATTTGATGAATACTAAGCTACTTTACATTGTACCTTTTTATGTTCATAATCATTTTTACATTGTTATAAATAAAAATAAACAAAATATATATAATAGCGATATTTTCCCCATTTTTGGCGAATTTTAGCGATTCGGAACAATTTAATTTTTTATAATTTATAAAATAAATTTTTAATAATTTATAAAATACATATTTCATTGTCAAAAACTAAAAAAATGAGACATTGGCGATTTTTGACATTGGATTTGTCGAAAAAGGTGAAAATAAATCTGACAGCCCTGCATGCGTGCACAACTTAATTCGTCGCTTGCTCAGTGACGACTAAATGAAAGAGCATAAGCATGTATGTGATTTTCATCCGCGCAATTGTGCTATGGCTTGCGGGTTACTGCCAGTGTGCACACTTAACTTTTTTAAAATTCGGTAGAATCGACAAAAAAATCGGTAGATTTGAATGAAATTCGGTAGACAATTTTTTTTATTCAGAGAAACCTAAAAAATAACAATTCAAATAAACATAGAAAATAACAAAATATATATACTTATATTAAAGTGTAAGTGCAAGGAGTACCAAACTAAACAGGTTCCAAAAGCGCATTTAAAACTTCACATGTGATTGGAAATTAAACTGTCATAAACAATGAAGCATTTCCAATAAAAAAAGGGTCATCCCCAATTATTTGCCCTTACCCTTTATATACATAGATATGCTATGCATATATAAAATAATATACATATGTACACAAAAAACAGGAATTCAGTTTTTGTACATATGTTTTATAAAGCTACTAAAATAACTTTTATTTGACAAACATTTGTAACTACAAAGATTATATGTAAGATCCATTTATGAATTTAAACTTTTGTGCAAAAATGATTAAATCATTGGTAGGAATAAATATTTCATCCCCAAGGCACAATTCTTTGGCAAATATTAGGTTACTTGTAGTTTCAGTTTTTAACCGATTTCTTTGTTCTGTTTTAATGATTTTCATGACAGAAAATGACCGCTTTTCAGACCTTGTTCGGTAAAATTGGTAGATTGTTAAATTCACAAACATATTCGGTAGAATCTACCGAATATCGGTAGAAGTGTGCACACTGGTTACTGCATGAAACTGACATCATTGTTGTAAGCCAATGGTGTCAAAAATAAAACTATAGTTGTATGTGTGAGAAAAATTGTCTTATTCGTCTCTGAAGTACATCGAAAAAAATAAATATTTGCAACAAATGCAGTTTAGTGAAGCAGGTAAGAACATATAAAAAGGAGTCTATATGATCGAAAACTAAAAAATAAAGAATAAAAATTAAATAAAAAATTTGGGGGCGGCCCATATTTTTTGAGTTACGGCGCTATGAACTTTTCATAGGAAACTCTGAAGAATTTCTAAAAATAAATTTTTAAATAGCTTATCTGATAGAAACTTGAAAAATAAGAAGAAGAAATTAAACAAAAAAATTGGCTGCGACCAATATTTCCCGAGTTATTGGTCTTTTAAGTTTCGATTTTAAATACAGTTTAGTGAAGCTGCTAGTGAAGCTGCTCCAAAAAAATCAAAATGTCTTTTTAATATATTTTCATTTATTTCCTTAAAAGTTTTGTAACATAAAATACTTTGAATGTAGCTAAAAGCATTACTGATCATAGAATATTTTTCGCATACCACTTTTTTTCTTTCACTGTATCTATAAAGAATTTAATACATCCGCTACGCATGTGTTATAGTCGCTGGTTCATTGACGACTAAATGGAAGAGAATAAGAATGTGTGTGATTTTAGTTTGCACAATTGTGCCATGAAACTGACATCATTGTTGTAAGCTCATAAATGCGTGTGTAATATGTGTGCATGTAATTGTAGCAATTTTAATGTAGAACAGTAACCCGCAAGCTATAGCACAATTGTGCGGATGAAAATCACACACATGCTTATGCTCTTTCATTTAGTCGTCACTGATAGAGTTGTGCTTATCAGCTCTTTTGAGTGACCGCTCTTTTCAGCTCAGCTCACTTTACTGAAGTATTTCATTCAGTTGGCTCAGTAGCTCAGTTCATTTGTAGTGAAACATTTTATCAAGCATAAAGAGAGAGCGAAAACAGAAGCATAAAAAGTGACCGATTTATACATTGGTACAGTGGTTATACATTACAAAACAAGGCAAATGAAGTATAAAAAATAAATAAAACTAAAATACGAGTACATCGTTTAATGAGTGGAATTTGTTATGTTATGTTATGTACATATGTATGTACAATCAAAATTAAAATTATTTAAGGTTTCAGATATTTTAATATTATCACAATACATATATAAATTTTTTTTATGTACTTGTGCGACAAAAGAAAATTACTAAAAACCAAAAGACTTGTATCGAACTCTTTCATTAGGTCGTTTTAGACACAAACCTTTTATCAAACACACCTAAAATACGTAGGTTTGTGTCTAAAACGAGCTGCTGAAAGAGTTTGATGGAAGTCTACATGTAGTTTAAATGTGTTTGATTATAGGTTTGTGTCTAAAACGAGCTACTGAAAGAGTTCGATACAAATCAAGAAACCACTCAGTACTGAGCTGAAAGCGCTCAGTGGATTGACCGGCTCACAGCGCTCAGTGAGGTGAATCGTTCAATTGAACTAGTTCATTCATGAGCTGCACAACTCTAGTCACTGAGCAAGCGACGAATTAAGTTGTGCACGCATGTATTAATTTTTTCCTGTTTTTGTGTTTAGTTTTTTTGAGCACACGGAACGAAATTAAAGTTCAGATATAATAAATTTCTACAGACAAAAAATTGATAATATAATTACGGAAGCTGGGAAATATTTCGTGATTAAAAATGCTTTTGGCAATATGCAATGCATTTTATGTTTGGAATATTTAAAAATAATAAGGAATATAGTTTAAAAAGGCATTTTAATAGTATCAACAGAGCTGTGAATAAATTTAATTTTGAATTTATACACTAAATTGTTGAATGGTTATTAAATTTTTACTTTTTATTTAAGTTTTTAGTAAATTGTTTATTTACAAAACAAAATTCAATCAACTAATAACCACATCATGTAGTTTATATTACAAAACTTTTCTTCAAGTGCAAGTTTATTTTACACTCATTTGTCTCACCAATACAAACATATTTTGTTTTGCGAGACACTGATGTAGAAACAGCAACTTCAGGAAAATCGCTGACAAATTAATCAAGCCCATAATAACATCGACGGCAGTAAATTCAAATGCTCTCTAATTTTTGTTTTATTTTCTTTTGTGCTTATTTTTCTTTGTAGTTTTGTTTACAAAATGTATGAAATTTATTGAAAGAATGGTAACATTTTTGTGAGAATGAACATTGATATGTGAGAGTATAAGAAAAAACGTTCTCAAAATAAAATAGATTCTATCTCACGACCGGTTTCTGCGGCTGTTTTTTTGTGTTAATTTGTATGGAAAATGTGTTGAAGCCGGTATTCTGTTTAATCATTTAAACGCTTATAGCTCTCAAAATACTAAACCGATAATAAAATATAGATTCTGCACATTTGTACGGAAAATCCTTTAAAACCAAATAAATCTTTTTAAAATCGGTGCAGTGGTACCATCGTAAAAGGGATTACAAAAAACATATTCGCCTATTAATTATATAGATAGATTATGGAATGGGATTTGTATGGGAAAAGTACCAAAAAGTGCTATTATTTTAACCATTTCTTTGAGTGGATTTCCATGGAGCGCCACAATGTTTTCGAGACTTTCAAAATAGGATCAAATAATACTATCACATGTAATTGGGCTTACAGAGCGATACGAACTTTAGCCTAATCCAATCATATACATATACATATACATATACATATACATATACATATACATATACATATACATATACATATACATATACATATACATATACATATACATATACATATACATATACATATACATATACATATACATATACATATACATATACATATACATATACATATACATATACATATACATATACATATACATATACATATACATATACATATACATATACATATACATATACATATACATATACATATACATATACATATACATATACATATACATATACATATACATATACATATACATATACATATACATATACATATACATATACATATACATATACATATACATATACATATACATATACATATACATATACATATACATATACATATACATATACATATACATATACATATACATATACATATACATATACATATACATATACATATACATATACATATACATATACATATACATATACATATACATATACATATACATATACATATACATATACATATACATATACATATACATATACATATACATATACATATACATATACATATACATATACATATACATATACATATACATATACATATACATATACATATACATATACATATACCTATTGACTTTAATTTGGAAGATAATTATTAACCTATCCCCCTTTTTTATTGAAATTTAATTAATTTTGAATTGTTATTCTACATTGATATTGCGTTATTGGTCTCACTCGTGTTTTTCTATTTTTTTGACTTTTAGTATTAAAATTTCCATAAATCAATTCTTAATACATCAGTAGATTAGTAATGGGGACCTGAGACATGTTTTAGGAATTCAAAACCGGGGAAAAAACAAAAACGATGGCAACCCTGTTACAAATGGGAGGATTTTGGGGATTTTCATGCTGAGAGTTTCTTGGCTATGTTTGTGTGTGTGAGTTTGATTCTTTGTTTATGTGTATGTATACTTGTGTGCCCAGCTTTTGTTGTTATTGTAGAGAAACGTTGTGCTTACAGTGCATGGATGTATGTATATGTGAGTGTTGTATGTGTGTATGTGTGTGAGTTTGATTCTTTCTGTGTATGGGAATGTATGTACACTTGTTTGTACAGGTTTTGTTGTTATTGTAGAGAAACGTTGTCCTTACAGTGGATGTATACATACAGTGTATGTATGTGTGGGATGTTTGTGTGTGTATGTATGTGTGCGTGTATATGTGTGCGTTTTTGTATTTAATTGTATGTTTGTCGGCCTCAGATACTTTTGTCGTAGTGGCAGACAATCATTATACCCAGTAGGAAATGTCGATGGTGAAAATGTACTGAGTCGCTTTTGACTTTGTCACCAGTACTACTATATAATTATATCCCATTCAATAATTTTCACTATAGACTTTTAGCATATGCTTGTCATTTAAAATATACTAGTAACAATAAATCAATTGAATAGGTATGACTACGTGGTTCTTATTGGAACGTAGAGACATACCAACCAGACAGTTAGTTACTGGTATATTTCTATAATTTATGTACATACAAAAAGGTATGTATATTGACAAGTTGTTGCAAAATCTTTCCTTTTTACTGACAGATAGAATAAAACGTATTATACTATAATGGTCACTAGAATTTTAGTGTTGACACAAAGACACTTGATCCCTGTCTGACTGCAGGGTAGTGACAACGAATTCGTGTGTATGTAGAATCATTATTTTTGTTGTTGTGAGTTGTCGTTGCTATGCATATGTATGGTTATTGTGCTCTTATGTATGCATGCATTTTTTTATTTCTGGGGAAATATTCTAGTAGCTGTAGATAGTGGCAACCCTGATATCTGCTGAAAATGGAAGTGGAGAGGGAATGTATTTGATAATGTATGTACATATATGTTTTTGGAGTAATGTACGTGATCGTATGGTGGGGGACGAAGGTGATGTTATGAAATCTTCGTTTATTTATTTAAGAAATATTGTTTCGTATTTCATGACAGAGGAGTTTGAATTTAATAATATTATAAAATTTCATTATGTATGTATGTTTGTGTATTACGTTATCACTTCTTTGTGTATGTGTGTGTGCCAGTATGTAAATGATTTTCTCGCGCTGATATTTATATGTAGGTAGAAATAAATTGTTTTCAATATCGACATTTGGTACTATAAAATACTATCAAATACTGAACTTGATTGCTTATCTATACATTGTGCTTTGACTAAACGACGCTTCATATATTTTCATGATGTAGATATGTAAGTGTGATTGTTAAGATCTAATAAATACTTGAGCATTCCACGCAAATAATATTGGAGTATGTGGTCCCATCTAGATGAAACAGTCTAGTTACATCATAGTCTCATGTAATGCAGTCATGGATCATATCGTTTTCATACAACCATTCAATGCTGCACGATAACTGTTCGTGTTTAAACGAATATGATCGTTCTTCTTAGGCACTCACAAATTGTATGCGAGTAGTCTATAACTATTCCATATGGGGTAGTTTTTGGGGTTAGCCCGATGTAATGCAACGTTGTACCATGTGATCCAACCCTAGGATATCGCAATGTTAAATCGACCACCTTTCTTTCATATATTTGGAGTAGCTTTGGAGTACTACAACTCCTCTTTGGACTAGTCCTTACATGCATGTATGGACTAGTCGCATTATCTGCAGGGTTGATAAGAAATTTGATATGTATACATACAAATTGATTTTATGTATGTATGTATGTATGTATGTATGTACGTACATACAAATAAGAGTACAACTAAATCTTTGAACTAATTTTTTTTGTCATGTGATATCTTTTGTTGTTGTTGTGTATTATCTGAAATTAAAAACGTTGTTTTATCTGCATTTACTTAAAAGTTTGTGAAGATTTTCTGTTTTAAGTAAAACTGAATTCCTGAAGATACATACTCTATAGTAATAGTAACTATAATAGAAATATTTCTTATACTTAATTTACATATTTTTAAAGTTGACGCAACGTTAGTTAGTCAACGTTTGACATTTTTGGGGGGTATGCAATTTTTTCTAACTATAGCCTTTTTTCTTCACTTTCTACATTTATTTTTGGAAATCTTGCATTGCTTTTTAAAAATGTATAAACATTTTTAAATGAAACTGATCCGGCACTCCAGCTTAGATATTGATAGTGTTTTTTTTTTCTTTTGTTTTTTGTTACTCAACTTACTGTTTATTTTTTATTGATAAACATTTAAAATCAAAAGGGAGTTTTATATTGAAATTATTATTTTCATAATTGTTGAAAATAATCGCTACTTCTTTTGCGATGAAATCATTTGAATTACTTTTGAAACCTTACATGTTTATAAAAATTATGTTATTTTCTATATTGTTTAATTTATAAGACTTTTAGAATTTGTACTTTGGTGGTTATATTTTCTATTATACGATTATGAATAAGAATGCAGTAAGCTGATGTCTTTGCTTACTGTTTCAAATTAAAATTTTATTCAACTGAATAAAAGGAGATTTTTTCTTAAACTCTAATGCAGTTAGAAGCGCTGGAGATTCTTTCATATAACATCTTTCTTGGAATTTAAGATACATATAATATAGAATTGGATAACATTTATTTTTAATTTTTATGTTAAGAAGTACAGATATGAGACTGAATTTAAATGTTCTTTTAAATTAGTTAAATCATAATGAAAAAACTTATTTTCTTCTTGAATAGCGATCAACAGAAAACGAACTCATTTTCATTGAATTTAGGTATACCCTTTCGACGGTTCCTCTAGGATAAAAGATGATTTTGTATGACGAAATTTCTGTCTGTCAGCGTTATGGGTAATTAAATTTTTAAAATTTTAATTCCCAAAATTGTGTTGCTTTATACTGATAATATGTTTACATTAATAAGGTACATATATGTTTATTTTATGAAGGGTGATCATCAATGGCATTCATTTGATGTTCTAAATGATTTTTTTTTTCATTTTATTAAAGTTCAGCGTATTGTGTACATACATATTTCTGAAATGTTTAAGTGTGCTTTGTTTGCCTATCGGACAGAGTGTACGTATCAGTTGATCAGTCAGTCTCTATTTTTATTTATTTTTTCTTCTAATGTGTCACTCCTTTTTTTTTCAGATTTTACTGCTTGAAATAGTGAATGTTGGTCTAATTTTTTGGTGGATATATACATATAGGTAAATATGTGTATGTATACAGAAAATAATTTACATACAAAGAAATACATATTTAATAAACAACTATTGCGGCAAATCGATCTCAAATAACTCAGTTACCTCTACCAGCAATTCGCCGTCGGTGTTTTCATAAAGTGTTAGAAACATTCCCTCAAGTATTTATAGATGTGGTTTGTGGGTTGACCCCTATCGCATTCATGTGTAATGATTTCTCACTTAAAAAAAGCCTCTCATCACCTTCTAACAGGTTTATATATTTTGCTAGTATGCATGCCTTAGCATGCTTCTATCAATAGTGACTTAATAGTACGAGATGTAGTAGTGTTAAAATTAAAAATCTTTACTATTAGAATTTATCAGTTCACTCTCTTGAATTTTTTTACAAAGTATATACATATTTATTTCATTTGCAACAAGGTACTAAAATGTCTGTGCTTGCAAAATTGTATGACGTGAGGATTTTTTTTGTTGAAAATTATACATGTTTCGGCATGCTTTAATTTTTTTTCTGTAAATTTATTTAATACTAATACAGATACAGATATAAAGTAAGATCCGTTTACATTCCATTTTAAAATTTATGTATGCTTCAGCATGATTCTAGTTAAAGTCCATATTTATTCACTAAGTTTGTTTGATACTTATTCATACACATGTACATTCTTAAAGATAGGATATCAAAGTCCAATTTCCGTAGTTTATCTACATTTTCTAAAGATCTGATAGCTAAAGAAATAAATAGAGCGAAGATCTTTTATAATAATCCCATTTTCATATTGTAAAATTTCGTGTGCTAGCGCTTTCGATGGGAAAATGTACATACAACTTTATAAAAAATGATAATATGATGTGTTGCTGAATATTGCACTATGTTATACTTAATTTTAAACACTGAAGTTTTCGCAATATTTCATTCAGACCAACAAGTTTAGAGAATTCCACTACATTTAGTTAATTATCTTTCTTAAGACCCATCATTCCTAATCAATCCTGCAAAAAACAAGACAAACTAGATTTTTCGTTTTTAATTTTTTTTTTATTTTTTATTAAAGTCAACATTTTGTACATCTTTAAATTACTTTATACTATATTAAGCAGCTTTTTCTCATTTATTGAGTTAACTTTAATCGTAAACATTTTAATGGTGAGATCAATTTTTCCATGTTATACACTAAGTAAATCTTTACATATATCAATCCACTTATATGAACCATTAAAGCTAATTCTTTTCACATCATTCCTTTTAATGCTCAATTAAATCATTGTACTATTGATGCTTTCATATTAAGTACTGTTTAATCTTCTATTTATGTGTGAGTTTTCCAAAGTATTTATTAAAAAATTCCTTAGAATCATATGTTTGTAAGTTTTTTTGGTACCCGTACCACTTCAAAAATATTTTCCATTGCCTTGGTTTTTAGAGTGCAGCTTTTATTTTCAGCTGTACTGACTATATAAACTTTGAGAATGTGTCAATTACAGTCTTCAAAAATCAACAATTTCTATTTTGTGTAGAATAGTTCTCCATTTCACTTAACTCAGCTCCATAAAAGATCATATATTCGTATCATTACAAGCACAAACAATTTTCGAGTTTTAATATGGAGTTCGTTTACTATATTTCTTTTTAAAGACATTGAGTTGTTTTAGAGATTTTTTCGAGAGTGTGGTGATCTACATGTTGCACTTTCAGCTATTTATATTAACTAACATGTAGTTAATTTTCTAATCTATATATTTAATCGTACAACTCTTCAATTTATTTTTAATTATTTAATTTTTAGAATTGCTTTTCAATTTTATAACTCTCTTCCCTCTCGAATTTTATTTCACGTTGTAGTCCATCAATATGCATTTTAATATATTCTTGAATTATATTAATGCCATAAGCTATATTATTCTTTAGTTTGTCGATTTGAGTTTCCAGAAAAATTAACCGATATCATCGTTCTCTGACGGAGAACGATGATGATTCTGTATGTATACATAAGTAGCAATTAAAATCTTTTTATAGATTTCGAGTTCAAATTTATCATAATTTTTTGGTATTTTATCAAACATTAGAGAAAATAGTCCTAGTGTTAGAGCCCATATTTGACCACCAACTTGTATTTTATCTTCATTCAGTTTGAACTCGTATCTAATTCATTTCTTCCTTCCAATACTGATAAGTCAGTATAAGTGTCTTCGGAATTGGAAGTCTGTGAGTAAAAATCATCGTCCTCATAGTCATTATCATTCTGCTAGTTCCTTTGGGGTACTTGTTTCTATCTTTACTGATGTTTTTTCAGGCTTTAAACTTGTATATTTTCAACTTCAGTCTTGATTTTACTTTATTCTTTCGTAAGAATTATTTTAATTTTTTCGAACTATTTACGAATTCAATAAGAGGTTCTGTTATAGGTTTAAATGTATCTCTTAGTTGATCACTTGTATCTACTTCACCAGTTCTTACATCACGAAGCTTTTTCTAAAATACATTTCTTGTCAACACAAACTGCTTTAAAACTTTCTCATCCATGTTTGCTAAGGCAAATAACAGGTATCAGCAATCAGATCAGCTTATCAGGACCTGGTCTGGTTTTCAGATCAGCTTATCAGGAGCTGGTCTGGTTTTCAGATCAGCTTATCAGGACCTGGTCTGGTTTTCAGATCAGCTTTTCAGGACCTGGTCTGGTTTTCAGATTAGCTTTTCAGGACCTGGTCTGGTTTTCAGATCAGCTTATCAGGACCTGGTCTGGTTTTCAGATCAGCTTTTCAGGACCTGGTCTGGTTTTCAGATCAGCTTTTCAGGACCTGGTCTGGTTTTCAGATCAGCTTTTCAGGACCTGGTCTGGTTTTCAGATCAGCTTTTCAGGACCTGGTCTGGTTTTCAGATCAGGTTTTCAGGACCTGGTCTGGTTTCCAGATCAGCTTTTCAGGACCTGTTCTGGTTTTCAGATCAGGTTTTCAGGACCTGGTCTGGTTTTCAGATCAGCTTTTCAGGACCTGGTCTGGTTTTCAGATCAGGTTTTCAGATCAGCTTTTCAGGACCTGGTCTGGTTTTCAGATCAGCTTTTCAGGACCTGGTCTGGTTTTCAGATCAGCTTTTCAGGACCTGGTCTGGTTTTCAGATCAGCTTTTCAGGACCTGGTCTGGTTTTCAGATCAGGTTTTCAGGACCTGGTCTGGTTTCCAGATCAGCTTTTCAGGACCTGGTCTGGTTTTCAGATCAGGTTTTCAGGACCTGGTCTGGTTTTCAGATCAGCTTAGCAGGAGCTGGTCTCGTTTTCAGCCAGCTGGTCTGGTTTTCAGATCAGGTTATCAGAATACAAGTAGCTGGCCATTTATTTAATTTATATTAATAAAGTTTCAGGTCAGATGAAATAACTAAAGTCAATCTTTTAAGAGCAGTAAATTTTTTTCTATAACGAAAATCGTTTAATTCAATATCTTTGCTTATAACCAAAATCTATATTTATCCTTCCAATACTCTACAAATTTCTTAAAAGTTTTCAAAATTCATATTACTGCCAATATAAACCTAATAAAGATGCTTCATATTTTTCTCATCTCACTTAAACATTATAATAACATTTGCATTGTCTCTTGTTAAATGCTTACAGCCGTATTCATAAAAATTTTAAACAGCATTTCAAATGTTGTTTGAGCAAAATTCGCTAAAATTGTATTCATAATAGAATATTAGCTTAAAAACGTTTTTTAACTTGCGTAAATCACCAAATCTTAAAAATTAAATGCACCCATATTTAAAATAATTTTGAGTTGACGTCGTTCTAGTTTTGCTTCTTGTTTATTTATATTTTTAACTTTGTCTGTATGTATGTATGTATGCATGTATTAAGAATTATGCTTATGTTTGGCATAAGTAGAATGAGTCATCATTCTTCTGTCGCCCCATACAAAAATATACACGTACACGTACATATGTATGTATATTATTCTGCTTTCCACATGCAACATCAGCAAATATCATAATTGAAATGTTTTAAGCTTCATTACGAGAAAAAAAAATAAATGTATAATTACCCATTCTTTTAATTATGAAATTATGTAATTTCTTTAACTATTCATATTTGTAGTAGTATATAGATAATTTTAGTATAAATATATGTTTTTAAACGTGATATAGTAGTAGGGAACTGGGGCTCCCACCGCAATTAAAATTGTTAAATTGTTGCTGAAATTGTTAAATTTGGGTAATTAAAATTTGAAAAATTTAAAATTCTTGAAATTTGATACCTACGAGGGTGGTTCAATAAGTCCTTTAAATATTTTTCGAGGGTGGTTCAATAAGTCACTCTTATTTTTATAACATAAGGAGTTTTTGTTTACATTAAGTGTATGTCTGTCTGTCTGTCTGTCTGCATGACCGTGGAAATTTGAGTCTGTCAGTGATTTGGGTGGTTTAATAATTTCTGGGTGTCCTTTGTCGGAGTTATGGGTAATGAAACTTTAAAATTTTAATCTAAGCCAGATGCCCAGTTCCCTACTACTATATCACGTTTAAAAACATATATTTATACTAAAATTATCTATATACTACTACAAATATGAACAGTTAAAGAAATTAATAAATTTTATAATTAAAAGAATGGGTAATTATACACTTATTTTTTTTTCTGGTAATGAAGCTTAATACATTTCAATTATGATATTTGCTGATGTTGCATGTGGAAGGCAGAATAATATACATACATATGTACGTGTACGTGTATATTTTTGTATGGGGCGACAGAAGAATGATGACTCATTCTACTTGTGCCAAACATAAGCATAATTCTTAATACATGCATACATACATACATACAGACAAAGTTAAAAATATAAATAAACAAGAAGCAAAACTAGAACGACGTCAACTCAAAATTATTTTAAATATGGGTGCATTTAATTTTTAAGATTTGGTGATTTACGCAAGTTAAAAAACGTTTTTAAGCTAATATTCTATTATGAATACAATTTTAGCGAATTTTGCTCAAACAACATTTGAAATGCTGTTTAAAATTTTTATGAATACGGCTGTAAGCATTTAACAAGAGACAATGCAAATGTTATTATAATGTTTAAGTGAGATGAGAAAAATATGAAGCATCTTTATAAGGTTTATATTGGCAGTAATATGAATTTTGAAAACTTTTAAGAAATTTGTAGAGTATTGGAAGGATAAATATAGATTTTGGTTATAAGCAAAGATATTGAATTAAACGATTTTCGTTATAGAAAAAAATTTACTGCTCTTAAAAGATTGACTTTAGTTATTTCATCTGACCTGAAAGTTTATGAATATAAATTAAATAAATGGCCAGCTACTTGTATTCTGATAACCTGATCTGAAAACCAGACCAGCTAGCTGAAAACCAGACCAGCTCCTGCTAAGCTGATCTGAAAACCAGACCAGGTTCTAAAAAGCTGATCTGAAAACCAGACCAGGTCCTGAAAACCTGATCTGAAAACCAGACTAGGTCCTGATAAGCTGATCTGGAAACCAGACCAGGTCCTGAAAACCTGATCTGAAAACCTGATCTGAAAACCAGACCAGGTCCTGAAAAGCTGATCTGAAAACCAGACCAGGTCCTGAAAACCTGATCTGAAAACCAGACCAGGTCCTGAAAAGCTGATCTGATAACCAGACCAGCTCCTGATAAGCTGATCTGATAACCAGACCAGCTCCTGATAAGCTGATCTGATAACCAGACCAGCTCCTGATAAGCTGATCTGATAACCAGACCAGCTCCTGATAAGCTGATCTGATAACCAGACCAGCTCCTGATAAGCTGATCTGATAACTAGACCAGCTCCTGATAAGCTGATCTGAAAACCAGATCAGCTCCTGATAAGCTGATCTAGTAGCCGGTACCTGAATTTGCTGTTAGCAAACATGGATGAGAAAGTTTTAAAGCATTTGGTGTTGAGAACAAATGTGATTAAGAAAAAGCTTCGTAGTATAAAAACTAGTGAAATACATAGATACAAATGATCAACTAAGAGATGCATTTAAATCTATAACAGAAGAATTCATAAATAGTTCTAAAAATATTAAAAGAATTCTTATGAAAGAAAAAAGTAAAATCAAGACAGAAGTTGAAAATATACAAGTTTAAAGCATGAGAAACCATCAGTCAAGATAGAGACAAGTACACCAAAGAAACTAGCAGAAGGAACAATATTTGATAATACCATCTTATTTAATGATGCTAATACTGAGAATGATGATGACGATGATATGTACTCAAAGACTTCCAATTCCGAAGACTTATCAGTATTGGAAGGAGGAAATGAATTAGATACAAATTAATGGTGATAGTAACCTCAAACTGAATGAAGATAAAATACAATTTGGTGGTTAAATATGGGCTCTAACACTAGGACTATTTTCTCTAATGTTTGATAAAATACCAAAAAATTATGATAAATTTGAACTCGAAATCTATAAAAAGATTTTAATTACTACTTATGTATACATACAGAATCATCATCGTTCTCCGTCAGAGAACGATGATATCGGTTAATTTTTCTGGAAACTCAAATCGACAAACTAAAGAATAATATAGCTTATGGCATTAATATAATTCAAGAATATATTAAAATGCATATTGATGGACTACAACGTGAAATAAAATTCGAGAAGGAAGAGAGTTATAAAATTGAAAAGCAATTCTAAAAATTAAATAATTAAAAATAAATTGAAGAGTTGTACGATTAAATATATAGATTAGAAAATTAACTACATGTTAGTTAATATAAATAGCTGAAAGTGCAACATGTAGATCACCACACTCTCGAAAAAATCTCTAAAACAACTCAATGTCTTTAAAAAGAAATATAGTAAACGAACTCCATATTAAAACTCGAAAATTGTTTGTGCTTGTAATGATACGAATATATGATCTTTTATGGAGCTGAGTTAAGTGAAATGGAGAACTATTCTACACAAAATAGAAATTGTTGATTTTTGAAGAATGTAATTGACACATTCTCAAAGTTTATATAGTCAGTACAGCTGAAAATAAAAGCTGCACTCTAAAAACCAAGGCAATGGAAAATATTTTTGAAGTGGTACGGGTACCAAAAAAGCTTACAAACATATGATTCTAAGGAATTTTTTAATAAATACTTTGGAAAACTCACACATAAATAGAAGATTAAACAGTACTTAATATGAAAGCATCAATAGTACAATGATTTAATTGAGCATTAAAAGGAATGATGTGAAAAGAATTAGCTTTAATGGTTCATATAAGTGGATTGATATATGTAAAGATTTACTTAGTGTATAACATAGAAAAATTGATCTCACCATTAAAATGTTTACGATTAAAGTTAACTCAATAAATGAGAAAAAGCTGCTTAATATAGTATAAAGTAATTTAAAGATGTACAAAATGTTGACTTTAATAAAAATAAAAATAAAATTAAAAACGAAAAATCTAGTTTGTCTTGTTTTTTGCAGGATTGATTAGGAATGATGGGTCTTAAGAAAGATAATTAACTAAATGTAGTGGAATTCTCTAAACTTGTTGGTCTGAATGAAATATTGCGAAAACTTCAGTGTTTAAAATTAAGTATAACATAGTGCAATATTCAGCAACACATCATATTATCATTTTTTATAAAGTTGTATGCACATTTTCCCATCGAAAGCGCTAGCACACGAAATTTTACAATATGAAAATGGGATTATTATAAAAGATCTTCGCTCTATTTATTTCTTTAGCTATCAGATCTTTAGAAAATGTAGATAAACTACGGAAATCGGACTTTGATATCCTATCTTTAAGAATGTACATGTGTATGAATAAGTATCAAACAAACTTAGTGAATAAATATGGACTTTAACTAGAATCATGCTGAAGCATACATAAATTTTAAAATGGAATGTAAACGGATCTTACTTTATATCTGTATCTGTATGAGTATTAAATAAATTTACAGAAAAAAAATTAAAGCATGCCGAAACATGTATAATTTTCAACAAAAAAAATCCTCACGTCATACAATTTTGCAAGCACAGACATTTTAGTACCTTGTTGCAAATGAAATAAATATGTATATACTTTGTAAAAAAATTCAAGAGAGTGAACTGATAAATTCTAATAGTAAAGATTTTTAATTTTAACACTACTACATCTCGTACTATTAAGTCACTATTGATAGAAGCATGCTAAGGCATGCATACTAGCAAAATATATAAACCTGTTAGAAGGTGATGAGAGGCTTTTTTTAAGTGAGAAATCATTACACATGAATGCGATAGGGGTCAACCCACAAACCACATCTATAAATACTTGAGGGAATGTTTCTAACACTTTATGAAAACACCGACGGCGAATTGCTGGTAGAGGTAACTGAGTTATTTGAGATCGATTTGCCGCAATAGTTGTTTATTAAATATGTATTTCTTTGTATGTAAATTATTTTCTGTATACATACACATATTTACCTATATGTATATATCCACCAAAAAATTAGACCAACATTCACTATTTCAAGCAGTAAAATCTGAAAAAAAAGGAGTGACACATTAGAAGAAAAAATAAATAAAAATAGAGACTGACTGATCAACTGATACGTACACTCTGTCCGATAGGCAAACAAAGCACACTTAAACATTTCAGAAATATGTATGTACACAATACGCTGAACTTTAATAAAATGAAAAAAAAAATCATTTAGAACATCAAATGAATGCCATTGATGATCACCCTTCATAAAATAAACATATATGTACCTTATTAATGTAAACATATTATCAGTATAAAGCAACACAATTTTGGGAATTAAAATTTTAAAAATTTAATTACCCATAACGCTGACAGACAGAAATTTCGTCATACAAAATCATCTTTTATCCTAGAGGAACCGTCGAAAGGGTATACCTAAATTCAATGAAAATGAGTTCGTTTTCTGTTGATCGCTATTCAAGAAGAAAATAAGTTTTTTCGTTATGATTTAAATAATTTAAAAGAACATTTAAATTCAGTCTCATATCTGTACTTCTTAACATAAAAATTAAAAATAAATGTTATCCAATTCTATATTATATGTATCTTAAATTCCAAGAAAGATGTTATATGAAAGCATCTCCAGCGCTTCTAACTGCATTAGAGTTTAAGAAAAAATCTCCTTTTATTCAGTTGAATAAAATTTTAATTTGAAACAGTAAGCAAAGACATCAGCTTACTGCATTCTTATTCATAATCGTATAATAGAAAATATAACCACCAAAGTACAAATTCTAAAAGTCTTATAAATTAAACAATATAGAAAATAACATAATTTTTATAAACATGTAAGGTTTCAAAAGTAATTCAAATGATTTCATCGCAAAAGAAGTAGCGATTATTTTCAACAATTATGAAAATAATAATTTCAATATAAAACTCCCTTTTGATTTTAAATGTTTATCAATAAAAAATAAACAGTAAGTTGAGTAACAAAAAACAAAAGAAAAAAAAAACACTATCAATATCTAAGCTGGAGTGCCGGATCAGTTTCATTTAAAAATGTTTATACATTTTTAAAAAGCAATGCAAGATTTCCAAAAATAAATGTAGAAAGTGAAGAAAAAAGGCTATAGTTAGAAAAAATTGCATACCCCCCAAAAATGTCAAACGTTGACTAACTAACGTTGCGTCAACTTTAAAAATATGTAAATTAAGTATAAGAAATATTTCTATTATAGTTACTATTACTATAGAGTATGTATCTTCAGGAATTCAGTTTTACTTAAAACAGAAAATCTTCACAAACTTTTAAGTAAATGCAGATAAAACAACGTTTTTAATTTCAGATAATACACAACAACAACAAAAGATATCACATGACAAAAAAAATTAGTTCAAAGATTTAGTTGTACTCTTATTTGTATGTACGTACATACATACATACATACATACATACATAAAATCAATTTGTATGTATACATATCAAATTTCTTATCAACCCTGCAGATAATGCGACTAGTCCATACATGCATGTAAGGACTAGTCCAAAGAGGAGTTGTAGTACTCCAAAACTACTCCAAATATATGAAAGAAAGGTGGTCGATTTAACATTGCGATATCCTAGGGTTGGATCACATGGTACAACGTTGCATTACATCGGGCTAACCCCAAAACCTACCCCATATGGAATAGTTATAGACTACTCGCATACAATTTGTGAGTGCCTAAGAAGAACGATCATATTCGTTTAAACACGAACAGTTATCGTGCAGCATTGAATGGTTGTATGAAAACGATATGATCCATGACTGCATTACATGAGACTATGATGTAACTAGACTGTTTCATCTAGATGGGACCACATACTCCAATATTATTTGCGTGGAATGCTCAAGTATTTATTAGATCTTAACAATCACACTTACATATCTACATCATGAAAATATATGAAGCGTCGTTTAGTCAAAGCACAATGTATAGATAAGCAATCAAGTTCAGTATTTGATAGTATTTTATAGTACCAAATGTCGATATTGAAAACAATTTATTTCTACCTACATATAAATATCAGCGCGAGAAAATCATTTACATACTGGCACACACACATACACAAAGAAGTGATAACGTAATACACAAACATACATACATAATGAAATTTTATAATATTATTAAATTCAAACTCCTCTGTCATGAAATACGAAACAATATTTCTTAAATAAATAAACGAAGATTTCATAACATCACCTTCGTCCCCCACCATACGATCACGTACATTACTCCAAAAACATATATGTACATACATTATCAAATACATTCCCTCTCCACTTCCATTTTCAGCAGATATCAGGGTTGCCACTATCTACAGCTACTAGAATATTTCCCCAGAAATAAAAAAATGCATGCATACATAAGAGCACAATAACCATACATATGCATAGCAACGACAACTCACAACAACAAAAATAATGATTCTACATACACACGAATTCGTTGTCACTACCCTGCAGTCAGACAGGGATCAAGTGTCTTTGTGTCAACACTAAAATTCTAGTGACCATTATAGTATAATACGTTTTATTCTATCTGTCAGTAAAAAGGAAAGATTTTGCAACAACTTGTCAATATACATACCTTTTTGTATGTACATAAATTATAGAAATATACCAGTAACTAACTGTCTGGTTGGTATGTCTCTACGTTCCAATAAGAACCACGTAGTCATACCTATTCAATTGATTTATTGTTACTAGTATATTTTAAATGACAAGCATATGCTAAAAGTCTATAGTGAAAATTATTGAATGGGATATAATTATATAGTAGTACTGGTGACAAAGTCAAAAGCGACTCAGTACATTTTCACCATCGACATTTCCTACTGGGTATAATGATTGTCTGCCACTGCGACAAAAGTATCTGAGGCCGACAAACATACAATTAAATACAAAAACGCACACATATACACGCACACATACATACACACACAAACATCCCACACATACATACACTGTATGTATACATCCACTGTAAGGACAACGTTTCTCTACAATAACAACAAAACCTGTACACACAAGTGTACATACATTCCCATACACAGAAAGAATCAAACTCACACACATACACACATACAACACTCACATATACATACATCCATGCACTGTAAGCACAACGTTTCTCTACAATAACAACAAAAGCTGGGCACACAAGTATACATACACATAAACAAAGAAACAAACTCACACACACACACACACACACACACACACACACACATAGCCAAGAAACTCTCAGCATGAAAATCCCCAAAATCCCCCCATTTGTAAAAGGGTTGCCATCGTTTTTGTTTTTTCCCCGGTTTTGAATTCCCAAACATGTCTCAGGTCCCCATTACTAATCTACTTACATCTGCAGAGAAAGCTTTATATAAAATTTAATTACTAATGTAATATAAATTTGGTTGCGTAGGAAAAGTCCAGAATTCGAATTGCCAATTCGAAAAAAGTGTAAACATACATACATACATATGTTCGAAATTTTTCCGGTATCGGACATAAACTCAGTGATAGTTATTAATAATACATAAGTAGTGATAATAAAAAAAAATATTTTCAAGCAATCTTATCTGGATTGTTGAATATCTGAGCCCTTGTATCCCTCTTTTTTAAGCGGATGTGACCAGTAAAGTTCAAAATATTTCGAGCAAGCGGATTAGGATGTGACTCGAGTTTTGCTAAATATTTGTTTGTGCATTTTGCAATTTATTTAGTCACTTGTGGCATATTTAAATCACGATGCAAATTTGAGTTTTTTATGTTCCATAGAGCCGATGTCACTAACCGTAAAATTTTGTTTTTCCTTCGTTGGATTTTCTCAACATTTAAAGCTGAAGCAGTGCCCTATAGCTGAATTCCGTAGTACCATATGGGCTTTAAAAGCGACCTGTATATCAAAAGTTTGCAGTCTAAGCTGAATGTTGAATTTCTACCAGTCAGCGAATGTACCTGAGTTTCATTTGTGTAAGCTTAGAGGCAGTGTGGTGTTTCCATGTAAGCCGTCGATCATTGTGTATACCAAGATATTTCACATGTGAATGTTGAGGAACAACTTGATTGTTAATCCGAATGGATTGACAATCCCAATTTACCTTAATTCTCTATAAGTTCGACCATAGTTCCATCTGGGTAATGTGTTACTGAAGATACCGAGAAGCCTCGTAAGGATTTTCATGCATACTTAGGCAGGCTGTTTCATCGGCAAATGTAGAAGTGTGGATACTACTACTCACAGGCATATCACAAGTATAAGTCAAATACAAAACTGACCCCAGTATAATCTCCTGTGGCACACCGGCTAATATAGTTTCAGGCATACTCATAAAGTCTCCTTCCATAGCAGTAAATTTCCGGGCAAGAATGTAACTTTCCAATTTTAAATTAGGCCTTCGTGCCACACTTTATCAAATGCCTGAGAAACGTCAATAAACTACGCAGAACAATACTTATTTTCTTTAAAAATTCTTCTTATAAATCGAACCAATCTATGAGTTTGTTCAATGGTGCTATGCTGACTTCTAAAACCAAATTGATGGTCCGCTACGCACCCATTATCAGTTAGAATTGGGGACAATTTTATCATGAGTGACTTTTCAAAGTGCTTTGACATTGTTGACAGTAAATTTATTGGCCTATATTACTCAGCCTTAGTAAGATCTTTTCCCGGTTTTGGAATCATTTTAACATTGGAAAGCTTCCAGCTGTTTGGATAATGCTTCACTCGTAAAATAGCATTAAAAATTCATAACAAGATTCTAAATGCAATACGAGGCAACTTCATCAGCATCTGGTTACTAATTTCATCAATATCGGGAGCTTTCTTCAGGTTGAGTTCAGCAATTATTTTTTTACATCACACATTTTAATTTTAAGGGTAGAGGGTGTAGATCAACTACACTTGGCAAATCAGCAACTCCGGTACATATGTTTGGGGTAAATACGGATTTTAAGTGCTCAGCAAATATTTTAAATTTTTCCGTATCGCTTCTTGCCCAATCATCGGTCGAAGTGCGCAGGTGTGGTTTAAACTCAACGGGTGTTTTAAGCTTTCTAGCTGCGCGCCACAAAGAGTAATTAGATGCTGATGTGACATCAAGATCTTCCAGATAGTTTTTAAGGGATGCAGTTTTTTGAAATGCAAGCAGCTCTTGGAATCGTTTAGTGCACTCTTTAAATCTGATTTTATGTTGAGGCGATCTGTGCTGTTGCCAGAAGAGCTAGAACTTCTTTTTTCGCTTACGAGATGTTCAATGTCCAGAGGATATATTCTATTAAACCCAGTCTGCAGATGGGAGGAAGTGGCATATTCAGATTGGCAATATTAAATTCAATATTATCGAATGTTCTAAGCTTAATGTTATCCGTACAATGACTTCTGATATATTTTTTAAACCCCAGTCAATTAACACGATCTGTACATATGGGTGAGGTAAGTCACTTTTTAATGGGCTACAAATTGTAACGATCGTGGGAGAATGATCGAACGAGAGATCTAGAGAAGCTTTAGCTTGAATTAAATCCCTAGAGATATTTTTCATGACGCCAAAGTCTATAACATCAGGAATTTTTTTGTATGTCAGTAGGCGAATAAGTGGCTACCCACTAGAAATAACGTCCAATCCCATTTTTGAAATTGTGTTAAACAACGCTCGATGTAATAAGACGCGAACTCCAGAACGTATGTTTTGCATTGTAGTCGCCTGCTTCTACAGAAGAATGTCCACGAGATTTGTAGAGATTCTCGTATTGATTGTCAGCACTGTGCACACTTCAACCGATATTTGGTAGATACTACCGAATATGTTTGTGGATTTAACAATCTACCAATTCTACCGAAAAAGACATGAAATCTACCGAATATTGTTATTTAGTAATTTAAGTCGATATATGTGTAAATTGCCTATTTTGTCACATAGCAGTGCGGCCGCAGAGCGGTCATTTTCTGTCATGAAAATCATTAAAACAGAACAAAGAAATCGGTTAAAAACTGAAACTATAAGTAACCTAATATTTGCCAAAGAATTGTGCCTTGGGGATGAAATATTTATTCCTACCAATGATTTAATCATTTTTGCACAAAAGTTTAAATTCATAAATGGATCTTACATATAATCTTTGTAGTTACAAATGTTTGTCAAATAAAAGTTATTTTAGTAGCTTTATAAAACCTATGTATGTACAAAAACTGAATTCCAGTTATTTATGTATATTATTTTATATATGCATAGCATATCTATATAAAGAGCAAGGGCAAATAACTGGGGATGACACTTTTTTATTGGAAATGCTTCATTGTTTATGGCAGTTTAATTTCCAATCACATGTGAAGTTTTAAATGCAATTTTGGAACCTGTTAGTTTGATACTCCTTGCACTTACCCTTTATATAAGTACATATATTTTGTTATTTTTTACGTTTCTTTAAATTGTTAGTTTTTATGTTTCTCTGAATAAAAAAAAATTTCTACCGAATTTCATTCAAATCTACCGATTTTTTGTGTGGATTCTACCGAATTTAAAAAAAATTAAGTGTGCACACTGGTTTCAATGAACAATCTCTTTGTGTTAACAGTACGAAAGGAAACGTTTTCACTCACAGTATGATAAAAGCAACAGTTTGTTGAGTATTAACATATTTATTCGAAGTTGGGCTTTAGGAAACAAACATTTCAGTAGTTTCATGGATGGAATTATTCATGCAACTCTATAAGTGCCCTTTTACATTTGGGAAATTGAAAGACAGACAGACGAAGTTTGTTGAAGAAGGGGCGAAGATGCAGAGTGTGTAGTACAGGACCCTCGGTACCGCACATTTTTTGTTTCTCTTTTCTACTTTTCGCAATTTATTCTTGTTGCTTCACATGATTTTTCTCATTTCAACGTATGTATGGATACTTGATGTGTGCTATCAATGCATATGGTATGCATGTGTATGTGTGTAAATAGCAAACACGAAGAAGAAGTAAACAAACTGCAAAATTTCTGTCTGTCTATTAATGTCCAATATCGAAAAACTTCGGGCAAGAAAAAAAGAGAATTGAAAAAATGTCCGGCAGGAAATGTCTCAAATGTAAAAGAGGACTTAGTTTATAAAATACTTACATAAGTTAGTATTCATTCTAAATAGTGTATTATAGTTAACTTCAAAACTTAGTACTAAAAACACAAAAAAAATGAAATAGTTTTTTTTAATGTTAAACTTAAAATGAAGTATTTCAGATACCATATTATTTAAAAAAATTAGTTGTATCATAAAGTAAATGCATTAATAAAAAAATAATATCAGGTTTTCTAAAACTTGCTTGTTATATAGTGCAAGAGGCAAATACATCAATTTTGTGATCCCCACAGATACATATGTTTTTTGCAGTTTGCATATACAGATTTGATCATTTTGCGTTTTAAATATGTATGAACAAAAGGCACACAGTAGTAGGGGAATGTTCATTCTGGCGCCGATTAAAATTGTTAAATTGTGGCTGAAATTGTTAAATTGTGGGCTGAAATTGTTAAATTGTGGCTGAAATTGTTAAATTGTTGCTGAAATTTTAAAATTCTTGGAAATTTGTGTTTTCGGCGGCGCTTTGATGTTTTTTGTTTACATTAGGAGTTTTTTTATTTACATTAACTTTGTGTGAACGGGTGATTTTTTTTGGGTTACATTAATTGTGATAACGGGTGATTTTTTTTGAGGTTTCATATGAGTGTATATGCCGACGGCAATACATGATTATTATTTTTTCCTAATGCCGACGGCAAAACACGAATATAATTTTTTTAAATGCCGACGTGAAAATGATTTTTCCTAATGACGACGGGAAAACGTGAAAGTTATTTTTTCTAATGCTAATGTTCGTGTTGATAGACTGTGAGAATTTGGACGTGATTTGAGTAGGTGGCGTTGTTGCCGTATTATGTAACCATAGGAATTTGTGGATGTGTCTGTCTGTTTTTTTTTAATGCATGTATTTATTTATTGTATCTTCATATATGAACTAACAATAAGTATTCAAATCTTAAATCTATAAAAAAAATTATAAGGCCCAACCAGTGTCGGACATAAACTTAGTGGTCGTTATAAATAATACATTAGTAGTGATAATCAAAAAAAAGGGGAGAATTTAGGTGAGGGTTTGATTGGCAGGGGCCGGTGTGTAGTTGAGGTAGATCGATTGTGTGTATGTGTGTGCGCGTGTGTCTGTGTGTCTGTGTATGTTTGTATTAATTTCAATGTACATATGTATTTCTGTAGGAGCTTAAGGCTGATTGTGATTTTTGAGGGGCGAAGCATTCTATTAATATGTAACCGGGGGAATCTGTGTGTTTGTATTTCTGTAGGAGTTTAAGGCTGACCATGATTTGGGTGGGCAGGGTTGTTGACGTAATATGTAGCCATGGGAATTTGCGAATGCGTCTGTCTATAGTAGTTTAAGGCTGATCGTGATTTGAGGATCTTGTTGGGGTAAATTGGTTATGTGTATGTATGTATCTGTTTCTGTAAGAATTTAAGATGATTGGGATTTATTAGGGACGAGGTGTTCTTATATTATGTAGCCGGGAGAATCTATGTATATATGTCTGTAGCAGTTTAAGACTATTCATAATTTAGGGTAGGTGAGTGTTGTGTTCTTGAGATTAATTCTGTAATTGTATATGTATGTATGTATGACAATGGGAATTTGTATGTGTATATCTGGGGGAGAATTTTAGGCTGGTCGTGATTTGTGAAAGGTGGGGTGTTGTTGAAATTTTCTTGGATATTTCTAATATGAATTCTGCTATGTGTGTGTGTATTTGCGCTAATATTTATATGTAGATAGAAATAAATTGTTTTCAGTATCGACATTTGGTACTATAAAATATTTACTATCATATGTCTGGACTTCCCTAACCTTATTATGTTTTTATACTTACGCTTGTTTTATATTTTCTCATACTTAAATTCGTCTCGCGTTAAAGTCTGCCTATATGAAATTTGTTTATATTACAGATTTTGTTTATTTCAATCTTTGAATACATTTTTTTTTGTCATTGATGTCTTTTGTTCTTCTTGTTGTTGGTGTTGTTGTAAATATTCGTCTGTGTATAGATGCGATATATTCAGTTTTTTTTTTATTTGAAAATAAAAACGTTTTAATTTTTATCTGCGTTTACTTAAAAGTTTGTGAGGATTTTCTGTTTTTAAGTAAAACTGAATTCCTGAAGATACATACTCTATAGTAATAGCAACTAAAATAGAAATATTTCTTATACTTAATTTAAATTTTTTTAAAGTTGATGCAACGTTAGTAAGTTAACGTTAGACATTTTTAGGATATAAAATTTTTTTCTAGCTATAACCTTCTACATTTATTTTGGAAAGCTTGCTTTGCTTTTTAAAAATGTATAAACATTTTTAAATGAAACTGATCCGGCACTCCAGCTTAGGTACTGATAGTTTTTTTTTGTTGTTAGTTAACTTACTTATTTTTTATTTTTTATTGATAAACATTGGAAATCAAAAGGGAGTATTACTATATTGTAATTATTATTTTCATAATTGTTGAAAACAATCGCTGCTTTTTGTTTGTTTTTTGCGATGAAATCATTTGAATTACTTTTGAAACTTTACGCGTTTATAAAAATTATGTTATTTTCTATATTTCTTAATTTATAAGACTTTTAGACTTTGTGCTTTAGTGGTTATATATTCTCTTATCCGATTATGAATAAGAATGCAGTAAGCTGATGTATTTGCTTACTGCTTCAAATTAAAATTTTATTCAATGGAATAAAAGGAGCTTTTTTCTTAAACTCTGATGCAGTTAGAAGCGCTGGAGATTCTTTCATATAACAGCTTTTTAGGAATTTTTGATACATAGTATAATATAGAATTGGATAACATTTATTTTTAATTTTTATGTTAAGAAGTACGGATATGAGATTGAATTTAAATGTACTTTTAAATTAGTTAAATCATAATGAACCAACATATTTTCTTCTTGAATAGCGATCAACAGAAAACGAACTCGTTTTCATATAATTTAGGTATACCCTCCCTATCGACGGCTCCTCTAGGATACAAGATGACTTTAGATGACGAAATTTCTGTTGCTTTATACTGATAATATGTTTACACTAATAAGGTACATATGTATATGTTTATTTTATGAAGGGCTATTACCTATGGCTTTCATTTGCATGTTGCGTTCAGCGTGTTGTATATATATTTCTGAAATGTTTAAGTGTGTTTTGTGTGCCCATCGGAGAGAGTGTACGTATTAGTTGGTCAGTCAGTCTCTATTTTTATTAATTTTTTTTTCTTCTAATGTGCCACTCCTTTTTTCAGATTTTACTACTTGGAATAGAGAATTTTTATATAATTTTTTGCTGGGTATATACATTAGGTATGTAGAAATTAGTTTAGATACAAGGAAATGCATGTTTAATATACAACTATTGTATCAAATCGATCTCAAATAACTCAGTTACCTCTACCAGCAATTCACCGTTGGTGTTTTCATAAAGTGTTAGAAACAATGCAATATCTATGTTTTGAGAGAAGTTTTCCCCTCAAGTATTTCTACATGAGGTTTGAGGGGTCAACCACTGTCGCATTCATATGTAATGATTATTCACTTAAAAAAGGTCATCATCACCATCAATCATCTCCGTATACAATACATTCATGAGTTGAGTTGATCCCGATACAATTGCTGTCTCATCACCTTCTAATAGCTTTATATATTTTGCTAGTATGCATGCCTTAGCATGCTTCTATGGATAGTGACGTAAGAGTCCGAGATGTAGAGTGATACAATTAAAAATCTTTACTATTAGAATTTACCAGTTCGCTCTTTTGAATTTTTACAAAGTAGATACATATGTATGTATTTCATTGACCACAAAATCATAAAATTTCTTTGCTTACAAAATTGTATGACGTGAGGATTTTTTTTTTTTTTTTGAAATTATACATGCTTCGGCATGCTTTCATTTTTTATTTTTTTTCCATAAATTTATTTAATACTCATACAGATATAAAGTGAGATATGTTTACTGTACATTTTAAAATTTATGCATGCTTCAGCATGATTCTAGTTGAAGCCTATATTCATTCACTAAGTTTGTTTGATACTTATTCATACACATGTACATTCTTAAAGATTGGATATCAAAGTCCAATTTCCATAGTTTATCTACATATATTTTCTAAAGATCTGATAGCTAAAGAAATAAATAGAGCGAAGATCTTCTATAATAATCCCATTTTCGTAATTTAAAATTTCGTGTGCTAGCGCTTTCGATGGGAAAATGTATCGGGTGTTTTTTTTAGAGGTATAGAACTTTAAATTGAAATAAAACACAAGAAAATCGTTTTAATGTCTATCAATTTGGCTTTATTGGAAGGATAATTTTATGCCATTATATATGTACATACAAATAAGTGTTCAACTCAATCTTTGAATACATTTTTTATTTTATTTTTTGTCATGTGATGTCTGTTGTTGTTGAAATTAAAAACATTTTAATTTTTATCTGCGTTTACTTAAAAGTTTGTGAGGATTTTCTGTTTTAAGTAAAACTGAATTCCTGAAGATATGTACTAACATACTCTATAGTAATAGTAACTATAATAGAAATATTTCTTATACTTAATTTACATTTTTTTAAAGTTGATGCAATGTTAGTTAGTCAAAGTTTGACATTTTTAGGGTATAAAATTTTTTCTAGCTATAACCTTCTACATTTATTTTGGAAAGCTTGCTTTGCTTTTTAAAAATGTATAAACATTTTTAAATGAAACTGATCCGGCACTCCAGCTTAGGTACTGATAGTTTTTGTTGTTAGTTAACTTACTTTTTTTTTATTTTTTATTGATAAACATTTAAAATCAAACGGGAGTTTGATATTGTAAATCATTTGAATTACTTTTGAAACTTTACGCGTTTATAAAAATTATGTTATTTTCTATATTTCTTAGTTTATTAGACTTTTAGAATTTGTCCTTTAGGGGTTATATGTATATTCTATTATACGATTATGAATAAGAATGCAATAAGCTGATGTATTTGCTTACTGCTTCAAATTAAAATTTTATTCAATTGAATAAAAGGAGTTTTTTTTCTTAAACTCTGATGCAGTTAGAAGCGCTGGAGATTCTTTCATATAACAGCTTTTTTGGAATATTTGATACATAGTATAATATAGAATTGGATAACATTTATTTTTAGTACGGATATGAGACTGAATTTAAATGTACTTTTAAATTAGTTAAATCATAATGAACAAACATATTTTCTTCTTTAATAGCGATCAACAGAAAACGAACTCGTTTTCATATAATTTAGGTATACCCTATTGACGGCTCCTCTAGGATACAAGATGACTTTGTATGACGAAATTTCTGTTGCTTTATACTGATAATATGTTTACATTAATAAGGTACATATACATATGTTTATTTTATGAAGGGTGAGCACCTATGACTTTTATTTAATGTTCTATATGATTTTTTTTTTCATTTTATTAAAGTTCAGCGCATTGTATATATATTTCTGAAATGTTTAAGTGTGTTTTGTGTGCCCATCGGGCAGAGTGTACGTATTAGTTGGTCAGTCACTCTCTATTTTAATTTTTTTTCTTCTAATGTGCCACTCCTTTTTTCAGATTTTACTACTTGGAATAGAGAATTTTTGCCAAATTTTTTGCTGGGTATATACATTAGGTATGTAGAAATTAGTTTAGATACAAGGAAATGCATGTTTAATATACAACTATTGTATCAAATCGATCTCAAATAACTCAGTTACCTCTACCAGCAATTCACCGTTGGTCTTTTCATAAAGTGTTAGAAACAATGAAATATCTATGTTTTGAGAGAAGTTTTCCCCTCAAGTATTTCTACATGAGGTTTGAGGGGTCAACCACTGTCGCATTCATATGTAATGATTATTCACTTAAAAAGGTCATCATCACCATCAATCATCTCCGTATACAATACATTCATGAGTTGGGTTGATCCAGATACAATTGCTGTCTCCTCACCTTCTAACAGCTTTATATATTTTGCTAGTATGCATGCCTTAGCATGCTTCTACCGATAGTGACGTAAGAGTCCGAGATGTAGAGTGTTACAATTAAAAATCTTTACTATTAGAATTTACCAGTTCGCTCTTTTGAATTTTTACAAAGTAGATTCATATGTATGTATTTCATTGACCACAAAATCATAAAATTTCTTTGCTTACAAAATTGTATGACGTGAGGATTTTTTTTTTTTGAAATTATACATGCTTCGGCATGCTTTCATTTTTTATTTTTTTTCCATAAATTTATTTAATACTCATACAGATATAAAGTGAGATATGTTTACTGTACATTTTAAAATTTATGCATGCTTCAGCATGATTCTAGTTGAAGCCTATATTCATTCACTAAGTTTGTTTGATACTTATTCATACACATGTACATTCTTAAAGATCCAATTTCCGTAGTTTATCTATATTTTCTAAAGATCTGATAGCTAAAGAAATAAATAGAGTGAAGATCTTCTATAATAATCCCATTTTCATATTGTAAAATTTTGCGTGGTAGCGCTTTCGATGGGAAAATATACATACAACTTTATAAAAAGTGATAATATGATGTGCTGCTGAATATTGCACTATGTTATAGTTCATTTTAAACACTGAAGTTTTAGCAATATTTCATTCCGACCAGAATTCCACTACATTTAGTTAATTATCTTTCTTAAGACTCATCATTCCTAATCAATCCTGCAAAAACAACACAAACTAGATTTTTCGTTTTAATTTTATTTTTTTTAAATTCAACATTCATTCTTCAAATTACTTTATAATATATTAAGTAGCTTTTCCTCATTTGTTGAGTTGACTTTAATAGGAGACATTTTAATGGTACGATGAACTTTTCTATTGCATGCATTGAGTAAATCTTTATACATACCAATCCACTTATATGAACCATTAAAGCTAATTCTTTTCACATCATACCTTTCAATGATCTATTAAATCATTCTAATATTGATGCTTTCATATTAAGTAATCTTTAATCTTCTATTTATGTATGAGTTTTCCCAAGTATTTATTAAAAAATTCTTTAGAATCATCTGTTTGTAAGTTTTTTTTTTTTTTTGGTACCCGTACCACTTCAAAAATATTTTCCATTCCCTTGGTTTTTAGAGTGCAGCTTTTATTTTCAGGTGTACTAAACTTTGAGAATGTGTCAATTACAGTCTTCAAAAATCAACAATTTCTATTTTCTGTAGAATAGTTCTCCATCTCACCTAACTTAGCTCCATAAAACTTCATATATTCCTTTCATTGCATCTCTACAAGCACAAACAATTGTTGAGATTTAATATGGAGTTCGTTTACTAAATTTCTTTTTAAAGACATTGAGTTGTTTCACAGATTTTTTCGAAAGTGTTGTGATCTACATGTTGCACTTTCAGCTATTTATACTAATATACTAACATGTAGTTAATTTTCTAATCTGCATATTTAATCGTAAACTTGTCAATTTGTTTTTAATTATTTAATTTTTAGAATTGCTTTTGCAATTTTATAACTGTCTTCTTTCTCTAAATTTATTTCACGTTGTAGTTCCTCAATTGGCATTTAAATATATTCTTAAATATTAATGCTTTAAGCTATATTATTAATTTGTCTTGTATTTTATCTTCATTCAGTTTGAGGTAACTATCAACAATAGTTTGTATCTAATTCATTTCTGCCTTCCAATACTGATAAGTCAGTATAAATGTCTTCAGAATTGGAAGTCTATGAGTAAAAATCATAGTCATCATCATTTTCAGTATTAGCATCATTAAATAAGATGGTATTATCAAATATTGTTTCTTCTGCTAGTTTCTTTGGGGTACTTGTCTATATCTTGAGTGAAGGTTTCTCAGGCTTTAAACTTGTATATTTTCAACTTCTGTCTTGATTTTACTTTCCTCTTTCATAAGAATTCTTTTAATATTTTTAGAACTATTTTTGAATTCTTCTGTTATAGGTTTCAATATATATCTTTTAGTTGTTCACTTGTATCTATTTCACCAGTTTTTATACTACGAAGCTTTTTCTTCATCACATTTCTTGTCAACACCAAATGCTTTAAATATTTCTCATCCATGTTCGCTAACAGCAAATAACAGGTATCAGCTACTAGATCAAGTTATCAGGAGCTGGTCTGGTTATCAGATCAGCTTATCAGGAGCTGGTCTGGTTATCAGATCAGCTTATCAGGAGCTGGTCTGGTTATCAGATCAGCTTATCAGGACCTGATCTGGTTTTCAGATCAGCTTATCAGGAGCTGGTCTGGTTATCAGATCAGCTTATCAGGACCTGATATGGTTTTCAGATCAGCTTATCAGGAGCTGGTCGGGTTATCAGATCAGCTTATCAGGAGCTGGTCTGGTTTTCAGATCAGCTTATCAGGAGCTGGTCTGGTTATCAGATCAGCTTATCAGGACCTGATCTGATTTTCAGATCAGCTTATCAGGAGCTGGTCTGGTTTTCAGATCAGCTTATCAGGTAGCAGATCAGGCTATCAGGAGCTGTTCAGATTTTCATATCAAGATATCTGATTCAGATTTAGTTATTAGTATACAAGTAGCTAGCCATTTATAACATTTATATAAATGGAGTTTAAGGTCAGATGAAATTCGAAAAAGTAAAGTTTTATGTAGTAAAATTATTTTCTATAACGATCATCGTTTAATTCACTATCTTTGCTTATAATCAAAAATCCATATTCATCCTTTCAACATGCTTTATATTTTTCTCACCTTACTTAAACATTAAAATTACATTATGATGATCTCTTATTAAATGTTTGGTGATTCTGGTGTAAGTTTTACAGAAGTAGAATTAATCAACATTCTTACCTCCCCCCCATACAAAAATAAAACAAAGTATATTTTAAGAGTTTAAAACCAACAGTTTTATGGTAATGCTGGTTTTAAACACTTAAAGCATACTTTGTTTTGACTATGAGCATGAGCTGATATTTATGAAATGGATTTTATAAATATTGACTCATACCCTTAGTCAAAACAACATAAATATAGCATGGTACGAAATATTGATGAATCATCAAACGATAGTTCAAAAATAAATCATAGTTCCCCTATATCAAATTCTATTCGTGGAACAATAGTTGACCTCTCAAATTGCAAAAAAAAAACGCTATGATTAGCTTGCTAGAAAGTCCTAATGGACTTAAATTTGAGAACATTTATTTATACTCAAAATCTTTATATCAACCCAAATATAAATACCTAAAGAAATTAATTTCATCAATTAAAACAATAAGATATTACAAAATTTACAGATAGTGAATCTGTTATTTCAGTCCAAAGTAATTCCAATATGATATTTAACGATGATGCGTATGGGAAGCATATTTTTGTATGGGGGGGAGATAATAATGTTGATTAATTCTACTTCTGTAAAACTTACACCAGAATCACCAAACATTTAATAAGAGATCATCATAATGTAATTTTAATGTTTAAGTAAGGTGAGAAAAATATAAAGCATGTTGAAAGGATAAATGTGGATTTTTGATTATAAGCAAAGATAGTGAATTAAACGATGATCGTTATAGAAAATAATTTTAATACATAAAAGTTTACTTTTTCGTATTTCATCTGACCTTAAACTCCATTTATATAAATGTTATAAATGGCTAGCTACTTGTATACTAATAACTAAATCTGAATCAGATATCTTGATATGAAAATCTGAACAGCTCCTGATAGCCTGATCTGTTACCTGATAAGCTGATCTGAAAATCAGATCAGCTCCTGATAAGCTGATCTGATAACCAGACCAGCTCCTGATAAGCTGATCTGAAAACCAGACCAGCTCCTGATAAGCTGATCTGAAAACCAGACCAGCTCCTGATAAGCTGATCTGAAAACCAGATCAGCTCCTGATAAGCTGATCTGATAACCAGACCAGCTTCTGATAAGCTGATCTGATAACCAGACCAGCTCCTGATAAGCTGATCTGATAACCAGACCAGCTCCTGATAAGTTGATCTGATAAACAGACCAGCTCCTGATAAGCTGATCTGAAAACCAGATCAAGTCCTGATAAGCTGATCTGATAACCAGACCAGCTCCTGATAACTTGATCTAGTAGCTGATACCTGTTATTTGCTGTTAGCGAACATGGATGAGAAAGATTTAAAGCATTTGGTGTTGACAAGAAATGTGATGAAGAAAAAGGTTCGTAGTATAAAAACTGGTGAAATAGATACAAGTGAACAACTAAAAGATATATTTAAACCTATAACAAAAGAATTCAAAAATAGTTCTAAAAATATTAAAAGAATTCTTATGAAAGAGGAAAGTAAAATCAAGACAGAAGTTGAAAATATACAAGTTTAAAGCCTGAGAAACCTTCACTCAAGATATAGACAAGTACCCCAAAGAAACTAGCAGAAGAAACAATATTTGATAATACCATCTTATTTAATGATGCTAATACTGAAAATGATGATGACTATGATTTTTACTCATAGACTTCCAATTCTGAAGACATTTATACTGACTTATCAGTATTGGAAGGCAGAAATGAATTAGATACAAACTATTGTTGATAGTTACCTCAAACTGAATGAAGATAAAATACAAGACAAATTAATAATATAGCTTAAAGCATTAATATTTAAGAATATATTTAAATGCCAATTGAGGAACTACAACGTGAAATAAATTTAGAGAAAGAAGACAGTTATAAAATTGCAAAAGCAATTCTAAAAATTAAATAATTAAAAACAAATTGACAAGTTTACGATTAAATATGCAGATTAGAAAATTAACTACATGTTAGTATATTAGTATAAATAGCTGAAAGTGCAACATGTAGATCACAACACTTTCGAAAAAATCTGTGAAACAACTCAATGTCTTTAAAAAGAAATTTAGTAAACGAACTCCATATTAAATCTCAACAATTGTTTGTGCTTGTAGAGATGCAATGAAAGGAATATATGAAGTTTTATGGAGCTAAGTTAGGTGAGATGGAGAACTATTCTACAGAAAATAGAAATTGTTGATTTTTGAAGACTGTAATTGACATATTCTCAAAGTTTAGTACAGCTGAAAATAAAAGCTGCACTCTAAAAACCAAGGGAATGGAAAATATTTTTGAAGTGGTACGAGTACCAAAAAACTTACAAACAGATGGTGGCAAAGAATTTTTCAACAAACACTTTGGAAAATTAATGCATAAATACAACATTAATCACTACTCAACATATAGCATTATGAAAGCATCAATAGTACAATGATTTAATTGAGCATTAAAAGGAATGATGTGAAAAGAATTAGCTTTAATGATTCATATAAATGGATTGGTATATAAAAAGATTTACTTAGTGCATAAAATAGAAAAATTCATCTCACCATTAAAATGCTTCCGATTAAAGTTTACTCAACAAATGAGAAAAAGCTGCTTAATATAGTATAAAGTAATTTAAAGATGTACAAAATGTTGAATTGAATAAAAAATAAAAATAAAATTAAAAACGAAAAATTTACATTGTCTTGTTTTTCACAGGATTGATTAGGAATGATGGGTCTTAAGAAAGATAATTAGCTAAATGTAGTGGAATTCTCTAAACTTGTTGGTCTGAATGAAATATTGCGAAAACTTCAGTGTTTAAAATGAACTATAACATAGTGTAATATTCAGCAGCACATCATATTATCACTTTTTATAAAGTTGTATTTACATTTTCCCATCGAAAGCGCAAACACACAAAATTTTACATTATGAAAATGGGATTATTATAGAAGATCTTCGCTCTATTTATTTCTTTAGCTATCAGATCTTTAGAAAATATATGTAGATAAACTATGGAAATTGGACTTTGATATCCAATCTTTAAGAATGTACATGTGTATGAATAAGTATCAAACAAACTTAGTGAATGAATATAGGCTTCAACTAGAATCATGCTGAAGCATGCATAAATTTTAAAATGTACAGTAAACATATCTTACTTTATATCTGTATAAGTATTAAATAAATTTATAGAAAAAAAATAAAAAATGAAAGCATGCCGAAGCATGTATAATTTCAAAAAAAAAAAAAAAAAAAAAAAAAAATCCTCACGTCATACAATTTTGTAAGCAAAGAAATTTTATGATTTTGTGGTCAATGCAATACATACATATGTATCTACTTTGTAAAAATTCAAAAGAGCGAACTGGTAAATTCTAATAGTAAAGATTTTTAATTGTATCACTCTACATCTCGGACTCTTACGTCACTATCCATAGAAGCATGCTAAGGCATGCATACTAGCAAAATATATAAAGCTATTAGAAGGTGATGAGACAGCAATTGTATCGGGATCAACTCAAATCATGAATGTATTGTATACGGAGATGATTGATGGTGATGATAACCTTTTTTAAGTGAATAATCATTACATATGAATGCGACAGTGGTTGACCCCTCAAACCTCATATAGAAATACTTGAGGGGAAAAATTCTCTCAAAACATAGATATTTCATTGTTTCTAACACTTTATGAAAACACCAATGGTGAATTGCTGGTAGAGGTAACTGAGTTATTTGAGATCGATTTGATACAATAGTTGTTTATTAAACATGCATTTCTTTGTATGTAAACTAATTTCTACATACGTAATGTATATACCCAGCAAAAATTATATAAAAATTCTCTATTCCAAGTAGTAAAATCTGAAAAAAGGAGTGGCACATTAGAAGAAAAAAAAATTAATAAAAATAGAGACTGACTGACCAACTAATACGTACACTCTCTCCGATGGGCACACAAAACACACTTAAACATTTCAGAAATATATATACAACACGCTGAACGCAACATGCAAATGAAAGCCATAGGTAATAGCCCTTCATAAAATAAACATATACATATGTACCTTATTAGTGTAAACATATTATCAGTATAAAGCAACAGAAATTTCGTCATCTAAAGTCATCTTGTATCCTAGAGGAGCCGTCGATAGGGAGGGTATACCTAAATTATATGAAAACGAGTTCGTTTTCTGTTGATCGCTATTCAAGAAGAAAATATGTTGGTTCATTATGATTTAACTAATTTAAAAGTACATTTAAATTCAATCTCATATCCGTACTTCTTAACATAAAAATTAAAAATAAATGTTATCCAATTCTATATTATACTATGTATCAAAAATTCCTAAAAAGCTGTTATATGAAAGAATCTCCAGCGCTTCTAACTGCATCAGAGTTTAAGAAAAAAGCTCCTTTTATTCAATTGAATAAAATTTTAATTTGAAGCAGTAAGCAAATACATCAGCTTACTGCATTCTTATTCAAAATCAGATAATAGAATATATAACCACTAAAGCACAAAGTCTAAAAGTCTTATAAATTAAGAAATATAGAAAATAACATAATTTTTATAAACGCGTAAAGTTTCAAAAGTAATTCAAATGATTTCATCGCAAAAAACAAACAAAAAGCAGCGATTGTTTTCAACAATTATGAAAATAATAATTACTATATAATACTCCCTTTTGATTTCCAATGTTTATCAATAAAAAATAAAAAATAAGTAAGTTAACTAACAACAAAAAAAAACTATCAGTACCTAAGCTGGAGTGCCGGATCAGTTTCATTTAAAAATGTTTATACATTTTTAAAAAGCAAAGCAAGCTTTCCAAAATAAATGTAGAAGGTTATAGCTAGAAAAAAATTTTATATCCTAAAAATGTCTAACGTTAACTTACTAACGTTGCATCAACTTTAAAAAAAATTAAATTGAGTATAAGAAATATTTCTATTTTAGTTGCTATTACTATAGAGTATGTATCTTCAGGAATTCAGTTTTACTTAAAAACAGAAAATCCTCACAAACTTTTAAGTAAACGCAGATAAAAATTAAAACGTTTTTATTTTCAAATAAAAAAAAAACTGAATATATCGCATCTATACACAGACGAATATTTACAACAACACCAACAACAAGAAGAACAAAAGACATAAATGACAAAAAAAATGTATTCAAAGATTGAAATAAACAAAATCTGTAATATAAACAAATTTCATATAGGCAGACCTTAACGCAAGACAAATTTAAGTATGAGAAAATATAAAACAAGCGTAAGTATAAAAACATAATAAGATTAGGGAAGTCCAGACATATGATAGTATTTTATAGTACCAAATGTCGATACTGAAAACAATTTATTTCTATCTACATATAAATATTAGCGCAAATACACACACACAGAGCAGAATTCATATTAGAAATATCCAAGAAAATTTCAACAACACCCCACCTTTCACAAATCACTACCAGCCTAAAATTCTCCCCCAGATACACATATAAAAATTCCCATTGTCATACATACATACATATACAATTACAGAATTAATCTCAAGAACACAACACTCACCTACCCTAAATTATGAATAGTCTTAAACTGCTACAGACATCTATACACATAGATTCTCAAGGCTACATAATACAAGAACACCTCGTCCCTAATAAATCCCAATCATCTTAAATTCTTACAGAAACAGATACATACATACACATAACCAATTTACCCCAACAAGATCCTCAAATCACGATCAGCCTTAAACTACTATAGACAGACGCATTCGCAAATTCCCATGGCTACATATTACGTCAACAACCCTGCCCACCCAAATCATGGTCAGCCTTAAACTCCTACAGAAATACAAACACACAGATTCCCCCGGTTACATATTAATAGAATGCTTCGCCCCTCAAAAATCACAATCAGCCTTAAGCTCCTACTGAAATACATATGTACATTGAAATTAATACAAACATACACAGACACACACACACACGCGCACACACATACACACAATCGATCTACCTCAACTACACCCCGGCCCCTGCCAATCAAACCCTCACCTAAATTCTCACAGACAGACAGACACATCCACAAATTCCTATGGTTACATAATACGGCAACAACGCCACCTACTCAAATCACGTCCAAATTCTCACAGTCTATCAACACGAACATTAGCATTAGAAAAAATAACTTTCACGTTTTCCCGTCGTCATTAGGAAAAATCATTTTCCCGTCGGCATTTAAAAAAATTATATTCATGTTTTGCCGTCGGCATTAGAAAAAATTAATAAACATGTTTTGCCGTCGGCATATACACTCATACGAAAGCTCAAAAAAAAATCACCCGTTATCACAATTAATGTAACCCAAAAAAAAATCACCCGTTCACACAAAGTTAATGTAAATAAAAAAACTCCTAATGTAAACAAAAAAAATCAAAGCGCCGCCGAAAACACAAATTTCCACGAATTTTAAAATTTCAGCAACAATTTAACAATTTCAGCCACAATTTAACAATTTCAGCCACAATTTAACAATTTTAATCGGCGCCAGAATGAACATTCCCCTACTACTGCACACATTTTTTCTTTTGTTATCAGTTTTAATAGGAACTCGATTTTCCTCTTTAATACTATCCTTCTTTTTTAATAGAGTGCAAAGATTTTCACGCACGCGTGATTTTGGAGTAGGTACTTTAGTCTTGTATATGATTTAGTCTTGTGTAGTTCATGAACGAACTAGTTCAAATGAACGATTCAGTACTTTGCACTAAGTGAACTAGTTCAATTGTTTTACGCTCCCTAGTTCAATTTTTGAACTAGTTCATTTTTTGAACTAAGAACTAATACACAAAATGAACTAACACAGAAGCTATGAACTAAATGTTTTCAATGCTTTGCTTTACTTTTTTTACTGTTTCTTTGCTTATCTTCAATACTCATCCATATGTATGTATGTATGTACATATGTATATTTAGTTCTTGTTCATCGCTGGCTACTACCAATAATGCAATAAACAAGAAAACACTTATACTACCATATTCACGAAAAATATTTTGGATTTATGAGATTTTTTTATAAATCAAATTTATTTATTAAATAATTAATTTTAGTTTTCATAAAGTATCTTAATCACAGAATTTATGTTTTTAATATTGTCAAAGACCACAACACTCATACATACATATGCATGTAGAATTGTAGATGTAAAATCATTGAACTAAAAAGACCTAACTAGTTCATTGAACTAAAAAGAGCGATTGAACTAAATGAACGAACTAGTTCATTTACAAATAATGAACTAAAATGACCGGTCACTGAAATGAACTAAATGGCACAAGGCTATATGACTTATTTTTTATTAGAGGGAATTGTAAGTCTTTCATAAAATTTACATGATTCACAGGCTTTTTTTTCATCGCAGTTTTTTCTTGGAATGTTGGAGGACTGGAAGATTTATATCTCAAAGAACTTAGCAGGATATCGTCTTCATCCAATATTTCTTCTGATGTACCATTATCTTTTTCATCAATCTGCTCCTTTTCTGCTTCGCTGAGTAGCTAGCTCTTCCTCAATTTCAAAAAGTATTTTTTCTTTTACATAAACTCCATAAACACATTCGCTTTCCGATTCTGTATTTCTATCACCAAGAACAAGAATTTTTTTAATTTCTGCTACGTTAAGTCCAACGACTCTATTCATTTTCTTTATGTTAACTGCAAAAACAAAATATACACAAAACACTTTCTTCGTCATTGCGACGAACATAATCAACGAAAAATCAAACTTACACCCAACTTTTAAGCATGTAATTATATACATTTCAGGAGATCACCAATAGCTAAAGCTACATGAAATTTGAGAAAGTTTGAGTAAGAAACTGAGAAGAAAAATACGTGTTATTTAACGGTATTAGTCAATACGACGAAGAAAGTGTATCTAGGATTAAGAAAAAGTTTTTCGTTCAAAATGGGAAGCTCGATTTTAATTTAAGACTCATGGCTTCTTGGGCAAACCTTCATAGAATTTGACGTAGATTACGATTTTTACAACTAATTAGCCGAGAAAAAAAATTGACTAACTCTAATGTACATACAAGTATTTCATTCGGCTTTTGAAAACATAACGTACCTCATTGTTTGCAAGTTTTGGTGATAGGGGATCTGTAACTTTGGCTGGTGTTAAATTATATGTATCTTCTTCATTTGAATCTTCTTCGTTTGGTTGTGATTCCTTCTTATTGCTCCAAGGGTTTGTTGTGCTATTGTTGCCAGCTATTGTTCCCGAAGATGCATTTGCGGTTAAATTATTTGAAAATTCACAACTACTGCTACTGTTTCTTTTCGTACGCTCCATCTTTATAAAACAAAACTCTGGATGACTATTTTGAAGTTTATAGTTGTTGCTGCAGACGACGATGAAGGTGATTTGTGCAATGAAGATAATGATGATGGTAACGTGATGATGCAGTTACTGATAGAGTGGTGTTTTATAGGGCAGTTGATTATAATTATGGTCCCAAGATTAATGGATTTCCTTATATCTTTATTTGTGCAATATTTGCATGTTGTAAATAATTTTTTCTTTTATCATCAATGCCACATCACAATTTGTTAGTTGTTTTGTTATCAAGTGTTGCACGTTAAATTCATCTAATATTAAATTATTTTGGCGTTTGTGTGAAACCTAAAAAAAATTTAATTAAATTAAAATAAAGGTGAATTTTAATGTACTTAAGCTGGATTCACCCATTGTTTCCGAACAAGATTTTTGTCCAGACAAAAATTTTTTTACTGAGAGTTTTCTGCAGCACCATTCATCCATTTCGAACATTTTGTCTGGAAAATCAAAGCTACCATATGAAATACGTGTATAAACGATGTGTATTAATTTTAAAAGTGGCAGCACATCGGCAAATGATTACAATTCGCGGTGTATTTCTAATTATTCAATACAATTATTTCGTTCAACTTGATATGTAAATGTTTTATTTTCCGATTTTTCTTTATTTTCATTGCAATTAATACAAGTATACTCTTTGCTTTTATTATTCATATAACACAATGTGGCAGCTCAATTCAAATTTGGCTGAAAAAATAAAATACTTGGCAGCTCAGTTTGATTTTGTCCGGACAAAATATAAAATTTAACCAATTCAAGCTGAGAGTTGTTCGTAAAAAATATGTTCTCTCTCTCAAGAAGAGAGACATCAAACTAAATATAAAAAAATTTTGTCCGGACAAAAATTTTGTTCGGAAACAATGGGTGAATCCAGCTTTACATATACATATATGTATGTATGTACAGTATATAAATAAATACAGTCGTCCATATTCATAAAATATAAAATGAGTTTGAAATGTACATATGGGCAAGTCCCAGAAACAATCCGACCACCAAATTGAATATTAGACAAGGTGTATATACATATGTATATTAGGGTGGCCGTTATTTTTTATTTTTATTTGTTCTACTCTCACCCCCCCCCCCCCAAATCGGTTCACTTTTATGTAAAAATAAATACAAAAAAATTTCATACCCATAAGTTGTGTTTTAGGGGGTGCGTCCGGCCCTCAAAGTTGGCCCACAAGCCCATATATTCAATGTATTTTTTTTTTGGTTTAATTTTATTTTGACAATATGTATATGTATGAAATAATTTAATATATATAAGCTCTTATTGTACATGCTTAAAATAAAAAAATTCCATATAAATATAATTTTGTTACATAAAATTGTTGAAATTTTGTTGGTTATTTTCCTCATTATTTTCTAAAATATTAATTTTAGCAAAAAAAACTTTCTTTGAGACTAATGTTGTTGACTCGAAGAGCTAAAATATTGCCATATATCATATTCTTTTAAAATGTTCTTTTTTTAAAAACAGTCACATGCAAGTAGATAGGTAATGTAGGATGGAAAAATCCGTCTCCTTTTAACACTATATCTATCTCTTTCTCTCTTGGTCTGTTGTGTAAGGTCATGTTTTGTGACGTCAGAAATGAGTATGTGTGTGTGTAATTGAGAGAGAGTGGGCGTTGACCTTAATATTTTGTTGTATTAGAGAGAGAGATGGAGGTGTTGCCTTATAATTTCTGATATCCCATCAATAGGGATTTGTAGGTTCGTTATTTGGTATTAATAATATAGTGATCATAGAAATTTGGTTCTCCAGTTTAATATATATGAATTCATTAGGGATTTAGAGGTTCACCATTGGATGGCTATCAATAATATTGTTATCATAGAAATTTGTTTTCTGTAGATATGCATACTCACTTACTAAAAATGTATTGTTGGACATATGTATGTATGTGTGTGCTGGTATCAGAGAGGTTGGTTCTTCAGTTGGGATACATGCTCGCTCTCCTACTACAAAAAATTATGTAGTGGGTGTGTACATTTTTAGAGTTGGATCTATGTGTGCCCGTATCAGAGAGGTATAGATATAGTGTTAGAAAGAGATGGATTTTGCGGGAATTTATCCATAATTGATAGCGCTTAGTAGTATGTGTTCATATGTATTTTTTATTTTTAATATTCTATGTATGGATTAATTTTTTCTCGTGCTAGAATAGATGCTCCTCCAGTAAAAAATTTATATGCTGTTATATTCCTTGAACTACATACTTAGTCCCCGTTCACACTACTCAAGCTTTATTGCTAAGATTATCACTTCTTCTTATTTGAACTTTCATCAGCGTCCTCACAGAACAAGTCTTATTTTTGAGCTCAGAGATATGTTAGAGACAACAGTTCTAGTGTATTTCTGGTGATATTGTCAATGAATGCGTAAATAGATTGTTTTTCTATTTTATTATGATGTGCAATAATATTAAAAAACTGTATGTAGACGGGGGTTACTAAAATCTACTAGTAAATCTTTGGTTCAAATATCTCCATATGGTCGTAAAAGAACTACCTTAATAGTGCTAAAGTCTACTGGTAGATTTTCAATATTATATGTCAATAGGCAATTAAATTGGCTGGGGTGCACCTAGTCAGTGGCACTGTTGACAATGTCACTAGAAAATCACAATAATATTACTATTGACAATGAGCGATGAAATATCGATATTGTAGACTAGAGCCCCTAAAATTTACTAGTGAATCTTTGGTGTCAATGTCTCCATTTTGACCAAAAAGAACTACTTAGTCAGTAGTGATACAGTCTAGTGGTGGATTTTCAATGACAAGCTAATGTTAAATGTCAATAGATGATTACATTGGCTGGGGTACACCTGGTCAGTAGTAATACTGACAATGTCACTACTAAATCATTACAATTTCACTATTCACGCTTTCTGCAGGGTACATATGTATATACATTCATATGCGTACTTGACAATTTTTGATAGAGTTGGGTCGAACTCGTTCACTAGCTCATTTTTGCCACAAACCAATGATTAAACCCATGTAATTTAAATGGGTTTGATCATTGGTTTGTGGCAAAAATGAACTAGTGAACGAGTTCGACCCAAGTCTAATTTTTTATTTTATGCATATACAAACATACATATATATGTACATATATCTCATTTATAATATTCAAGGGAACTTTTTAGCCGTCATGTGGTTTTATGCTCTATTTTTATCGTTCCTGGTATGTTTATCGGATACTTTTTTCTAATACGCATGTACATGCGTGTGTATAGTTTGCTATGCAAATTTAATCTGGCTGGATCTTGTTAGAATTTGATGTTTTGTAGCAAATTCAGCGATTTTTTTCTATGTACATATTTATATAGAATAAAGCACAATGTAAAAAATGAAAATAAGAAATATGGGATCACAGCATATTTTATTATTATAGAAGACATGTACTCCCATGCCCAATTTATGTGCGATCATGTATGTGTTAGTGTGTTTGGCTTGTTCAATAGTTTTGACTTGAAGAAGTGTCGTCATAGCTTTTGCGATTGCTTGCCACTTTTATTGGGAAAGGTTATGGTTTTCAGTTTGGTGTGCAAAGTGAAGCTACTTACATAAATACTTATATACATAAATATGTAACATATGTATATATCTGCTAGCTCTTATTTGTTCTTTCATAGGTTTCGCTATTGTTGGAATCTTTTTATTGGGGAAGGTTAGGGTTTTACGTTTGCTGTGCAAAGTTAAATAATAATATAAAATAGTTTCATCAATATGTAAAAATGGATCAAAAAGCAAAATTAAATATTAAAAAATAAATATTTGTTCACTTTATTTTAAACTATTTTATTTTAGATACTTGTGTACACCAATAACATCTTATTCGTTTGAAATTATAAATGTTTTCAAGATTTTTAATTTTTTTTAATATTTATTCATTATTTTAATAATATTTTATAATACATATCTATTAAATTATTTATTATTAACTTTCTTAGAAAGTAGATGGAGCACCTACAGGTATCCGGACATTCAGTACTATCAGGGTAATACCAGGGACAGCATTTGAAGTGACCGTCATCTTTATCTTCATCCTCCGTAACTCCAATTTCCTCGTTCTCGTCCAGCATTTTATAAGCTCCGAGTGGTCATATATATAGCTGGAACCATTTGAAATCTTTCAAAAACTGATCGAGTTTGCACCTTATCCCAATCATACTTTTATTTAATTTATGAAGATGACAGTTCTTTGAGGGTTCCTTTGTTACTAATTGTATTTACAAGTTTTTGAAAGATCTGATGTTTAAAACAGTGTACATGTACATAGAATCAAATCAATTGTTACTCCCCCTTTTAGCATACTCTATCCCTTTCTCTCTTTCTTTCTCGTTTTCTCTCTACAACTTTTCCTCATATGGATATATTCACTATTTAACAATAAATTTTTTCAAGTAGGCTTCTTAGACTCATCGTATCTACATTTGATATCAATTTCAGTAAAATACTCGAAGCTAAAACAACTTCAAATGGACTCTTCCCAAAATCTAATTAAAAAGTTTAGTTCATTGAACAACAAGTCCTTGATCCATATCAAGGACTTAGACATTTCAAAGAAATATCGGATTGTTGCTGCCCAAAGGACAATGACGAAATTCGGGGCAACTGTGAAGGTAGAAATGGAGGATCACTTCATGTTTCTACAAAACAGGTACAACTCCCTATCGGATGAGGAGCTCAACCACCTCTCAGATGGTACATCTGTGTACAAAAACAAGGGGAGCGAAATTCAATTTTGGATAAGGAGGAGGTGGAGGAGTTTTTGATCTGAAATGGCCAATATCCTATTTGGGAATAGTGTAAATTTATTGTATACATACTTATATATTTTGCAACTAATAAAACAAAATTTTATATAAATTATTTAATTTTAAATTCTAATCTTTTTATTTATTTCATAAAGAAATTGAAGGCATAAATGACCACAATTAAATGTATTAAACTTCCGATATTGATTATAGCTGTATCCTATATTTTTACCCAGATATTTGATTACTTCTTTAGGAGGTTGTAAGTTTCCAAAGCTATCGAAATATTCTATTTCTTTATTGTTTTTAAAATATCCTACCCGAGTCCTGTTGACATATCTAAATTTATTATTCCACATTCTCTTTTCCTCGCACGTTTTGGTAGAGCGTTCAACATATAAACTCCTCTAAAGTATGGAGTTTTTGATGAACAAATTTGTAGATCAACATCGATCAATGGTCTAGTGGGCAGCATTTGTATTAGTTTTTGAGTTTTCTTTACAAATCAAACCATAACCTTTCTTATAAGGTTTGAGGAAAAGTCCTTCACCTACTGCTATAGATTCTATCGCTCTATTATGTCTAGCTGCTTCCTCAAGTTGTCTTTTTGAATTTTTTTGTTGCAGTTACAGTCTTCGCTATAGCAGCACCTCCAGTCGCTAGACTGCCAATTGCGCCCAGAGCAGTTAAAATTGGAATTAATGGCAGAAAATAACCAATTTTTGGAACACGTATTAAACGTGGTGCTATAATTTGTGATTTTTTCCCCTTCAAAGAACTGTTAATAGTTTTTCGTGCAATTTTAATAGCTGAGTTAAAATCCAGTGGTTATTTCTTCTTCAACATTTTTGATGCATCTCTAATTGATGTACTAAACAGCTTTTTAGCATTTAAAATATTGTTTTATCATTTTTCTTTTCCCCACACCCATACCAAACTTTGTTTTGACTTTCATTGCGTTAGTAACCATATATGCAAATGATTTTTCAGTGAGAGTGCTATCTTTTGAAAGAACTCGGTTCCAAGCTTTGTTAGAATAAGCAATGTCGTGATCTTTGCAAGCAGAATCCAATAAATTAATTCCTTTATCGCCTCTACCTAAACGTTTTTGTAGTTTTGTTCCAGGTCCACAGTACTGATATCCAGGAAGATGAAGTTCAACAGGTAGAGAGTTTATTATATTGTTAGCTAAACCTTCTCCAATGAAAGTTTTCTTATGACTAAACGATTTCCGATATCGTATAACCATATTATTTTATTTTTAGGTAGTATTTATGAATTGCATTTAGTTACAAAAATGCAGTTAGTAAAACAACATAAAAATATTTTAATCCGTAATATTGATGCTTCATCAAACATCAGCTCAAAAATAAAGCATAGTGCCCTCTTACCAAATTATATTCATGCTCTAATAGTTGGTCCATCAAATTGTGGAAAGACTAATATTATGATTAGCTTGATAGAAAGTCCTAATGGACTCAAGTTTAAAAATATCTATTTATACTCAAAATCGTTATATCAGCCGAAATATGAATACCTGAGAAACTTAATTTTACCAATAAAAGGAATTGGATATTACACATTTAAAGATAATGAATCCGTTATTTCCCCTAATGAAGCTAAAAGCAATTCAATTATGATATTTGACGATGTTGCATGCGAATAGCAAAATAATATACGTGCATATTTTTTTATGGGACGACATAAGAATGTTGATTCATTTTACTTATGTCAAACGTATACCAGAATTCCAAAACATTTGATAAGAGACAATGCCAATGTAATTATAATGTTTAAACAAGATGAGAAAAATATGAAGCATGTTTATAGTGATCATGTGGCAAGCGATATGAATTTTGTAAAGTTTCAAGAAATTTGTCGAGAGTGTTGGAAGGATAAATATGGATTTTTGATGATAAGCAAAGATAATGAATTAAACAATAGTCGTTACAGAAAACAATTTGACTATTTCATAACAATATAAATTACTTCACATAAAAGGTAGTCTGTAGTTTTTAATCTGGCTTTAAATTTCATACATCTGTTTTTTATAATTGATCAGATGCCTAAAACCTGATCTGATAATCTGATCAGCTACCTAATAGCACCGGTCTGATAACATTATCTGATAGCTGATAATCTGATCTGATAAACTGATCTCATACATGATAACTGGTCTGATAACCTAACCTGATAACTGATCTGTAGCTGTTAACTGATCTGATATCTGATAACTGATCTGATACCTGTTAACTGATCTGATAACCGGTTCTGATACCTGAAAACCTGATCTGATAACCTAATAAAATACACAGTAACCTAATCTGATAGCTGATAAACTGATCTGTTACCTGATAAGCTGATCTAATATTTGACGCTACTAAACATGGATGAAAAGGTTTTAAAAGAGCTGGTTACGACAAGAAATGTCTTGAAGAAAAAGCTCCGTAGTATAAAAACTGGTGAAATAGATACACTTGAATAATTAAGAGATACATTTAAACCTATAACAGAATCTCTCAAACAATTCATAAATAGTTGTAAAAATATTGGAAGAAATCCCAAAAAAGAAGAAAATAAATTCCAAACAGAAATTGCGAATACAAAAAGTTTAAAGTCTTTGAAAGCATCAGTCAAGGTAGAGACAAGTACACCAAAGAAACTTGTAGAAGGAACAATATTTGATAACACCATCTTATTTAATGATGTGAATGACGTTAGTGATAAGGATGAAGATGAGTTTTACTCACAGACTTCCAATTCTGAAGAGAATTATACAAACTTATCACTTTTGGAAGCGAAAAATGAATTAGATACTTACTATGGTCCGCATAGAGATTACAATAACGAATGGAAATTTGGTAGTAGTAACATTGAGCTAAGCGAAGATAAAATTCAAGTTGGTGGTCAAAGATGCGATCTAACACCTGGTTTGTTTTCTTTAATGTTTCATAAAATACCAAAAAACTATGACAAATTTGAACTTGAAATCTACAAAAAAATTTTAATTACAACTAATGCATGCAGGATAGACTATAATCCTGATGGTCAGATCAAGGGGACGAGAAGTTATAAATATAAGCATATAATTCAAAAAATATTTAAAGAAAATACTTAGAAGAGTAGTGCAGTAGCAAATGCAGCAATTCCTAATTATAAAGGTGATGGAATGATGCACCTTAACCCTCGAAAACAAAACTATATATATTGGGATGATCCCAATGAGTTAGTAGATCGTCTTCGACTACTGATTGCATCACAAGCTGCAGGTCATACTAATCACAATAACGAGATTGTATCAATTATTGAAGAATTACGTGAAGGGAATATAATACATTAACTCTAATAAAGTATTTACATATGTATGAAGTATGTCTGTTGATAAGTTTGGACATTATCTAAACGACACTAGTGATATAATTTCTATTAAAAATGCACCTAAACTGCTGGGGTTCTTTATGGATACGAACAACAACATTGATGTCCAAAATAAAAGGATCAAGAATGTTGCAAAAGCTCTGGAGGAAAACGATGTTGTCAATAAATTGTTTCTGCAAACTCAAATCGAAAAACTAGAATAGTGTTGTAAAAGTATTGAGAATTTGAGTACTGAGCTATTTAATAAATTGACTTCTAGTTTAGTGTTGTAAAATGCGGCTACTTTTGAATACTCAGTACTACTTGATACTTTTTCAATTGGGTACTCGATATTACTAAATGCTTTATATATGTATGTAAATGGGAAGTTAAAAATTATTATTTATATTATTTTATTGATAATGCAATATGGAAAAACAAAGATTAAATACAAGTATATTTAAATTAATTTATAACAAATGAAAATAAATAAGTTTGAAGATTAGTTTTAGTACATAAAATTTTTTTAATGTACTCTTAACACTTCTAGTGCAATAATCTCTTAAATTATTTTCTAAATATTTTTAATAAACATTTTTTTCTCACAATTGATGTTATTACTTAGTTATTGTTGAAATGTAGGAATAAAATTTTACCGACATTGAAAGAATTTAAAATATTTTTCATGTTTGTGAGGACCTGACTTCTGGTTATATTGTATCACGTGCCTTCCTTCCACTATTCTAAAGGGCCACTTTTCCTGTCCAATAGAATTTGTTAATGGCTGAAGTAGTTAAATAATGCATTTTGTCGTACTTTTTTTTAGTGGCTGTTTGTTACACTAACTCCATGAGGTTCAGAGTTATATTTATTTGTATCAAGCTCACAGAGTTGTATAATTCTGATGTATTTTAAAGGAAGACTTTCGCTTAAATACTATAAAATGCAACCCTGAAAGTATTGAGTAGTTACTTTTGTGTATTGAGTACCGCGAAAAAATCCCGGTATTGAGTACTCAGTACTCAAATACTCAATACTTTTACAACACTATTATAGTTTTTCGATTTGAGTTTGCAGAAACAATTTATTGACAACATAGTTTTCCTCCAGAGCTTTTGCAACATTCTTGATCCTTTTGTTTTGGACATCAATGTTGTTGTTCGTATCCATAAGAACCCCAAGCAGTTTAGGTGCATTTTAGAATAGAAATATAATAGAAATTATATCACTAGTGTCGTTTAGATAATGTCCAAACTTATCAACAGACATACTTCATACATATGTAAATACTTTATTAGAGTTAATGTATTATATTCCCTTCACGTAATTCTTCAATAATTGATACAATCTCGTTATTGTGATTAGTATGACCTGCAGCTTGTGATGCAATCAGTAGTCGAAGACGATCTACTAACTCATTGGGATCATCCCAATATATATAGTTTTGTTTTCGAGGGTTAAGGTGCATCATTCCATCACCTTTATAATTAGGAATTGCTGCATTTGCTACTGCACTACTCTTCTAAGTATTTTCTTTAAATATTTTTTGAATTATATGCTTATATTTATAACTTCTCGTCCCCTTGATCTGACCATCAGGATTATAGTCTATCCTGCATGCATTAGTTGTAATTAAAATTTTTTTGTAGATTTCAAGTTCAAATTTGTCATAGTTTTTTGGTATTTTATGAAACATTAAAGAAAACAAACCAGGTGTTAGATCGCATCTTTGACCACCAACTTGAATTTTATCTTCGCTTAGCTCAATGTTACTACTACCAAATTTCCATTCGTTATTGTAATCTCTATGCGGACCATAGTAAGTATCTAATTCATTTTTCGCTTCCAAAAGTGATAAGTTTGTATAATTCTCTTCAGAATTGGAAGTCTGTGAGTAAAACTCATCTTCATCCTTATCACTAACGTCATTCACATCATTAAATAAGATGGTGTTATCAAATATTGTTCCTTCTACAAGTTTCTTTGGTGTACTTGTCTCTACCTTGACTGATGCTTTCAAAGACTTTAAACTTTTTGTATTCGCAATTTCTGTTTGGAATTTATTTTCTTCTTTTTTGGGATTTCTTCCAATATTTTTACAACTATTTATGAATTGTTTGAGAGGTTCTGCTATAGGTTTAAATGTATCTCTTAATTATTCAAGTGTACCTATTTCACCAGTTTTTATACTACGGAGCTTTTTCTTCAAGACATTTCTTGTCGTAACCAGCTCTTTTAAAACCTTTTCATCCATGTTTAGTAGCGTCAAATATTAGATCAGCTTATCAGGTAACAGATCAGTTTATCAGCTATCAGATTAGGTTACTGTGTATTTTATTAGGTTATCATATCAGGTTTTCAGGTATCAGAACTGGTTATCAGATCAGTTAACAGGTATCAGATCAGTTATCAGATATCAGATCAGTTAACAGCTACAGATCAGTTATCAGGTTAGGTTATCAGACCAGTTATCATGTATGAGATCAGTTTATCAGATCAGATTATCAGCTATCAGATAATGTTATCAGACCAGTGCTATTAGGTAGCTGATCAGATTATCAGATCAGGTTTTAGGCATCTGATCAATTATAAAAAACAGATGTATGAAATTTAAAGCCAGATTAAAAACTACAGACTACCTTTTATGTGAAGTAATTTATATTGTTATGAAATAGTCAAATTGTTTTCGGTAACGACTATTGTTTAATTCATTATCTTTGCTTATCATCAAAAATCCATATTTATCCTTCCAACACTCTCGACAAATTTCTTGAAACTTTACAAAATTCATATCGCTTGCCACATGATCACTATAAACATGCTTCATATTTTTCTCATCTTGTTTAAACATTATAATTACATTGGCATTGTCTCTTATCAAATGTTTTGGAATTCTGGTATACGTTTGACATAAGTAAAATGAATCAACATTCTTATGTCGTCCCATAAAAAAATATGCACGTATATTATTTTGCTATTCGCATGCAACATCGTCAAATATCATAATTGAATTGCTTTTAGCTTCATTAGGGGAAATAACGGATTCATTATTTTTAAATGTGTAATATCCCATTCCTTTTATTGGTAAAATTAAGTTTCTCAGGTATTCATATTTCGGCTGATATAACGATTTTGAGTATAAATAGATATTTTTAAACTTGAGTCCATTAGGACTTTCTATCAAGCTAATCATAATATTAGTCTTTCCACAATTTGATGGACCAACTATTAGAGCATGAATATAATTTGGTAAGAGGGCACTATGCTTTATTTTTGAGCTGATGTTTGATGAAGCATCAATATTACGGATTAAAATATTTTTATGTTGTTTTACTAACTGCATTTTTGTAACTAAATGCAATTCATAAATACTACCTAAAAATAAAATAATATGGTTATACGATATCGGAAATCGTTTAGTCATAAGAAAACTTTCATTGGAGAAGGTTTAGCTAACAATATAATAAACTCTCTACCTGTTGAACTTCATCTTCCTGGATATCAGTACTGTGGACCTGGAACAAAACTACAAAAACGTTTAGGTAGAGGCGATAAAGGAATTAATTTATTGGATTCTGCTTGCAAAGAGCACGACATTGCTTATTCTAACAAAGCTTGGAACCAAGTTCTTTCAAAAGATAGCACTCTCACTGAAAAATCATTTGCATATATGGTTACTAACGCAATGAAAGTCAAAACAAAGTTTGGTATGGGTGTGGAGAAAAAGAAAAATGATAAAAAAATATTTTAAATGCTAAAAAGCTGTTTAGTACATCAATTAGAGATGCATCAAAAATGTTGAAGAAGAAAAAACCGCTGGATATTAACTCAGCTATTAAAATTGCACGAAGAACTATTAACAGTTCTTTGAAGGGGAAAAAATCACAAATTATAGCACCACGTTTAATACGTGTTCCAAAAATTGGCGGTTTTCTGCCATTAATTCCAATTTTAACTGCACTGGGCGCAATTGGCAGTCTAGCGACTGGAGGTGCTGCTATAGCGAAGACTGTAACTGCAACAAAAAAATTCAAAAAGACAACTTGAGGAAGCAGCTAGACATAATAGAGCGATAGAATCTATAGCAGTAGGAGAAGGACTTTTCCTCAAACCTTATAAGAAAGGTTATGGTTTGATTTGTAAAGAAAACTCAAAAAACTAATACAAATGCTACCCACTAGACCATTGACCGATGTTGATCTACAAATTTTTTCATCAAAAACTCCATACTTTAGAGGAGTTTATATGTTGAACACTCTACCAAAACGTGCGAGGAAAAGAGAATGTGGAATAATAAATTTAGATATGTTAACAGGACTCGGCACACATTGGGTAGGATATTTTAAAAAAAATAAAGAAATAGAATATTTCGATAGCTTTGGAAACTTACAACCTCCTGAAGAAGTAATCAAATATCTGGGTAAAAATATAGGATACAGTTATAATCAATATCGGAAGTTTAATACATTTAATTGTGGTCATTTATGCCTTCAATTTCTTTATGAAAAAAATAAAAAGACTAGAATTTAAAATTAAATAATTTATATAAAATTTTGTTTTGTTAGTTGCAAAATATATAAGTATGTATACAATAAATTTACACTATTCCCAAATAGGATATTGGCCATTTCAGATCAAAAACTCCTCCACCTCCTCCTTATCCAAAATTGAATTTCGCTCCCCTTGTTTTTGTACACAGATGTACCATCTGAGAGGTGGTTGAGCTCCTCATCCGATAGGGAGTTGTACCTGTTTGGTAGAAACATGAAGTGATCCTCCATTTCTACCTTCACAGTTGCCCCGAATTTCGTCATTGTCCTTTGGGCAGTAACAATCCGATATTTCTTTGAAATATCTAAGTCCTTGATATGGATCAAGGACTTGTTGTTCAATGAACTAAACTTTTTAATTAGATTTTGGGAAGAGTCCATTTGAAGTTGTTTAAGCTTCGAGTATTTTACTGAAATTGATATCAAATGTAGATACGATGAGTCTAAGAAGCCTACTTGAAAAAATTTGTTGTTAAATAGTGAATATATCCATATGAGGAAAAGTTGTAGAGAGAAAAGAGAGAAAGAAATAGAGTATGCTAAAAGGGGGAGTAACAATTGATTTGATTCTATGTACATGTACACTGTTTTAAACATCAGATCTTTCAAAAATTTGTAAATACAATTAGTAACAAAGGAACCCTCAAAGAACTGTCATCTTCATAAATTAAATAAAAGTATGATTGGGATAAGATGCAAACTCGATCAGTTTTTGAAAGATTTCAAATGGTTCCAGCTATGTATATGACCACTCGGAGCTTATAAAATTTTTCATCAATATGCTGGACGAGAACGAGGAAATTGGAGTTACGGAGGATGAAGATAAAGATGACGGTCACTTCAAATGCTGTCCCTGGTATTACCCTGATAGTACTGAATGTCCGGATACCTGTAGGTGCTCCATCTACTTTCTAAGAAAGTTAATAATAAATAATTTAATAGATATGTATTATAAAATATTATTAAAATAATGAATAAATATTAAAAAAAATTAAAAATCTTGAAAACATTTATAATTTCAAACGAATAAGATGTTATTGGTGTACACAAGTATCTAAAATAAAATAGTTTAAAATAAAGTGAACAAATATTTATTTTTTAATATTTAATTTTGCTTTTTGATCCATTTTTACATATTGATGAAACTATTTTATATTATTATTTAACTTTGCACAGCAAACGTAAAACCCTAACCTTCCCCAATAAAAAGATTCCAACAATAGCGAAACCTATGAAAGAACAAATAAGAGCTAGCAGATATATACATATGTTACATATTTATGTATATAAGTATTTATGTAAGTAGCTTCACTTTGCACACCAAACTGAAAACCATAACCTTCCCCAATAAAAGTGGCAAGCAGTCGCAAAAGCTATGACGACACTTCTTCAAGTCAAAACTATTGAACAAGCCAAACACACTAACACATACATGATCGCACATAAATTGGGCATGGGAGTACATGTCTTCTATCATAATAAAATATGCTGTGATCCGATATTTCTTATTTTCATTTTTTACATTGTGCTTTATTCTATATAAATATGTACATAGAAAAAAATCGCTGAATTTGCTACAAAACATCAAATTCTAACAAGATCCAGCCAGATTAAATTTGCATAGCAAAATATACACACGGATGTACATGCCTATTTGAAAATAAATTCAGTAAAGTGTGACTCTGACTCGCGCACGAAGGGTTCCGTACGAACACTAGATATGTAATTTAATACAAACTTTATCCTATATAATATACAGTTTTGGCATTTTTTTCGTTTTTGGGGTCTTTTCGGTTTTTTTGTTTTGGCGGTTTTTGCGTTTTTTCGGTTTTGGCGATTTTTTAAGCTTTGGCTCTTTTTTTTAGTTTTGACACTTTACTTTCTTGTTTTGGCGATCTTTTTCGGTTTTTGGCGTTTTTTTTATTTTTGGAAATTTTTTTTCATTTTTGCGATTTTTTTTATTTAAAATTTTTTTTAGTTTTGGCGACATTTTCGCGTTTGTGCGATTTTTTTCGATTTTTGGCGTTTTTTTCATTTTGGCGTTTATTTTAATTTTGGCGATTTTTTTAACTATTGTCGATTTTTTTTTTGGTTTGGCGATTGTATAATTTTCGGTTTTTTTTAGTTTTACCGTTTTTGAAAATTTCAAGTTTGTGGCGATTTTTTTAAGTTTTGGCTTCTTTTTTTAGTTTTGGCACTTTATTTTCTTGTTTTGGCGATTATTTCGGTTTTTGGCGTTTTTTCATTTTGGCGATTTTTTTTTTATTTTTGGCGATTTTTTCATTTTTGCGATTTTTTTTTATTTAAAATTTTTTTCTAGTTTTGGCGACATTTTCGTGTTTTTTTTTTTTTTTTTTTTTTTTTAAATGCATGTTTATTATTTATTTTATCTTCACATATGAACTAACAATAAGTATTCAAATCTTAAATCTATAAAAAAAATTAGGCCCGACCAATGTCGGACATAAGCTTAGTGATAGTTATTAATAACACATAAGTAGTGATAAGCAACAAAAAGAAAAAGGTGTTTTCAAGCAGCTTCATCATCTAGAGTGTTGAATATTAGAGCCCGTGTATCTCTCTTTTTTAAGCGGATGTGTCCAGTGAAGTTCAAAATATTACGAGCAAGCGGATTAGGATGTGACTCGAGTTTTGTTAGGTATTTGCCTGCGAATTTTGCAATTTCTTCAGTCACTAGTGGCATATTCAAATCGTGATGTATATTTGAATTTTTGATGTACCATGGAGCCGATGTTATCATGCGTAAAATTTTATTTTGCCTTCGTTGAATTTTCTCTACATTTAAAGCTGAAGCAGTGCCCCATAGTTGAATTCCGTAACACCATATTGGCTTTAAAAGCGACTTGTATATTAAAAGTTTGCAGTCTAGGCTAAGTGTTGAATTTCTACCAATCAGCCAATGTACCTGAGTTAATTTAAGTTTCATTTGAGTTAACTTAGAGTCAATGTGGTGTTTCCATGTAAGTCGTCAGTAGTAGGGAACTGCCGGTTCTGGACCAATTAAAATTGTGAAATTGTTGCTGAAATTGTTAAATTGTGGGCTGAAATTGTTGCTGAGATTGTTAAATTTGGGTAATTAAAATTTGAAAATTGTTAAATTCTTGTAAATTTGTGTTTTTTTGTTTACATAAGGAGTTTTTTGTTTACATTAGGAGTTTTTTGTTTACATTAGGAGTTTTTGTTTACATTAAGTGTATGTCTGTCTGTCGGTCTGTCTGTCTGCCTGCCTGACCGTGGGAAGTTTGTGTGTGGAATATTTTGTGTGAATGTATTAAGGCGGTTCATAGTTTGGCGGTTTTTATGTGTGTATGTGACGACGGGGAAAATCATGAAAATGGTTTTTCCTAATGCTGACGGAAAATCATCTAATGATTTTTCGTAATTCCGAAGGCAAAACATGATAATTTTTCGTAATACCGAAAGCAAAACATGATAATTTTTCCTAATGCCTACTGCAATACATGATTATTATTTTTTTCAAATGCCGACGGCAAAAAATGAATATAATTTTTTCAAATGCCGACGGGAAAATGATTTTTCCTAATGACGACGGGAAAACGTGAAAGTTATTTTTTCTAATGCTAATGTAGGTGTTGCTAGACTGTGGGAATTTAAGGCTGACCGTGATTTGAGTGGGCGGCGTTGTTGCCGTAATATGTAACCATAGGAATTTGTGGATGTGTCTGTCTGTCTGTGAGAATTTAGGTGAAGGTTTGATTGGCAGGGGGCGGGGTGTAGTTGAGGTAGATCGATTGCGTGTGTAGTTGTGTGTGAATGTGTGTGTATGTGTGTGTGTGTGTGTGTGTGTGTGTGTGTGTGTGTGTGTATGTTTGTAGGAATTTCAATGTGTGTATTTCTGTAGGAGCTTAAGGCTGATTGTGATTTATGAGGGGTGAGGTGTTCTAGTAATATGCAACCGGGGGAATCTGTGTGTTTGTATGTCTGTAGGAGTTTAAGGCTGACCATGATTTGGGTGGGCAGGGTTGTTGACGTAATATGTAGCCATGGGGATTTGTGAATGTGTCTCTCTATAGTAGTTTAAGGTTGATCGTGATTTGAGGTGGGTGAGGATGTTGTTGAGGTAAATTGGTTATGCGTATGTATGTATGTATGTATTTTTGTAAGAATTTAAGATGATTGTGATTTATTAGGGGCGAGGTGTTCTTGTAATATGTAGCCGTGAGAATCTATGTGTATAGACGTCTGTAGAAGTTTAAGACTATCTGTAATTTCAGGTAGGTGAGAGTGTTGTGTTGTTGAAATTAATCTTATATATTGTATATGTATGTATGATCATGAGAATTTGTGTATGTATATCTGAGGGAGAATTTAAGGCTCGTCATGATTTGCAAAAGGTGGGGTGTTGTTGAAATTTTCTTGGATATTTCTTATATGAATTCTGCTATGTGTGTGTATTTGAGCTGGTATTTATATGTAGGTAGAAATAAATTGTTTTCAACATCGACATTTGGTACTATAAAATACTATCATATATCTGGACTTCCTTAATCCTAGTATGCTTTTATACTTACGATTGCTTTATATTTTCTCATGCTTAAATTTGCCTCGCGTTGAAGTCGGTCTGTGTGAAATTTGTTTATATTACAGATTTTGTTTATTTAACTACATTCGTCTTCTTTGACTGAAAGAGTTATCTACACACAGAGAAAAACCAACTTGAAATCAGTAAGAACCATGCTGAATTAATAAGAACCATTAGCGAAGGTTTAGTCATATTGAAATTTCTTATTTCAATATGGACAAAATATTAATTTACAGTATTCATTTATTAAACTCATTAGTTTGTAGATATCTCAATATACATTTTCTATTATATTAAAAATTATTGAATTAATGTGATGAATTCTAATTTTTAAGCTGCAGATTTTCCCTGAGTGTATGGATTGTTTATATTTGCATTGTGCTTTAACTAAACGACGCTTCATATATTTTCATGATGTAGATCTAATAAATACTTAAGCATTGATAAGAAATTTGATATGTATACATACATATCTACAAATTGATTTTATGTATGTATGTATGTATGTATGTATGTATGTATGTATGTATGTATGTATGTATGTATGTACATATATATGTACATACAAATAAGTGTTCAACTCAATCTTTGAATACATTTTTTATTTTATTTTTTGTCATGTGATGTCTGTTGTTGGTGAAATTAAAAACATTTTAATTTTTATCTGCGTTTACTTAAAAGTTTGTGAGGATTTTCTGTTGTAAGTAAAACTGAATTCTTGAAGATATGTACTTACATACTCTGTAGTAATAGTAACTATAATAGAAATATTTCTTATACTTAATTTACAGTTTTTTAAAGTATAGGGTATAAAATTTTTTCTAGCTATAGCCTTCTACATTTATTTTGGAAAGCTTGCTTTGCTTTTTGAGAATGTATAAACATTTTTAAATGAAACTGATCCGGCACTCCAGCTTAGGTACTGATAGTTTTTTTTTTTGTTGTTAGTTAACTTACTTATTTTTTATTTTTTATTGATAAACATTGGAAATCAAAAGGGAGTTTTATATTGTAATTATTATTTTCATAATTGTTGAAAACAAGCGCTGCTTTTTGTTTGTTTTTTGCGATGAAATCATTTGAATTACTTTTGCAACTTTACGCGTTTATAAAAATTATGTTATTTTCTATATTTCTTAATTTATAAGACATTTAGACTTTGTCCTTTAGGGGTTATATATTCTATTATACGATTATGAATAAGAATGCAGTAAGCTGATGTATTTGCTTACTGCTTCAAATTAAAATTTTATTAAATTGAATAAAAGGAGTTTTTTTTTTCTTAAACTCTGATGCAGTTAGAAGCGCTGGAGATTCTTTCATATAACAGCTTTTTTGAAATTTTTGATACATAGTATAATATAGAATTGGATAACATTTATTTTTAATTTTTATGTTAAGAAGTACGGGTATGAGACTGAATTTAAATGTACTTTTAAATTAGTTAAATCATAATGAACAAACATATTTTCTTCTTTAATAGCGATCAACAGAAAACGAACTCGTTTTCATATAATTTAGGTATACCCTATCGACGGCTCCTCTAGGATACAAGATGACTTTGTATGACGAAATTTCTGTTGCTTTATACTGATAATATGTTTACATTAATAAGATACATATACATATGTTTATTTTATGAACGGTGAGCACCTATGGCTTTTATTTAATGTTCTATATGACTTTTTTTTTTCATTTTCTTTAATAATTTTCTCCCCATAATAGCATTCTAAATATTTCAAGGGCTCAAATGCTGTGTAGTCTTCTTCTGCAAACTTAACTAAACGTCTAACTTCTTCCAATGCTTCTTTATAAGAAGATATTTTGTTATGGTCTTCTTCTACGATACGTGCCCATCGGGCAGAGTGTACGTATTAGTTGGTCAGTCAGTCTCTATTTTTATTTATTTTTTTTTTCTTCTAATGTGCCACTCCTTTTTTAGATTTTACTACTTGGAATAGAGAATTTTTGTCTAATTTTTTGGTGGGTATATACATTAGGTATGTAGAAATTAGTTTAGATACAAAGAAATGCATGTTTAATATACAACTATTGTATCAAATCGATCTCAAATAACTCAGTTACCTCTACCAGCAATTCACCGTTGGTGTATTCATAAAGTGTTAGAAACAATGAAATATCTATGTTTTGAGAGAATTTTTCCCCTCAAGTATTTCTACATGAGGTTTGAGGGGTCAATCACTGTCGCATTCATATGTAATGATTATTCACTTAAAAAAGGTCATCATCACCATCAATCATCTCCGTATACAATACATTCATGAGTTGGGTTGATCCAGATACAATTGCTGTCTCATCACCTTCTAACAGCTTTATATATTTTGCTAGTATGCATGCCTTAGCATGCTTCTATCGATAGTGACGTAAGAGTCCGAGATGTAGAGTGTTACAATTAAAAATCTTTACTATTAGAATATACCAGTTCGCTCTTTTGAATTTTTACAAAGTAGATACATATGTATGTATTTCATTGACCACAAAATCATAAAATTTCTTTGCTTACAAAATTGTATGACGTGAGGATTTTTTTTTTTTTTTTTAAATTATACATGCTTCGGCATGCTTTCATTTTTTTTTCTATAAATTTATGTAATACTCATACAGATACAGATATAAAGTAAGATCTGTTTACTGTACATTTTAAAATTTATGCATGCTTCAGCATGATTCTAGTTGAAGCGTATATTCATTCACTAAGTTTGTTTGATACTTATTCATACACATGTACATTCTTAAAGATTGGATATCAAAGTCCAATTTCCGTAGTTTATCTATATTTTCTAAAGATCTGATAGCTAAAGAAATAAATAGAGTGAAGATCTTCTATAATAATCCCATTTTCATATTGTAAAATTTTGCGTGCTAGCGCTTTCGATGGGAAAATATACATACAACTTTATAAAAAGTGATAATATGATGTGCTGCTGAATATTGCACTATGTTATAGTTCATTTTAAACACTGAAGTTTTAGCAATATTTCATTCCGACCAGAATTCCACTACATTTAGTTAATTATCTTTCTTAAGACTCATCATTCCTAATCAATCCTGCAAAAACAACACAAACTAGATTTTTCGTTTTAATTTTATTTTTTTAAATTCAACATTCATTCTTCAAATTACTTTATACTATATTAAGTAGCTTTTCCTCATTTGTTGAGTTGACTTTAATAGGAGACATTTTAATGGTACGATGAACTTTTCTATTGCATGCATTGAGTAAATCTTTATACATACCAATCCACTTATATGAACCATTAAAGCTAATTCTTTTCACATCATACCTTTCAATGATCTATTAAATCATTCTAATATTGATGCTTTCATATTAAGTAATCTTTAATCTTCTATTTATGTATGAGTTTTCCCAAGTATTTATTAAAAAATTCTTTAGAATCATCTGTTTGTAAGTTTTTTGGTACCCGTACCACTTCAAAAATATTTTCCATTGCCTTGGTTTTTAGAGTGCAGCTTTTATTTTCAGCTGTACTTTGAGAATGTGTCAATTACAGTCTTCAAAAATCAACAATTTCTATTTTCTGTAGAATAGTTCTACATTTCACCTAACTTAGCTCCATAAAACATCATATATTCCTGTCATTACATCTCTACAAGCACAAACAGTTGTTGAAATTTAATATGGACTTCGTTAACTAAATTCCTTTTTAAAGACATTGAATTGTTTCACAGATTTTTTCGAAAGTGTTGTGATCTACATCTTGCACTTTCAGCTATTTATACTAACATGTAGTTAATTTTCTAATCTATATATTTAACCGTAAACTCTTCAATTTGTTTTTAATTATTTACTTTTTAGAATTGCTTTTTCAATTTTATAACTGTCTTCTTTCTCTAATTTTATTTCACGTTGTTGTTCCTCAATTTGCATTTAAATATATTCTTGAATATTAATGCTTTAAGCTATATTATTAATTTGTCTTGTATTTTATCTTCATTCAGTTTAATGTAACTATCAACAATAGTTTGTATCTAATTCATTTATGCCTTCCAATACTGATAAGTCAGTACAAATATCTTCAGAATTGGAAGTCTATGAGTAAAAATCATCTTCATCATCATTCTCAGTATTAGCATCATTAAATATGATGGTATTATCAAATATTGTTCCTTCTACTAGTTTCTTTTGGGGTACTTGTCTATATCTTGAGTGAAGGTTTCTCAGGCTTTAAACTTGTATATTTTCAACTTCTGTCTTGATTTTACTTTCTTCTTTCATAAGAATTCTTTTAATATTTTTAGAACTATTTATGAATTCTTCTGCTATAGGTTTAAATGTATCTTTTAGTTGTTCACTTGTATCTATTTCACCAGTTTTTATACTACGAAGCTTTTTCTTCAACACATTTCTTGTCAACACCAACTGTTTTAAAATTTTCTCATCCAGGGCAAATAACAGGTATCAGCAATCATATCAGCTTTTCAGGAGCTGGTCTGGTTTTCAGATCAGCTTTTCAGGACCTGGTCTGGTTTTCAGATCAGCTTATCAGGACCTGGTCTGGTTTTCAGATCAGCTTTTCAGGACCTGGTCTGGTTTTCAGATCAGCTTTTCAGGACCTGGTCTGGTTTTCAGATCAGCTTTTCAGGACCTGGTCTGGTTTTCAGATCAGCTTATCAGGACCTGGTCTGGTTTTCAGATCAGCTTATCAGGAGCTGGTCTGGTTTTCAGATCAGCTTATCAGGAGCTGGTCTGGTTATCAGATCAGCTTATCAGGAGCTGGTCTGGTTTTCAGATCAGCTTATCAGGAGCTGATCTGATTTTTAGATCAGCTTATCAGGTAACAGATCAGGCTATCAGGAGCTATTCAGATTTTCATTTCAAGATATCTGAGTTAGATTTAGTTATCAGTGTACAAGTAGCTAGCCATTTATAACATTTATATACATGAAGTTTAAAGTCAGATGAAATACGAAAAAGTAAAGTTTTATCTAGTAAAATTATTTTCTATAACGATCATCGTTTAATTCACTATCTTTGCTTACAATCAAAAATCCATATTTATCCTTTCAACATGCTTTTTATTTTTCTCACCTAACTTAAAGATTAAATATACATTATGATGATCTCTTATTAAATGTTTGGTGATTCTGGTGTAAGTTTTACATAAGTAGAATGAATCAACATTCTCATCTCTCCCCATACAAAAATATGCTTCCCACACGCATCATCGTTAAATATCATATTGGAATTACTTTGGACTGAAATAACAGATTCACTATCGGTAAATTTTGTAATATATTATTATTTTAATTGATGTAATTAATTTCTTCAGATATTTATATCTGGGGTGATATAAAGATTTTGAGTATAAATAAATGTTCTCAAAATTTAAGTCCATTAGGACTTTCTAGCAAGCCAATCATAGCGTTTTTTTTTTCGTAATTTGACAGGTCAACTATTGTTGCACGAATAGAATTTGATATAAAGGAACTATGATTTATTTTTGAACTATCGTTCGATGATTCATCAATATTTCGTACCAAGAATTATTTATGTTGTCTTGACTAGGGGTATGAGTCAATATTTATAAAATCCATTTCATAAATATCAGCTCATGCTCATAGTCAAAACAAAGTATGCTTTAAGTGTTTAAAACCGGTATTACCATAAAATGGTGGTCTTAAACACTTAAAATATACTTTGTTTTACTAACCGCATTTTATAACTAAATGCATTTCATAAATATTGACGCATACTCATAATCAAAACAGCATATAAATATCCTTTGTTTTGACTATGAGTATGAGTCATTATCTCTTATTATAGAAAAATAAAATAGTATGATTATATGATATCAGAAATCATGTTTTCTAATATCATATAACTATACTATTTGATTCTTTCTATAATAATAGATAATATTTATGAAATGCATTTATTTACAAAATGCGATTAGTAAAACAACATAAATATAGGATGGTATGAAATTTTGATGATTCATCAATATTTCGTACCAAGGTATTTTTAGGTTGTTTTTACTATGAGTATGCGCCAATATTTATGAAATGTATTTCATAAATATTATCTCTTATTGTAGAAAAATTAAAAATGTAGCTATACGATATCAGAAAATATTTTCTGAAATCGTATAGCTATATTATTTTATTTGTCCTATAATAAGAGATAATGGCCCCTACTCATAGTCAAAACAAAGAATATTTTAAGAGTTTCAAATCAGTATTATCATAAAAAATACTGATTTTAAACTCTTACAGCCTTATTTATAATACTTATTAAGGCTTTGGAAAGGCTTTTTAAAACAAATTTTTTATAAAAATTTTTTCTTAAAAAGTCTTTATAAAGCCCTAATAAGTGTTATAAATAAGGCTGTTAAAATATACTTTGTTTTACTAACCACATTTTTGTAACTAAACGCATTTCATAAATATTGATGCATACTCATAGTCAAAAAAAGGATATTTTTATGCTGTTTTGATTATGAGTGTGGATCATTATCTCTTATTATAGAAAAAATAAACTAATGCAGCTATACGATTTCAGAAAATATTTTCTGATATGGTATAGCTGTATTAGTTTATTTTTTTATAATAAGAGATAATATTTATAAAATGTATTTAGCTACATAAATGCGGTTAGTAAAACAACCTAAAATACCTTGGTACGAAATATTGATGATTCATCGAACGATAGTTCAAAAATAAATCATAGTTCCTCTATATCAAATTCTATTCGTGCAACAATAGTTGACCTGTCAAATTACGAAAAAAAAAACGCTATGATTGGCTTGCTAGAAAGTCCTAATGGACTTAAATTTTGAGAACATTTATTTATACTCAAAATCTTTATATCACCCCAGATATAAATATCTGAAGAAATTAATTACATCAATTAAAATAATAATATATTACAAAATTTACCGATAGTGAATCTGTTATTTCAGTCCAAAGTAATTCCAATATGATATTTAACGATGATGCGTGTGGGAAGCATATTTTTGTATGGGGAGAGATGAGAATGTTGATTCATTCTACTTATGTAAAACTTACACCAGAATCACCAAACATTTAATAAGAGATCATCATAATGTATATTTAATCTTTAAGTTAGGTGAGAAAAATAAAAAGCATGTTGAAAGGATAAATATGGATTTTTGATTATAAGCAAAGATAGTGAATTAAACGATGATCGTTATAGAAAATAATTTTACTAGATAAAACTTTACTTTTTCGTATTTCATCTGACTTTAAACTTCATGTATATAAATGTTATAAATGGCTAGCTACTTGTACACTGATAACTAAATCTAACTCAGATATCTTGAAATGAAAATCTGAATAGCTCCTGATAGCCTGATCTGTTACCTGATAAGCTGATCTAAAAATCAGATCAGCTCCTGATAAGCTGATCTGAAAACCAGACCAGCTCCTGATAAGCTGATCTGATAACCAGACCAGCTCCTGATAAGCTGATCTGAAAACCAGACCAGCTCCTGATAAGCTGATCTGAAAACCAGACCAGGTCCTGATAAGCTGATCTGAAAACCAGACCAGGTCCTGAAAAGCTGATCTGAAAACCAGACCAGGTCCTGAAAAGCTGATCTGAAAACCAGACCAGGTCCTGAAAAGCTGATCTGAAAACCAGACCAGGTCCTGATAAGCTGATCTGAAAACCAGACCAGGTCCTGAAAAGCTGATCTGAAAACCAGACCAGCTCCTGAAAAGCTGATATGATTGCTGATACCTGTTATTTGCCCTGGATGAGAAAATTTTAAAACAGTTGGTGTTGACAAGAAATGTGTTGAAGAAAAAGCTTCGTAGTATAAAAACTGGTGAAACAGATACAAGTGAACAACTAAAAGATACATTTAAACCTATAGCAGAAGAATTCATAAATAGTTCTAAAAATATTAAAAGAATTCTTATGAAAGAAGAAAGTAAAATCAAGACAGAAGTTGAAAATATACAAGTTTAAAGCCTGAGAAATCTTCACTCAAGATATAGACAAGTACCCCAAAAGAAACTAGTAGAAGGAACAATATTTGATAATACCATCATATTTAATGATGCTAATACTGAGAATGATGATGAAGATGATTTTTACTCATAGACTTCCAATTCTGAAGATATTTGTACTGACTTATCAGTATTGGAAGGCATAAATGAATTAGATACAAACTATTGTTGATAGTTACATTAAACTGAATGAAGATAAAATACAAGACAAATTAATAATATAGCTTAAAGCATTAATATTCAAGAATATATTTAAATGCAAATTGAGGAACAACAACGTGAAATAAAATTAGAGAAAGAAGACAGTTATAAAATTGAAAAAGCAATTCTAAAAAGTAAATAATTAAAAACAAATTGAAGAGTTTACGGTTAAATATATAGATTAGAAAATTAACTACATGTTAGTATAAATAGCTGAAAGTGCAAGATGTAGATCACAACACTTTCGAAAAAATCTGTGAAACAATTCAATGTCTTTAAAAAGGAATTTAGTTAACGAAGTCCATATTAAATTTCAACAACTGTTTGTGCTTGTAGAGATGTAATGACAGGAATATATGATGTTTTATGGAGCTAAGTTAGGTGAAATGTAGAACTATTCTACAGAAAATAGAAATTGTTGATTTTTGAAGACTGTAATTGACACATTCTCAAAGTACAGCTGAAAATAAAAGCTGCACTCTAAAAACCAAGGCAATGGAAAATATTTTTGAAGTGGTACGGGTACCAAAAAACTTACAAACAGATGATTCTAAAGAATTTTTTAATAAATACTTGGGAAAACTCATACATAAATAGAAGATTAAAGATTACTTAATATGAAAGCATCAATATTAGAATGATTTAATAGATCATTGAAAGGTATGATGTGAAAAGAATTAGCTTTAATGGTTCATATAAGTGGATTGGTATGTATAAAGATTTACTCAATGCATGCAATAGAAAAGTTCATCGTACCATTAAAATGTCTCCTATTAAAGTCAACTCAACAAATGAGGAAAAGCTACTTAATATAGTATAAAGTAATTTGAAGAATGAATGTTGAATTTAAAAAAATAAAATTAAAACGAAAAATCTAGTTTGTGTTGTTTTTGCAGGATTGATTAGGAATGATGAGTCTTAAGAAAGATAATTAACTAAATGTAGTGGAATTCTGGTCGGAATGAAATATTGCTAAAACTTCAGTGTTTAAAATGAACAATAACATAGTGCAATATTCAGCAGCACATCATATTATCACTTTTTATAAAGTTGTATGTATATTTTCCCATCGAAAGCGCTAGCACGCAAAATTTTACAATATGAAAATGGGATTATTATAGAAGATCTTCACTCTATTTATTTCTTTAGCTATCAGATCTTTAGAAAATATAGATAAACTACGGAAATTGGACTTTGATATCCAATCTTTAAGAATGTACATGTGTATGAATAAGTATCAAACAAACTTAGTGAATGAATATACGCTTCAACTAGAATCATGCTGAAGCATGCATAAATTTTAAAATGTACAGTAAACAGATCTTACTTTATATCTGTATCTGTATGAGTATTACATAAATTTATAGAAAAAAAAATGAAAGCATGCCGAAGCATGTATAATTTAAAAAAAAAAAAAATCCTCACGTCATACAATTTTGTAAGCAAAGAAATTTTATGATTTTGTGGTCAATGAAATACATACATATGTATCTACTTTGTAAAAATTCAAAAGAGCGAACTGGTATATTCTAATAGTAAAGATTTTTAATTGTAACACTCTACATCTCGGACTCTTACGTCACTATCGATAGAAGCATGCTAAGGCATGCATACTAGCAAAATATATAAAGCTGTTAGAAGGTGATGAGACAGCAATTGTATCTGGATCAACCCAACTCATGAATGTATTGTATACGGAGATGATTGATGGTGATGATGACCTTTTTTAAGTGAATAATCATTACATATGAATGCGACAGTGATTGACCCCTCAAACCTCATGTAGAAATACTTGAGGGGAAAAATTCTCTCAAAACATAGATATTTCATTGTTTCTAACACTTTATGAATACACCAACGGTGAATTGCTGGTAGAGGTAACTGAGTTATTTGAGATCGATTTGATACAATAGTTGTATATTAAACATGCATTTCTTTGTATCTAAACTAATTTCTACATACCTAATGTATATACCCACCAAAAAATTAGACAAAAATTCTCTATTCCAAGTAGTAAAATCTAAAAAAGGAGTGGCACATTAGAAGAAAAAAAAAATAAATAAAAATAGAGACTGACTGACCAACTAATACGTACACTCTGCCCGATGGGCACGTATCGTAGAAGAAGACCATAACAAAATATCTTCTTATAAAGAAGCATTGGAAGAAGTTAGACGTTTAGTTAAGTTTGCAGAAGAAGACTACACAGCATTTGAGCCCTTGAAATATTTAGAATGCTATTATGGGGAGAAAATTATTAAAGAAAATGAAAAAAAAAAGTCATATAGAACATTAAATAAAAGCCATAGGTGCTCACCGTTCATAAAATAAACATATGTATATGTATCTTATTAATGTAAACATATTATCAGTATAAAGCAACAGAAATTTCGTCATACAAAGTCATCTTGTATCCTAGAGGAGCCGTCGATAGGGTATACCTAAATTATATGAAAACGAGTTCGTTTTCTGTTGATCGCTATTAAAGAAGAAAATATGTTTGTTCATTATGATTTAACTAATTTAAAAGTACATTTAAATTCAGTCTCATACCCGTACTTCTTAACATAAAAATTAAAAATAAATGTTATCCAATTCTATATTATACTATGTATCAAAAATTTCAAAAAAGCTGTTATATGAAAGAATCTCCAGCGCTTCTAACTGCATCAGAGTTTAAGAAAAAAAAACTCCTTTTATTCAATTTAATAAAATTTTAATTTGAAGCAGTAAGCAAATACATCAGCTTACTGCATTCTTATTCATAATCGTATAATAGAATATATAACCCCTAAAGGACAAAGTCTAAATGTCTTATAAATTAAGAAATATAGAAAATAACATAATTTTTATAAACGCGTAAAGTTGCAAAAGTAATTCAAATGATTTCATCGCAAAAAACAAACAAAAAGCAGCGCTTGTTTTCAACAATTATGAAAATAATAATTACAATATAAAACTCCCTTTTGATTTCCAATGTTTATCAATAAAAAATAAAAAATAAGTAAGTTAACTAACAACAAAAAAAAAAACTATCAGTACCTAAGCTGGAGTGCCGGATCAGTTTCATTTAAAAATGTTTATACATTCTCAAAAAGCAAAGCAAGCTTTCCAAAATAAATGTAGAAGGCTATAGCTAGAAAAAATTTTATACCCTATACTTTAAAAAACTGTAAATTAAGTATAAGAAATATTTCTATTATAGTTACTATTACTACAGAGTATGTAAGTACATATCTTCAAGAATTCAGTTTTACTTACAACAGAAAATCCTCACAAACTTTTAAGTAAACGCAGATAAAAATTAAAATGTTTTTAATTTCACCAACAACAGACATCACATGACAAAAAATAAAATAAAAAATGTATTCAAAGATTGAGTTGAACACTTATTTGTGTGTACATATATATGTACATACATACATACATACATACATACATACATACATACATACATACATACATACATAAAATCAATTTGTAGATATGTATGTATACATATCAAATTTCTTATCAATGCTTAAGTATTTATTAGATCTACATCATGAAAATATATGAAGCGTCGTTTAGTTAAAGCACAATGCAAATATAAACAATCCATACACTCAGGGAAAATCTGCAGCTTAAAAATAAGAATTCATCACATTAATTCAATAATTTTTAATATAATAGAAAATGTATATTGAGATATCTACAAACTAATGAGTTTAATAAATGAATACTGTAAATTAATATTTTGTCCATATTGAAATAAGAAATTTCAATATGACTAAACCTTCGCTAATGGTTCTTATTAATTCAGCATGGTTCTTACTGATTTCAAGTTGGTTTTTCTCTGTGTGTAGATAACTCTTTCAGTCAAAGAAGACGAATGTAGTTAAATAAACAAAATCTGTAATATAAACAAATTTCACACAGACCGACTTCAACGCGAGACAAATT